>NC_061166.1:30595191-30655191 GCF_022113875.1 Hydra vulgaris | reverse complement strand
ATAAAATTAGGTATACCAACTCGTATGTTGAGTATGCTCTTCTACATGTTTAAATTTATACAATTTAGGTTTAAATAAAATGAAGTCTCTACACAACAAACTGTCTTGGTAGATAGAAAAAAGTTTTTAAATACACTTTTATATCTCGTTTTTCTCAACATTGACCTATTGTTCAATGTAAAAAAGATTTAACGGAAGAAGAATTTAGTTTACTATTACTTTTACATACAGCTCTCAAACAGGAAAAAGAGTTATTTGCTTTTTGTTAGGTTATTTCACATATATACGATAGTGTTGTAAATAATTTAAAAGTTTTTTTGTTGTTTAAGATTTTGTTTACATAATTTAAAGTTCAATCTGCAAATCTCTAAAACGTATTTTGAATGCAGAATACTGCAACATAACCAGTCAGATTAATTTCTTTTAGGCGCTTCAATAGAGTCTCCAGATAAGCAAATAATGCAAAAGCGATTTGCAATTCAAAAAGTGATAAAATCTAAGGTAATAAAACTTATAGTTGTCACTGCATAAATGAAATTTATTCCTTATTTGTAATATCTGAAGATTCACATGCAAAGTATCGAACTTGAATGTTTATCTGTGATAAAATCAACAATCTGTATTTTTGTGCTTTGAAAGTAAAAAGTTGTTCTCGCTCTTAAAAGATGTCAAAAATGGTATTTTATAATCAAAATTTCTAATGTCTTGTCAATTTTACTTTTATCAAATTAAAATAGTAAATATTAGGTTTTTCATCATTTTCACCTCTTGTAGTTACACCCTGTCGAAGCAATTTTTCAATCTTTCGAGATGAGCGAGCAAACCTTTTTGTCAAACTGCTTGCTTCCCATATAAGTTTAGTCAGTTTGAACAATAATTTTAAATAAAAAAAAATTGATAATAAAATATTTACATAAGGAACGTTCATAAATAACGTAACGCAAACTTTAAAAATAAAAATAAAAACTTTTTTTTTAAATTAAGACTCTGCGAGGGAAAACATTTTTTTTTAGTTTGGAAATTTACATATACGTTAAAATTTTTGAGAATGAGATGCCAGCAGTTAATGTCAAAGCTTTTGTATCTCTCTCTTGCTCTCTCTCTCCCTCTTTCTCTCTCTCTCTTCTTTTCTCTCTCTCTCTCTCTCTCTCTCTCTCTTATATATATATATATATATATATATATATATATATATATATATATATATATATATATATATATATATATATATATATATATATATATATATATATATATATATATATATATATATATATATATATATATATAAGACATAAGAATAATGTTTTTTGCCCAAAGTTATAAAAATTACATTTTATACTTTTGAACTTTAGCATCTATGGGAACTGTACCTGATTTCTTATATATAAATTCATACTTTATTATTGATAGAAATTTCTTATATAATAATTCATGCTTTTTTATTGATAGAAATTTTCAATATTTAAAAGTTTCTTTTCATTTTCTTTTTTTTTTCAACTTATATTAAATGTAAAACGTAATTAAAAAAAAATTACATTATTTGGAACCTTTTATATTAAGAAATTAATGAAACCAAATATCAAAAGATAATAATACCTTCATATGTTGAAATAAATTCTGTTCCATCTTCTGCTTTATTTGTCGACAAAACACGAAAAAAGTTTTGCAAACTGCTAGTTTTTTTATACATGTTGGTTGTAACGCAGTTATAATGTGAGTTGTAAGTGACAGGCTCATTTTTTAAAATATCTAAAATTTTTTCAGGTGCTTCTTTAAACATTCTTCCTAAATCTCCATTAAACTTTAAGTTCATGGAGACATCGTCAAGTCCTTTGCATGGCTCAATCACGTTGTCAGTATTTGCAACCAACACTGATAATGCTTGAAATCCAAGACAAGTTCCAAGAATAGGAAAATAACCTCCGTTTTCAAATTCTAGTTTAGCAAGGTTAAATATGATCTCAGCATTTTTGCGGTAAGAAGAATGCATCAAGTCAACATCACCACCGGGAAATATAACCCCATTTATTTTTCCAAAAAGTGAACGCAGTTCTTCCTCTGTTATATTTGTTAAAATTGGGACAACTCTTGCTCCTGACATTTCAACATACTTAATGTATCCTGCTGATATATATGAAGTACCAGCAATATTGGTTTGAGATTCGCTCAATTTTTGGGCAAGAACTCCAACAATAGGTTGCTGATTAAGATTGCTTTGCTTCAACTTTTTATCTGCAACAGTTATTCTATATTCATTTGATATTTCAAATAAATGTAAAAAGATTACTAACATAATCATTTTTATATATATTTACGTAATTTACTGATATATTTAAATATATACTTATTATTATTGATTGCTTCAAATACTGTTGATAAGTTGCTGATAGGTTGCTGTAAATATTATTGATAGATTTCATATAGATTGCTGTAAATATAATAAAGTTTTATCAACGGTTAACATTTTTGAACTGTAATCTCATGTTTCTGTAATCTCATATTTCGTTTGTCAAAGTTTTATGTCATTTTATGTTTAATGTTTGTTGTTAATGTTTGTTAATCTCATTGCTTTTTTAACAAGGCATCTTATTTTGGAACACAGTTAAAAATATATATATATATATATATATATATACATATATATATATATATATATATATATATATATATATATATATATATATATATATATATATATATATATATATATATATATATATATATATATATATAATTTATGCAACTATGTTTTTTGATTTATGCAAAATATATTTTTTGACATCAAATGCAGAGCTTGAGTATGTTAACCGTAGATATCAAATGCATTCCCGTAGCTCCAGACCCGTAGCTGTAGACCCAAAGCTGTAGGCGATTTCTAATCATCCTATTTGTATAATTTCCTAAACTTGCATATTAGGCCGGGTGAATAAAAAAAGAAGATATAGCTGCTTTTACTCAGTAACTGATTACGTAAATAAAAAGTTTAGCAATTTTGCTCAAAACTTTTTTTTAATAAAGCTGAGCGTTTTTGGAATAAATTACCTGCTAAAACTTTTGTTTACGTAAAGCTGAATAATTACTCCAAAAACGCTGAGCAATTGCATTTTTTTATTCACCCAGCCTATTTTTTCTAAATTGAGAATTACAATTTTTAATGTTATTTTTAGAAAATATAGATTAATAATAATGATAATAACTAATAATGGCTAAAATGTAACAAAATAACAATTAAAATGATTTAAATGTTTTAAATGTTAATCGAGAGCGTGCAATAAGCACGCTCTATATCAGCCGGTGACTTTATATTTGCTTTCAATATATTCGTCTAATCGTTTTTTAAATGTTTTCACTGATGTAGATAGCACGATTGACGGATGAAGACAATTCTATACAGTGGCTGTTCTATTAAGAATAAAATTTTCTCTTAATGGACAACATTCCTTTATTCTTTTAGTTCTTTTTTGAATCGAATGGGATTTCTTCTGTAAGGATGGTTATGTAAAATTGTTTGTGATCTATTTCTAGAAATTAATTTTTTATATAAATTAATAATATTAATTATATTCTTTGTTATATTAAACTATATATATATATATATATATATATATATATATAATATATATATATATATATATATATATATATATATATATATATATATATATATATATATATATATATATATATATATATATATATATATATATATATATATATATATATATATATATATATATATATTTCTTCTGTAAGCATGATTATGTAAAATTGTTTGTGATCTATTTTTAGAAATTAATTTGTTATATAAATTAATAATATTAATTATATTCTTTGTTATATTAAACTATATATATATATATATATATATATATATATATATATATATATATATATATATATATATATATATATATATATATATATATATATATATATATATATATATATATATATATATATATATATATATATATATTAATTTATAAAAATAAAGAAAACAACTTTTTTTTGGTACTAATAGTTTCATGCCTAAAGGCAATCATCAGCCATGTAATACAAAACAAGAAACAAAAAAAACCGTTAAAATATAAAGTTACAGTGGAATGTGCTCCGTCGTCAAAACAAAACAAAAACAAAAACCTAAAAACGGCTGCCTAATCACCCGTATCGAAATTCGAAAGGAGGAACTTGCTTTTATGTCTACATTTAGATACTAATTCATTCCTCTTATTTAATAAGTTATCATAGGTGTACGATATTATGAAATACTTTTCGTATAGACATAAGTTGCATCGTTTTATTGTGGGATTGTAAGATCTACAACGTTTTAAAATTTTCCATTTAATTGTCGGGTTTACTCCATTTTCTTTTAACTTCCATACTTCCTTAGACAACTCAGTATCGTTTTTATATTTTTCGATCTTAAAAGATTTTGTATGATTAGCGTATCTAAGTTTAAAAGCAGTTTCACTTACTCCAAAATACACTTTTTTAATCCCGTCTGGAGTGCCTGGATATAGAGTGGCTTGATACACTATGTTATTAACGAGACACTGTTGATTTAAAGGGCACTTGCTTTTAGTAATACAATTGCAAGTTTTATCTGATTCTGGGGGGATGCTTTTCATAATATGACGGTTATGAAAGTTAACGATTGATTTGATGTTTGGCATACAACTGTAACTCACCTTTAGAGTATTTCTATTAAAAATCTTGTGGTATTTATGTCCAACTGGAAAGTGCTTGTCAATTAAATCCAAAAAGATTTTACCAATTTTAGTAGAAACATTTTTACTATATGGGGGGTTAAACCAGATAATATTGCGCTTACGGTTTTTTGGTAGAGGTTGAATGAGTTTCGGAATATAATTAAGTTTAAATTTGTAACCAGACTTTTTTAATGCATCCTGATACAAATGAGCAGAGCTTCGAAAGCTAGTGTCATTAGATGAATTAGCTGACAACCTTAATTCTATAGAACGAGGAAGTTGCTTTATTATGCTAGGAGGGTGATTGGAATCAACATGTATATAATTTAGTTCATTGATTGGTTTACAAAATGGTCTAAAAGATTGATCATTGAGATTAAGTGTTACATCAAGGAAGTTCACAACTTTCATGTTACATTGTATGGAGATAGAAAGATTGTTATTTTTAAAAATTTGAATAATATGTTTTTTTATCGTGTCCATAAGGTGGCCACTAGCATTTTTAAAAACCGCTAAACCATCATCTCGGTATAAGCCAAAATCTGTCTTGTTATAATGCTGTGATAGCTGAAAAAGAAGAAAAACTCCGACAAGCTCACATACTTCTGCGCCGTCAAAAGCACCCATTGCAACATCAAACAAACCACTGTTCTTTTTAATCCAAGGTTGCTCATTATTAAACAACAACGATTTTCGAGCTTGTTTAATTATAAGTTTGTCTTCGTTTTTAATGGTTACAAAATTCTCAGCAAATTTAATGGCATCATTCAAAAGACTTTCATTGATAGAAGCACTCTTATACGTTCAAGAGTTTTTTGTATTTTATTGCAAATACAAAATATCATACAATATAATATATATATATATATATATATATATATATAAATATAAATATATATATATATATATATATATATATATATATATATATATATATATGTATATATATATATATATATATATATATATATATATATATGTATATATATATATATATATATATATATATATATATATATATATATATATATATGTATATATATATATATATATATATATATGTGTGTGTGTGGGGGGGGGGGGGGAATATATACAGTTAGCAAGAAGGTAGCTACTCAATTCTTAATTAGGTCTTTATTAGCGACTCTACTCCGTTAATTAGATTTTTTTTTCCTAGGCCATTCTTATTTCCCTTCCTCTCCCTCCCTTTCCCTTCACTGCTTATTAGAAACTTGAGAGTAACTGTTTTTAAAAAGCATGTATTTTCATTCGCTTGTGTTTCTAAACAACTATATTTTGATATCAAATTACTTGGCGTAATTATTTTTATTATTTTTATGCTCATTTTAAACATAATATATATCAATATGCCATCAAAATATAAATCGTGAAATAAGTGCTGTACCTACGGGTATAGTTCAAGCGGTAATGATGTTAAGTATATATGGCGAGCCCTAGCGAGAAGAAGTGTTATATAAATAGACTTGCGTTGCTAAATATAAAAAATATCAGTCAAATGTTTTTATTCAATAAGATTACTCAAACCGTTAGCCTTCAAAATTAGGATATCAGTCGCGGGCCCCGAGCTTTCAAGCGTCCAAGATTAAAAATGTGGAGTTTTTCCATTTTGAAGTTTAGTGAGGCAGGGTCGGAACACCAAATGGAAAAGCATTTGGGTTTTTATTTGTTCTCCGAAATGCACATTTTTAACTATCCAATCATTAACTTAAATTTTTTTTTTTTTGCATAACTTTGAATGGCTGCATTATAGCTGCAAATAATAACGTCAATAAAGAATTCAATAAAATAACGAAAAAATATGACATCAAGAAAGAATTCAACGTAATCAAATTAGAGAAAAAATGGTAAGTGTTTTATTTATGCTTAGTTATAAAAGTCTTTTGTTTTTCGGCAGATTTTATTGGCAGGTGAAAATTTTGCTACGAGTTGTGCTCTTGTTAATTCTTTTGTTTAAATTTATCGTTGGATAAATAGTTAATGGTTTTTAATGCATTTAAAATTTATTAATTTATTATTATATTAACTATTCATTTTTATTTTACTTTTGAATTTTTTTTGTTTTAAATAAATTTTTTTTTATAGTAAAAACGATTAATTAAAGTTACCAACAACTCTTTGTATATAAAAAGTTTGTGAAAACAAGTTTTGTTTTAGAAATCTTTTATTTATTTATTTGAAATACCAAATGAACCCAAAATGTTGCAGATAAAATGTTTAAACATCTTTATTCATTGTTGAAGTTTTGTCCAAAAATTGAGCGAATCTCAAATCAATATTAGACGCTTTATTTTTAATTTTTTTGTTCTTATAATTAATTATAAGAACAAAATGATTCAAATGTTTGGAATATTTTTTTTCTCTCAAACGATACTTTTGTGCTCATCTTCACTTATACTTGCTCAAAATCAAACCGATGCAACAAAAGCCGTAGTAATGATTTTTGAACCAAAGGACGTTGACTGGGTTTCAAATCTTCTTATTGGATTAGAAATGCCTTGTAAAGAAACTTCATTTAGTGATTCATCTATATGTATGGTTTGCGAAAACTTGTTAAAAAATTATTTATTGTTATCCTCCTTAAATTATTCTACTGCACAAGAAATAATTTTACGACTAATCATTGGAGATAGGTTTCAACAAGGTCTTAAACAATTCACAAGTATGGTAATTTTAACAAAGTTGGACCAAATTTCAACAATATTTATTGTAGATATAATACGTTCTTATCAAAATATTGTTCATTACGATGTTAACTATAAAAACTTTAATCTAATTTATCCCGAAAAATCATTTCCCCTCTACTATCATCCTCTTTCAAAAGACTACTTTGATATTGTCGTTGAAGACTTCGGAGTAAATGATCTTGTTTATATTGAAATAACTACCAACAGTCAAAGTGATAAAAAGTTTAATTTTCAAGAAGCAATCAAAAAACATCCAGACTTATGCCTGGTTGAATATACCATTAACAAAGAAAATATCACTCTTATGGTATCTGTAGCAAAAGAGCTGGCCTTACGTGGAAAAATCAATCATGTTTTTATATTATTAAATGGAAAACCTGAAGATAAATATTCTAATTTGGACATGATTTTGAATTCTTTCGATAATGCAAATGTTAACTTTGGAACAGTATATATTGAATTAATCAACTTTCAAGAGTTTTATCTGTGTAACACATATCCATACAATATCATGCCAAAAATAATAAATTATAACATTACAAGTATGCTTCTGTACGTTAATAGTTTTAATTCAGAAAGTTTTGAAAGGTTCTGTGTTCGTTATACACTATGTAATTTTTATGGAAACATTTTTTATAAGAACGCCATACTTAATAACAATTATATTAATCAAGACTTGTTCATATGCTCGTTGTCCGATTATATTTTGATGAACGGACTCATAACTGGAGTAAATATATATTTAGACGAAACCAAAATAATAGAACATAAAAAAAGCAATGATGGTACATGTTCATTTATAAGCTGTCCTGTGGGTTTTGAACAAAAATTAACAACAAGTTTTCTTTCTAATGTAAAAATAATACATCAAAGAGTTTGCGCTCCTTGTTCTGAAAACCATTATAAAAGATATTCTGGGCAAGATGAATGTGCAAAATGTTTGGATAATTTTTATTCCGATGAAAATAGATCAGTTTGTTATGATAATTTCACAAACAATTTTTCCAACATCAGTTTATACGACTATATTACTGTTTTAATTGCAGCTGTTTCTTTCTTTAGCGGTGCTCTGGTTGTTGGAACTTTTACAATTAAAAGAAACACCGTTACTATAAAAACATCATACTTTACTCTCTCTTTGGTACAAATTCTTTTTCACTTATTAGTTTCAAGTTGTATTCCACTGATGTATTTATTTGCTTTGACAAAAACATTGTGCAGCTATCGTCATATAGTAGTTGGCTTTTTATTTACAGCTATATCATCAATTACTTTTGTAAGAACAAGCAAATATGTAAAGATTTTCAAAAAAACTTATCATTTTTCCTCTCAAGAAAAACTAGCTGCAATATTATTAGATGTAAGTACAATTATGATTTTGTTGCTAGTTCAAATTCTTTTGGGAATAACTTTCTTGATCAAATCACCACCATCTATTTTAACAAAGTTGAATTATGAAAATATGACCCGCAATAGATATTGTTCTGTTGATAATCAACTTGGTTTTCAAGTTTTATATATTGCTTTTGTTTTTTTTCTATGTTCAATTAAAAGTTTTCAAGCAAGAAATCTTCCATCTTATTTTAATGAAACATCCACAATTACATATAGCATGGGAATATCTTGCATCTTGTTACTCTGCTACTTCCCAGTGTACTATGGCAACAGCAACCCGAAAATCCAAACCACAGCAGTTTCCATTTTGTTGATAACAATTAACTTTATAGTATTGGAAGTAATGTTTTTGCCAAAAATTTTTATCATATATTTTCGACCAGAAAAAAATACAACGCAGAACCTTCGAACTAAAATGAACATATACTCAAAATCAACTTTTGTCGTTTCCAAACTCTAACAGACATCTTTTAATACCAAAAAGTTACCATAGTAACAATAGCTTTTTTGTCACAATTTTGGGAGTCATTTTTTTCAAATTTTTTATAAAATGTCATATTTTCAATACAAAACCAGGACTCAGGCTTCTCAAACATTAAACAATCCATGTTAAAACAAACATCAATGTTTAATTTTGCAAAAAAATAAATTTTTTAAAATAAACTCATAAAAACATACGTGTTGACATATTTGTTATAATTTATACTTTCTTCTATCGTGTTTATGAAAAAGGAGACATTCTCTTCAAATTTCTTTATCATTTTATAAATAACTCTTATGCCAAGAAACTTCTTTGTCATTTCAAGATGTACTTTTTATGAAATTGTAATGTGGTCGGAGCGCATACGCATAATCCAAAATAAAATATCGAAAAACATTGGCTTCCTATAAAAAGCCAATTAGTTGTTAAGCCAAACCTATTTGAAGTTGATTTGCTTTTCTTATAATAATTGCTATCTAAATTAGGTAAACGTTGTTTGGTGCAGAATTAATGTATCTATAAATAATAAGGGGCAAATAAAACAAAAAGAAGCTGTAAGAATTATTGGAAATGTGGATTCTCGCACATTAAGTTACTTTTTCTCAAATTCAAAATACTCAACGTATTTCAACTAAATCTTTATTAAGTTCTAATATTTATGTTCAAAGTTTAAAAAATGGCACCCATATTATACTAAACACGATTTTCAAATAACAATTATGTTCAACCAAAAACAAATATTCTGCTACTAAGTTCTCAATCGCAATCAGATGACCTAAGTTATGAAACATGTCAATAAAAAATGAGTTAAAAACTATTTCTTACATTGATCAATTTAAAAATAAACTTAAACAAAAACATTTGATAAGTGACAACGAATTAGACTTCTTCTGAAACTTTTAAATAGGAGTAATCACTTGTTTTCAACTTTTTTTTTTTTTTACTACATTCTTTAATATTTATTCTTGATCTTCATCTGAATATTGAAAAATCTAAAATATAAACAATTATAAAAATAATATGTTTTATAAATTATGTATTTAGAAATGTGTAAAGTAAGTGCCTTCGTAAATATTTCTTGTTTATTGTATTCAGTCTTTATACTATATTTTTGCGTTTTGTATAATAGAGTTTCTAAAATTTTTATTTCTTATGAAGTATACATTATAATATATAGGTATTGTTCACAACATTGCTCTAAACATTCCTTCTTTTGTTATTCATATTATATCTCATTTTTATTTATTTGAAATTTGAAATCTCAACGAATAAAAGTTTTTTTATTTCATTTATTTATTCATTTTTATCAGTAACCATTTTCAATTCAAGTTGATTTCCATCATTTATTTAAAAATGTTAAATACAAATACATTTCATCATATATAGTAGTCGAAAATCTAAAGAACAAAAAATCTTGTCATCAGTAACCTTTAATAAATAAAAAGTGGATAAAAGTGTATTTAAAAAAAAAAAAAGTAAAGAATTTTTTTTTTTGAACGGTATTTTTGAGCGGTTCCACAGTATTGGGCCACTATATGAAATGGTGAATCTTGTAAGTTTTGATTTACGAAAAGGTTTTACAAATTTTCCTGTAGATCGAGTATTGTATCGCTTTGATGTTTCAGGAAAAATATTTTCTTTGGAATTTTTCTTTGGAATTTTTTTGAATTGATATTGGAACATAAATTATGTGACTGAGTATGTTTAGTTCATAAATATTAGGAGTCCTCATGCTTTTTAGTAGAGGATTTATGAAATGATTTTGAAAAACTTACTGCATGATTCTGTTGCTTGAGGAGACATTCAAGTTTAGATTTGTTTGTACTACCTTAAACAATTTTGCCATAAGATAAGTTATTATTGATGAAAGCAAAATATATCTTAGTGTTAGTGTAGATTTGTTTAAGATTTGACGGGGTTTATATAAAATATCAATATTTCTCGAGATTCTATTGCGAATAATATGATTTTGATTTCTCAAGAATAAGTTTTCATCTATTAAAACACCATGTAGTTCTTGTAAAGTCTGATGATTTACAGAGTCAATTGCTTTGGACAAGTCTAGGAATAAACCTAAAGTGAATTTTATTAAAAGAAGTTGCTCCGCTGACTAAGGTTATTAAAAACATGCTCCGCTGACTACTTCAACTAGTTGTATAAGTGCATGCTCCGTAGAGCAATTTAATCCAAAAACATATTAGTAACAAAAGAGAAAGTTGTTTTCATTAAAAAATGCAAATTGCCTATTATACAAGATACGCTCAAGGATTTTTAAAAAGCAGGTAACATCGGTTTGAGTCGATAATTTTTAATTGTTTTTAGTAAACCCATAGAAATGTTCGATTATGCTAGCTCCTAGTGAAAAAGCGCACATGGGATACGCGTGGGTTTTTTCCATATGTAACCCATGTGGGGATTATTATTTTGTCCCATGTGGGTTCCATATGGTAAATCTTTCAAGGGTTCCATATGGTAATGCCCACATGGGATACGCGTGGGCTTTTTCTATATGTAACCCATGTGGGGATTATTATTTTGTCCAATGTGTTTTGTTTTTTTGTTGTAGTTTTTACATTCATGTTTTCACATTTGTGTGGTTTGGATTGCTCTCCATAGTGACATATAAATGCCGTTATGAAAGAGTTAAAGCAATCTTTTACAACCGTGCGCCCATCCTGACGTTAACATGCAGCAAGTTGTACTAGATTACATCTTACCGGTAGCAGAATAACTTGACCTGACAGTCAGCGTATTTGGGTTATGTATGGTAAATCCCACACGGGTTATAGGTTGAAAATACCACATGTTTTATAGATCTTAAATGCCACATATTCTAATTCAAATGCTATAAAATTAGCAAATACCATTTAAATGAAACATTAAAATTAATCATGGAAGCTTTTAGAGAGGCTTAAATTTATCTGGTATTAGCTACTTTATGCTATTTAGGATAAAATATATGCAATGTTCTCCACAAATAATATGGGATTTACCATAAAGTATAATAACAAAATTCTACAAAATTAATAAACGTGCTGCAAAATGAATTTATATTTAAGTAATAGCTATTAATAAATACATTAAAAATAAATGTGAAAAATATCATTTGTTCTTTTGTGATTTACACGCCTTTTGTCGATTCAATTAATAAAGTAAATTGCCTTGGCTCGCTCAATGCTAAGGTTTTTACCATATTAAGAAAAACTACTATATTCAAGCATTTCCTAAAAATATATATATATATATTTGCAACCTGATTGTTGAAAAAGTCGAACGAGGCAGTTGCTATTATTTTTGAGATGAAATCGTTTGTGATGACCATAGATGGGAGGAATGTACATTGGGTCAATATGCCGATTGATTAATTCAGTTTTATTTTCAATTTTGAATATTTGGATAAGGTCACCACATTTTCTTCTGTTACTTAGTGAAGTTAGTTCAAGTATATCACATCTTGTCTTGTAATCAAGGTGCTTTATATATATATATATATATATATATATATATATATATATATATATATATATATATATATATATATATATATATATATATATATATATATATATATATATATATATATATATATATATATATATATATATATATATATATATATATATATATATATATATATATATATATATATATATGTATATATATATATATATATATATATATATATATATATATATATATGTATATATATATATATATATATATATATATATATATATATATATATATATATATATATATATATATATATATATATATATATATATATATATATATATATGTATATATATATATATATATATATATATATATATATATATATGATATATATATATATATATATATATATATATATATATATATATATATATATATATATATATATATATATATATATATATATATATATATATATATATATATATATATATTACTTTAATTCTTATTACTTTAAAAACCTAGGAGTCTTTATTCCCAATAAATAACAGTGGTATTCAGGTTAAAAATTGAAATGTTTCTGTAAATCTCCTGTTTACGTTCTTTAATGTGGTTTAAATGCCCCTTATGAAATCTTAAAATAAGAGTTTTTAATTCTAAAAAGTTACCGAATTTCTCCCCTTTCTTTTTTTCTCTTCATTTTCATTAAAGAAAAAGGGAAATTATATGAGTTTTAAACTTCTTTTACTATATATACTGATATTAAAACAACTATTATCATCTTAATAATGATAAAGAGAGATACAAATTATTTATAGTACTTTCATGCTTGCTTGTCATTTTTTAAAATTAATTTAAGATATTTTTATACTAAAACAAGATGCATGTAACTTCAGCGCGAAAGTAATGTAATGTTGTTTTTAACATTTAAGATTATTTTAGTTTCCAGTCTTCAAATAAAATCCCATGTAAATCCCACAAGAAACCCACGTGGGATTTCCCTTGTGGGTAAATACCATATGGTTCTCGTATGTAACCCATGTGGGATTACCCAAATGGGTTTGAAGTGGCAAAATTCCATACAGATACCACATGGGAAAATCCCATGTGGGCAAATACCACATGTAACCCATGTGGGATTTACCCATATAGGTTTTAAGTGGCAAATTTCCATACGGATACCACATGGGAAAATCCGTCCTATATAAATCCCACAAAACCCACATGAAACCCATGTGGGAGGCGGTTTTATTTTTCAATGGGCTAAAACAGAATCAGAGCATTTTGTTTTACTTGTGAATAATTTTTTTTATTGAATCATCGAGTTCTTTACAAATAAGTTTTTTAAATGATAAGTTTCTATCAGACTTAATTAAATAGTTCGAAAAAAGTGCAGGAGTGTGTTTAATTTTACTGACTAAGTTTGGTCCTGTATTGACAAAAAAAACTCATTAATTTTTTTTGCCACCAATTTTACATTCGAGATCTTTGCGCCGTCTACAATAATCACATTTGGCAAGAATTTGCTAAATATTTTTTGTTTACCAAGAATCTCTTTAATAGCATTCCATGCTTTTTTCACGTTACCCATCAATTCTTATAGCTTGTTTTTGGAGTATGTAATTTTTTTAGTTCTTTCAAACAGACGTTTGTGCTCTAAGTAATTACGTTTGTAACGTTCTTTCTTCAGTTTTATAAACCGCATTTATATTTTTTGTTTTTGTTTTAAAGACCTCAAGAGATTCTTAGAGAACCAAGGATTAAAATATAAGTTAAAGATTTTTAAAGTTAAAATTTTTTCCTAAAAAATCTAGCGGTATTAAAACTAAAACCAAGTGTTTTAGTTTTAATACCGCTAGATTTCTTAGGAAAATGCTTATCGTACAAATTGAAAAATTTCTCCAGAAAAAGGTTGTACTGTTATAAGCACATATCTTTAGAAAAAAAAAATTCCAATTTACAATAGACAACTCTAGTTTAAACATAGTTTTTCCTCCGGTAGTAATGATTCCTTTTTTGAAGCAAGAATCATTCTTTAATATATCTTTTGGTTTTTTGAAAATTACAAAGACAGCAAAATGTTTAGTTACTTCACTTCTAATTATACGAGAATTAAAAGTAGAATGACAAAGACTCTCTGTGAAAATATTGTCGATTGCAGAAAAACTGTTTTGCGTAATTCTCGTTGGTTTATTTATAACAAATCTCATTCCAAACTCATGAAAGCGATCGTAAAATTGTTGTACTTTATTATTTTCGCCATATTTTTAACAGTCCACGTTATAATCCCTAACAAATATAAGCGAGCTGTCTTTATTTTTTTTTTTTTTTGCATGCAATCTCACAATTATTATTCAACTGATTTTTAAAGTTGTTTAAACTTCCAATAGGTGGTCAGTATGCTGTCATCAGTATGCTGTCATCAGTATGCTGTCATCAGTATGCTGTCATCAGTATGCTGTCATCAGTATGCTGTCATCAGTATGCTGTCATCAGTATGCTGTCATCAATATGCTGTCATCAGTATGCTGTCATCAGTATGCTGTCATCAGTATGCTGTCATCAGTATGCTGTAGTTACGATAATATTTTTTGATTGTTTATTTGAAATTTCCAAAGTAACAGATTTAAAATCTGGTTCAGAGAACGACAGGTCATATCTAATTTTATAAGTAAATTCTTCAAGCACATAGACATTTATACCACCCCCTGTAATTGGGCAAAACAAAATTAGAATTTTGATAAAAAGTTGTACTAAAATTCGGCTTTCCGTTTAACAAATTATGCTTTTAAGTTGAAATTTAGATTAGCTAGTAAGATTCTAAGTAAATACATATTAGAATTATATATTAGATTCTAAGTAAATATATATAGTAGAATACAGTGACTTCGGCCGAGTCAAGGTAAGAAGTGTTCAGTTTGTTTATGTCGATCTTGAATATGTTTAGATTTTATTTGAGTATAGCCATTATTTGTATTTTTTTTTGGGAATACTTTAGAAGTAATTACTAAATTAGTTGTTGTTAGTGGCTATTTGTGGAAGATTTGAGTAAGATTTTCATTTCTAATACCGTAGTAAAACTACGGTATGGGAGACGGGGGCAAGTTGGCATCAGGGGTAAGTTGAAAAACTGTATTTATTTTCAAAGCCTTTTATCAGAAAGTGACTAAAATTACATAAAACGTTCCTTTCAATTGACCATTTCATCATTCACTAAATTATTGTTAGGATTCGCGTGTGCGCATGGGAGATATTAGGATTTATGTGTTTTTTGGACAAAAAAGTAACTTTTGGAACATTGCTTTCTTTTTACATTAGAAAGAAAATAGTCGTATGAAAAAAAAAAAAAAATTGTAAAAACCTCAGTCACAATTGGTTCACTATTTCCAGTCAAACTTTTTTTCAATAGTTACCGTTTTTCAGGGTCTATAGAGTGTTTATTTAAAAAATTGCTTTTACGGTAAGTTGTCAAAATTTTCACTGGTAAGTTGGCTCATAGTATTTACTGCGGAAAAACATACATTTTTGTAAAATTAATTTTTATTTTAATTTTCTTTAAAAAAATTTAAAAATTATATATTAAAAAAAAAAAAATTAAATAAAATTTTTTGTTAGGTTGTTTTTTTTTCAGATAAAAGGCTACTGTTTTAAATTAATATAAAATATTTGGCTTAAAATTGGTGCCAAAATAAATAGTAAAAATATTTCTATATATTTTGCACCTAATAGTACATTAACAATCATTTTTTATTCGCGCCAACGTACACCAGAGTGGTATAAGTTGGCTAACTTTTTTGTTTTTAGCCCCAGGAGGGTCCCAAAAGAAATTTTTTATAATGAATGCAAGTTTAAAATGTTACCTAAATTCATACTATTTAAGACTGCGCTTTAATATTTACAAAAATTTTGCCGTTAGGGCTAGAATGCTCAAAAGTAAAAACGGAGTGAACTAGTCCAGGTCTCACCTATTTAGTTTTTCTTCTTCACTTCAAGACGCGCTTTTTTCGTTTCTCTCTTTTAATTTATTTTTGAGAAAGTTAAAAAATAACAATAATAACATAAATGTTATTTATACTTGTAACTATATATTACAATGTAATGTTACGAATGTAACTATATATTACATTGTGATGTGACGAATGTAACTATAAGTTACATTGTGATGTGACGAAAAAGTGTAGTTTAACTACGTAACGTAAAAAATTTTATTTATATTTATCTGATAACTGAAAAAAAAATTGCCAAAAACCTGGAAAACTACAACTTTCCTATCGAGTCCCAGAAGCTATAATTAAATGGGCTTTGGGATTTTTTTCTTTTTTTTTAATTTTTAATTGTTTTTCTTTTCAAACAACTATTTTTATTATTATTAACTTGTCTCTAATTTAAATTTCCTTTAAATTATCCTATTAACTTTTTTTAGTTTTTAGGTGTATTTATTTTTTGTTTTATTTTTAGGATTTTTTTTTAATTATAGATTATTAACTCTTGACGTTCGAATAATAGGGTATTTTTCTCGTTGTAATCTCCATTTTTTAACGTTCTGAGAATTTAAATTTTTATTTAGGTTATTTAAATGCTCCCAGAAGTCCTTACGGTCTTATCACGGAGCACCGCGGGAGAGCATTTAACTAGAAGTTTACGCCTCCTTCCACACCAATGTCGCTTGTTGGGCTGGAGCCGGCGTCGAAACTCGGACCTCTGGGTTCTGAGCCAGAACTCTAACCACTGCGTCACGGCTGCTCATTTTTAATTATTTTTCGATATTTAATTACTTAAATAATTTACAGTTGTTTTGTTTATATCGATAAAATATGTTTTTTATTTATTTATGTTTTATAATTAACCTTACATTATTATTTTTATAATTATTAAAATTACTTGTTCACAAATTAATTGTTAATTCCAACTTTATTATATAAATTAAATATTGATAATGAAAAATCAAAAACTAAAAATTTTTAAAACTTTATAAATAATAATATTAGGATATCAAAATTATATAATTTTGATATATTAATATCTTAAAACAAAATTAATAACTAAAAACAGAAAATTAAATTTTTTTTTCCCATAAAAACTAAGAGATAGAACCTTATAATTCTCATCTACTGATATGCTATTTTGTCTTATACCAACTTATATAACTTAAGAAATGATAAATATTGTTTATTCTAAGCATTAAATTTAACAAATTTTATATTTTAATTTAACAAGTTTAACAATTTTTTTTTTCATTTTTAAAGATTTAAGAGAGCATAACAAATTTTATAAAACTCTCTCAACAGTACAAAAAGGGAGACAGAACCCTATTGTTCTAACGTTACAAACTGATCATAACATACTTGTAGACATTTGTACATACCCTTTAATGGTTGTACACGATTGTTTAAAGTAGTTAAGCACGTCCAGTAGTAGTGATAAGGCATATATTTTTTTTATTTAGCCTCGGTAGATTTTATTTATTTAACACGGCATTGTATTCTTTTTTTTGTTGACGAAAAGTAAATAAATAAATAAAAATAATAAGACTGAATTTGTCTTCTACGAGCCCCAGCCGTTTACCTACATTTTATAATAAATATTTTGTAAATTTTTTCTTCATGGTGAAATACATAATAATAATATTAATAATAATAATAAGAAGAATTTCAATACATCACCTGTATAACAGAACTTGTTTCATTAAGTAAAACATAAAAAAATAAACCTTAATAACTTTAAAAACAGATAAAAAATTTAAAAAATACATACTATCAACAAATAAAAGTATATTCAACAATTATATCATTTATGATATAGAAGATTATATCATTTATGACAATAGAAGATTCAAATTTTTTTTTACTAAAAAAAACACACAGCGTGCACATCTACAATGCCTCGTGCATTATTAGTTAAAAGCGAGTTGACTCTTCCAATATTATATGGTAAATATTACAACAATGACAGAATTTAGATAATGGTTATCTAAATTCTGTCATTGTTGCGCACTCATTTTAGAATGTTTAACGGGGGTTTTGCAAAATAGCTGTAAAAGTTTAAGCTTACTTGCTATCTTAACATTAGATACTAGCTGCCCGGACTTAGTCTTAGTTCCACACTGACCTTTTCAATAATTAATCTTTATTTCAATAGTTTTTAGTTGGCGGCAGAAAAATAACTCTATCCATATACAAAAACTATACTTTTTGTTTATTTTTTAAAGCTTTGAAAAAAAAAAGTTTAATTACCATAAAACGGGGTTACTTTGAACGTTTTTGAGATACTTTTACTTGCTCTTCCTTCACTATCGAAAATATTTGAAATTTAACAAAGTGAATATAAGGGCTTAGATTGACTCTTACATAATTCAAATCCAAAACAATATATAAAGAAAAGTATTTTGTATAATATTAATTTAAATAGTCATTCAGAGTTACCCCGCAGATGGGGTAACTTTGAATGCGTTTTTTGTAAAAGCAAAACCTATTCAAAAATGCCTTGTTTTGTTTTAAAATCTAATAAAAACAACAGTCTAGTTTCACAGTAATTTATTATTGCTAAAATAATAAACATTTTTTCATAACAAAACCCATTTAGTATTTTATTTTGTTTAAATGGGTATTTTTTAAGTGGACTAGCATAAAAAAGTCTCATTTACATCAGTTGCACTTCTAGACTTTGCAAGTGAAACATCTTTACACTTTGCCGAAAATCCTCAAAAGAAATATTTTTAACAAGATCAAAAGTAATTTTTTTTCTCCCCTTTGAGTCTGCTTTTTCCTTTTTCATCAACATGAAAAAATTGTTAAAGTACATTAATTACTGCTCGGCGAACTAAAGTTATAACTATCTGGCCAACAATTAAAGATGATTCTTAATATCTAATAGGTAACTCCCGTATTTTTTTCAAAACCAATAAGCAACTAAGTTGTTTATTACCTTTTGATTTAACAATTATAATGATTATAAGTAAATAAAGAACAAAGAAGATTTATTTTTTATAATAGTCGTGCGTTTTTTAAAGGTTTCCAATTGATCAAGAATTTTCTTACAAAATTTTTTAAGAGATCAATAAAATGCAACATTAAGAGATTGCAATAAATGGGTAGAGTTACCAGTTATAGAATAAGATACTGTTTCTTTCTCAACAAGATTTTACACAATTTTCTTTAGTAAAATCAAGTACTTTTTCACTGTAAAAATTACTTTGACTATTTAACTAATAGGAATGCTCCTACAATTTGATAAAAAACAATAATAAACCAGTCAAAAAAGTGAATCGAATCAAACCGTCCTGGCTTTGATTGTATTTTTGGTTGTATATAAATAGGTGGTCGACTTCGGTTCTTGTTGTGCATAAATGGTCAGCTTTATAAACATAACCACAGGCAACTTGACCAGAAACATTAAATACGATTGACGTAACATAACATGTTGCATATTTGTAAAAACTTTGGACTTTCCATGTGTTTTCGGATTAAGTTTTTAAACTTTATTATATAAAGTGACAACTTGCACCAAATAAAATTTTTTTTTTTTAATCAAATAATGTTTATTGTTACCACGAAATTATCATTCAGTATAATTTATATACTGCCTTGTATCAATTTTTTTTTATATAAAAGTGGGATAGTACTTGTATGAAAATGCTAAACAAAAACAATTTTAAAGATAAAACAGTATTTTCAACAAATATAATTCAACACAATATTGAATGTACACACAAATATTTTTTATACAAGATTTATATATATATATATATATATATATATATATATATATATATATATATATATATATATATGTATATATATATATATATATATATATATATATATATATATATATATATATATATATATATATATATATATATATATATATATATATGTATATATATATATATATATATATATATATATATATATATATATATATATATATATATATATATATATATATATATATATAATCTAAATCTATAAAGCACAAAAAAACATCGTCATCACCGAGCTTTCTAAATCTATCATTCAATAATATTTGTTTCATCTTGTCATCTAAGTATTGAGATGGGTATTTTTCTTTAAATCATAAAGGCTTTAATAGTAAATGCTTGGCCTCGGAATTTACATGCGTAAGAATTTACTTTCCAACCAGCTTTCCAGTAAATACAGAAAATGTGATTTCCTGCTTAGACTCTTCTTCAGCTTGTGGTACGGACAACATCCCTCTTATAGTTTTGCAGAAGTGTTCTCTAGAGCTGTTGTCTATATTTTTAAAACAATTTAACAAGTGTTTATCAGAGTCTTGTTTTATAGCCCGCTGGAAAGCGGCATCTGTTATTCTTATTTTCAAAAATTTTGGAGAGCGATCTGACTCGTTTAACTACCGTCCGATTAGTTTTCTTACTATGATAAGCAAGATTTTTGAGTTTTTAATATACAAACCCTTAATATCTCATTTTAAATTTAATAATTAATTTTAAACTCATTGATATAAATTTCGATTATCTTTTTTTAATTCTGATTTGTTAACTGTAATAACCAACATGTTTTATCATGCATTAGATAGATGTGGAGAGGTTACGGCTATTGCTCTAGACATCTCTAAAGCCTTCAATAAAATTTGACATGCTGATTTTTTCCATAAGCTCTCAATTTCTGTGAATCAGGTAACTTCTTTAAGATTATTGAGTCCTTTTTTACCAATTGTAGTATAAAGGTTGCCCTCAATGGACAGCACTCTTCTTCATTTCCTACAACATCAGTTCAAGTTCAAAAAGGTTTTATCCTTGGCCCTATAACTTTTTTAATTTACATTAACAATCTTGCAGAAATTTTTACATCTAAGGTGACATTATTTGCTAATGATACTACCATTTATTCTTATCTTGATTAGAAGCCAACACTCTCTGATTGGTTGGAAAGGGCACTTGAGATTGAAAAGAATCTCACTTCTGCTACATCATGAGACTCTCAGTGGTTGGTAAACTTTAACTCATATAAAATTCAATTTTTTCAGTTAATTTTTATTGCAAAAGTTTAGATCTTTCTCTATTTATGAACTGTAATATACTCGATGAGTTATGTGTACTCTTCGTCTTCTAGAATTAACTCTTCCTTCCAATCTTTCTTTGAAACCACATATCAAGTTGATTGCAAAATTAGCATCTGCGTAGGTTATTTTGCTCGCCACTTTCATACTCCGAATTCTATTTTTTATTTTTACAAATAAAAAATAGAATTCGGAGTCAAATTCGTCCTTGGAATGCTGTTCCTATGGAATACTGTTGCCATATCTGGAACGGATCTTCGAATGATGCTCTTTCTCTTTTAGACAAGATGAAAAAACGCATTGTAAAAATAGTTGAAACTGCTTTTGCAGTCAACCTTCAACTGTTGTCACTTCATCGTAATTCAGCTTTTCTATAAATACTTAAATTGGTTCTGCTCTAAAGAGCTAGTTTTTCTTGTGCCATCTACTCAAATTCGATCTTGTGTTACTCGTCATTATCCTTTTAATGTGACTGTTTATAACTGCTCCAAAATTTCTTATTGGTCTAGTTTTTTTCCTCGAACATTAGTTTTTTGGAATTCGCTACCTTTCTTGTCCCGGGCGGCAGATATCCAAAGGGTGCCAAACAAAATGTAGGTACCTAAAAAAAAATAAAAAAAAAGTCGTTTATATATAATATAGGAAAAATTTGATAAATAAGGGCGTTAATCAGGATTGCTGTCTTAGGCGACGTAACAGCTCTCGGTGGCCCTGAATATTAAACAGAGTATAATACTACTTTGATAGTTATCTAAATTCTGTCATTGTTGCAGAATAATTACGGGGGTAAGGTCATGGTTAGCACGGATCCTTATAATGCCTACCTAGCTGTCCCAAGAACGCAAATTATACGGAAAGTTAGCGTACACATCAAGGTACCCTGTTATGCAAATTTTGAAAGCATTTAATTTTGTCCGCGGAAAATAAATCAATTTGCATGTTCAAGTTAAGTCAAATTTTGACTTCATAGTGCGCCAATCAAAACACTTGCAGAATTTGAAAACTCAATATAATTTGATAAAAATTGATGCAAATGTAGACAATAATCACACCAAACTCTGGACAAAATTTCAGCCTAATTGGATGACTGGTGTAGGATTTATTGCAGTTTTAGTTGAAGTTTTGTCAGTTTTTTGCTACTTATACCTCAAAGCGTTACCAATTACTTTGAAATTCGGTCACTATTTTTAAAATAACGGTTACATGAGCGTTCTACTATGTAATACCAACAATTTTTGTTACAATTATTTTATTGGTACATGGACAGTTTTTATTTTATACACAAAAATAGTGGTTTGCTACTTAAAGCGTAATTTGAATTGGCTTATGCCAATGGCGTTGACACGGCCTTCAAAGTGGAGGGGGTCAACCCCTCAATTTCTAAAATAAAATCCCTAGTTTCTAAAATAATTGCCTTTACTTCTAAAACAAAAGGTCCTCGCACAATAAAAAAGGGCTGGGCATGGCTCCCTTGACAGCCATATATGCATAACGTGAATATAATATTGTTTTCTAAGGTATAAACTACTGCCAGAATGTAAAAAAATTCTAAAAAAACGGTTAAGAAGGATTTCTAGAAATAACTATGTAGAAAATAAAAATATGTATTTATCTGAAAACAGAATGACTGTGAAAAAACCAAATATTTTTTATATTGACAAAGATAATTTTAAAAGACTTAAAAGACTTTAAAAATTTAGATAAGTTAACTTAGATATCTTACCAGTACAAAGTTTGGAGGGCCAGTCGGAGGAAAATTACTTTAACTGCATAACTAATTAGGTTGAAGGGTTGTTTTAAATTAAAACAACCCGTGTGACAAGTATCATTAGAATTATTCAAGAATTATTTCCTTGTAATTTAATATTACCTCAATTAAATCAAGTAAATATTTCCTTTTTTTTAATTGTATCTAATTAATAATATGTGTTACTATGTTAAGTGGATTGTTATCAAATATAACTAGTCAAATTTTGTAAAAGGCAGAGTTTGATTTAGTGAATTCAAATATAGTTAATTGCCACGATGCCTAATCAAGCAAAGAATCATGATGAAAATTGAAAGTTTGTCTGCTTGCTCTGTCTGAAAAATGTTTAAGACAGCCTACTACTTTTCAAGCAGATCAAATATGTTAACTGAACAAGACCAATATCAGTGATATTCGGGTATCAAAAGGATTCTAGGAATCATGTAGAATTACTTTACGCAAAAAACAAGAGGGGAAAGAAGTTGCACTCCCTCCTTAGTTTGATTTTAAGTCAATACAAGTGAGACCTGAAACAAAAGGTTAAAACTAATTTTGGCTTGTGATATGAAAGTTGCAAATATAATTTTTGGTCTTCAAACTCATTCAAGTACGCACCCTTGCACCTGTTGAGACGTCTAATCCAATTGTCTTGCCAAATCTGGAAGCTTGCAAACACTGGGCTCAATTAATTCAAGCCTTGAGTCTTTTCAGCAATCTAGCGGGGTTGTTGCTAATGCAAAGCTGTTTGACACTGTCATTTGAAAGCCAATCATCTGCGGGCCTGTCAATGTTCTGATTTTGGAAATCATTCTACCAATGGAATTGCATCTCCTTTTAGGAGTTGTCAACCATCTTTTCAAGATCTTTAAAACTGCTTGAATTGAAGCTGTTAAGTGGCCAGCCGCCCTTCACATTTAGCAGAACCCGTATCATGGGGGCCAGCTTGAGGGAAATGAATGCAGGAAGCTTCTTAAAAATGTGGATATGCTGTAACAACTTGCTAAGACAAAAATGATTCCCAATATTGTGTGCATAATTGAAGCATTCAAAAGCTTCACTTTAGTTGTCAAGGCTTGCTTTGGATACATCCTTCAGCCGGATTTCGCTGAAAAAATTGAAATTTCAAAAAGTGTGACCTAATGATAACTGGAACAAGCGTAACACCCAAAATTCACGCCGTCTTCTACCACATCAAAGATTTCATCACACTCTTAAACAAAATCAGGAATCCGCAACTGAAATTCAGGGAAAACTTACTGAATTAATCATTGCGTTTAGGCACAATTGATTTTCAGCCAATTTCTTTTGAATTGAATTGAATTTCAGCCAATTCTTTTTCTCTGGAAATCAGGGAAACCAAGCCTTCTGAAAATCAGGGATTTTGATGCACTGAAATTTAGGAATTCTATTACTGTATATTCAGGGAAAAACTTTCGTCAACTCGGGTTTTTTATACCGACATAATATATATTATATTGTCGGCATTTTTGTTGTGGATAAAATTGATTATGAAACAATCTCGTCCTAATCTTGTTAAGTAAAGTTTTTGGGCACGCCTATTTTAACATGGTTATGCTGTTGCGATTCAAAATTTATATTATACTATATTATTCAGGACATTTCACATTCATAACTGTATTTGATTACAGTTACTTAAATTTATGCTGATAGAATTCATTTTGATTTCATTAATCATGTTATTTAGTTATAATTTGCCGGTAGAGATGATTACAATAATTAAGTTAAAAAAAGTTATTATCATAATTACAAACATTACAGTTTTTAGTATATACTGCAAATAAAATAAAAAAGATTTTGTTGATGCGTGCATTTGAATAACAATTAATAAATTTTCTATATCACAATGTGTGCAGATGTTGCTTATTTAAAAGAGTGTCAAATATATTTAACGTGCTTTTAAAAAAGTAACAAGATCTCGTACACATTCTGAGATAGAAACATTATCTAAGATCTCATAAAAATGCACTTGCAAAAACTGCCAAACATGGCTAACACTTTGGTCGTACTCAATTTGACCGATGTAGTGTAGCTTGAAACACTTATCAACAGCAGATACCATACAACGCGATTCAATAACTTCGTTTTCTACAACAATAAAGGATTGGCTAATGTTGCCAGTTACACCCAATGCAATAATTATTGGTTGTTTAATACTGTCACTTTTGATTTTAGAAAGAATTTTTTCCATTGAAGTTCCATACTAATAAAAGGTAATATAAATATAGTTTACGCATTTTAAACAAATTAAACATAAAATTAAAACCCCTGCTAAAAATTATACACAATATAATAAACGCAGCCATTGCTTACAGGATGAAGCTGGATAAATCGCTTGCAAACTTCAGCAACTGAGGCACGTTGCCGCATAGGAACCGTTAACATAAGTGGAAGTAGTAATAGAGCGTATTCTTCTTTGGTATCTATAAAAATATTGCTAAATACATATATTACCATTAGATACACATATAAAAAGTTATTAAAACAATATAATTTTTAAAAACTTAATTAATAAGTTAATTCTAACTCATTTGGTGATAAGAAACTATTTTTATTTAAACATGAATAAATTAAACAAACCTTCAAGTAGGTTGTGTTAGCTGCTATTTCGTCAAGTAATATTGTAAGATCGGTTGACAACCCTTTGCGTTTTCCTTTGGCATACAAAAGGATCCGTGAAAAACTCCCAGCCCATCCACTAACCGTTTGCTGTTGGGTGCACTTCTGCAGAATTCCTCTTCAAACTAAATGCCACAGTAATTGTTAATTCAATAAAATAAAGTATATTGTTATTAAATAATTTAATTAGTTTATAAGTTTACCACTAATATCAACAGTGACAACTCATAATATCATCAACTAACTACACAATGATTACTGAAAGCAAACTAAAAGCTTACCGCAGATGAGTAAATATTTCTTAATGGGGGAAATGATGAAAAAAATGTTTTTATTGGAGGTCTTCCTTCCCTCACCCAGAGACTGCGACTTTCATAAGTTGATGCCATAGTAATTTTTATGCGATTCTCGTTAGGTGTCTCGTTTAAAAGTTCATGGGTGAACACCCTTTCATCTTCTGTAAAATACTCTAATGAGAAACAATAATGAAAATAATAATAAAATAATAATACAGCACTTAAAGAAACTATCATCTTTACTATATTTTTAAACAGCATATTTGAATACAGCACTTAAATACGCCATTAAATATAAATACAATAAAACTGTTAATATATCAGAATGAAAATTAAAAAATATATTTTAAATAATATATTTTAAAATATCTAAAACATATAATTAAATTATTACACTCTACCATTATTAATAACAAACTTTTGCAACAATAGTGTTATTTGTATAAATATATATTTTAAATATATACTTAATGCAAATATTCATTCTACAAACATACAGTTAAAGCAAAAACCTGTTATGGGTCCATTGACTAGATCAACTGCATCTGTTCTTAGGCGCTTCTGATGCGGCTTGTGTGGCTTGTCAGTAATTGGCAGTTGTTTTCTCAGCGTTTTCAAACGCTCTTCAATATAGCCTGATGGGGAATATTTTTTAACTTTTCCGTTTCGTAATACTTCAACATACTGTCTGAAGTAAGCATCCTTGAGTAAATAAGTAAGTAAAAATATAAAGATTAGTAAAACTAAACTAAAAAAATTTCAACTATTATCCCATTTCCCAAAATATGCAAATAAAAGTTTCAATTAGACTTATAACAATACTTACATAACCATCACCATTACCACTTCTTAAGGTTGGAAAGCGGTTTATCACTTCTTGTGCTAAAGCCTTTTTTTTGTCTGTATTGGAATAGCTGCAACAACAACAACAAAAAAAATTATGCTGTGTTTAATAACTTACCTACTTCCTCATTTAATTTTTGCAGTAAATCATTAATTTATAAATTTTAATTTTAATTTAAAATAAAATTAATTAAATTTAGTTTTATTAACTGATTTTACATACTAATACCGAAAAAGGCAAGTTTCAAAATTAAAATATTAAAGGTTTCCTAACCAGTTACTATCTTTTACAAGATTTCCAACAATAATACGCACAAAAAGATCTTTCATCAAGACTAACTGCCCGGTTCGCTCATATTCGGATAAGATTGATGCACCTTTAGGGTGATCTTTCAACATAGAGTCAATGTCCTTAACAAAAATTAAAATTCACTTCTACAATGTTACAAATAATAAAATATACGTAATTTTATAAATAATTTCGAAAAGTTTTTAAAAGTTTCTAACAAAATTATAAATAAAATGCATTTATGATTAAATTGAACAACAAACATAACTCACAATAGCAATTTAAAAAAAAATTATAGAAAAAAAAAAATCTTTATTAGCAAATGCAAGCTAATAAAGATAACTATTTACTATGCTTATTAATAAATATAACAATTTTATTAAAAAAGCCAAAAGTTTTCATTTAATATTATTTATTAAATAAATATCACTCACAAACTTATATTGACATTGATGTGAACTAGAAGAACTGCTGACAACATTAAAACTTATTTGATCTGTTGTGATTGTTGTTGTTGGTTCAATAGACTGTCTTACATCAGTATATGTATATGCAGAGCTTTCTAAAGGTATATATGCTTCATTGGTATTGATAAGACAAGGAGGCTGTACATTCTGTAATTAAACAAATATGCTAAGAATAATGTAAGTTAACACCTTTGTCTTCATCCAAATATTGAGATAATAGAGGGCAATTTACATACTGATACATATTTCAATACCAATAGTTAATAAAAAAATTATACATAATTGTTGATATATTAGAGACAAGTATCAATAAAAATCTCAAAGTTACATATACAGTGCTTGAAGTGGGGCATGATGTCATCGCCTTTTTTTAAAGTATAAACCATTTGGCCACCTTTTTTAAAATCTCTGTATATAACAATGATTAGGATGGTGAGGTGGGATGATATTTTTAATTTACTGAATACTATCCTGTTACTTTTTTTCTCCACTTTGAGCACTGTATATATATATATATATATATATATATATATATATATATATATATATATATATATATATATATATATATATATATATATATATATACACACACATATATATATATATATACATATATATATATATGAATATATATACAAAAAGTATTTAACATTAACAAAATCAAATAATTAATGGTCAAATTATATTAATTGGTAATTTCAAAAAGCATAAGTATCACTAGTAAATAATACAATACAAAAGCAAAGCACACAAACACACATGGTATCAAGAAAAACAACTTATTTAAGTAAAATTGATAATCTTATAATGTACATTCTACAAATCAAAATATTTGACTTCCATATTATATCATATTTATGTGTTATCTGCACATAATGTGTGACGCAATGAAATGTGCACAAAGTGACAGTTTGGATTGTAACAAGTACCTGAAAAAACAGGATGATAATCATGCAAACTATCAAGTGTGTAACAGCTGACAGTGTTGGTGTCATCACAAGTTACAGTGTAGCTGTGAAGATGCTCATCAAACTGAATTAGCCTAAAATTAAGACATAACAAATGAGCTTTTTTGTCCATTATCACAATCTTGTCTATACAAATAAAAGTTGGCTCTCCATGTTCATTAATGTCTGCTATTAGTGACATAACAGGTTTGTAAACAGTACCATAGGCTTCAATAAAATTTGCAATATATACAACAACATGTTTATCTGCGAAATGTGATGATATTGTTTCTCCATTTGGCACAAGATATAAAAGTGTTTCTGTAAATGTGCCCACAACAAGACTTTGTTTAAAACCAGTTTTTTTCCACCACTGACTACATTGTGCAAGTTGATGACAAAATGCAAGAGTGTACGCAATGTTACGAAAATTGCACACAATGTGGGCTATTCTCTCAAAAAAATTGTGTTTGGCTTCAAAACGCATACACCACATCCTGGCTAGTGGCCCATTTTTTAGGATTAGACTTGGATAATGTGTAAGCCTGTGGTGTTTGTACATTAAATTCTTATTTGGAAAAAGATTTTTGAACAGTGAGTTATGGTCAGCAATCAAAGCAGCTAAGTATGTCATGTCAGATTTGTGGACTGCAGGTGAAAATACAATGTTTGAAATTTTTAACAGTAGCAGCAAAAGTTTCCAGTGTTCAGAGTCACTTGGTACTTTATCACCAATCAACAAAGGCAGGACAATTATTAAAGTCATTGTTTGACTAGATCTCTGTCCGAGAAGAGAACTGTTATCTTTTAAACGATTTTCAGTTATCAGACTGGGTTTTTTGTCTTGTAATGTTAATCCATAAGGAAAATGTCTAAGACGATTATTTAACAAATTTAAATCAAAAAGATTTTGAATGTAAATAAAATTATAAAGAACTAACTTGATTTCTAAAGGAGCTATACCTTCCAAAATATCATGCATGATATCTCCAGTATCATTTTTAGCCGGATGATAGTACTTAAGTTCTTTCAAAATACTTACAACTTTAATTCCAAACTCAGCTTTATAAACTTGCTGTGCTGCTAATTTATTAACAATTGCCTCATATTGTGCTACAGTTCGTTGAAGCTTTGGAATTTCTTTAAAACTGTTTTGCATTGTTTTTTTGTCAGCTGTGCATAGATCACAACAAAAGTCACTATTAAAAGACTCTACAAAGCCTAAACAAGTACTAAGTCCAAGGTTGTCACCTGTAATTTGACCAAGAATGCATCGCACACGCCTTGAAGTTGCTTCACCCTGAACTTCAATTTGAAATCCATCCTCCATACACGTTAAATCATCAAAATTGATCTTAAAACTGCATTAATGCCATACTTTTTTATGTCATTGACATATGTCAATGCAACTAAATGTACATTTGCTAAATTAGAATTAAAAATAGCTGGAAAATTTTTCAAAATAAAGTAGAATGCTCCAAGCTTGTGTATGGACGCTTTTGTTCCTATAGGATTTACTGCTTCCACATCATCATAATAAAGTTGAATAACAAGTTCGTGTGTAATAAAATCAACTGAAGGCAAGGGATGGCGATTTCGGTGTAATTACTTCCATCTTGGTAGTCACACAAGATTCCACCTTCAGCTATAGTTTCGTTAAAAGTGCAGGCTGACCAACAATTTGAATGTCTAAAAATATACTTAAGGGTTTTGCTGATGGGTACAAACATAAAAGTGTCTTCTACTTGAACTTGCTTGCCCATCTTTGTTTCCCACCGATGTCCCAATACAATTTCAGTAGGGATATTTAATGCACCAACCTTTTCTAGATATGTACTCAGCTTTTTCACAGTGTCAATATTCTGGAATGGATGTTTAAGAGGAGTAAGAAAAATTTCTGCAGTGTTTTTATTCTCTAAACTATTCATAGTAAATACTTCACTGACTTTATATTACACAGCACAAGCAAAAACAGAAAACATCTCATCCAAACCATTACGGATGTCATTTATATTGCTTAATGGAATAGCGGCAGACATTAGATTAAGAAGAAACCTGGCAGCTGGTAAGAATATTCCTCTATGGTCAAAACATTCAGCTATATCAAGAATTGGTTGTGCATCAGGAGCATCATTAAAATTATTAAAATCTTCTGGCATAAAGCTGTCTCGGGTATTAATATTGCTTTGTGGTAAATCAAATAATTGATTAGTAACAAAAGGCACTTTCTGAGCTTGCTTTTTAATATGAGAACGCACATGTTTTTGAAAACTATGAAAAGATGTAAATAATCTTTTGCATCTTTTTTGGCCACATATTAGTTCACATGGCTCCTCAAGTGCATGTATACCTTTCAAATGGCAAAGTAAAAAATTTATTGTAGGGAAATTGCGAGTACATTTAAAGCATGTTAATTGCATTTTTATTGATTAATTTTATTAGTGAACCTGTAAACAGAAAAAAATAGTTTTAGTTGAAAAATTACCTTAGAATATATAGCTAAAAATACACTCTTAATCTTTAAAAAAACTCCAAGCTTTGGAAACATTAACTTTAAATCTTCAATGGTAACCAGAACCATCGCATCAGCATCAATACCATTTTCTTAAAAAATATTAATTTAAAAAAATGGATTTAATTTTTTTTCTTATATAGACAAAATAGATAATTTAACATTTAATTCAAATATTATATTTTGAATATATAGAAACATTTAATATTTTTTTGAATTTATTTCAACTTTAATTAGTGCTGTTAAATTTGCATCTAGTACTGAAGGTATTACAGTACTACAAGTAAATTGAAAATTAAGTTTATTTAAATTACTACTTCCAAATTTTATTAAAAAAAATAAATTACTAATCAAGTCTAATGTACAGAAAATTAACATACCTTCAAGAACCTGCATACTATTCTCTAACTTCTTGAAAGACAATTCTTCAAGAAACGCATGAAACAATTCAGAGGGTAATTGAGCCATACTCAATTGTCAAGTAAATCAAAAAAACTAATTTATATTAAGAAACCAGTTAATTAAACTTTATTTATCCATGGCCTACTTAAATTACACGGCCTGATTTGTTGCATTTTCCATAAAAAATAAAGAAGCCAGTTTTTTTACGCCATAAGTATAAAAACTTCATTTTTATGGTTAAAGTCTTGTTTGCACTCTAATTGTTTTATTATAATTTTATTAAAATGGTTTAATGATAGTTAGATCTTCTTTGAGTACTTACATTATTTTGTGCTGCGTTTTTTGTTAACTGATTGCCTGCTTCAATTTATTCCAACAACACAGAATACTGAAATAGGCTTTCAGATAACTATATCAACACATACCAACATGCTACTAAAAATAATCTTTCATGTTGCTAAGATTGCCTAAAACTCTCCATTGAACAAAAAAAAAAGGTTTGTAGTTTTGTATTTTTTTATAATTGAAATTGAAATAATGAAAACATTTTTGCTAGAAATGTTTATTTTGTCTTTGTCTCTTTTGGAATTCTTTTACTTGATCTTTTCTCAATGGATATGAAATTTTTTTACAAATTATTATAAAAAATATTAATAGCAATACAAGATCTACATTTGATTCCCCACTTTTAGTAGCTTTTATTTGTAAAATTGACACTGCTACATCAAATCTTTAAAATTTGTTTTGCAAATTTTTAATTGAAAAAGCATGACTGCAATGTTTTATTAGAATAGGAGAAATTACATAAAATACTAAAAAGATAACAAATAAAATTAGACAGAGGTTGAATTGAATATATAGGTTCTTCTCTTTATAAAATAATGTTTACTGATCATAAGTTTAACAGCAAAATCTTTTTGTTAATTTTTACCAATATAACTTGCTTTATAATATATATATATATATATATATATATATATATATATATATATATATATATATATATATATATATATATATATATATATATATATATATATATATATATATATATATATATATATATATATATATATATATATATATATATATGAATTAAGTATGATAAATAACTTATAAAACAATGAATGAACTAAGTATGATAAATAACTTATAAAACAATGATAGAAATTGTACTGCGTTATTTCTTTCAGAAAAATAACTAAATTACAGTTTCGTCAAATATTGTTGATGTTGACAACTTGTTTGTTGTTTCCAAAATATGTGACTTGATAACTAATTTTTCTTGCTTTTTCTTGCCTGTTTAATAATTGATCTTTTAATAAACTTTAAGAAATATATTCCCTGCTTAAGTTACTTCAACATAGTCTCTGGAAAAATCAAATGAAAAAGAAGAAAAAAACAAAAACATAGTTTATCAAATAACAAGTATGTTTTAAACACTCCTTTTCTAAAATAAATGATAAATTAATAAATTTCCATCTCCAGTATATGCTTTACGAAACTATAAAAATGCATTAACATTTGTAGAATGGTTATCGTTAACAACAGATCTTGATTTAAATTCAGATTTGTGCATTGAGGTAATACACTCATCAATTTCTTTTTTCAAACATAAACCTGTTATGTAAACTTTAGGTGAGGATTTCAAAACATAAGAATAAATTACAATCATTTAAACAAAATCATACAAACAATCATAAAAACAAAAACAAATTCTTTATAAAAATTATTTTCTCAATCTTCATCAAATTGTTAAGCACTTTGGGCTGCTCTTTGGAAGTACATCTTACCCACAAGAAACAAATAATCACTTAATACCAAATTTTTGTCAATAATTTTTTCAATATATTATAGTTTTTCAATTTGTAATTTTCACCACTGCAAAACCATTTAAATAAGTTTAAATAAGCATTTATTGGGCAATGCGAAAAAATTTTATTGACAGCTATTGACTTCAAAACAGTTGGTATGCCTGATATTTCTTGCCTACTGTAAATAAATGACCCCATTTGTTGCATTTAAATTGCTGTATGTTTGAGACATGATGCATAATAGAGTATTTACATAATAGATAAATATTTTGAAGAAAAATTTATGTTTTCTACTTAATAATTGCAATTATAATAAATAAAAAAACTACAAACCTTTAAAATTATTTCCAATGGAGAGTTTTAGGTAGTTTTAGCAATATTTAAGATTATTTTTAGTAGCATGTTGTAATTTTGATATAGCTATCTGAAAGACAATTTCAGTATTCTTTGTTATTGGAATAAACTGAAGCAGGCAATCAGTTAACAAAAATTCTAGCAGAAAATAATGTAAGTATTCAAAGAAAATCTAACTATTATTAAACCATTTTAATAAAATAAAAATAAAACAATTATAGTACAAACAAGACTCTTAACCATAACAAAAATGAAGTTTTTATACTAGAGCCGTAAAAAAACTGCTCTCTTCAGGCCGTGTAGTTTAAGTATAAAAGTTAAACCTAAAATATAACTTATAAGTTATATAATTATAAGTTAAACTTATATAATAGAAGGTATATCTTCTATTGACTTAAGTATAACTTCTATTGACTTAAATATAACTTCTATTGACTTAAGTATAACTTCTATTGACTTAAGTATAACTTCTATTGATTTAAGATTGATTTAAGTAGGCCATGATATATTATAAATAATAACTCATAAATTTTATGAAATTTATAATAACTTCATATATTGTATATGAAGTTATTATAATTGCTTCATATACAATATATGAAGTATTTGAATACAATAATTATATTATAATAACTTAATTTCCGTAATAAGTATAACATTTTAAAAGCTTTTATTTTGCAACTCTTACAACAAAGCACTCAATTTTTATAGAAATTTCCACGCTGTACATGTACTTACCACGCTAGAAATTTCCCTTTTAAATATTTCGATATGGACTCAACACGTTTTTCTAGATTTGAGCGCCTGAATAAATCAGAGAACGAAATCGCCTGAATTAATTAACTGAAAATCAGGAAATTGGCCTGATTTTAAGGGCGAAAAAACTACATGAATAATTCATGTAATAATTTCCCTGAATTCATCTTAGAGTGCAGTCACAAAGTATCCCTATTGGGGCCTTATATTGAACAAACTGTCAAAACTTCTAATCAAGATTTTTATCAACATCGGTTGAGGTTTAAGCGAAATAATAATCATCCAGAGTACAAAGAAAAATTGTTGCGCTGCATAATTGGTCTAAACACTAAGCATTTTTAAAGAACATTATTTGAGTTATTAGAAATTAGGCTGCTGAAAGTCATATTTTACGGCGTATAATGAATATTTTCACCATCTTTAAAAGTAGTAATATAAAGTATTTGTATTAAAAGAGTACATTGAGCTATTTATTAATAATCTTTTGGTGGAGAAAATCAAAAAAATATTTTTTTAAATGTAATTAGATATTTGATGGCAATACAATGTACAAAATAGGGTTTAAATCGTTTTCACTTCATTTTAAAAGTAAATGTTAGGAGGTCATTACAAAATATTTTAGATCTACTTTTTTTTTGTTTACTAACTGGTAGTCCTGGTGACCAGGTTTTGCACTTTTTTTTTAACTTTTTTTTTTATTGGCAGCAGTTTATACCATAGGAAATATTGTTGGTATATTCACGCTATGTGTACATGGCCGTCTAGGGAGCCATGGCCTGCCCAATTTTTTTTTTTTTTGCGAGGACTTTTTGTTTTAGAAATACAGGCAATTATTTTAGAAACTATGGATTTGATTTTAGAAATTGAGGGGTTGACCCCCTCGCCTTTGAAGGCCGTGTTGACACTATTAGCATAAGACTATTTAAATCAAGCTTTATGTAGAAAATCACTCTTTTGGTCTATAAAAAGAAAACTGTAAATGTACCGATAAAATAATTATAACAAAAATTGTTGTATTACATAGTAGAACACTCATGTAACCGTTATTTTAAAAATAGAGACCAAATTTCAAAGTAATCGGAAACGCTTTGAGGTATAAGTTGAAAAAACTTCAATTAAAACTACAATAACTTCTACACCAGTCATCCAATCAGGGTGATATTTTGTTTAGAGTTTGGTGTGATTATTGGTTACATTTGCACTAATTTTTATCAAATTATATTCACTGGTTCAAATTTAACAAGTGTTTTTATTGGCGCACTCTGAAGTCGAAACTTGACTTAATTTGAACATTTAAAATAAATTATTTTCCGCGGACAAAATTAAATAGTTTCAAAATTTGCATCACAGGATACTTTGATGTGTACGCTAACTTTCCGTATAAGTGGCGTTCTTGGGACAGCTAGGTAGGCATTATAAGGATCCGTGCTAACCGTGTGTTAAAATAGCTGTATAACTTTAAATTTCCGTATTACCTTAATAGTATGTATTTTTAAACTTTTTGTTACTTTTAAAAATTATAATTTTAATAAAATTGTTTATCTTAGATATAAAGTTAGAAATTTAAATTATGTTCTTAATAAAAACATAGTTTTTAAACCCCCTTATTGTTTAAAAAAGTAAAGGTTGCCGCGTGCCAAGTTCAAATTATCAGCTGGCTTTTTTAAAGAAATATTTTTTATTTAAAATGCAAAACAAAACAACTTTCTTTAGAAATAAATTTTTTTCTTCAAAAGCAATTTACTTTGTATTTTGAAAAAATCGGAAAAGATTAAAATGAAAAAAAAAAACTGATTGTAGAAATCGAACCTAGACCTCTTGCTTAGAGCCTTGCGTACTTACCACTCGGCTACCCCGACTTATTAGTAAAGGTAAATTTTAAAACTATATAACATAATAAAAACTTTATCAAATGGAATAAAGTACTATACATCAAATCTTAAGGAATCGTTGCCGCAATGTAATTTTCAAGTGAAAGTAAAACTAAAAAGCTTGATATATGTTTTAGTATGTTTTTAACATTGCACAATTTGAAGAAAGTTAGACATTTGTGTAAGTTAAATATTAGCATACACTTTCGTTGACTTTTCTTATATAAAAAAGTGCTGCTACTCTTTCTCGCTATTACCTCTGTTGCAATGGCTGCCAAGAGTATCGTGTTGAGCACTTTCCTATGAGCATTGACATATTCATTATATTATAATATGATGATATATCATAAACGATATGACATTTTATCTGGTCTGAACGTGGAGAAACAATTTTTTTGCCGTAAAAAAATAGGCCTTCACAAAAAAATACGGTTGCGCGATGAATAGAGAACGCTAACGATAGTTAACGATAGTTAACGATAATTAACGATAGTAACGCTGTCTAATAATGATTGTACAATATTAAAATCAGAAAATAATTAAAATTGTTTAATAATAATATTTTCATGTTACAGTCTTTAATTTTTACAATAGTTAAGATATTTTTTTCTAAATTATAATATCCTTGATGTTCCTGATGATTAACCTGATCACTGTTTAAATTTTATTATTACTTAGCATATGTGATGAAAGCAAATTTACTTTAGTTTAAGTGAGTGTCAACAGCAACTATGTGGTAGAGATTTCTCCGATAAATTTGCAATTTAAGCAAAAAATTTACTAGAGAAAATTGTTTTGGGGGTTGTTACGAAAGTTATTAACACGTTTAGAATATTCCTATACTTTAAGAGAAGGAGGAAATTTACCCCCTTGTTTTAGTCAAATTCTGCCAATAAATACCAGAAATAATAAGAAAAAACATAACTGCTCTTTTGCATTTTGTTTGATTTGTTTGAGAGTACTTAAACAATATATTTTGGGCCGACGACGCGGATTTTAATGTAGAGAGGCACAATCGTCCATTTCTAAAAAAAATTCCTCTATATTTAGAAATTAAAAAATAATAATAATAAAGTCATTTAGGAAAAAAGCTCCCCTTCCTCACTGGCTTTTTGGTGTCATTGGCCCTGATATTACAACATATCTTAAAAATCTGGTATCACAAATCAATGAAGCAGATGGCAAAAATTATGATTTGTTTAAATCTTTGATAGAAGAGTTTCACCATTTAAGACATTTCATAACAAAAAATTGAAAAAGTAAAAAATAAATTTTTAATATATTTAATAAATAATTAATACAGAAAGAAAAGGTTTAAAAAAGTAGTTATAATAGTTGAGCAAAACATTTAATTTAACAATTAAAAGTTATTTAGTAATCAGCTAAAAAAAAAAAAAGCAAAAAATGAATGGAGAATCTATTAGTGTATAAGAAACGAGATTTAATAATGCATTCCCCGCTAACAATCATAGAACGTGCTAGAACGTACTGTGTTAGTACAGTGTTAGAACGTTTTGTGTTAGCTAGGTTGTTAGCTGACTATGGGAACTTGTTAAGTTCATTTTTTTTTTTTAATTTAAAACTTTATTTATAGTTGATTGCATACAGTAGTTTATAAATTATTTAAAATCAACACAATAAACTGTAATAAACTAACAAAAATATCGTAAAAATATCCTTTAAAAACTAGTAACAACTAGTAGAACAACGTACTTGAATAAAATATAATGTATAAAAAATCTTAAAAAGAAAAAAACTGACTTTCATAAATATCGTAAAAAGAGCAAATAAATTTACAGTATCGGACAAAACAAGTGCAACCAAATAATGGTAATTTAGTTTCTTTATATAATTATATAACTTTTGATTAATTTATTAATTTTCGTGTACAAATAATAAACTTTGTGATGAATAAAATTTTAAGAAAGAACTATTGCATTTTTTTAATTTTGTCTGCTTTTATATAAAAGCATTGCATTTTTTTAATTTTGAGAAATAACTATGTAACTGTTTAGATAGTTCTTTCTTAAAATTTTATTCATCACAAAGTTTATTATTTCTACACGAAAATTAATAAATTAATCAAAAGTGTTATAAAAAGTAGATTTCCTTCTGGACAAAACAAGTGCAACTCCACAAAATGTTGCCCAAGTTGTATTTTGCTATCAATATTTTGTGGCAAAGTCTTTGTTGTCGGTCACAGCCCTGCATCTTCGAGGCATAGATTCAATGAGGTGATCAATAAAAGTTTATGGAATTGCTGCCCAGGCCTTTTGGATTTGTTCAAACAGTTGATCCAAAATACGAACACCTTCACGATTAATTCTGCGGTTGACAATCTCCCACAGGTTCTCGATAGGGTTGAGATCCGGAGATTGAGGCGGCCAATCCATCACCGATAGGTGGTTGTCTTGAAACCACTGCTTAACTACTTTTACAGTGTATTTCGGATCGTTGTCTTGCTGAAAAACCCATTTTGTTGGCATATTCCATTCAGCACGAGGTAACATAACATCTTTCAGGATATTTTTATACATAAAACGGTCCATTATTCCATCGATTCGGTGTATTGGATCTAGACCGTTAGCAGAAAAACACCCCGAAACCATTACATTGTCATCACCATGCTTCATGATCTTATGGTAGTAACGTAAATCGAGGCATTTTCTCGACTGATAATATCCAGGGAACCTTCTTGACGGATCTGACGATCATAGAATCATTTCAAGAAGTGGTGGAAAGCGGTCTTCCACTTTTTTTATCTGCTGCCAACTTCCCCGTAGAACGATATTTGGAACATAGTCTTGATACGGTCCGTTTTTTCACGCGATATTTATCACAAATACTTTTTTGTGACATTCCACTTACTCGATTGCCAATAATTTTCTTTTTTTCAATCCAAGACTGTCGGGAGCCATTTTTGCACTTGGATGCTTCTGAATAATTCTGGATACTTCTGGATGTTTCCTGATGCTTCTTCTGGAAACTTCTGGATACTTCCTTTATTTATTAAAAAACTCTCGAGACGTTTTCACGGACCAGACTTAAGAAAATAAAACAAATCAAAAAAGTTGCACTTGTTTTGACCGCAGAAAAATGGCACTTGTCAACGAAATTCTGCCTGTGTGTTGTCACCTGTCAGCTGATTGCTCATGTCATGGCATGCTATGACTCTAGACTCCTGAACTGTTTGCTGTGGTAGTATAGTTCGTTTCGTTTTTAAGACATATAAAATTAGAAACACTTTTTAGCATTGTTCGATGTTGGTTGCAAATGCTTTGTCCAATACTTTATATATATAATATATAACAGAATGTTCAATCTAGGCTCAATATATGCCCGCATTTACTTAAATATTATAAGCTCAAATACTTTTGAAATAGCTGTAAGGATACTTATTGGTCGATAGTTTTGACTTATCCGTTGGGTCGTCTTTTTTAAAACAAGGTATTACATCAGCCATTTTTAAAAAGGAAGAAAATATCCCAAAAGAAAAGCTTTTATTTATACATTTTGCGAGACTTACTCTAAAAAACATATCGAAGGACTTTAACATATATGTTGGTCGCCGCTAGTTTTTTTAATAATTTTCATTGAATCAACAATTTTGGAAATATTGTTCGGTGTAATTTTATGAAATTTAAAGCAAGGAGATATCATTTTAAATTTGTTCTTTATAATTTTGATACTTAACAGAGTATTGCGAAATTATCGAATGTTGAGAGATCTTGCCATCGTTATTAATAGAGGAACAGACGTTTATGAAAAAATCGTTAAAAATATTTGAAATTAAATTGTTGTAAAAAATCATTTAACCATTTTCCACAAAAGTTATGTGTTTATTGGAATTACCAGACTTACTTGAAAGAAATGATTTACATAATTTCCAAAGGGAAGCAATGGTTTGTCGTGTGCAAATTGATGCATGCAAAATACATTCACCTAATTTTCCGATTAAGGTTAACCACAACGTTTTTTTGTTTTCTATATATATTAAGAAAGAAATTTCAGATTTATTACCTGATATTTATTTTTTAAGTATGAACGAACATAAATGTTTTTAAATACTTCGTTAATCCTTCGTTCATACTTTAAAGATATTGTAACTATGATTGAGAAAGCATTGTAAAATTGATTGAGAGACTAAGTTTTTTTTTTTTGCAAACTTAATTGTCAATGAGTAGCAGCAAAGGCTATTTTGATTAAGTTCATGTGGACGGAATTACATATAAATTAATGCAGGGTGACCATTGGTTATTGAATTTAAAGAAATATTATGGAATTTTATTTGGTTTTGGAAAAAACTCATGAAATTCCTGAATTTTCATTGAAAGGTAAGGAACTTTCATCGAACTTGTAAAAAAGATTTTTTTTTCTATGGCAATATTTTCAAAATATTGATTGAAAAAAGTGTTCAGTCTAAATTTTTTTTAAAAAGATAATTTAAATATATCATCCTATTCAGAAGATAGTTTAAATTTTAGTATTTAATAAAATGTAGCAAGCTCAGAATATTTATTTTTGTCGTTTATCATGGAAACATATGAAAAATCCTGGTAAAGTCATGGAAATGTAATGGAGTTTGTTTTTTTTTTATTCGAGGAGCCACCTTGTAATGAAAACAACGAGTGATAAATCATACACCAAGTCAGGCCCGGCCCAAACAAATGCGGGAACCGAAGCAGGATAACCTTGCAACGCCTTAACATTATTATAGTACATATATGTACACATATTTTAAGTTCAAATGCAATGGCCCTTTCGAAGCGCGGGGCCTTCGGAATCGCGGGGCTTTGTGTGACTGCACTACTTGCACCACCCTCCAGCCGGCTCTGCACAAAACAATGTAACTTAATGAAGAAACTTGCCACAAAAGCTTTGTATTTATAAAAAAATTATTTATAACAAAGATATAATTATTGGGTAATTAAACAGATTTTTCCCTAATGTTACAAAAACTTTGCAGCAAAAATTCTGTTTAGTCAAAAAAGATTTCTTACAACGGTTGATGCAATTATGGACGAGCCTGGTTTTGTGAGATGTAAATTACGAAATGCTTTTGATAGTCAGAAAAAAAAAGGTGCAGGTATAGATCAAATTAATGATAATGCAATCAATTCTATTAAATCGAATAGTATTCCGGATTAATAAAAAATTGGAAAAATAACACATGTTTTCAAATCTAGTGATAAAACTATTATTTCAAACAATAACATATTTCAGCCTCGCTCTGATTTTCTAAACTAATTAAACGCCATTATGGATTAAAATAAATTTATAAATAAATTTATTTTATAAATAAATAAATTAAAATATAATATATTATAAATTATTTATAAATTTTAATAACTTATAAATAAATAACTTAAAATAAGATTTTATAAATAATCAATATGGTTTTAAAGAACCATTCTACTCACCATGCAATAATTAGATTGATTAACCAAGCATATGACAAATCGATTTTATTGTGATTCCTATAATATAGGTGTTTTTAATTTCATTTATCCAAAGCTTTTTGACGCAGTAAACCATGAGATACTTTTGAAAAACTAGAAAACTATGGTGTCAAAAACAAAAGTTTACTTTAACTTAAACCATACTTAACTGACAGAAAGTAGTTTATACTTAAAAAAGTAAAAGATTCAAAAAACAATTTAAAAACTTGTGAGGTACCCCTGCCAGCATACCCGTGTATGCTGGCAGATACTTAATAGCAATGCTATATGAGGCTAGTGTTTACGTAACAGAAGACTCCAGTAGAGTTTACAATTGTCGAACTTTTTTGAAAAATCCGAGCGTTTGAGTTTTCTTGAAATAGTAGGCTGAGACATGCTGAAGCCTGCTGCAGAAAGATTGCTTTTTGCGTACAAAGATTATTTTCTTGCGCAATTTTATTCAATATAGTATATAATATATTCAATATAATATTTATAATATTATAAATTATAATATTATAAAAATTTTTTATTTGAGGTATTTTACCTCGTTTTTTTTTTTTTTTTTTTGTCAGAAAACTACTTGAATGCTGTCATGTCATCGAATTCTCCTCTGTTTAACTTAACGACAAGGTTTTGAACTGTGCTCTAGATAAGTTAAGAGAGGTGGAAATGCTTGTTATAGATTCATTTCTTTCAACAAAATGCTTGAGCATTTCAATGATCTCCTTTGTTACATTTTTCCTTGTTTTACGGTTTGCACTGCTATTTTTTCTTCTATCCAGCGGGAAATATTTTTTTATTAATAATTATAAATAATTAATTTTGAATTTAGATAAATGAATAGTTAAATAAATAATAATTTATTAAACTAATAAATTTAATATTAAAATTAAACAAAGACCTAATACTAAATTAAATAATTCATCATCGAATGGAAAAAATCTTCATCTTAAGTATTTTTATTCAGGTGCTTGGTTTGGAACTGGGTTTTGAACAGTTGTGAGACCTGTATCATCAACATTGTATATGTTTTATGGCTGAAACTTGTGTTGTAAACAAACATCTTTTAGATTGGTGAAAAATTCTCTGACTGTATAACAATTAAAAGCAGTTACTCGTGCCATACTAGTAGCTTCTGGATTTCGTAAAGATAACTCATTCCTACAAAACATAAAACCACGAAGCCACTGTTTTCCAGCAATTTGTAAACTTTTTCACGATTTAGGAATGCGCTTAGAAAAAGTCATTGTAAATTCATAGGCAAGCTTTCGTGTTATTTTGGTTGACAAACCATTGTGAAGTTTTGAGGCCCTTAAAAGATAATTAGATAAAGATGTTTCTTCTTCGTTGGTTAAGATTTGCATGATAATGAAGTTAGGTTTGTAGACTGTATTTGGATTTAATTGACATTACCTTACATACATCACTAATATAATTGACATTTCCTTACATTACATAAAACACCTATAACCGTAAAATCAACTAAAACCGTAATATCAACTAAAACCATAATATCTCCTAAAACCGTAACATCAAATAAAACCGTAACATCAACGAAAACCGTTAATCAACTAAAATTTTATTCAATTCAAGTTTTTTCTAAAATGAAACAAAATCTTTTTGCAAAAAGAACATTATTTCAATAAAATGAAAATTAACCGATGCTAAATCTACATTGTATTATCACATACCTTCTTCACTAGTCAATACTTCCAATATACCATCAAAAGTGTCCTTTTTTTTATAACTTTGATAAAATATTGTGAATATTTCACATAAAGATATAATGACATTGAATTAATTTTTTGTTAGCAAGTTGCAACATTCTTTCTACTTTCACAACTTTTTTTTTTTTTCATTTTACTTCACCTCCTCAAGGCCGAGAAGGCCACTACAGACGAGAAGGCTACTTATTTTGTGGCTATAACCCTCTCTCAACTCTATAACTCCGAAACACGAACCTTGACGAACAAGGCCGCTGCGCGGAGAAACGAGTTGAAACTTCTTCAGCTGACAAATAAAGCTGTTCGGAATGTGAGTAAAAGCAGCCTATCAAATTAAAATTAAAACCTTTAATAAGTCTTATAAATAAAATAATATATATATATATAAATAAATAATACCGCGAAGCAAATTTAAATCTTTAAATTAGTAAAGTAGTTTTTATGTTAATGAAGCTTCGCGATAATACTTAATTTGTCTTGTTCTTGCCCTAGCCATTTATTTATAACATGTACATGTATATATAATATTGTAACATTTTTGTACATTAAAATTTTGTTACAATTACTTAAAACTGGTGCGAAATTTATAAACTTGGAAAGAGTAAAGAGTCTGTCATATGTTGAGATTATTAGGTAATAATAACTGTCATTTTTATCACATTATACTTCATTTACCTCATTAACTTTATGGTTGTGGATATTATTGAACTCCTTCAAAGAAATTGCTTGTATCATCAGCACTGATCACAATTTTGGCACGGCAGTCATCACAGTACTTAAAAATACATAAATTAAAAAGAGTTTACATACAAAAATTTAACATTCTTAAATTTATTGTTTATTAAAAGTAGATTAAATTCACCTATTATTGGTTAAGGCGTCGTTTGGTACGAGTTGTTTTCCTTCTTTGATGCTACTGTAGTGGCATGTGTAATAAATTAAACGACAGTTTAAATATTGCTTGGAGTCCTTGCCGCCATTATACCTAAGGACTCCAGGTTCAAAAAATGATTGTTTCTCTTACCTAAAATTTTTTTCCTATTGGAAGTCCATAAACTTATATTTTTAGAGCTACTTGATACCAAAAACTAGGAAGAAATAATCTTTTTGTGACTTTCAAATACGGAGTACTTTTTGGGACTCCGCATCCCTGCTATTGCGTGTCCGAAAATTCTGCATATTATTCTAAAACGTATTTTTTTGGGAATAATTTATATTATTTGTATAATAAAAGTACTTTTTCATTGCGCAAACAAACAAAATAATTTACAAATCTTAACAAAATAATTAAAACAAAATATGGATAAGAACACGCGCAGCTGGATTCCACGGCCTCAAATTTTAGATTTTGCTTAACCACTAGGTTATACGCACACATCCATTATGTGATATTTTAAATTTGTTTATTTACTTTTTTGGTCGCACGAATATTTGCCGAGGTTATTCGTCTGTTTGGTCGGACAAATAGTCACTTCGTTAGAATCAAAATAAAACTTTTCGGCGAATCAATACTATTGGACTTTCCAATATGGTCGCCGAAAAATATTTTAGGCTTCAACTTTAGTATTTGAGTGGCTCTCTATTTTATATATATTGATATATGACATATCAATACAAACTTTCTTTGTATCTATGTTCTTTCAATGCATGCATACAAATTGGAACATGCCATAATTATTTCACTACGATTTTTTAAGTACCTTTTATAAGCTTCCCTTTTACTAAAAATAAATAATAATTATTAATATAATCAGCACTTGACCCTTTTTTTATCGCGTTTGAAACAATAAGAGCCCAAGAACGAAAAAATATAATCCCTATTATAACGGATAAGTTAACGGATGAAGATAACGGAGAAATATAACGGATAGATTTCGCCATTTGAAAAGTATTGATCAAACGTACACAAATTATAAGGCAAACAAAAAAATATAACGCTAATATAACGCCACTATAAAGTATAGCGTTTACTTTTTTTAAAACCATCCGTTATGTTGCTTTAAATTTTTTTTAAAGTGCATGTAAATATTTATTACAGTTAACAAAGCAGTCTCTCAAACTTTTTTCTGTCTTGCGTTTTTACAACGTTATTGAACAGAAGCAAAAGAAAAGTTTAAATTTGTACTACAAGCTTGTAATAAATTTAAAAGTTTTGTCAAATTATAACTTTTCTGAATAATGTTCAATACTTTATAACTTCTTATTGTAAAATTATAAACTTCTATAAAAAAAAAAAAATGGGTACGTGTTAATAAATTTTTTCTTTATTAAGATTTAATTTAAATTTTTAATTTTTTAAATTTCTAATCTAAATAAATTTTTCATTCCTAATTTAAATAAATTTCGTAAGAGTTTTGTTAATTCTTAAGAAATTTCTGAATTCTTAACAAACTTAAACTCTTAAGAAACTTTCGAAAAACATTTTATTGTAGATTTTTTTCAGACCATTTGCCAGTGGCGGATTAAGACTTCTTGGGGCCCGGGGCTATTTTTGTTTTTGGAGGCATTTTTATAGGCCAGAGCCTAAAAATAACTAAAAAAAAAAAAAAAAAAAAAAGAGCCTCTAAAATTTTTGGGGGCCTTTAAATTTGCGGGGCCCGGGGCTATAGTCTTTCCTAGCCCCCCGCCTTTATCCGGCACTGCCATTCGCAGTTTATTAGTGCTCTCGCCCGGGTAAAGCTTGAATGTAAAATCTTTTTTCGTATAAGAAAGTTGTCTATTTGATGTGTTTTAAAAGCGCAAACTTTAATATAAGTCTAAGACTTAAGTCAAACAAAAAATGTATTTGTTTGCTCTACAAAAAATGGGGAGTTTCTAAAACGCCGAATTCTAAAAAGCCGAAACGCCGAAATGCCGAAAACCTTCTAGGAGAAACTGAATAAAAAACGGAATGAAAGCAATGAAAAACCGGTAGTCAACCCCCGCATTAATTTTTAAGTTGTTGTTTTGAATTCTATTAAAAAAAAATCAAAACATGGAAAATTAAAGTAGTATAGCAATAAGTTTTGTATTGCTATGGCATCTGTGTATTGTACATCGAAGTTAGAGTGATTTTCAGCAATAAGGTAAGTTTAGTGGAACCTGCACAATAAGAGAAAAGTCTGTCACTAATGTTAAATATGCACAATAATCTGTTATCACAACAAGAGTAAAAATTTTATTTAGTAAATTTTTTGTTGTTAATTTTTTCTATATGTTTATTTATTCTGTGTTAGTTAACACAGATTAAAGATTAATTAATCTGTGTTTTTTTAATCTGTGTTAGTTTTAATTTTTAATAAGGAAATTAGAGGTTTGAAAGAATTGGAAGTTTCTTTTTTTTAGTTTTTTTTTTTAATTTAATATTTTTATTTACATAATATAATGTAAACTTTGAAGTATGCCTATTTCAATAGTATGGTTGATCCATCAGTTTGACAAACCTCAAACTGATGGATCAAACAGTAGTATGGTTGATCCATCAGTTTGACAAACCTCAAACTGATGTACTTTGTTTTACTTATATAAGGAAAACAGCCATGTTTTCCTTAAATAAACTGAAACAACAACAAAAGGCAAAATATTTACCAGCAGTATAGATATTTTACATAAGCATGTTATAAATTACAAAAAATATATCTGCAGTCTACATTCTGGATGGTTCACTCTTATATAGCCTGTCTCAATTGAGGAGAGCCATCATAAACAAAACAAAACATAAATAAATAAAATAAAATAAATAATACACGCACAGAAGGTTGCTATTAGTCAACATTCATTTTTATATCTTATATATCTTCTATGGTGATATATATTTTATAACTAGTGATACAATTGCTGTTTCTATTTATCTTGATGTAACAACTATTAATTTAATTTAGTTTTGAAGACATTTTTTTAATGTTGTAAAAAGGGATTGTTTTTGATTTATTTTAAAGTTAATTCCAGTCCATTAATGCAAAATATTTAAAGGAATGTTTACCGTAGGATTTTGTATTATATGTTTACACACTCAGTGCACCTCTACAAGATTTACTTGCGAGTTGACAGCTAATTGCACCACAAAGAAAAACCATTTATTAAATATTGAGCTGTTTATGCAGCTGTGAATAAGTAAACAATTTTCAATTTTGATTATGTCATGTAATTTTAAAATTTGTAGTGTTTTAAAGATGTGAATGTATGGGTACTTTTTGGTAGAAATTCAATAATCCTGACTGCTTTTTTCTGCATGATAAATAGGTGATTCACTTATGTTTTGATTCCATAATAGAAGGCAATATGTGATGTGAGGGTGAAATAAAGTATAGTAAATAGATTTTTGTTGTATGAAATGTTTTAGCTTTGGTAAAATGGCAAGAGATCTAATCAACTTATTAGAGTTATCATTATAAGTCCAGGCTAAGGTATTGTCTAGCTTATACCCAAGTAGTTTACAAATTTTTTGCACCAAAATTTTTCCCATTTAACTTAATTTTGAGCTGCTGGTCTAATTTTTTTTGATGACTTTGATATATTATTAAATCAGTTTTTATAGAGTTTTTTTTTTTTTTTTTTTTTTTTGTTATTCACTTCCCCAAGGCCAACAAAAATTTGCGTATAATTTGGCATTAATAGTTTTAAATCAGTTTTAACTTTGGTAGTTTTTAAGTTTTCTAGGAAAATACAACTTGACAAAAAGATATTTGAAATGTTAGAAAAAATTCTTAAAAGTTTTTAATAGTTTGAAAATTTTAAACAATTGCTAAACATATTTATTTTAATGACATTAAATTTAGAGTAGTTAGTTTAGCAGCAAACTTAAATTTGTTTAAAAAAAGTTTTTTAAATAAATTTTATTTTTATTATTCTTTGAAGTCTTTATATGTATACTAATTTATTTATAAGTATATTAGTTTATTTATATTTAGAAATTTGACAACAAATGCAAGCATTAGGAGAAATTTTTTTGGAAAGTGCTGTTTATGAAAAAAGGTATGTTCTAATCAAATTATTATATTTAAACTGTCTAGTAAGAGGATAATTTATTACTGTTTAGAAACAAAATGGACTTTGTATATGAAGTTCAATATTTTGTTAAAACTGGAAAAAAATTTAATTGCCCATTATAAGACAAAAATTAATACATTACACACTAAAAACAAAAAAAAAATTGTTATATAGTCAAGATTTTTAATTCAATTGAAAAATTAGAATTTTTAAAAAAGCCAATTTTCTCAAATAATGCAGAGGCCTTGATAAGAAATACAATAAAGAATGAAGTAAGTTTATATTTAGATATGAATTTATTATAAACAGAGCAGCAAATTTATGGATCACATTGGGAACACAGCAAAATTACGGAGTGCATTGGAAGTTGTCAAGTCAACAAATGTAAACAGTTTTGAGAAAAAATGAGACAAATTTTTATTTATTTATTTATTTTTTCAATTTTCAGTTTTTGCTGAAAATTGAACAAATTATCAAAAGTTAGTTTGTTAAATTGAAGTTATATTGCAGTATATTATCAAAAGCTTTTGAAGTGAGTTTCTAACTCACTTGCTGTTAAGGCAGCTACAGTTTGTCTAATAATGTGGATCATTATATATTTTCAAATGTAAGCGTCAGTTTTTTCAGAAATTTTTAGTATTTTGCTATTACTGATTTTATATATATATATATATATATATATATATATATATATATATATATATATATATATATATATATATATATATATATATATAAATATATATATATATATATAAATATATATATATATATATATATATATATATATATATATATATATATATATATATATATATATATATATATGTATATGTATATGTATATATATGTATATGTATATGTATATATATAATCAGTAGTAGTAAAAAGATTTTTTAAACCCATTTGTTTTTATATAGTGTTTAGTTTTGAATACTTTTAGTAATGGTAGATAAAGAAACTGTTTTGAAAGTAGTTGTTTTTTTAATTAATGAATCTGCTGCATTTCACAAAAAATGCAGATATATATATATATATATATATATATATATATATATATATATATATATATATATATATATATATATATATATATAAACTCTGTTTTTTTTCCAGTAACTCTCAACCGAATAGGTGTTGCTTGCCTTGTTGGGAGTGAGTCAGAATTAAAAAAATTTGGAGAATACATTTAAAATTAATTATATATATATATATATATATATATATATATATATATATATATATATATATATATATATATATATATATATATATATATATATATATATATATATATATATATATCAGGGTGGTCACAGCTGGTCTAAGATCCTCTAAATTCCTCTTTTTTAAAAAATCTCCTCTAAAATCCCCTATTATCCTCTAAAAAAATGGAATATTTGTATAAAATACTTCTTTTTAACTTTTTTTTTTTTAATTTTTTTATTTCTTGATGTTCTATGTTACAAATTCCTAATCTGCAAAACTGGTTAATGTCGTAAAGGGCATTGGGTTTTAAAAAATCAATTTTAGAAAATCGATGTCATCATTGTCGTAGATAGTTTTATATATTGTTATATATTTCATGTTATGTAAAACTTCTTTAATATAAATAGATTTATATAACATAAACACCCGAAAATTGTGACATATGTTGTCATCTGTTCCAAATGTTTTAAAAAATTACCTTTAAGTATGAGTGTTTGTGAAACTTTTAGCAACCTGCTTGTATGGCAAAATATAAAAGTCTCATTAACCAAAGTTTCAGGTAAACATCCTATAAGGTTATTTTTTATTGATAGATTTAAAAAAATCGATTGTTTTTTATTGATAGATTTAAAAAAGAGAAGTTGTGCAAAGGAGCAAGGAACTTAGACGTTAAAGTACTTACACACAAACTAATCTCAATATACTACAAGAATTAATAACAAAAATAACTTTCAGAAGATTACCAATACAATCTTCCTGCCATCTTCAAAATATTTGAAAAATTAATTTACTGTGGATGAGTGAAATAAAAACGTTTTTTAAGAAGAATTTTTACTACATTTATAAAGTGTTGCTTTATAAGGCATAAAATTGACAGTAATTTTTTGTTTGACAATTGCTGTTTTCACAATTTTTTTAAACTCAATTACTTTTGATTCAATTAAATTTATTAGAAAGTAAAAAACAGTTTTAGACTTCAACGATTGAAATTATTTTTCGTTGAAGAAACTGACATTGCTCTAGCATAAATTGAGATCGACCTGATGAAAGATGATATTATTTATATATGTGATAATTAATAAAAGACAATTAGTTTTTAAATAATCAGATGAATGCTGGCCTTTATTATATGGCTGGTTGTGTAATTATATTTTGTGCATAGTTAATGTAACAATATCAGTCTCTTTGTTCCAAAATTAAAATTTATGTTTCGCATAGTAAATTTGGTTTTCTTACTCTTTTGCATTTCCTTCTTTTTTGTTAAATATTGTTTTGTAAAATTTATTGTCTCTCTAATATAATATGAATGTGCAGCCAATATTTTTTAATTCGCATTTTTATATTTTTTATAAATAATAGAGCTTAAATATATTTATGGATTATTATACTATTGTTTAATATCTTAATTGTTTTACTTTTTTTTCCGTCGATTCTGTCCTCGCCACTACATTAAATAAGTGACTACATAAAAATAAATGTATGGTTTTAGTAATCCCTGATGTGACAGTATAACTCTTACTTGTTTTAGGTTAATTGAGCAAGGAATTTTCTCTAGAAAATCACCTAAACATGGGGAAAATGCATGTTTTATAGATACAAAAAATCAAGAAACTGTTATCTAGATATTAATTCAGAAAAATGCTTGATATATTAGGAAATCAAATATTTGTTAGTATATTATCTAAAAATGATAACATTTGTTATCGTTTTTAGATAAAATGAAAATAAATTTTTATTTAACGTGGCTTTTTATAAACAGCAACCGTGGCGCAGTGATAATAATTATAACTCAGAACGAGGAGGTATAATGCCGGCTCTAACCCAATAACCGTCATTTGAAGGGAAGAAAACTTTTTAGATAAATGCTCCTTCGCTGTGTTCTATGATAAAAACTTTACGGCTTTTTGGAGAAACTTTACTACTAAAAAAAACTTAGAAGGAAGGGTTACCCTGCTAAAATTTTGAAGTAGTGCAGTTCAGTTTACTGTTAAGGTCTCTCTGTTGACTTTAACCGCCACTGCTCATATTAGAAAAAAAACAGCATTCCACATACATTCTTTTTTACTGCACTCAAAATTTTTTTTTTGATACCTTGCCAATAGAAAAACATTTTTTTCATTAGATTCTAACACATATGTAGTAAATGTATTCTAACAAAAAGTAAATGAATTCTAACAAAAAGCCAACTTAATTTTCTACAAATGTTTGCTGTCAAATTTACAGTTCTAAAGTCTTTGACCGTACTCAATCCTTTGATTAAATATTTTTGAGTAATTACTGCAAAGATGATTCATTAATTGATCCGCGCGTAATTTGAAACTTAAATGTTACTTTTTTCTGTTCAATTTGATTTGATTCAAAACAAGGATACTACATAAGTATAGTATAAAAAAGCTCTTTCAAAAGTCTTGAGTATAGTATATAAAAGCTCTTTCAAAAGTCTTGAACTGAGACCAAAAAAGCTAAAAGTTACTTTTTGTTCTGTCATTTACAATGTTTCAAAATGTTTTAGTCTGTTTTACATCGTCCACAATAGCTTTAAAAATATTTGTAAAAGATGCTAGTTATTGGTGAGGACCTTAAAAGATATCTAGCGTCAATGTTGCTCAGTAGGGTGCAGTGATAACATTAACATTGAAATTTATTTTGCCTGGGTGTGCAAAAGTTGTCTATTCATATCAGAAATACTCTGTAAAAATTTCAATGCTTTAGAAAATTATCTTGAGGTGCCCCAAGTACTTTGAAATCCCCAAAAATCCCCAAAAAGTTAGAAACTGCAACTATTATTAAATTCATATTTTCACAAAAAAATCAATGGCTAAAAATAAACTGATCTTGTTTTTCGATTTCTATTATAATAAACCTGTATAATGGTTTAAACATCATATCAGAACCTAATGAAAATATATTTATGTAAATTGTAGAACTTTGAGGTGCCACAAAAATTAAGAATAGCAATTATTTCAAGTTTATTTTCTGTCAGTTAATCATTTCAAGAACGTCATTTTGAAAGGCTGAAATCAAATTTTGTGTTAAAGACTTTCATAGCTGATCGCGACTCTATTCTTGCACGAATAAAACCATCACGCTGAGGTTCACAGACTGCCATACTGGCTTCAGTGACTAGCTTCACGCTTCTTTCTACAGACTGAGTGTGGCATGGAAGCTTTTAAGTTGTAGCATTTCTGAGGTCAGAATGCTATTTTTAAGCTGAGTCGATTCAATTGATCTGAGCATTGGAGGTTCAGCACTTTTATTTGATGACCACTATGTCTGTATAATCTGTTGCTTCAAAGTTTAGCGATGGTATCTTGAACAATCTAACTGTAGGTTTAGCATCGGTCTTGTCGGATATCGATCTTGCAGCCAATCACGTCTTAGTGCTAATTGACAAATGTGGAGCCTTTCATCGGTTGCCGTTGATATTAATAAGTTTTCTGGGTAAGTAAAGTATAAATTTCTTTGGATTACAGGATCAACAATTTTCTTGAGCTCGATAGGCAAGTATCAAATTTATAATATTATCACCAAATAGGTGCATATACCTTTTGTATGTAAGTTACAAGAATGATCAAGTTTTTTGTCTGGCTTTTCTGTAATACATATAACCGGAGGATAGACTAGCAGTTGTTATCCATCGAGAATGACACATGGGTCCCGGTTTTCGATTACCCGATTCAAAACTACATTGGCCACTGGATATTGCTTAACACATTTCATGCAAGTACCTTTGATCTGTACTAAGATTATCTGCATCAATGCTGGACAACACATTTCCTTCGATTGGTTGAAAACTGACAATTGGCAAGTCCATGTTCTTCAATAGTTTTCCGATTGGACCACTAAATGAATTTGGCCCATATGTAGATCCATCCAGGTTAATCAGAAGATGTCTCAATGGTAACTCATTCATATGTAATAAACATACAAACCAGTGTAGCGATTTGTTGAAACGAAGCTCGAGAAGTCGAATAACACAGTTAAGGTAATATTGGTGTCAGGTAATATTGGTGGTGTTGACATTCGTGCCATCACATCCGATGGTGTTGACATTCATGCCATCACATCCGATTGCTACCAATGAACTGGTATCAAAAGCATTTGCATTCAAAAATAGTATAATGCTTATCTTTATACTTTTTGAAGATCCCTGTGATGTTTTGAGATATTCCAGGTTTTCAGAACCAGGCTCCTTTATTAACACAACGTGCTCCTCGGTCTCCAAAGCTGAATGATATCTGTTTCCTTTAATGATCTGGCTTTGAGTTTTGTCCTTTCGACCATCGAAATATAACCCTTCCAATGTTTTGGCAGCAACAGCTTGTAAAATTTTTCTCTTTTTCTGTCTTTCTCTACGAATTTTACTTGGGTCAATAACATCAGATGATTCATGTGCATTAACAATGCCATAATCAACCAAAACAGCCAATGCTAATGCTGCAGCTGAGCGATCCAATTCTCCCCATCGATCACATTCACGAGCTAATATTGGTAGTGGAGTTCACATTTAAGAGTCTAAAATTTCTTGTGAGCTTGTATTATTAGTTGATGATGGTGACTTAGGCGAGTCTGTCATGAAGTCAACATCTTCATTACTATCTCTTTCGGTGATAGCTTTATCTAAATCACCTAACGTGACATTATTACAATCATCCTTCAAGCTACAACCTGGATGCGCTTTCAAAGTTTAAGCATTTGTTATTGATTCACATTTATAAAATCTCAATTCATCTGCAAGTTTTCTTTTTAGTGTCTTTTCCTGCTGCTTTGTTGTTTTAATATCAACGTTGCCAGTAGCCATTTTCCTTTCTGTTCTTTGATCTGCAAGAAATATTATTTCATTTGGTGGAACTTTACGATTCTTTTCACAAGCACATGTCGAAAAGTCTTTACATTTACATGAAGCAATATCAAAAATTCAATTTGAGTCAATTTTAAAGGTTTCAACTTTGTTCAGGTACTGTGACTCCTTGTCCTTGGATCTCTGTGTAAACGGTTTCATAAGTGAGCGACATTTGTAATGTAATATATTATTTGCTGACGGGATATTACTGGAATTGATGCTCTGTATCATATTGTCTCAAGATCAACAGATATCTTCCTGGTTGTTTCATTAATTGTAGCTTCTTTGGCATGGCCATCAGACAATTCTTTTCTTACTGATATAAAATGTTTCATGATATCTGTATACGTTGACAAAACATTTATGCTCATTCGTGAAATGATGCCAAATACTGGGCATATGTTATCATTGCGGGTGAGTGGTTTCTTCATTCGTACAGTTTCAATCTTTTGTCCCATGATCCAACCATACAAAGACAACACAGCAAATATAAATGATAATTTTAATAATTATCTGCTAGATTCTGTGTTTTTGTTTGACGCCGTTTGTATTTTACATAATAATACATGCACATTCACTCGCCAGATGGCAGCATTATAGCAGCTAATTATATAGCACTAAATAATAATATTATTATATCACCCAGACACACACAAATTTAAAAAAAAGTCTTATTTCTAAAGTCTATCTTGGTAGTCCATGCTCCGTACTCCGTAGTCGCTAGGTCACATTTTGGGGATTTTGGAGAATTTCAATGACCTTGGGGCACCTCATGATAATTTCATAGAGCATTGCAATTTTTACAGAGTATTTCTGATATGAATAGACAACTTTTGCACATTCAGACAAAATGAATATCAAACAAACAAAAAAAATTCTAACTTTTTTTCCGTTGGTCACTTTTTGTGGATTTTGGTGAGTTTCAAAGTCCAAGGGGCACCTCAAGATAATTTCCTAGAGCATTGCAATTTTTACAGAGTAAAAATGAAATAAAAATTCTGACATGAATAGAAAAATTTTGCACACCCAGGCAAATGAATTTAAAAAAAAAAAAATTTCACTGCACCCTATTGCTCAGTGTGCAAGGATCTGAAAATTCGCTTGCTTGATGGTTCACCGAGGTCGTTATCAATAATTCCAATTAAAATTTTCCAAGTTTAATTAGCTTACAATTTTTACGCAAATCCTCTCTATACTACTACCAATGATATATAAATATCATCGACTACTACTAAATATAAAATTAGCAAACAAATTTAAAAATAATTTTATAAACATTAATTTTTATTTCGTCTCTTTTTCCGTTATTATTCGCAAAAGTTTAAAAGGACAGAAGCAAAAGCCAAGTTTGGCTTTTTCTTCTGTCATCTTTATACTTTCGCATTCGCAAATGCGAAATAAAAAATCCGGGGGATGCTTAACTTTTCGTTGTCTTTTTTTACGGTTACCGCAGGTCTACTAATACGCCATTTTTTTCGGCATTTCGGCTTTTCGGCGTTTTAGAATTCGGCTTTTTAGGCAGTCCCCAAAAAATGGATTGATCGCTTGACAAAAAAAAATTTTGTTGACCTGTATTATTAATGTGCTTTAGTTATTAGGGGTCGTTCATAAAGTCTTAATATGGTTTTAGTGAACATTTGTCGGAAAATACATATGAAAGCAGTTTTGTTACAACGTTAAATAATTGTTTTCTTTTTCAAATGGTTTTTAAATCCAATAAACGAGATTAAAGAAAAGATTTTAGACTTAACTATCACTGATAAAAACAATAGAATCCTTGAAAGAAAACATGAGCCTTTATTAGGCGATTCAAATAAAAACCATGATATATTAACATAATAATTTATAGTGAATAACACTATCCATCTAAATGTTGCTAATAGAAAAATTATATAAAGAAAATCAAGATCAGCAAAATTGTCATGGTTTTATAATGAAGTTGAATGGCAGACATTTTTTCTAAATAAAAATTCTAATAATTGTTATAATCTGTTTATAAAAATCTATAATGAGTCAGTTTTAAAACTTGTGCCATCAATAAATGTTCAGTCAAAGATTGGTCTATTATGGTCAACTAAAGAATAAAAGAAAGAAATTAATTTGAAAATAAGACTGTGGCTCAAATATTTATCATCAAATAAGTCAAACTTTTTAAAAAAACTATATATAATTCAACGTAAAAAATGTAAAAAACTAATTGATACAGCATTTTATAAATATGAAACTTATATAGCAAAAAAATCTAAAACAAATGAAACACTTAATAAGCGGATTCTCACATGTGAAGTTTAAGTACATGCCATTGTCTGTCAACAAATAATCAAATATGGAATGCGACTTTTTTCAAGTCCTTATCAAAAGCACATATTTTCACGAATAGCGCAAACACAAACTTTTTTTTTTAATATTTTGCCGTTTAAAATTACTGTAACTAAATATATTTTACAATTTTTACATTAGTAACGACAGGACTTCTAGAAGATCATGAGGATCTTGTCATGAAGCCCTTTACAATATATAGTTAATATTTAATAAAAATACAATGTCTGTAGTGAAATAATAATAATACACCTTTATGCAAAAATATTAAAAAACCAAGATAAAACGTTAAACGATAAAAAAATAATATACAAAATAAAGCAACAACAACAACAAAAAAAGCAATCAAAAATAAATCAAGATATTTCCAATTGAAAATACATTTTTTTATGTTTCTATTTGAAGCAAAAGTCAATTGGGTGAAAAAATCAAAATTTCGTAAGACTATTTTGTTCCAGAGATAAGGACCTCAATAAGAGATAACTGCTCTTTACTTTTGCGACAAAAAGGGGCAATAAGATTGTTATTACCTCAAAGATTATATTTGTTTTTAGGTTTCAGAGAAAATTTTTTCTACATTTAAACATGAAACATAAAATATTAAAGACATTTAGTTGATATACATTTAAAATATTCATTTCTTTAAAAAAGTCGTTTCGTATGAAAAAACCGATTTTTAAAATTTATTGCGCGAGTTGCGTGTTTTTGATGAAGGTAAAGAGATTTTAGCTTTGTTCTGTGAGTGATTCCCCATATAATATTCGCGTAGTTAATATGACAATGCATAAATGAATAATATAATTGTATTAACAGGCGTTTATTTAATATATTTTTTGTTTTTTAATGAATTCCGATGCATGTTTTGTGACATTTAGAAAAAAGCGACATTTGGAAAAAGCGACATTTGAAAAAGGCGACATTTGAAAGAGACCACATTTGGAAAAGACGACATTTGGAAAAGTCGTCTCCAAGTTGTATTTATATAAAAAAAAAGTTAGGAGCTGCTTCGGCTTTTTGTTTTTTGCGATTATTTTCAAAGAAATTGTTTTTTCCTTATTTAACCTTTTTTTATGTGGTTTTACTTATTACATATTATTATTATTGTTAATATTATTTTTTATCTTACTTAGGTCATTGCGCTTTATTAGTGAATCACTATTTGAAATGACCTGTGTTTTTGTAACATTTGTAACACGAAATATATTGTTGTTATTGTTGTTTGTTCTTCATGCAATACCACGTAGTTGATATCACAGGATTCACCATCTTTAAATTTACTATGAAGATCGAATCAACTTTCTTTTATTTCTTTATCTTTCATATCAATAAATTTGTAGAGGAATTCAAAACATTGTTCGAAATCGACAATGTTCAAAACGGGTGGTAAGAGATGAAATAGCTGTATCTAGTATTACATAATAAAAATTAATTTGAAAATTCGGACATATTAAACCATTGTTGTATCCCTGGCCCCTCAGGTAGTTAATATTTACTTCAAGATAGTTTAATTATTGAATTAAAAAATCATAAAAAAATTCTCCAGTATTTTTTCAGCTTGATAAAAACCAATGAAATTTTTTTTTTTTTGCCCATAAAATTCGAATTAGAGAGATTGTACTCTATAAATATAAAAATATAAAAATATTTTTCCGAAAAATTAGTAATTAGTAAGAAACTTTTATTAATTTTTTGGTTTATTCTGATTAAATAATAATAAAATGTATATCAAAAAATTATTGTTTTCATTAAAACATAAAGAATTTACTTACTTTTTAATAATTCACACTACACACACAAAATATACAGAAATGAGCATGTAAAGTAAAATTAAAGAAATAGTAAATTGAATTTACACATATAAATTCAATGGTATTAGTGTGTGTAACACATTCACTGAATGTGTTACACACACTAATACCATTGGGAGGGGGATGGACCTTTATAAAAAACTTTAATTTTTAAAAAACAATTATTTTCTACCGTTTACTAATAAATTATAAAAGTAAAGTAACATTCTAAAGAATAAATTGATTGGTGCGAAACAGACATAACTTGACTTGTTTTATGGTTTCAGACAGCTAGTTTTTTTATTATTTTAAAAATAATATCGGCAATTGTTGTTTTTAAATTGCTATAAAATGCGTACCAGATATAAACCGTATAACTTGAAAATTTTCTTTTGTTCTTATGCGAAGGCGAGTAAAACGTTAAAATCTACAAAAAAAAGAAAAAAAAAACCGTCCTTAAGTACATCGAGTATATACTCGATATACGTATATACATACGTATGTGATGTATTTTTATAGTTTTTGGCAGCCTTTTATTTCGGCGGCCTGCGTGCAATGCACGCGATGAACGGCCCTGTTTATATATAACTTGAGCGACTTGATTATTAAACAATTTAAAAATAACACTCACGGCATGGTAATTTATTTTTCAAAAGTAAATCTAATGCTTGCAATAACAATTTTCAAATTATGAAAAAATAAAAATTCTCTGGTAATGTTATATATAGTTGCGTTACGTCAATAAAATCGTTTTAATCACGTTTTCAAAGTAGATACTGACGTAACGCAACTATAAGTATAAAATTTGGAATCAATTTTTCTTTGATAGTAATAAAGTTTTGTTTTAAATAATCAAGTTTTACATTTTCATTAGTAAAAAATTTAAAATTTTTACTGTAAGAATCGAGTTTTTATATATTTTTTCTTACTGACGTAACGCATACTTTTTCATTATTCTTGTCAAATACTTTTATTAATTATTT
>NC_061166.1:30557691-30590191 GCF_022113875.1 Hydra vulgaris | reverse complement strand
TTTTTCCTTTATACTTTTTTCCATATGTTTATATCTATTTTAATATATGCTTATATTTTTTTCTATATGATAATGTGTAATTCTTTAAGTTTATATTTACTTGCTTTATGTTTCTTTTATACTGATTTTTGGATATAAACCCTTTTTTATACATTTCCAAAACTTTTTAACGTTTATCATTGTTTGCTTTTTGTTTTATAGCATTTATTTAAATTAATAAATTCATTTTTCCTTTCGTACCTGTTTCAAAATCAGTTTATTGTACTGATTTTCTTATCTATGCCTTACTTTTTTCTTAAAAATTTTTGCCTTACTTTTTTCTTCAAAATTTTTTGGTATGCCATGATGGTAAGCTTGAAGATAAAAAAACAACTAACAACTGCATTAATAAAAACAAAGTAATACCAAAATAATTTAAAAAAAGTTACTGACTAAATAAAAAATTATTCTCCATAAAATCAAGTAAAAGCTAAATTTAAAGATTTCCTCTAAACAGGTAAAAAGATCTCAGACAAATTATTTGGGCAGCCACTTAGTTTTTATTTTTAAAAGTTGACAAAATATTCTTGTTAAAATGCCAATAAGCTTAAATTTTCGGGTGGTACAATTTTTATTTGTCTTTAGATAAATATTTGGGATATACTTTTTTCAATAGGGGCCTTGAAATGTCAGATTAAATAATAGATTCTAATGCTTTCTATTTTGGTTAGAAAATCATAAATTTATGTATAAAAGCATTATTTTCCCTTTTGATTATATTTTTAAATGTTTGCTTACCTTTTTTACTTTTTATATTCTACTACAAAATGCTATGTTAAGGAACCACAGAATGCTAGGCGAATGATGCTTAATTAAATAAAAAAGTTAAAAGATATTTTTAAACAATTTCTTCTTGACGCTATTAAATGAATATTTTGCCTAAAGTATACTTCTGTATAGTTCCACTATCAAACCTCCTTCAAAACAAACTTTAGTCAGTTTTTTTTGTTTGCTTTGAAAATTAAAGTGTTTACAACAGTAAAGTGCGAGTAAGAAAGTGTGTTTTGATATTCCTTTTGAGTTCTTAATAAATAAGATAAGTAAAGTCATTAAATCTTAGAATTAAACCAAATAGCAAATTAAGATGCAATATTCAAGAAGATTTCAAAGAAATGAAAAAAGCACTTAAAGGAAGCAGTTGAGTAGTATCAAATTAGCAATAAACATGGTTTGACAGCGACTAATTTAGGAAAATTTACACTAGTTAAAGAACTAAGAACAGTTAATAAACGACTTGGTTTCATTCAAATTTAAACAGAAAAGGAATATTTTTTAATTTTTGCCAAAGATGAGAAAGAGTCGCTAGTCTTTTTTATAAAAAACAAGAGTAGGTAAAACACATGATTGAGAAATAAAATTATTTTATTATAAACTTTTCAAAATAAAAGGAATAAACCATGGTTTTTAAGATTTTTGCATTAAGAAAACTAAACTTTTAGTGTTTAGTTTTTAGTTATTGTAATTTCAATAACTAGTTTTGATACCTCCTAGGTTTAAACAAAGAGTCTGGAAACTGTATCTATAAACTGTGCCCATAACTGCACAAAAGAAATGGGGTGTAACCATCTTAACGAGTTAGCTAAAAAATTTATAAAAAGTAATAATTTCATTAATGCAAAGTAACTAGAAACAAGTGTATGGTGGGAGATATTGGTACTACTAGATTTTGCAATCATGATGAAACTCTCCCCCTCACCTTTTGTAAACTATGGAGTTGATGGTACTCCAAATAGTTTTACTTTATGCTGGGAAAAGGGAAAGTTATAAAAAGATAATAAAAGAAAATAGGGAGTGCATAAGTATACATCCTTACGTAACTATACATCCTATACGTTTCCTTTGGAGGAGATACAGTAATGTGTTACATATTTAAATGAAAAAGGGATTAGTACCCCCATGGCTCTAAAAGAAACAGTTAAACAAATTCCAAATCTCATTATCTCCACAAATGATAGTGACAACGAAGATCAAAATACACTTTTAAGTGGCTATCGAATTTTTAACATCTATTTTGAAAAAAATAATATAAAACAGCCTGTTGTTGTTCTATCTGATGTCCATTCTTTAAGATTTGACTGTGATATATTGAAATTTCTAAGAAGCAAAAATATTCAAATTTTAATCACTCTACCTGACACAACTGGCGTTACCCAGCTTCTTTATCAAATCAATCAGAAATCGGACTCTCAGTACAAAAGTGCTAAATTTTTGTTTATGACAATCAACAGAAAAGGTTTTATGAATAAACTTGCAGAGTTATGGCCAGAGTGGTCATCAAAAAAAAAACAATTATAAATGCAGATAAAATATTGGTATTTCAAGTGAAGGACTTAGTCTTGAGTGTATATATGTCTAGAAAGTTTTTGCTGCAACTAAGTTTTGAGAATGCTCGTGTTGCTATAACCTTTTAAAACCTAAATACAGTAAAGCATCATGCTAAGGTGTAGCAGGTTCAAAACCAATTATGATCAAACCTTTTGTTAAAGGAGAACCAAAAAATGCTTGCAGTTTGAACCTGATGAAGATAACGTTGAAGTCTTCTTTTCTATCTCTGATTTCTTCCAGAATACAGCGTTTCATTCTGTTTTTTCAAATTTTAGATTATAATCTATATAGATCTTATTTTTAAATTTTTTGTTAATTCTATGTTATAAAAAAAAAATAACGTAGTTTGTTATATAGTTTTTTGAATTGGTACCTCAAAACGCCTGGTGAAGAACCACAAAATGCAAGGTAATTTAAAATGCAATTTTAAAAAAATTGGATTTATTCTGTGCATGCATCTTTTTAGCACTGTTTTTGAGTCTTAAAGCAATGTTTCTAATAGCATTTAGCAAATTTGTTTTAAAAAGGGCTCCAAAAATTTAAATTTGTTTAAAAAAGGTTTTTTAATAGCTGGTAGACTTTCTATAACGTATTTTTAATTTATAATGTTTTCTAAGGATAATCCAACCAAGTAATGAACCCAATTATGTGGTATTGTGGTTTATCCTCCTCCGGCTAGTTGCCATATAGAGGCCACATTACCACGGTACCGCAAAGACAGGTTCGGCTCTCCAAGGAGCGTAATAACCCGCTCTACGGACCAAGAGTAAAGTGAGTTTAGGAAGAACGAAGATATGTCAGAGTGAAAGACAGAAGTAGTCGTGTTAGAAAGACAGCATAGAGAAAGCGGACAGGATTGCACTCAATGTTACGAGGTGCAATATATAACACAAATACTAAAATGTAGTTTAGATGTATTTTTTTTCCGTAATATGTAATGAACCCAAATATATTACTAGTTAATGTATTTGATTAATGAGTATGAGAACAAAAGAATAGTGACATTTTATAAACATTTTTGTTTGTGGCTTTATAAAAACTCGTGAGGTAATACCCTTATTGAAACAAAAAAATAATAATAATAGAATTTAAAGAAACCACAGTTAAGGATAAATTTTCTCGATGACTTAACACTATTTATTCAGATTATTTATGGCTTTAGGTATTTAATAGAAAAATTTATGATTTATGTTGCTTAATTTAAAACCCGACGTTTAGAGGTCTCACTGCATTCTGAGGTCCCTTTACCTATAGTTATTTTTTAGCATTGCTTATTTAAATAATCTATTTTTGATTTCAGCAAGAACATTATTTACCAATTAGGCGATTCGCCAGCAGAGAACCAGGATGACGTATGTCTATTTTTTGTACTACCGAGAAAGATAAGTTTTAGCTTTCTCGGTAACACAAAAAAAAAAAACACAAAATATGAATATAAATTTTTTGTATTGGTGTTCTAGATTCGCCCCTTTTTTGATTTTGCTAGCATCAAGGATTACTGCTTGTGGAACGCTGAAAGTCTTACATTAGTGGAGCCATGTTCAGTTCCTTTTAATATTATGTTAACGCCGAAACATCACTGTTCTTAATTATCAGAACAGAGATCATTTGGTTTTTACATTCTTATATTATACCCATCAATATTCACTATTTAGATAAGGTTTAAAAGGTTCTTTAATCCTATTATCTTTTTTATTAAGCTCCTGTAAATATTTTCTTTCACAGTCTAAACTATTTTCTACTCAGTTTTTTGTGCCGCTTATTGGCACAAAAAACTGTCATGGAATCATATAAACAATTTTTTTTATCTTTAACAAGTTTCCCTGCCTTTATAATACCTTTCAGTAATTCTGACTAAAGCACCGACAGAATATCTAATTACAGTTTCAGTTAACAAAAGCTTTCTTGTTTTTCTAATGTTAAGTCTTTTCTGTTATCACTGACTAAATTGATTTCATTACTAATATCAAAATTGGAATTAATATTGATCTAATTTTGGCATCTCTTTAACTTCCACACCGAGTTATTGCATAGATGAAACACTGCTTTGTTTTTATTGTTTTTTTTATCCAAATTTGTTAAAATTTTAAAGCTAAGTTACAGTTGCCTTGGTAACAAGCACGGTCATCACAAGAATCTTATAAAATTATATAAAATAAAACTAAATATTTTATTTATCCTCTTTGTAAGACAAGCAAATGCAAGAATTTTGAAATCATCACAAACATCCCACTTGAATTCAGAATAACTAATTTTGTCAAGATTTTCTTTGACATAATCATATATAGTAGTTTTACATGGTGTTTTGACTTCTGTTCCGCGTGCGCATGAAAAAATGATAGATATTTTTCTATTATTATGGGGCAACACTGCTTAAAGACTGTTTTGAGCTACCTATGAACAGTTACTATTGCGCATGATTATGCTCGAGTCTAAGAAAAGTAAATAAACCAGTCACATCTTTACAATAAAATATAATATTACACAAGTCATAGTAAATTTCAAGTTCTCTATGTCACGTGCAATCATTGAGTGCCCTGCAGTAGATTCTTTGCCAAGTAGATACCACTCCATCAGCCTCGATCTAAAAAGTTTAGCTCCTGACTTAGTAAGACTTAAGTTTTTGATTAAATTACTTAAATCACTCTGATGAAAAAAACCTTTTTTAAAAAAATCTTGCAAAATGTTTACTTTAAATTTTTTTTTATTTATTTGTTGTTATTGAGGTAATAAAAGCAAACGCTCATTTAATAGAGTACCTTAAAAGAGAAAACGCATATAACAGAGCACCTAAAAAATTAAAAAGTGAAACTGACTAAACATAAAATCATTCTATTTGAAAACAAGTGTGAGCAATTTTAAGTATTTTAATATGGAATCGTCTATAAAGTAAGTACGCTCGGATGGGGAAGATCCCATCCGAGCAATTTTAAAAGTAAGGAAACACTTAATTACAAAAATTTTAAAATGTTGCGTAGGTAGGTTAAAGCGTAAGTACTTTAAGGGAAATGGTGGGTACTAAAAAAGCGAATAGCAAAATGCGTGGGGGGGGGGGGGGGGGGTAGAATCAAAGTATAAGCCTACGTACTTTTTGGCGAATAGTTACTTTTTAGCATTGATTACTTAAATTATATATTTTTTTGATTTCAACAAAGACATTGTTTTCCAAATACGCAATTGTATTCTTATAAAACCGTCTCTTTTTTTTCCAGTAACTTACTGACTCAGGGACTAACTAACTGCTCTCTCACAACTTCGGGTAAGTAATGAATATAAAGAAAGGAACAAGGAAGAAACTGTCTTTGAGTTAAACTAACGACAAGTTTACAGTAAAAGTTAGTTCAATTATGATCTCTTTTTTTTTTAATCGACTCTTTCGAAACAACATTAAAATTTAAGGTTTGGTTATTTAATGTTAACATGTTAGCAAAAATTTAATTATTACGATATTAAGATAATTATTTGACAAATATAATAAAAAGTGTTGCTAAAATCAATGAATAAAAATCGTTTACATTATTAATAGTTAATTGAAAATTAAAATTTCTGCACAATATTAAACTTTATAAAATTAAGCATTTTCAAAAGCAAATGATATTACCGGTTTCTTTATTCATCTTTTATAATTCCTGCTAGGTTAAATAAACTTTCGGATGCTACTGAAGTTGCACTTAAGCACAAAATCATTTTACAAGCTAGCGTTATAAGTTTATAGGTGTCACCTCCTGTTTGATGAAAGCCATACACCCTTTTTCTTCTATAGCTAATTTTTTTCTCTCATTAACTATCATTAAGTGTTCATCATACTTTTCGAATTCCAATCCTATTTGATGAATTTGATCCACACGCAGATTTGTACATGGTTTTATCAAAAAATTATCCGTTAATTGTGTAATAAAAGTACTATTTTTATGTCTTGGTGCATTTCCATTACTCGCATTATTTGATAATCGGTTCGATGGAATTGATGGTGTAAGATGAATGGCATCTTGCAATAACAAACTAATCTGCAGCATCTGTGGTGTTAATATTTTTTTAATAGAATTTTCTATTTGAATTATTAAACCAAGACGTAGGGTTATATCTTCTTCAAATTCAACTTTTTTATATCGAAAATCAAGATAAATAGCTGCCACAAAAATATCATTAGTTTAAATATATTTTAGGCGACTTTTTAAAGAATTTAGTTATTGAAATTATAATGTTTCTATTAGATCAGTAGAGAACTCCATATTAGTTATTTTATTTTTCAACAAAATGTAAACAGCTATAAATATTAAAGAAACTGTAAAATAATTTCGACCACTTATTGTCCTTTTAATGATTTAAACAAATTGCAAAAATCGTTTATTATTATAAACTCATGATCTAAAGCACATATTGAAAAATGCACTCAGCACCATTTTCATATTTCATAGATAATAAAGAATCTTTATTTAAAAAAATTTAATCAAGCATATTATTTGTTGAATTCCATTTTATCTTTATGTCATATTGTAATATATCTGGTTTCTCTTCAAGTCTTTTCGTCAATCCTATACTTTAAATGTTATCAATATATGTATATATATATATATATATAAATATATATATATATACATATATATATATATATATATATATATATATATATATATATATATATATATATATATATATATATATATATATATATATATATATATATATATATTATATATATATATATATATATATATATATATATATATATATATATATATATATATATATATATATATATATATATATATATATATATATATATATATATATATATATATATATATTTATATATATATATATATATATATATCGTGCTTCAGCTTCTGTTATCTCAAATGTTGTTAATTCGTCATCTTTATTAAATTTTTTTATAATTATGATTTTCTCCCTATAACATTATAATATTATTTATAACAATAGCAAACATAATATTAAAAATAATTTTAAAAATACATACCTTTACAGTTGGTATATTGTTTGATATTAAATTTCTTAAACAAATCGAGTGCGCATAAATTTAATTTATCGCCGACGCATGGAAATAATTTAATATATGTTAAAGTTTTTTTCATTTTAAATCCAGTCTGCTACAGCGTATTAAAAAGCCTAAATTTTAAAAAAAACTTAGTATAGTCTATACTTTCTCGTGATATATTTGAAAAAATGTAGGTTTCAACAAGCCTACACTGCATTTGCAATCTATGGATTAATTGTCTATAATTTTGTACCTTATTTTCGATATTCCATTCTTGTAACATTTCTTTAATTTTTAAAGTGATGTATGGAGATTTATGTGATTCGGTCAAGTGATATAAACCCAGAACTCGACCACATAGACGATAATTTCCACCAGCATGAAAAGTTACATTTAAATAGGCTTTATGCGAAATCGAGGTCCAAATATCGTGTGTGAACAAACCATATGATAAATCGCTCATATCTTTTTGTATATTTATCTAACTATTTTCGGAACTAAAGTATATGATATTGTTTGCTGTTGAGGCAATCTTGTTGATGTAATCTTGATTTAATTTTTTAACAAAATCAATAAATGATTGGAGATTTTACAAGGAACATCGGCATATTTGCTTTGAGTAAGAAATCAAGCAATTTCTGAGTTATAACCTCTTGTCTTTTTAATGTAAGTATTTTATTAATTAAGCTCTATTAATGATCCCAAACATATGGCTTACATGCTCTAAATTTTCTATTTCCCCCAAAATGGGAAAATTAACGTTGTTCAAGTTATGTTCATTATTTAACTTTTGTTCACTGAAAGACGTTTTAAGTATATTTTATAAAAGTCTAGGTTTATTTGTAAAAGTTTACTAACTGAAATTTATCAATATCATTATACTTATATTTATAATTAGCATTTCAATTACGTAACTAATAAATGTACGAAATCTTCCGGTTAACAACTCTAGTTTACAACACTTTTTTTAAAACATTCTTTGGAATATACGAATCAAATTTCCAACAACTAAAAATTAATTTTAAACAAAAATACAGTAATTCACGATGGATTACCAACGAGCTAAGAAAATCTTCAAAAATTAAACAAAAACTATATAAAATATTTAAAATCAAAATTAGTAGAAAGTATTCATGAAAATTACGATAAAATCTTTAAACGACAAAGAAAAAATCCTTAATATAAATACTATACTAATTTGCTATAAAAATAAAAACTAAATTCTTAATGCACTTTGGAAATCATTCGAGAAATTACAGACAATAACAAAAAAAATGTTTTTACCCAAAACTATTAAAATAGAAAAAGAGTTTTTGATTAATCAAGAAAAGATAGCTGCTTAGCCAAATAAATATTTTGTATCTGTTGGCCAGACCAACAAATACAAAATATTTATTTAACTCAGCAGCCAAGGCTCAGGCCAGGCCAGTTTTGGCAAAGGCCAGTTTGGCCTGAACCTACCAAAATAATTCAACCAACTGATAATTTTGAAAATTATCTTTTTTCCCGCTAACTCCACATCTTAACGCCTTAGGTTAACACCACATCTTAACACCTTAGAGCTAATTTTTAATGAATTTAAATGCGCTTTTAAAATGCTTAAACCTAAAAAAGTTGTTAGCCATGATCCCGGTGGAAAACGAGCTTGCAAAAAAAAAAAAAAAAAAAAAGAGCTTGCAACTAGCTAGTCGCTACATATGTGTAAAAGACGCGTTTAAGACGTATAAAATACGAAGTAAAACGTCTTTTAAATGTTTTAAATACGTTTTGTGTCAACTAGCTATCTTATTCCTACCGGGATGATATTAATAGAAACTTTGTTATTAATCCATATGATGTCTTAAAAAATATTCTTTAGCATAGAATATTTTCATATTTCTTAATCAATTAAAAATAACAAAAGTTATACTAATATTTAAAGGAGGAGATTTAACTAAAATTAGAATTTACCGTCCTATATTCATATTTTCCGTTTTCTCAAAAGTTTTAGAAAGAGTTTTTTATAATAGAATACACAATCGTCTATTAAAAATTAATCACATGTATAACAATCAATATGGTTTAAAAAATAATAATATCACAGAATATATATTTATCCAGTTTTCAAGAAGTATAACTGGTAGTACAAATAAAAATAAATATGAATCTATAATGTCAACAAAATTAAGGTTGCAAATCTTATTAATTTTAGAGATTGTTTTACTCATGCTAAGCCTCTCCTAATTGCCATGAATGTTTTTAGTATGAACGAGCTGAATATTTCAAATGTTTTTTGCCAAGTAGCAAACAACATTGGGGCAATATTGTTTGCGATATTGGCGCTATATTAGCAACAACAAGCAATATTCACCCAATATTAGATTTATATATTGGCCCAACATTGTTATCAATATTGGGCCAATATAAGTTTACAATATTTGTCCAATAATGTTTGCAATAATGGCACAATATTAAAAAAAAATATTGGCCCAATATAAAATGTAAATATTTAGCAATATTTTACTATATATATATATATATATATATATATATATATATATATATATATATATATATATATATATATATATATATATATATATATATATATATATATATATATATATATATATATATATATATATATATATATATAAACATTTAGCAATATTGGCAAAAATATTAGGCCAATATAAAATGTAAACATTTAGCAACATTTACCCAATATTAAATTTATATATTAGCTATATATTCGATTTATATATTAGCAATATTCGTCTAATATAAGTTTATAATATTGGTCCAATATTGTTTGCAATATTAGGTCGATTTTGTAAGCAATATTAACCTAATATTGCTAAATGTTTACTTTTTGGACTAATATTATGACAATTATTGCTCAAACATTAAGATAAAAAATCAGACCAATATTGCCAAAATACTGATTTAAAATGTAGAAATATTCAAATTAAAGCATTTATAAACGGCATTATAGCGCCATATTTAATCTATTGGTTCTATTTTGATATTTGTATTTTTAATCAACAATTTAGTTATTAGCTGTTTTTATATTTTTACTAATTTATATGTTATATTGTAATTTATATGTTATATTGTAATACTAATTTATATGTTATATTGTAATATGTTGTAATATCATTTGATATGTTATATTATAATATATACTTTTTCATATTTTATATTTAGTTCATATTTTTGTATTTCACATATATTTCATCTAGTTTATGTGAGAAATATTTAAGGTATAAATTTATATCAAATATATAAAAACTATTTATTTTTAGACAAATTAGGAAAATAAATTGAGTCGTTTTAAAGCATATGATATATATATTTTTTAAATAAATTACAACAAAATATTTTTTATAAATGTTAAAAAAATCTTGTACAAACTTTAAACAATGAAGAAAAGGAAAAGCTATAAAATAATTTTTTCTCTGCAGCAATTAACATATTTTAAAGATTGGTGATAACGGAAAATATTAATATTGTTCTGATGGCTGATGAACTTTAAAAACATTAAGTTTTGATGACTCACATGCATAGCTGTAGAAATTTTTCATTATTTTAAAAATGCGATAAATGATAATTATTCCATCATGCTCTGAGTCAATAATTGCAAATCACAATAACTTTTCTGTCATTTAATAAAGCGCATCTGTTTGCATTCTCAGTGGAAAGAAAAAACCCAGCAAAATTAAGTTGTTTATACTGTATTCCTGTAAAGGTAAGAGTTGGACCTTGATGGTAAATTTTACACAATGTAGGTTTTAATGATGGCGGTTCATCCAAAAAAACAAAAGCATCTTCTAAAATGGGAGTGCACTAAAATAGGGAACGAAAAATTGATCATTTGCGGTGATTGGGCTTCTGCGGTGATGGTTGGTTCTCAGCTAACCGCAGCAGTCTGTGATTGCGATTGCAATACAAACTTGAGAATTCCTTAACAAACATTATTAGCTATTTTTCTGCATAATGACAATAAATATTATAAGTATCTGGATTAGATAATATCAAAATAGCAACATTTAAGAGCATCCTTGAGGTCGCGATCGCGTTACAAAACGAGCTACCATCATTGTAGGGGGGAGGGGGGGGGAGAAATTGAACAAAACGCGCTTTGTTAATTGTTTTAAATTTAAAACAATGAACAAAACAAATTTTTATTTTGTTTAACTACGCGTTTTGTTCAATGTTTTCCCCCTACAAAGATGGTAGGTCGTTTTGTGACGCGATCGCGACCTCAAGAATAAAATGATTGTAAATTTTTGATGGTAAGTGGTTCCTTAAAACAACCGACCCAACATAACATAAAACAAGTCTAAATTCAGTGGCTTTCCATCGACTTACTTCTTTGAGAGACCTTAGTTTTATTTAAAACTCACAAGGAATACAATTAACCAAACTAATCATCTTATTAGATATAATATCAACATTTCCAACGCTTATTTTAACATTTTGTGAGCCATGAAGCCAATACAATAACAATTTTTGAGTGGCACTAAGGCATACAAGATGCATATATTTCAAAGGAAATTGAGAAACATGTCTAATATTAGGCTCTAGAAGTTATGATATAAATTTTTTTTTTGATAATGCTGTTTTTGTTGGCGATTAAGAAATAAAATATCTGTTGGTTTCTCTGCATACAACTCTGGAAATGTAACTCTTCTTTTAACATATTCTCCAAACTTTTGCATCCATAATAGCCATTATGGCTTGTTACACCCTTTAACAAATGCCCGAGCAGGTGCATCACATGTAAAAGCATTTACAGCTACGGTGAAAAAGGAACCTGCTGCTACAAATCCATGCTCCTTCAGTTTTTTAACGTCTGCAACAAAATAAGGTAAAAAAACTACCGCTTTTATTGGTTTACTATTTCCACAAAACAAGCTAATAAAAAAGGTTTATAGGTAGTTCCATCACAATTTACTGAACAAAGTATTGGCCAAAATTGCTTTGCAGAACTTTTAAACAGCAGCAAGCCATTGATGCTAAACTAAAATTTTAAACAACAGCCTCCATGTTATGTTACTTTATATGCATTTTTCATAAACTTTATCAACTGTTTTTCAAGTCCTAAATAAACATATTCACCGCGATAGTTGTGGATATTATAAATTAAATTATTTGGTAAGGATTGATATCGGTCTAAAATTACTAATTTTAGATAAAGCAGTATGTTGGTCTTATGTTATGTTTTACAGACCAAGTTGCAAGTAAATCCTGTAAACTTTTATTATGCTTGTTTACATCACCTTCGCTCAAACAAGATGGGTAATAGCCATTCCCATCATTTTCATGGGATGAAATCAATTGAGAGAAATAACCATTAATAAGTTTAACAGTATCAGTATTATGCTCAAAACCAATCGTTTTGTTTTTACATCGATCATCTGTAATTTCAAAATCTATAGTTTTGCTCCCGTCTACCGAATACTCTAAATAATTTGAAAATATACTGAAATAAATCTTCCACAAATATATATATATATATATATATATATATATATATATATATATATATATATATATATATATATATATATATATATATATATATATATATATATATATATATATATATATATATATATAATATATATATATATATATATATATATTTGATATTTATTTTTTAACCAAAAACAAATTAAAAAATTAAAAAAACAAATAAAGATAAATAATAACAAAATAAAACGTTGAACAACTTCAGCCCTAAAAACAAAAACAAAAGTAAAAACAAAGTAAATAAAAAAAAAGTTGTAGTATTATTTATTAAGAATATTATAAAAAAAAAGTTATTTACACAACACTTTTTCTTTTTAGCACAATCAGACATTCAAAATGAGCTTGGCTCCCATCGTAATAGATTAAGAAGAGACATATCAGCTGATGAAGACGCAGTTGCATTAGTTATAAAAAATGAAATCAATCGTTCTATTTTGGATAAAGTTAGTGCTTTGTTACCTGAAGCACTCAAGTCAGTTCCACCTGGAACTTGGTGCCGATGTGATAGTAAGAGATGTATTTTTTAAATGATAATAATAATTAGTTGATTTATTCAAGTTATTAAAAAAAAGTTAACCATAACTGATTAACTTTACTTTTTACTTTTTTACTTAGCTAAAAATCTTACAGAGAATGCCAATAATGCAACTAGTAACTCATATGCACAACCTATGAACAACGAAGTAAGCATTTATACAATTACACATTTTTGATGTTGTTTTAAAGGAAAATAATTTTGTAAATCAAGGGTGGATCCATAGAAGAGCAATGGGAGCGATTCACCCACCCACCCACCCCTATCCTTGTATGAAGAGGAAGAGGGGGCAATCTTTTAATTAATTCTTGGTGTTTGCATCCCTTTATAAAAAAAATTATGCAATGTCAACTAAAATGTCAAAATATCTTGAAGTAATTTAAACTTATTGAGACACAACTATTTGAGAAAGATTAGAGTACTTAGTTGCTTAACTAAAAACGTATTTAAAACCTTGATTTGTTGATTAATTTAACAATTTGTTGCAAATTCTACCTTACAATTTTTCAACTTTGCAAAAAAATCAATCATGTTTTCAACATTTAATTGAATTTCTCTTTACACATTAAGAAAGACCAATCTAACTTTTTTTCTGTCATTTTTGATATTAGCCTGTTTTTAATCCTTTGCAGGGTTGAGAAGCTACGTTCAGTACTTTCAGCACTTCAATATTTACAAGACATGACATATTGTCCCTGGTCACGCAAACAACAGAAAAATTAATATATATATATATATATATATATATATATATATATATATATATATATATATATATATAAATATATATATATATATATATATATATATATATATATATATATATATATATATATATATATATATATATATATATATATATATATATATATATATATATAGTTATATATATCAGGCGTGTAAAGTTAAAGTTAACAGTTAAAAAATAATAATAATAATAATAATAATAAGCTAAAATAACTGTCAGCATAATTTTGATAAACTTTTGGTTAACTATGAAATTACTAAACTTAATTATGATTTTAGTGTTAATGCGAGCACTGAACTACATGAAAACATAGTTACTAAAACCATGGTTAGGTTTAGAAATTATTAATATAAAATAATAAAAATCAATTGTAAATTATTATTAATCAATTCTTAAATGTCCTTTACCTTTCCAAGTTAATTTTCAAGTTGATGGTCCAAAATTACCCCTAATGCCATGACGTTATGACTTGGACAAAACAATCCTCTCATTAAAACCCAATATTAAATAAGATTGGTTGTTGCTAATAACTATTTTTATCTTTCAAAGTTTTGTAAAAAGAACAGACATTAATCTTCAAATCAAATGATTTTAAAGTTTGATGCCTGCTCTAGCCCAATAAGCGATATTACAAGGATTAAGGCATGAACTTCCTAATTAAATGCTGCAATGCTCTGTAATAAGACCGTTGGGTCTTCTTAGAGCACTTTAACAACTAAAACAAAGTAATAATCCTGAGCTTGTAGAGCATGTTCAAGCTTTTCAAACAGTCTGTCAAATCTTTTAAGCAACTTTAAATCAATTTAAATGTTAATTTCTCAACGTGTTTAAAACATATTGCAATCCTTTGTCTAGGCAAAATTAGCCCCGGTACAAATTTAGGGTAATCATTGTTAAGCCATAATCTTAATTTTTACTTTTCAGATTTATTTATCTGTATAAATAATTTAAAATTACGATTATATATACAGCTATAAAAAATCAGTTTTTGCACATTATTATAACTTTAAATTGGAACCAATTTGAAACCAAAAACTAAGGGTTTTATTACATATATAGTAACTATAATATGTATTTTTTATATTCGTGGTTAGTAAATTTTAAATACAACATAATATTAAATGCAGTTGATGTGTGTTGCAAATAAGTTTCTAAAAGTTAAGTATAAATGTTAAAGCTCAAAATCTTTGGTTTCAAGATAAGATTGTTTGTCTGGAAAAAAACAGCTGTTGATATGTATGATAAAATATAATACATTATCGATTGTAAAACATGGTGGATGTAGTGCTGATTAGGTTGGAATACCACTGGTGACTTTGTAAAATAGAGGAAGTAATGACAAAAAAATCATGTACACTTAAAAAATCATGCTTCTTCTTCGGAAAGATGGGTTAATAGAAAACCATTTAATTTTTCGGAAGAAAATTACTTTAGGCAAAACATATTTTTCAAAAAATTGTTAAAGTTATTTGACTGAGTACAAGAAGGATCAAATATTGAATAAATGATTTAGGCCCTTCAATCACAAGAGCTCTCCCCTATTGGATTTTTTTTTGAAGGTAATAAAAGTAATGTCAATAACTAATGCCTAATGATGAATAAGATGTGGAAAAAACTTATTAGTTAGTGGCATAAAATTGACTTCGACATATTAGATAAGTCGTTAACTAGAATGATGGTTATTGTCATTAATTTTGATTTATGAGTGATTATTTATGGGATATGAAAAAAAAAAATGATATGATTTAAGGGATATTAATTATGGGTGATTTAAAAGGCAATTATTATTAACTAATCTAATGGCACTTTATATCAATATTTTTGTTTTCAGTTTTCTCTCATTAGTAAGTAAAACTTTGATATCTTATATCATATATATATATATATATATATATATATATATATATATATATATATATATATATATATATATATATATATATATATATATATATATATATATATATATATATATATATATATATATATATATATATATATATATATATATATATATATATATATATATATATATATATATAAATTTTTTGTTTGAGTATATTTAAAGATATTTTTGAGCGGAATTTTAATGAAGTAATTTACGATTATTTTAACATTTAATAAAGTATTTTAAAAACCGCACGCAGTTGAAATAAAAGTTTGAATTAAAAAAAGTTAAATATGCTCATTATTTACAAGTAGAAAAAATTCAGATTAAAGAAAAAGTTTAAATCTTTTAAGCTAACATTTTAATAAAATTATTCAGCAATAGCAAAGTTGTCGATAAAATTGAACAAAAATACTTTCTTTTAGTTTTAGATTTTAAACTTAAATAATTATTTTACGGGGGTTTGTTAGGTTTTAAAATTATTCTATATATTTAAAAATATTTATTAACTGTTAGACGTATTTAAAGTATTTAAAAGTAATTTCGAGGAGACATTTTAAAAATTGGTGAGCGCAAATAAAAAAAAAAAAAAAAGGATTAATATTAAAACGTATTTTACTTGATTCAATAAAAAAGTACAGTTATTAAAATTTTTGTATAAAGTAACTCAAAAAAATTACTTAAATAATAACGATCGCTTTTGTGTTATAAGTTACCAAAACTCAACGAAGCGTGCTCAAGAAAATAAAACGTCAATAGTTTTTCGAATAATTTTTAATAATAATTTTTAAGAATAATTTTTTCGCTGAAATATATCTTTTATACCTATAGGATTTTTATTCTAACATTTTATTTTATTTTACTAGAAATGAAATTCCTAGAAAACATTAAAAATCTATTTGAAACGTTCGTTTAAGTTTTTTATTAATACGAGTGATTGTGCTTTATCAACCGGTTTATTAAAATAAATAAAAATAAATAAATATTATATAAAATCGCTTGTAAAAATATTAGCTATTGCACTATATATATATATAATATATATATATATATATATATATATATATATATATATATATATATATATATATATATATATATATATATATACATATATATATATATATATATATATATATATATATATATATATATATATATATATATATATATATATATATATATATATATATATATATATATATATATATATATATATATATATATATATATATATATATATATATATATATATATATATATATATATATATATATATATATATATATATATATATATATATATATATATATATATATATATATATATACAGGGCCGGCGCTAGTATTTTTTGGTTTTTGAGATAGCTAACTTCCAGACATGGAGCAAACTCCAAACATATATATATTTATACTTATGTCAAATAAGGATGCTTTGCAAAAAACTGCGATAATTGGAGCTTGGAAACAACATAGCCCCAAAATTTTTGCCTAGTCTGCCCCAAACGTGAGAGCAACAAGTTGATAAAATATTTTTTGTACTATTTTTAACTTGACTGATATTCATCGATAAATTTTAAGTTTCATTGTAAAATACTTTAGCGTTCAAAAATTATGACTATATAATGTTTAAACCCCCCTCAATTTGAGGGGGTTGCAAATTTTATATTGTTATAATTTTTTAACACTAAAAAATTATACTATAAAACTTAAAATTTATCGATGAATATTAGTCTAGTTAAAAATAGTACAAAAAATATTTTATCAACTTGTTGCTCTCACGTTTGGGGCAGACTAGGCAAAAATTTTGGGGCTATGTTGTTTCCAAGCTCCAACTATCGCAATTTTCTGCAAAGCATCCTTATTTGACATAAGTATAAATATATATATATGTTTGGAGTTTGCTCCATGTCTGGAAGTTAGCTATCTCAAAAACCAAAAAATACTAGCGCCGGCCCTGTATATATATATATATATATATATATATATATATATATATATATATATATATTATATATATATATACATATATATATATATATATATATATATATATATATATATATATATATATATATATATATATATATATATATATATATATATATATATATATATATGTATATATATATATGTATATATATATATGTATATATATATATATATATATATATATATATATATATATATATATATATATATATATATATATATATATATATATATATATATATATATATATATATATATTAGTGATGTGCCGAGTACCCGGTTCGGACCGGGAGACCCGGTAATTCGGCCATTTTGTTGCAGTACCCGGCACCGGGTATCTTCAAATTGATTTTTTCTTTAGTTAAACTTTAACCATTAAACTTCTTGATATAAGTCTAAGAGTGTTATGTAGTCGATAACCACAAAGTTCTATTAACTTAAAACAATCTCACTTAAAATATTTTTTAATACACTTTTGCAAAAAAATTTATACGGATACAAAAACTGTAACGCTAAATAAAATAATTCGAGAATACGAATAAAAAGAATGGGAAAAAAAGTTTTAGAATAGCTTCTTTTTATTATGTTAGAACAAAAGATAATTTTTAGCAATTTAGTTTTGAATGAAACGCTTATAATGCTTTCGAACGCTGATAGACTTTTCTTTCGTATCAAGCAAAAATCATAAAAGTAGAAATATAAGGTAAATATTATACACACTTTTTATATTTTAATTTCGAGCGTATTATTAAAAAAATGATCGTTTTATATAAAATCAAAAATAAACGAAAACTTTGATATCAAAACTAGTTTCATTATCTTTATAGAAATTTTATTTGAAAGAAAATATTATGACAAAAAAAAGTATAGCGTGGAAGTTCTTTGATATAACCGCGACTCCTCATATGAGTAAGTGCAAACTATGTGATAGTTTAGTTACGAGAGGAGGAAAATCTTTCAAGTCTTATGGAACTACAGCAATGGTAAAACATTTCCGCTTAAAGCATTCCAAAGAGTTTGAACTTGCAAAAGAAAAAAAAAAGGTTCAATCATTGCCGTCTATTTCTGAAGCCTCAGTTGCTTTTACAACCAATACAGTACAAAGTAACATTATTCAGGCTTTACAAAAAAAAAAAAAAGTGGAATATTGATGACCACAGATCTATTCGAATCCATAAAATATTAGGAAAACTTATCACATTGGATATACAGCCATTTTCTATTGTTGAAGATACGGGGTTTAATGAACTGATTAAAGATGCTCACCCCAATTACAAATTACCATGTAGAACATATTTCAGCCAAAACGTAATCCCTAGCATGTATGATGAACTTTTTAAAGATATAAAAATAAAAATTTCCGCGGCAAACTATTTGTCTCTGACGACAGATATTTGGACAGCGGATACTGCAAAAATCGCATTTTTAAGCATTACTGGACATTGGATAGATCTAACTAAATTTTCCCAAGAAACTGCTGTTCTTTGAGTAATTCATTTTCCGGATAAGCACACAGGTGTTCATATAAAAGAGTATTTACAAAAAGGTTTAGAAACTTTTGAAATCCCGTTAAGCAAAATTCATCTTATTGTTACCGATAATGCAAGCAATATGAAGGCTGCAGTAAAAAACAGTGAAATGTCATCAATTCCATGCTTTACCCATACTTTGCAGCTATGTATTCATGACTCTATATTTAGCCAAGAAACCATCAAGTAAATTTTAACTTTATGCAGAGGAATAACGACACATTTTAATCATTCACCAATAGCATGTGCAAAATTAAAATCAATTCAGCAGCAGTTAAGTACTGTACCTCACAAAATGAAACAAGATGTTCCAACTCGCTGGAACAGTTCATTTGAAATGCTACAAAGAACGTTTGAACAAAAAGTTCCTTTGGCCACCTATGCAGCAGAATATGATGAAATTAAACTTCCTACTAATTATTAATGGGGAATAGTCAAAAAACTTGTTCACATTCTTGCTCCATTTGAAAACTTAACAAAAAAATGTGGTAGGAGGGACGAAACTTGCGCACAAATTATAATATCTGTTCTTGCATTAAAAGTTTTATTACAAAAAGCTTCATCAAGTGATATATACGCTGGAATTATGACAATGATTGATGAACTAATAAAATCTATTACTAAAAGACTTGATAAATTTTTGCTTAATAAAATGTTATGTGTATCAACATTTTTGGATCCACGATATAAATTACTTTATCAACATGCAGATGAAAATGTTATTAAGGAGTGGGTTGAAGAAGCATGGAAAGAAATGCAAGGAGCGCAAGATGTTGTTGACTCTGACTCCGACAATGCTCCAATAGTAAAAGCTCCAGCATCTAATGGATTTATTAGCATTGATGATTGTTTTAAAGATGTAGCTTCTATGAGAACCGGAAGAAAGCAGAGTGAAAGACGTTCCGAGGCAGTAAAAGAATTAGTAGATATTGAAGTTGTTACCACTGACATAACTAAGAAGCAAACAATATTAAGGTCTGCAATTACTCAAGAAATAGACAACTATTTATTTCTGCCTCTTTTAGAAAATAAAAGTTCTCCATTTTTGTGGTGGAGTAAATGTGGAATGCAATTTAAAAAACTAAAAAAGATGGCATTAAAATATCTTACAGCACCTCCTTCATCAATAGAAAGTGAAAGGTTATTTAGTGCTGGTGGGGACATATACGAAGCAACATGGAGCAGACTAAAAGCAGATAACGGAGAATACCTAATGTTTGTGCATTACAATCTAAAGTTAATAAAACAATTAAAATAAGATACAGCAAATAAGTGTTGTTTAAGTTCTTTTTATTTGTTTAAATTTTTTTTATTTTAATCACTCTACAGTCGAGAAGGTTTACCTTTTTTTGCAATTCTTTATATTTGTTAATCTTTTGCTTTCCATAATATAACTTACAATGGCAGAACTTCAAATTTTGCCCCTTTCCCCACAAAATATTATTTAGGCCCGCTCCACCAGGAAAGAAAAATAGTTTTAAACTAAATATAGTTATTAAAAAACTGTTGTACAACTTTTAAAAAAAGTTAGGCCCTACAACTCAGGCCCCTTACCCTGCATTGCGGGGTTTTGCTAAATGGTACGTCGGCCACATAACTTTTTGTTAGTTAGCGTAAAAAGCGTATTTTTTGTGAATAGTTCAGCCCTAAAGATTTCACAAACTTTTATTCCAACTTTTAAAAAATGGACTCGGTGCCGAGTACCCGGAAAAAATGGACCCGGTTTTAAAAAATGGACACGGTTTTTTCAGCCGGGTACCCGGAATCGGAGACTCGGCATAAACTGGTTCCGGCACATCTCTAATATATATATATATATATATATATATATATATATATATATATATATATATATATATATATATATATATATATATATATATATATATATATATATATATATTCAAACTATTAACTTTTATTAAGGGTGACAGTAAGAAATTGGCTAAATGCAAAAATGGAAAAAAAGGAGAAAAAGGTGATCCTGGGCCTCAAGGTCCAAAAGGAGATAGAGGTGAAAAAGGGTACAGTTTAATTGAACCGCAGTTAAAACAGAGTGATTTGGATAAAACGGTTCTATTTTCTGAAAATAAAACTCTAATATGCAAATTTTTTGGTAATCCTATTCCATCCATAGACTGGGTTTTAAAAGGAAATAATTACGAAATTAAAAATGTAGTGTTTGAAAGTTCATCCGAAGTGATCAGTTACTTGACTGTATCAAATGTCAATTTTGAAAATCATGGAAATGTTTCATGTAGAGGAAAAAGTATTTTGGGTCAAATAGAAATGACTGGTTTTCTCAATGTTCATAGTATGTTAATATAAGATATTTTTTCTTTTCATCTTTTAATGCAATTTTTTTATTTAATTTTGATAATGCTATTATTGTTTTAATTTAGAAATAAAAAGATATCTGGAATAACTAAGAATAATATCTTAATTTTATGCGTAATAAACTTTCTGTATTTTTTAAAATTTTTTTTAGTAAAACCTTCCGTTTCACTTGTATCCACAATAATTTATGTGTATTTGGCATCAAACGCATCATTTCCAAAATGCAATGTTGTTAGTAACCCTGCTTCTAAAATTATCTGGAAAAAAGGGTTTGGGCAACTACCAACAGCAAGATCAATTCAATCTGGATATGGCGATTTTACAATTATAGATATCCGAGTAGAAGACGAAGGGTTTTATGTCTGCTCTGCAGAAAATTATTTAGGTAAGTTAGAGACATGATACTTTATGAAATAAACTATAAGTTAATTTAAAAATATTTTAAAACTGATTATAGCATTTTCATTAGGGGAGAGTGGAGCACCATGATACATGGAGCACAATAATTTTTTTAATTGTGGAGGCATCTTTAGATATTTGACAACCACTATCATATTGTAAAAAAGTTACTACTAGAGCTATGCTCTGACAAATAAATTATATCACTGGGAATCATTAGGCCTGCGTGGGGTGGAAATTTTTTTTTTTTTTATAAATAATATATATATAGTTATAACAATATTATATTGTTATGCAATATAATATATTATCTGGATTTCTGAAATTTGATTTGAAAAAAAGGTTTTAAAAAAAGGTTTTAAAATGAAAAATTCACATTGGATAACATAGATCAACTGACGCGTTTTAAAACCTGTCAGTAGAATATCATTTTAACCACATTTATACATATATATTTATATGTATAAATATATATATATATATATATATATATATATATATATATATATATATTTATATATATATATATATATATATATATATATATATATATATATATATATATATATATATATATATATATATATACATATATATATATATATATATATATATATATATATATATATATATATATATATATATATATATATATATATATATATATATATATATATATATATATATATATATATATATATATATATATATATATATATATATATATATATATATATATATATATATACATACACATATATATATCAGGCGCGGATCCAGGATTTTGTAACTGTGTGGCCAAGTCCGGGCTCGAACAGCTAATTTTTTTTTTTATTGAGTGTTTAGGGGGGAGGGGGTGAGTGCCATAAACGATAAACGACAAAAAAAAAGGTTAAAATTTAAATTTTTTGCATTTGCCGACTTAAAAATGTCAAAATTTGCCAACTATATTTAAAATTGCCAAATACAATTCGATATTGGCCAGTGGAGGAAGAGGGGATGACATCACCCTATTCTCTCCTCCCATTTTAAGATAAATTTCTTTACTTTTGTTTTTTTCTGTGGAAAGGACCGATGAAGTAATCCCACGGACTCATTATGTATCATTTTTTAAAACTTTAATACGTTGGGAGACTAACCTACTTTACTAAACTACTCTAGATTTAATAATCTGAGAGCGCCATTATTACAATAAGTATAATAGTTTTCACGCTTGAGGCTAAAAACTTTGTTGTTTTGTTGTAGACGAAATGAGCGACGAATTCGTCTCCGACGAATTTTTTATATAAGAAATCAATTAATAAAATTAATAAGAGATTATTGATATTATATACATAGACTTACAAAAATTATATCATATTTTAATCTTATTCAGTAGAAACAGCTTTCTGTTTGAATAAAAAAAAAACTTAATTTTGATATTTCTCGATAGAAATAAACTCTCTAAACAATTGTGTAATTCAAAAACGCATACATTTGTAAAAAATTATTAATTATTACATAAAATATTAAAAAGCATTATAAGCAAAACAATGTTATATATGAGGAGTCGACTTGTAAACCAGATATTTCACTTTTTACTTGTAATTGAAATCTATTTACTTCGTGTTTGTTTGACAATATTCTGCTAATGCAAAGTTATTCTAAACAATCGAGTCATTCGTGGTAAAGTTTATTTTGTATTGTTTTTAGTTATCCATTTAATGATAAAGTTATTCAAATATTGCCTTGGCTATTTAGTTCATAAATTAGACATAGTACTTGTCTAAATCACTTAACGAAGTGCACCAACGAGAAGGTAAGCCATAGGACTTTGCACTCCATCAGTAAATTGTCTTGTTGCCTAAGGTTAGCCCACTATTTCTGAATTTTTTTTCTTTTTGATAGGCAGTTATGTACAAATATTTTTAAAACATTTAAAAAAATTTTTTTACTTCTTTTTTTAAATAAATTTTAATAAATAAATAAACAAGACAAAATATAATACAACAAATAAAGCAACAATCAAAAAAGTAACAACCTAAATCACATGAAAACACTTTCAACATTAGGAATTAAAAGAAATAGCAAATGAAGTATGAGTTTCACAGTTTATATAAAACAATGAATAGTAATAATTTGCTAATAAAAAATGATTTTCACAGTTTACATGTTTAGAATTTATGAGTAGAAATATTTTGCTATTGAGAAATTATTTACATTTAAGAGATACTTTTAAAACAGTACTTAAATTTTTTACTCAGAAATTCAAAATTTTTATTTGAATAAAAACCTTTTTGTCTCCTTTGGATGTAAATATTTCAATAACATTAAATAGTCATTAAAGTAAGTCCATTCAATCTATTTTCTGACATAGTACTCTCGTGTAAGTTTTTATTCTCCTAAGAGTAGATATTGACCTTTCACACTAACAAGTTGTGATTGGTATTGTAGTAAGTATATGAAATGCCTCTAAAATGTTTAGAAAGCCTCTCATATCCCTAAACTTAAATGAATCTGAAATAGTAATTCTGTCTTTTTATTCCAAAATTTCCACCCATAACTCTAATTCAGCATTAATTGATGAGAAATGAGGAAGATCAGATTTACAAGAATTCAAAAATATCAGGAACCTTTCTTTCCATGGACAATATCTAAAAATTTACTTTATTAAACTAGCAGGAATAGCACAAAGACCATTACAAACAATTAAGCTCTCAATATCAAACCTATTTTCTGGTTCATTAAGAAGATGATTAAGAAGAGGCAATGTAATAGAAACTTTAAACAATCAGATACAGTATCACATATTTAATTATTTATATGCTTTTGAACACCACATGTTCTAGGTTTTTTTCCATCAATATCAAATGTTTTAGCCAATGCAAGAGCAATTTTATACCATTTGTTATGGTAAGCATCAGCATTTCTTCGTATTTCTTTTAAACGATTAGTCAAATTTTGAATTTCATCCAGTTGCTGGAAAATATCAAAAGATTTATTTTCAAGGGTGACAAAAATTCCATAAAAGTAATCCATTAGTTGTTTAAGTTAAAACTAAAGAAACTATAAAAAAAAAATTGTCAATAACTTCATAAAAGAAGATGCTTTTAAAGATGTTTCTTTATTGTACTCTTTTAAATTATTGTTATTTATTTCTTCAAAAGCAGAAAAAACTGTAGAATAATTATCAAAAAACCAAGTCCATGAAGCTTTTGCACCCACAGATTTTGACATGTGTCAATAAGTTTTGCTTGACCAGGAAGAAAGTTTTTATTTAAGCAGTTACATCTTTTAGGAGAAAAGTTCAAAAAATAAGACTAAAACTTGCTTTAAAGCAAACTTTTTACTTGATTTAGCAACTTTTCTCAACAACTCAACTAAGTTTTTTTTTTTTTTTTTTTTTAATTATCTTCGCTTCCAACAAGGTTGCAAGCAACCACTAATTTGTGTTAGAAGTTACTGGAAGAGAAAAGATGAAGATTGTAGAGCAAGATAACGATTGACAGACGACTTAAAAGATTGCAAATTATATGAATCAGGAAAGCAAGATGAAGGAAGCGAATTCCAAAGAACTGATGTTCGAGGAAAAAAACTAGACGAATAAGAGTTTTTGGAGCACTTAGGAACAGTAACAGAAAAAGGATGAGACTTAATTGAATGACGAGTAACACAAGAATGAATTTTAGTAGATGGCACAAGAGACGCTAGCTCTTTAGAGCAGTGTCCATTATATTATTTGTAGAAAAGAGAAAGATAAGCAACATTACGACGATGTGACAGAGGTTGAAGGTTGGCTGCAAGAGCAGGTCCAACTATGTTTACAATGCATTTTTGCACCTTGTCTAAAAGAGAAAGGGCATCATTAGAAGATCCGCCCCAGATATGGCAACAGTATTCCATACAAGCCGGATTTAAGATTTATAGAGATAGAGAATAGAATCCAGAGTAAGAAAGTGACAAGCTCGATAAAGAAAAGCAACTTTAGCAGATGCTAATTTTGCAACGGATTTAATATCAGGTTTCCAAGAAAGATCAGAAGTAAGAGTTAATCCTGGAAGATGAAGGGTAGGAGACTCATCGAGTACATTACCGTTCATAAATATAGGAAGGTGTAAATTATTGCGATAACGATTGGTCGAAAAAAATTGAGTTTTATCTGAATTAAAGTTCATCAGCCACTGCGAGCCCCATGCTGTAGCAGAAGTGAGATCCTTTTCGAGCTCAGATGCCCCCTGCAAGCAATCAGAGGGAGTTGGCTTCTTATCGTGACAAGAATTAATGGTAGTATCATCAGCGAACAATGCCACCTTAGATGTGAGAATATCTGGAAGATCATTAATGTAAATTAAAAAGAGTATAGGGCCAAGGATTGAACCTTGGGGAACCCCTGAGGTTACAGAATAAGAAGAAGAGTGCTGTCCATCAAGGACTACTTTTATACTACGATTGGAAAGGAAAGATTCAATAATCTTAAAGATTTTTCCAGATACACCATAAGAAGAAAGCTTATGGAGGAGACCAGCATGCCAAACTTTATCAAACGCTTTAGAAATGTCAAGAGCAATGGTCTTAACCTCTCCACCTTTATCTAATGCGCGATAAAACCTATCGGTTATTACTGATATTAAATCAGCCGTAGAACGAGAAGATCGAAATCCATACTGATGATCAGAAAGTAGGTTATGAGATTCGAGATGAGAGATTAAGTGTTTGTTAATTAAAGATTCAAAAACCTTTCTTATGATAGGAAGAAGACTAATGGGACGGTAGTTAAATGAGTCAGATCGCGCTCCAGAATTTTTAAAAATAGGGATAACAGATGCTGCTTTCCAGCATGCTGGAAAACAAGACTCTGATAAGCACTTTTTGAATAGTTTTGAAAAGATAGACGACAGCTCAGGAGAACACTTCTGCAAGACTATAACAGGTATGTTGTCCGGGCCGCAAGCTGTAGAAGAGTCGAAGCGGGAAATCACTTTAGACACAGAAGCTGGAGTGATATAAATGTCGAGCAATGGATCAACCTGTTTGACGGGTATATTAGGTAAAACGCAACTAGTGGCATCAAGAGATGATATTGATGAAAAGTTCTTGGCAAACAATTCAGCTTTGTCTTTAGGTGAGGTGACAAAGTCTGAACCGAACAAAAGAGGTGGTATTACAGACTTGCCCTTATTATTGATACTATTAAAGATTCTCCAGAAGTCACGAGAGCCTAATTTTTGTGATGAAATACGAGATTTCATGATCTGAGAATAGCGGGTTTTGGCGTTAGACAAAACCTTTTTACAATGGTTCCTAGCAGTAATAAAGAGACGTCTGTTTTTTGGAGAATTGTTTTGCTGATAGATATAGAAGTAATGGTTTCGATTGGCAATTGCAGCAGCACAATGTGAGGAAAACCATGGAGAAGAGTGAGGCTTGACCTGGAATCGTCGAGAGGGAATAAAGGATTCCATGCCAGCCTGAATCCACAAAGTTATGTAAGAAGCACATTTGTTAACAGGGAGACGAAAGATTTCTACCCAGGGGCCATCACGAAGAAAGTCACGAAAAGAGTCCCAATCAGCTTTAAGGTAGTTGTAAGATGTACAATAATAGGGGGATTCTAATGGTAAAGAAGAATGAGATAATAGTTTTAGAGAGACCAAACCATGATCAGACGCACCTAAGGGTGAGTGTAAAGAAACTGAACACTCACTAGGATCAGAAACAAGACATAAGTCGAGTAGAGAAGGTAAATGATTTGGGTTGTCTGGAAAGCGAGTTGGAAAGGTGACTATTTGAGTTAGGGATTGAGAAAGACAAAAGTTGTGGGCCTTAATGTCTGCAGAGTCACTGACACTAGAGCCAAGCCATTCAGTGTGATGAACATTAAAGTCACCGACAACAACAATATTGGCTGATGGATAAAGAATGATGTTAATTCTGATTATATCGAATGAGGTCAATATAATCAGAAATAACATCAAGAAGAGTGCAGTCTTGGGATGAGGGAGAGCAATATAGAACAAAGAGAAAGGTGATAGAGTGAAGTGGTGCTAAACGAAAGCACATAAAAGAGTAGTCTGTGGATTCAAACCTAGTTTCCCGACAAATGGGTGAATTCTTACGAATGTAAATGCCCAGGCTAAGCATGTGACTATTGGAGTCTTTACGAGTTAAAGGAAGATAACCATCAACACTAAGATCACAAGATGAGACAGCTGAACTCAAATTAGTCTGACAAAGAGCAAGCAGGTCTGGTGAACTTTGCAAGAGATAAGACTCAACAGAAGAAAAGTTACTTCGAAGACCACGAATATTGGTGAATGATAGGTTTAGCGAACTTGGTGATGACTTTGGTTTTTTGTGTTTTATAGTTTTTGTTACTTTATTCATTTTTAAATTTGTTACAGAACTTGACTTGAAACATTGATAGTACTCAGTACACTGTTCTATAGCTCAAGCAATTACCTCATTTCCACTAATAAACCCTAAGCCGTAGCAAAAGGGCTCCAATGTGGCCTTGGCAATGCACACCAAAAGTACAAACAGGGACACCATCCATGCGCAACATGGCACTGTTAGTACTCTGATATTTTTCAGCTGTTGATGGAATCAGCCTCTCTGAGATCTACCACAGAGTTCGGGAAACCTGACTACCAGCCGGCCTCAGAACCATAAAACTGAGTTTTAGAGCTGTACCCTCATTTGGAGATAATAGAATGAGTTGCCTAGTCATAAAAACAGAGACACAAGCAAAACCCACGAATTGAGTCAAGAAGATCCAGCGTTCAACATCCTAAACTGGAAACAATATATTAAAAATACATCTGCACCAGCCTAATAGATGACGAAGGGGTGCGAGGCTGGTCAACAGATAGAATCTGTTTACCCCTTAAGTCTTTGCCTAGGAGGCCTTCTACAAGAATTATAGTTTATGCTTTAACAAGAATTACAAGTTTATGCGAGACACACAAATAATGCCCTAGAATTAACATTTTTTATAAGTGATGAAACACCTTTGTATTAAACTGACATTGAAGCAGCTCCATCATAATACTGGCCTCTGCATATTCTTATATCTAAATCAAATTCTTTTAAAATTTCAAGAATGTTGGTAGCTATGTTTAAACCACTTGTTCCTGTTTTGCATTCAAAAAACGTAAAAAAAAACTTCCTTAATATAACTGTTCAAGTCAACATAATGTATGACAATTGAAAGTTGTTCTATTGTTGCACAGTCTGAAGCCTCGTGTGCAATAATGATTAAAATTTTTTTTTTCTTTTCTTCTATATGCTATTTCCTAGAAATATCTTGAAAAACTTCAATAGGAAAAGTGTTAATTTTAGTTCTAGATAAAAGCATATTATAACAATGTATGGATGATATGTAATCTGTCAACAGTTTTCTCATGATCGTTTAAATCTTTTATAGTATTACGTCAGGTATTGAATGATTTTTTAAACAATTTACACAATGCATATTTGTTTGGTACATTTGTACCAAAAAGTGTACATGGAAGACAATATGCACTATCTTCAATTTTAGAGTAAAATTTTAAAGTAAGCAAAGAAAAGTCAACTAATCATTTTAGCAAAAAATGTCTTTTTCTACTTTTACCCGTTAAAGGGAATTGGAAGCATTTATCTGGAACTTAGACTATTTATTAGAGATAACATTTCATTATCATTTGTTCCTGATTTTAACTTTTCACCACACAGATGATATGATGATTTTTTACCACACAGATGATATGATGAATTATCATAGTTGAAATAAGATGCTAACTGATGTGTATTTAATAAACAATGTCAAAAACATTGTTTTCCTTTAGTGGAACATTAGATTCAAGACTGTTTTTATCATCGTTGTTGGCATCTTTTGAGATAAATATTTTAGTTTTAACTGTTTTATAACAAATATCAGACTTATCTAAAGTGTTCTTAGAAAAATTAGGAAAGAATAATTTAGACTGAATTGGTTTTTGTATTTTGTTATCTGTAGGTGGAAAACTAGAGTTAAAAATTTATATTTTTTGATGCTGAGTAAATTTGAATCACTTATAACAACAGCTGGTCATTTTTTGGGAAGATATTTAACCAGTGCCACAAAATAATTTGGCTTAAAGCATAAAACACTTTTATTTTTTATTTTATCTAAATTGCACAACAAAATATTAATTGGACAATTTAATTTTTGGATGCAAGGCTTTATAAGGGGATTAAAAAAACTATGATTTACGATTATTTTTTGAAACCAATATCAACATAGATAGGTTCAATAGGTTGCTTTATAACATTATATAATGCTATTAGGCAAATGAAAGATGACATTCAGAAATCATATTATTGTTAACTGTTGAAAAACTATCAGTGTATTTAAACAAAACAGCAATAAAAAGCAAATTTAGAAAGCTGAGAATTCTATGTTGAAAAAAATAATCATACTATGTGTAAAAGTTTATGCTTTCAAATAATTCAATTGATGTCAGTAATCTTAGAATTTTTGAAGTACGTTTACTGTCATTTAAAATCAAAGATACTGAGCTATAAAGACAATTTACATTTTTAGTAGACCTGAGAGAAATAGTAAAATATATTCAAATTGAATAATAAGTAAAATATACTAAAGTGTAGTATTAATAACAAAACAAAAATAGATTAACTATTATTATTTTTTTTATTTTTTTTACTAATATAACATTTTAGTATATACCATAATTTCTTATTACAAAACTAAATCACTTTTATAGTTTATTTGTGTGTTTAATAATTCAATTTCATACACATTATCAAGAATATAAATCTGTAGTAAAATGTGTTAATAATTAGTTAAACACCAATAAATAAAGTTAAAATTCAACATAGATGTAGGTCCATTTTGTAATTATATTTTAATTAAATAAAACTTTTATAAAGCTTAAAACAAACAAAAAATACCTTAATGCTGTATAACCAAGAGTTCTTTTAGTTAAGGGTACAAAATCCATCATACCTTTGTTAAATTGGTAAGAATCCTGTATTCTTGGAAACATGAAATTTAATTCCGAAAGCTCTTTAATGAGTCTAGTTTTGTAATTTAAGACATTAGACTTATCATAGGCAAAAAGCATGTTTTGTTTCTATTGCACAAGCAACTAATTCTTCATTTAAATAAAGATTCATATTTTATATTTAAATAATCAAGTAATTAAATAATCAAGAAAAGTCACGTAATCTTAGTTTTCGATACTAATGATGATTTCACGGTAGCGAATAGAAAACCCTAATTTATTAGCTTCTATTTAACAGAATATTTTTCTAAATCGGACACGTTAAAAACAACTGTGTGGCCAAGTTTTATTTTCACGGTTGAGAGATCTATATTTTATTATTTATTTCAGAGCATTTATTGATAGAATTAAAACGTCGGTAACGTGTAATAGGAACCGTTGTGGCCATGGCAGGAATCTCTATGGCCAAATTCCTTAAATTACGGCAGACACAATGAAATTTTCAGGGATTTTCCTCTAGCAAAAAAATCCGAAGCAAAGTTGGCTGCCGTTAAATTTTGATATTCCATAAAATACGTCACGGAGAGTTTGACTCTCTTTTGCAGAGATTTTAGCAATGTTTACCGCGAAGTTTATATGTATATATATTAAATATATATATATATATATATATATATATATATATATATATATATATATATATATATATATATATATATATATATATATATATATATATATATATATATATATATATATATATATATATATATATATATATATATATATATATATATATATATATATATATATATATATATATATATATATATATATATATATATATTGTTTAAAGGTACTCTGTGACAAGACCAAACAGAACACCGCGGAAAAATATTTAACTAGAATGTTGACTGTATTAAAAGTATTTAACTTGAATGAATATGACTGGGCTCACGTTGAAACCTGGACCTTTTGTTTCTAGTGCTCAAACCACTTCACCACGGATGCAATTTATTATAAATTTTTATCATTGTTAATTTTTATTACATTTTATTTTTAGCAATGCTTTTAAAGTTTTAACATAATTTTATCAAAAAATATATTGCTTTTGAAGTTTTAATATTATCTTTTTAACATATGTAGTTGGAGATAGTGTTATAAGAAATTTGAAAAATATTTCTTTTTATTAACTGCAAACCAAAACCTCTTGTTGATTTATGTTGATTTATTTAT
>NC_061166.1:30365191-30552691 GCF_022113875.1 Hydra vulgaris | reverse complement strand
ATATGAATATTATCTGGGTTAAAAGAATTATCTGGACTAAAGTTTAAAGCTATTGGATAACCTATAGCTTTAAGCTTGCAAACTGGAAAAAGTGTAAATTGGCATTAGTGCGCCAAACAGGTTAGCAAACATTACGAATAGGCATAAGTGCAAAATTTGATTAAGTAAGAAACAGTTACAAAAACTGGCAGAAGTGCGAACTGACATAAGTGCGTGTAATAAATTTGCAAACATTGGCCTAAGTGCTAATTGGCATATCGCCCTTATACTACTTTGCAGTTATGCCAGTTTGGAATTATGCTAAATTTTGCAAAGTTATTTGGCACACTTATGCCAGTTCGCATTTATGTTGTTTGCACTTTTGCGAGTTTTTGCAACTGCTTCACACTTATACCAGTTCCCACTTATGGCAATTCACACTTATGCGAATGTTTGTAAATCTATTTAGCGCACTTATGCCAATTTACACATATCCCAGTTTGCACTTATAGCAGTTTGCACTTATGCCAATGTTTGGAATTCTTTTTGTGCAGTTATGCCCATTTGCACTTATGCCATTTGGCATTGTGCCAGTTTTTGTAACTGCTTCGCACATGTGCTAGTTTGCGCGTATGAAATTCACGGTTATTCAGTCATCCCATTATGGTAAAACGGCCAATGTAGAGCCATGCATAGGATTTTTATTATGGATTGTAAGATGGGAGTAATATCATTATAAAATTAAACAGAGTATTTATAGGAATGCACTTTTAATTTACTAACCTCTTCATCATAGCTATCACAAGTTTTTGACAGTTCTTACCACCAATATTTTGAACTCTTTGTTTCTAATAGAAAGAAATAATGGAAATCTGACAATTCCTAATTAAGTAGTAAAAATTATATATTGTAAAGAAAATTTAAAAAAAAAGAAAAATCTGTCAAATCAGTATTTAGCAATTTACAACTGCAGAGATACCACAGAGTTACTAGACGAAATATTGTCAAGTGCTGAGTCAAACTTATCAAATTCTATTATACTGTTCATTTCAGTTACTACTTCTTCTTCACACTATTTTATATTAAGTTTTTTGCATCCTTGGGTTTTTATCTCATTTAAGAGAAGCAACATACAATATTGAAAGTCTAAACAAATTTACAATAATTAAATTTTACATAGTCTTAACTAAACTAAGTAAATAAATTTAAAATACATAAATTTAACAATTTAACAACTTTACTGGTCTAACCCTAAATCAGAGAAAAACTAATAGACAGTAAAATACCTAATAGTGGCAATGCTATATTATATATATTAGCGTTTTTCTCAGATTTCGGGTTAGACAAGAAAAATTGTTGCATAGATTTATAGTTTTGATAATATTGAAATAATGGATTTCATGAAGGTGATTATTTAAAGTTAAAATTGGAACCTCATCATTTGAATGATATTTTTTAATATTGACAATCATGTTAACATTTTACAACAAACATTACAATATTATTTTTAACTAAAGACTTACTTGCTTGAGATAATGGAAATCCATAGTGTTTATCCTTTTTATTTAAAAATGATGAAGATTGATGTGTCTTAAAATGAAGTCTTAGTCATCACAATCAATATCATCTTCATCTATTATTTTTTGACCTACACAACACAAACATAGAGAATATTTGAATTTCATCTAACAACTTGTCTTCTCATGTAGCAATTTTACAATTGAAAATTTTTTACAAATTACTTTACAGATTAATAACTTTATAAGTAAAATAGGGTATACAGTATGGTATATATTATTATAGGTTTCATACTGCTAAATATTTGGTAATAACACCAGAATATCATTAAAGAATAAAAATTTAAAATGACATTTTGAAGTAAGTCACTCCCTTTCTTGAAACAAATAATCATATATTTTCCTTTCAGCCATTTTAACTACAGTATTTCCTTTATAAAAGCCACTGATATTATCATTTTTAATTTTTAGAGTTAAAGAAGAAAAACTGAGAATGTTGTTCCCTTTTCTCAAATCCAAATAAATTTTTTAGCATTAAAAGCAGTTGATAATTAAGTAGAATTAAAAACTTAACCTAGTTTTTATAAGCAATCAAGTTTACTCAACAATTAAGTTACTTAATAGAGAAAAAAAAAATCTAGTTAACCACACCATAAAAACTTTATTAATCTTATCTACTTGATTCAAGTAGAAATACAAACACATAGTTTCAACGAAGGCATACAACTTTAAACTAAAAATACTCCAATATATTTTCAAATTTAATTCTACAAGAAAAGAATACAAACAATACACTTGGTTGATTTAAATATATACTAATTTATATAATTTTTACTTAAATAAATCAATTCGCCTGATCGAAGGTCACGCCATTATTTGCGTAAACATACTCTTTTAGATATTGCCGTGCTGTACGTTTAAAAAACGTTTTTTTATCACGTTAAAAAAACGTTTTAAAAACGTTCATAAGCTAACTGAGAAATTTCGTAAGTTAATAAAAAAAATAAAACGTTTAAAAAACGCTCAAAAAACGTTTAAAATAACATTTAAAAAAACGTTTGCAAAAAAACGTTTTAAAAACGATTGTATTGGTTTTTTTAACGTCCGACCGTAAATTGAACGGAATTAAAACGTTTTTAAAACGTCCTGTGCTTACTGGGATGCGCCTGTAAGAAACCTTTCAAGCGTTATAAGATGGTTGTATTTTGGTAACAATGTTGCCGGAAATCCATCTTTCGATTTTACAATTGTCGGCTTTATAGTTTTCAAATATTTGCAAAAGTTTTGCAAACATTTTTCATGAGTTTATCTTTTTTAGAAAACTGCAATCTCATTTCAAGTTGTTTTTGAAAACAAATTTTAAATGTATATTCTTTCCAATTTTTATTTTTTTATCATTTAAAAATGCCATGTCAAGTTTTTCTATCAATGACAAATTCGCATTTCTTTCAACTAAAATTTCTGCTAGAAGAGTGGCTCTTGTAATTCAATTACTCCGGGTCTGGTCAGGATCATCACAATCATCCTGCTACTAGTATTATGTAAACCAGTACTACCTGTCTCATCCCCTGCTGCCTTGTAGAGTGTGATATTCATTTTCCAAAGTATTTAAGCTTTTTCTTATGTTGACATTTCTCTGCAATCCTTATATTTTCTCCTTAATCCTTATATTCTAGATTAGGTGATGTTTGGAGTTACCACAATCAACAAAAGCTAAAAGAAACAAACTCGGTCTTAAAAATCCCCCTGGGGTTTTTGGTTGTGTAAAGGCTAGCGATGGTGTCTTGATAAAAATACTCATTTTGGGCAGATGTCGACTGCACCCAGCTACTGTCTTCAGGCCTTCTCGTAAGAGGCGTGCGATCGCACGTCTTATATGACCACGCATATAGTTCTTTGTTTTAACAACTTGACCACGGCTCTTTGCAAGTTTTGATATTTTAATTTAATTGATTCCATAACTACAATTAAACTCCCACAAAATTTCCTGAGTACTTTAATTAAAGGCAATCATTGAAAAAAATATTCAGATTAGAGTTTAAGGCAAAATGAGTAAAGAAGCTAATAACAAACCATTTTATCATGGAAATTTAATTTCTTATTAAGAAAATATTTACTAAATAAAAGGAGTTACAATAATCTTGAAACAAGCACATCTGCCATATTTTTTATCCCAGGGCGTGACATATCGTTTTTTTTTTTTTTTTTAATGAACGTTGACTTGCGTATCTTTATTCATTGACGAACGTCTAATTTAAGACATTTATGTCAAATAAAATTCAAATAATTTTTATTCTAGTTAATAAGTTATTAATTTATCAAAGATGCTTGGTAAATCTATTTAATTTTTATTTTTCTAAAACCTTTTTTTTACACATTTGCAAAGTGCGCGCATATTAATGATAAATGCACAATGAAAAAACTTTTAAAAGGGCAAAAGTTTTAATATACAATCAAACATTATTTCACTTTGTGGAAAATAAGAAAATTTTTAAAAAAGCGTCCTAAATTTTTTTTATAATGAATACATTTGCTTTAAACTTTTAATGTAATTGATAAAAACATAAAAGAAACCATCGTTAAACGTTACGATCCCTTTTCTCAATTAAAAAAAGCAATCTAAATGTTTGGGCATGGTTTCTTTTGAAGTTTTTGCAAAAGCATTCATTTTAAGTAAAGTTATGTATATGTTTGTGAGCGCATGCAAAAACCATGCTAAAACATAATTACTTTTTTGTAAAGCGTATTTAGTTATTTTACTTAAAAGTGACGCTATTGAAGAAAGTTTAAGCATTAATTTAAGTCTGTGAAATTAATTGTTTTTCATATTAAATGTGTTTTTTATAATAAATAAAAAACTAATGATCGCAAAATTATTTTGAAAAAAATTGCTGAAGTGATACGTTCGTTTCGAAAAATCCTAATCAAACGACAACGTTTGCTTAATCAAATTTAAAGAAACGTGATGTTTGTTTTTCTGTCTGTCTTTTAAGAAATGCGCGCACTTTTGTTGATTTGTCGCACCCTGTATCCTATTATTTTTTAATAAAATTTTAAACTTGCACCACAAAATTTTATTAAACTTCATGGCACTTTTAAACAGCCTAAGTTACTTACGTTTTTAAACATCAATTTCTAAAAAAAATAAATAATAAACCTGAGGGGAGGTAGGATTCTTTCCCTCACAATGGATTCGCCCTTGTATCAGCCTAATTATTCATGGGAAGGAATGATAAAGATTATTCGAGCTGCGATAATTTTTTTTTTTTTACTTTCGTTTACAATTAAGTTAACATTAATTAATAAATTTTTTGATTTTTTTTTTCTAGTTTTTATTTATTTTATCATTCTTTGAATATTTTATTTTTTTAGGTTAATTTTTGAATTATATATTATTTTAAGGATTTTATTCTTTTTTCAGTTTATGGATTGTTTATTTTTATTTTAATTTGCTTTGTTATTTTTTAGCACATTTTTTAAACGCGCAAATTATCAAAACTTGCAAAGAGCTGTGGTCAAGTTGTTAAAACAAAGAACTTTATGCTTGGTCATATAAGGTGTGCAATCGCACGCCTCTTACGAGAAGGCCTGGTCTTGTAGGTTGCCTCCTAGGCAAAGTCTTTAGGGGTAAGCAGAATAATTTTGCTAAGCTGCCTCGAATCCCTTCTTCATTTTTATAGGCTGGCATTGATGTAAAATTGTGTTACATTGTCTAGAATGATGAAGGCTGTATCTCATTAACTATTCTCATAAGTTCTTGCTTTTGCCTCCTTGATAGTAGCTATACAACTCTTCCTGTTATCTCCTAATGAGGGTACAGCTCTGAAACTCAGTTTAATGGTCTGCGAAGCAACGTTCTATCAGTTGAAAGTTACCTCTTGCAAAACTCAATTGACTTGCTTGCAGACTAATTCAAATTCAGCTATTCTTTCTTCTGATCTTAGTGTTGATTGGTACCATCTTTTGATTCACAAAGACTCCAATAGTCACATGCTTGGCTTGGGGTATACATATGCATCAATTTACCAGTGAAATCAGGTTCAAATCCTTTTTTAATTTTTTAGGGTGCTTCCGTTTGGCACCTCTTTAATCTACCACCAATCTCTTTGTTCTTTACCATTCTCCTTCTTCCCAAGACTGCACTCTTTTAATTGTAATATCTGATCAAATTGACCATGCTCTTTACCCCTCTTTACCTCTCTCTTTACCCCTCTGCTAATATTTTTGTTATTGGCGACTTTAATGCTCATCATACTGAATGGTTTGGCTCTAACATCTATAACCCTGTTGGCACTAAAGCCTATAACTTCCGCATTTCTCAATCACTTACTCAGATAGTTAACTTTGTGCCTCGTTTTCCTGACAACCCTAATCATTTACTATCACTACTTGATATATATCTTTTCTCTGATCCTAATTTGTATTCAGTTCCTTTCCTCTGGGTGGTTCTGAAAATGCAATGATTTTTTTAAATCTTTTATCCGGTACCTAATATTTGGACTCCTTTATTTTTGGACTCCTTTATTAAAGTCATCCTTGAAGGCTAACACTCTTCTTCATTTCCAATATCCTCTGGGGTACCTCACAATACTATATATATTGTTTTTTTTCTATATTAATAATATTTCTGATAACCTTACATCTAAAATAGCTCTTTTTGCTGATGAACTTAATACTCCTGTTTTGACAAAAAAAAGTCTTTTCGATTGCTTAAAACAGGCAGACGGTCTTAAATCTGATATGACTTCTATAACAGTGGCTCACAGTGGCTTGTAAATTTTAACTCCAACTAAACTCAGTTATTTACTGGAAACAACAATCATAGTACTGTCAACATTCGTATATTAATGAATGGTAACTTTCTCACTAAGTCCATTTCTTTATGTATTCTTGGATTATCGTTTACTACTGACCTTTCTTGGAAACCATGTATACAATCGATTGATAAATTTGCGTCTGCTAAGGTTGTTTCTCGTAATTGTGCTCGCCATTTTCTCTCTCCTAATTCCATTCTCTACCTCTACAAATCTCTTATTCCACTATGTCCCTGTATTGAATACTGTTGTCATTTTCGGGCTGGTTCTTCGAAAGAATCTTTTTCTCTTCTAGGTAAGGTCCAAAAGCGCATTAAAAACTTAATAGGATTCGGTCTATCTGCTAAACCTGAACCTCTTTCCCATTGTTGTAAAGTTGCATCTCTTTCTTATTTCTGCATTTACTATCATGATTGCTGCGCAAAGGAGCTATTACCTTTTGTTTCCTTAACTAAAACTCATTCTCGCTTGATTCGTTATTCAGCAAAGTCCTATTCTTTTACTGTATCTGTCCCTGCATGCTCCAAAATCTTTTATTCATCTAGTTTTTTTCTTCGCACTTAAATACTTTGGAATTTTTCCCCATCATCATGTTTTCTGATTCCTATAACCTTCAACTATTCAAGTCTTCTGTCAACCATTTTCTTGCTCTTTAACTCTATTCTTTTTTTCTAGTATCTTCCAACTTAATACTGGTTGCTTGCAGCCTTATTGGGAGTGAACCTGAATAAAAAAATTGCTTGTTGAGCCCTTAATTCAATCAAACTATAAAATTTTTAGTATCTAGATAGCTAAGATGTTTAAAAAACAGCTAGATCTAAATTTTTGTATTATTGGTTGCCCTTGTGCAGATAAAGTAGTATGGTAGACCGCTATTGGGGTAAGTTGGCCCATGGGTATAAAACAGGGAAAATTTACTTTTCACTAATTTGTTTTTTTTTATTATTTTTTATTTGGCTTTTTTATTTAAAAAGAAAAAGAATTTATATTTGAATTGTGTTAAACCTTAATATGAAACCCTGTTAATATTGAAAAAACATAAAATTCCTATTAAATTCTCATTTTTTACCCCAAATTTGTTTTTTATTTTCTAACCATTTAAAAACACAAACTATTATTCTCAGAAATGAAAACAAGCAAAACAAAACAATAAAAACAAAAAAACATTATTGGGGATTGGTTTTATTTAAATACGGCCAACGTTCTCCATTTGAATTACAAAACAGCCCCATACTTCTAACTATAATCCAATAAATATCTTTTTTTTTTGGAAAGAGGGTTAAATAAATACCAAATTTCACCTAAATTCCCAGCTCGCTAAAACGCATAGAAGAAACTCTACAGGGCTAGCATATCCATATAGCCAACCTGCCCCAGGCTAAGCTAGAAGTTATTGTTGATCTTTCTAAGAAAATGATGAAACAATTTCATGACCGCGTGCATCTTAGTAATTAACGATTGAAAACCATCACTCAGTTAATATTCTTGTCTTTCTCACTTTACTTTAAACCTGTTGAAAAGCCTTGTTATACTTATTGATTACATTTTTTCATTGTCAATGCTTGTATTTTTATTATTGCCACTTATATTGCTTTTCTTTTCATTGCAGATTTATTTAAAGTAAAGATTATTGATAGTAGGTGCAAAATGTTCAACAAAGTTTAACAAAAATACTTATAAAACAATTTGAATTGAAACATTGATTCATTATTATTAAACTTTAAGTAAGCCATAACCAGCCATTTTTATTTTTTTTAATATTAATTTAATATTATTCTTTTTGTTTAATATTAATTTAATATTAACAATAATTTAATATTAATCAGGAAGTTTACGCCTCCTTCCTTACTTTGACCCTAAAAAATGTTTAGAATTCGTTTCGAACCTGGATCTTCTGCTTATAAAGCAAGCGCTGTAACCACTTCGCCACCGCCACACTAATCAATTCCCATAAGAAAAGGAACTCGATTATTAACACATAATACACATTATTTACAAATTAATATGTCATGAAATCGATTAATTCTTTTGAAAACTCAAAAATGTGAATAAGTGGATAAGAAACTTTTTATTTTTTCCATAACCCTGACAGATCAACGTGAATTTGAGCTAAGTCCATTTGCATAAAACGTTACAATAATTAATTAAATAGCAGAACATGTTACAGTACAAAGACAAAGTAATATGGTTTCTAACACAGGTTGCACGGGCATGGTTGGGCTCCAGTTGATTGTGCTATACAGCATCACCTCTCGGGAAAAATATTGAATATACAAAAGAATCTAAATTTGCAGACATTAACGAAATTGTTTGTATAGGCTGACCTTAAGGGTATATAACAATCTCCCTGGATGCAGGTGGAGCACCATTATCTCCCACAAACTCAGTAGCAACCTCATCATGGAAAGGAAGATTGTTTTGACGTCTGTCATGACCTTCAAGCAAAGACATTCTTACAACTGAAGTTGGTCTACTTTCTAAAGCTGCTCGGCGGATTTCTTCATCCTCTACTTCTGCCATGTTTTTAAATGAAAGAGCAAATGGGTTTTCTTGATTAATTAATGTTTGCAAGAGTTTGCTCAACTCATGTATACAATCATCATTATCAGGTTGCTTCATTTTGAATGAAACTACTGCATTAGAATCATAGATATATAACTGACAATAATTGGGCAACCACCTTCTGCAGGCCTTAAATTTTTAACACGATGCAAAATTTGCCCACAGACCCTAAAACAGAAAGGGCCATTATTTGAGGCAGGAGCTATTTCCACAGTGAAGAAAGCAAAATTTAAAGAGGAATTATAACTCCTTTTGTGTTTAAAAAAATTTTGATTTACAACATGATTTACATGGTTTCCTGTCATTAAATCAGTAAACAAAAGTAGATGTAGAGAAAAAAGAGCAAATACAACTTCTCCTGAATGCAGCACAAAAAATGAATTTTATTTAAAAACTTTTTTGCTCTACAATACTGAAAATTATGGTTTAATTCCCCGAGGTAGTTAATCTTTATAGCAATATTATTTCTTGCTATGCGATCTATAATATACCTATTTAGTTCTCGCCTAGCCTGATATCTTTCATTTTGATTACAATTTATTTCAGCTCGCTAAGGCTCATCTCTTTCAATTCGACGACAATTAATCTCAGCTCACTTGGGCTCTTCTCTTTCATTTTGAGGGCGGTTTATCTTGCCTAGCCTGCTTTCTTTTATTTCAACAAAGTCTAATAATTTCCTTTCTTAAACTATTAGACATAATTAAGCATCTAAGAAGTGTGTAAAAATGATGATGCTTATTATAATAAATAAATGATGCCTAAAAATGAATGATGCCTAATATAATAAAAGTTAAAGTTTGAGTTTTCTTTTTTACACTTTTCTAAAGTAAAGTGTAAGCAAATAATATAAAGCATAATATAATAACCTATTATATTCTACTATATATAGCAATGTGTTAAGATATCATACTTTGTTAAGAACTTAAACTAAAGTTATAAATAAATTGATATAATCTTTTTATATATGTATTATTATATACTTTAGGTAGTTACTATTTATTATTGACTAAATAATATTAGCATTTAATCAAAAAAACAAAAAGTAATTTAGAAAATTTTTTAACTTTTTTTCTTATAAATAATTAGTAAGTTTAATAGCTAATAATATTTTCAATAGTTATTATTGAAATTTAAAATTTATTGCTTAAATATTTGTTACCTTTATAAGATCACTTAATATTTTCTTTTTATGCATTTTAAAATGAAGATAAAATAAATAAGCACTCTAGTCGCAAAATGACCTCGGCGTAACAACCTATAAATAAAATTTCGGACAAATTTTATTTGCATTTATCAAATAATTTATTTCATAATCATAATCAAATAATTTATTTCATGCACGCAAAAAACTTTTATACTTATTTGAAGGGAGATTTTATAATCTATTTAAATTAACTAAGTTAAAAAAATTGTTTAAATATTAAAGTAAAGGACCTCGAAAAAATGATGGAAATTTTTTTCCGAAAAATTCGAGAAAAAGGCAAAGCGTTTGTTGCTAAGCAGTTTATGGAATGGGGTTTACCCAGATCAACTGCTAACAATAAAATTGTAAAATTGGAGAATGGATCTCTAAAAAGAAATGTTGGAAGTGGTTAAATCGCCAAGGTAGCTACTAAAGAAAATATTTCAAAGATTGGTGCATTTTTTGAAAATAAGTCAGGGTGTTCCCAAAAGAAAGTAGCTCAAGTTTTTAACTGTAGTCAAACTCGAATTTCCCAAGTATTAAAAAATTTGACTAACATTCGAACTTTTAAAAAAAACAAATCTTTCAAATCTTAGCCATCAGCAGAAGAAAGCTATGCGCCCTTAATGTCGTAAATTGTACAAAAATTATAAAAACTTGGATTTTGTTATGGATGATAAAAGTTATTTTACTTTAACAATTGCACATTAGCTGGTAATGATAAGTTTTATGCTGCTGATCCTTCTCAATGTTCTGACAAAGTAAAATACAATTTGCGCAATAAGTACGAGGACAAGCTCTTAGTTTCTTGTTGCATCAGCCCCGTGGAATAAGCCCTCTTTATATTCATCACAGTAAGTATCTTCTGGCCTGATCTAGATCGATCACATTACGCAAAGGCGGTCATTGATTTTTTAAAATTAAAAAAATTCAAAGCTAGCGTTCCAGAAGCAAGACCAATTGAACATTTTTGGGGTGATTTAAAACAGCTAGTGTACAACAATAATTGGAGAGCTAAGAATTTAGAAGAGCTTGAAGCAAGAATTAGATATTGCTATTCAAAGATGAATTAAGAAATTTTCATTACTCAAATAAAACATCTTTTAAAAAAACTTAATAATAATATTACTAACTATGGTATTTGAAATAATTATTTTAATATATTTATAAACTACATATACTAACATATTAAATATTAAATAATAAAACTTATTAGTTTGTAAATATTAATTTTTAAATTTTATCCAAAATTTTATTTCGGTAATAAATTTGTACACTTATTAAGAGATACTAAAAAAAACTTTACTTCCTCTAGTATCAGAAAATTATAAAAAAGACAATGAGTTTATCTTCTGGCCTGATCTAGATCGATCACATTACGCAAAGGCGGTCATTGATTTTTTAAAATTAAAAAAATTCAAAGCTAGCGTTCCAGAAGCAAGACCAATTGAACATTTTTGGGGTGATTTAAAACAGCTAGTGTACAACAATAATTGGAGAGCTAAGAATTTAGAAGAGCTTGAAGCAAGAATTAGATATTGCTATTCAAAGATGAATTAAGAAATTTTCATTACTCAAATAAAACATCTTTTAAAAAAACTTAATAATAATATTACTAACTATGGTATTTGAAATAATTATTTTAATATATTTATAAACTACATATACTAACATATTAAATATTAAATAATAAAACTTATTAGTTTGTAAATATTAATTTTTAAATTTTATCCAAAATTTTATTTCGGAGGTGTTATAAGAACTCGTAAATAAAGCAAATTAAAAACTTTTAAGTCCTGTCGGCTCAGCAAGTACGGCTAGCATGGAAGGATAAAATGTAATCATCCATCATGAAAACCCTTCATTAATTTAAAACGCATTTAATGCAAGATTTGCAATAAATCTTTTAACTTTATATATTTTATTGTGAATATATATATATATATATATATATATATATATATATATATATATATATATATATATATATATATATATATATATATATATATATATATATTAGGGATATGACTTTTTAAAAAAAAATTTTCCTGGCCCAAGATGAGTTTTTACGCATAAAATGCGAAAATATTAATACTTTCACGATGTTCAAAAAAAATGTCACGCCCCAAAGCACATTAAGATTTAAAAAGGTTTTAAAAAAATTAATGACCAAAATCATTTCTATTTGAAAACATGTTCATTCATATGATTCCATAAAAAAACATAATTTATTTTAATAATTAATACATGGCATAGTGTTATATTCAATGCAGGAAAAAACATTTTATACAATTTAAATATATACAGTTATTGTTTATTAGACAAAATGAAAGTGGAAGATTGTCTTTATTTCTTCACAATCTATAAAGCTCCTCCATTACTTTAATTGCTCTTTCAGCACATTGATTACTTCTGGGAATGTTGATTGCTGATGGTTCTGGATTCCAATGACTTCTAAATGTAGCAAAAGGTTTCTTTTTGTTTAATAAAACTTCATGAAGGTCTGAATAAGTGTTTTCTTTATAGGTTTGGTCGTCAAACCAAAAGTCTGCCCACTTGTAAGAAATAAAGGTACATACAGATTCAAGTTTGTTTCTTGTTTTTGGCATAAGAATGTAGGCTAACAACGCTAAAATAGCTCTTGAACTCCACCGAGCATTACTGATATTAGGGATTTTTTGAAATCTTACATTAGGAAATATTTTATTTTGGTCATAGTATCGGTAGGTTCTCGTCAGATGAAACAGAAACTTCATGTCATCTCGCCATCCTCCTGTGTCTTTTATTTCTTCTGTACCATTATAAAAATTTGTCTTCAGTGTTTCATAATGTTCTAACAACTCGTTAGTAAAAAAGTAATTAATGTTTGGTGAGTTCGGATTTTCTCCCAATTTTTCTTCCATTTCTAGTCTAAGTATTCTATCCAAGATATGATGTTGACATGGTACAAATTAAGGTTTTTGTAATCCTTTTTTTTAAAAAATGTCCAGAAGTTTTACATCAAAACCATTTTTCTTTCCGGTATTGACATTTGTAGTATCTGTCACAATCATTTTAATTGAATTCCATAGTTTAAATTCATCTATAATATCAGCTATGGCATTAATAATAGTGATAGATTTTCCATCTATTAACTTCAGTGCGCCCAACTTTATTTCGCTTCTTTCATTTTTAAGAACGACAACCTGATACTCCTATTGGTCTATATGCTTTCCATCGAAGTGTAGACTCCAATTCTCATTCTTTAAATCTTGAATTAAAGTTTCTTTAAATTGTTTTGCTTCATTAAAAAGAGCCTTGTATATTCCAGACTGTGATAGCGCTAGAACATGTATGCCTTCTGAGGACAGTATTTTACCTATTTTAGAAGCTTTCTTAGTTGATACCTTAGCACAAACCACTAACTTTGTTGCTATTTTACAACTACTATATTTTTTACGTCTTTTCTTAAAATTATTACATTCTTCATCTGTAATTTCATTATCTATCTCAAATTGTTCATCAGTTTCTTCAAATTCGGAACTAGAGTTGTCTCTTTCTATTTTACTACTTTCAGTAAATGAAGAAAAACTTTTAGATGCTGAAGGTTGGCTGGAAAGTTTTTGCACAATTGATGGATGAATAGTCTTCTTTCCTGCCAGCTTTGAAGTAGCATATCCCATTTCTCCTTTGCTTTGTAACTGAATTTCATAAAATCGTTTATCTTCAGATGATAACCAAATGCCATTTTGATTTGTTATATCAAAAATCTCTTTTTGCAGAAGGTCGGCATTCGCTTTTTTTCTGAGACTTTCATATTTTTCTACAACATCATTAATCTTTCGCTTCACTGACTGCTCTGTCAGACATGGGAAATTTAATTGTTCTTTCCACAAACTTATAACTTCTTCTGAAATAAGATCTATCCTTTGCTTTTTGGCTTTCACATCAGTACTAGACAAATACGTAAACCTGCTAACAATATCATTTTTTAATGGCATTTTGGAATATTCTTGTAAAGATGTTTCTAACATTGGAAACTGTCTACTTTTATGCGAATCTTGAAATTTCACAAGATTTTTTTTATAAGTCCCTTTATTTTTTTCAACACTTGATTGGCAGTATTTGTATTCCATTTTAATCAAAAGCAGCACAAAAAAATCTGAAACTAATTAATAAACAATTAGGCACGGCAGTGAAAAACTAGAAATTATAAAGTGGTAATGCATACGTCTGGTATGTATTTAAAATTATATATATAATATATATTAACCGTCTATATATATTTTATTATATATAATATAATAATATAATATAATAAAATATATATAGAGGGTTATGACTTCTTTAACTTATGTTTTCTGGCCCATATGTAATATGTATAGTATATTATATTCCTATCTATATTGTATTAAAAAACATTTCAGCCGAGGGGCGTGACATTTTTTTACACTTGAAGGAAAATAAACATTTCTTCATTGTTTTATAGCAAAAACTCATCCAAAAATAATATGGGGTTGTCCAAATTGTATAAAAAGTTAAAAAAGTAATATCCCTAATATATATATATATATATATATATATATATATATATATATATATATATATATATATATATATATATATATATATATATATATATATATATATATATATATATATATATATATATATATATATATATATATATATATATATATATATATATATATATATATATATATATATATATATATATATATATATATATATATATATATATATATATATATATATATATATATATATATATATAGGGGAAAGCGGGGCAAGATGGGTTTTCGTATAACAACTCAACAAAAAATCTTAAAATTTGTTGAAAAAGAAACAGTATTTGCATCTTGTATTTTAAAACACCAATTGGTTTTTTTAAATATTATTTACTTTAATGTTATATGTATTTTATAAATATAACATTAAAATAGTAATATAAAGAAAACATTCTCAATACAAAAATCCTAAAAATTTAATGAAAGTTACTAAAACTTATGTTTTAACACGTTGTATACTTACTTTATATATATAAAAAAAATTTAAGTTAAATATATTCAATGAAGGAAATCGAAATTCTTAAATGTTTTAATGTGGAGGAGCTATTTGTAAAGCTTGTTTTTTAAAAAAATTTATTAATCGTCAAAAGTATAAATTGTTAACAAAAAAGAACAGAGCGTAACAACATTTAAAATGTTCGCATTTTTAACGTTACTTTTAATTTTGGACCAAGTTGTATCCCCTTTTTTTTAACACTGGGCTGTAGAGTAAGAGACGTAACAACTAAGGTGGTAAATTTTCGTCAACTTTCCAAATGAATGTGACAAGGAGCATTATCTGCTGCAATGACTTAATTCTCTAAATGACTCTCAAATGTAACAAACTGAAGAAACGTAGGCAGCATCTACTTGCAACAAAAATCTCCATTAAATGATCTTCCTCAAGTTTCTAATACCACATTTGTTGTTGGTATAGTTGTAACCAAATGTATGTTTGAACTTTTTGAAACAGGTATTTTCATTACAGCTCTTTTTTTTGCTTGGTGCATCCTTGCGTTTTTATAGAAAAATAGTTAAAATTTGTTTTATCCAAACAGACTGATCTGACAACCATTTGTAGTATTCTAACATATCCATCTATTTTTTTATTTATTTTTATTAATGTTTATTATAGAAGTTTCCTTGAGCAATTTTTTTAAAAAGAAATTAGCTTACCTTCAAGATCATTGGTGATTTGACACCACATTTGGTGCTTTGGTATAACATTAGGCGTTTTATCTTGAAGATCATTCATGAATTGGCACAACACCAACGTGTTGTGCTGATGCTTATATTAAATTTTGTTTTTTTTTGTTTTTTTGTTTTTCTTTTTGTTTTTTTCTTTTTAGTAAATTGTTCTACAATAGAATCGCTAGCATAAAAATATTCAAATCATGCAATAAGAATTAAACGATAAAATAGTTCTACAGGTATTTAAATTTATAAAAAGAACTCAAAGACTTGCAAAAGACCATCAGGTCTAGTCATCGAGAACCGCTCGTAATTAACAATTTCAATAAATTACAAATTAGATATAGTCATATATCCTTAAAAAAATTTGACAGCATAAGTACATCAAATAATACATTAAATTATTAAACGTTTAAAAACATATAATAATATATTATCAAGAGACATAAATATATATTCTTTGAACTTATTCTTAAATGAGAGGTAACTCCGTTCCAGAGAAAAATCAAAATGTTTTAAAACAATTTTATTGTAAAGAGAAGCTCCGCGAAATGCATTGTTTGTTTTTCCAAAATTAGTTTGATAAAAGGGTTGTCAAATTAAATTGACATTTCTCAAATTGTTTTAATCTTTTAAGGTAAATAAATTATGGAAAGAAGTTGGGAAGGAATTAATTATATATTTGTGCATAAAACAAAGAGTATTAAAAACATTGAGCTGAAATATATTAAAAATTTTCCTTTCAGTTAAAAGAGGCCTGGCATGAGTAAATCTGTCTTTAAAGTTGATAAGACAAGCAACATGCTTCTGCTGACGACCAAGCAATATTTGCATAGTTTAAACGACAACGGATAAAAGAAAAATATATAGTTGTGTTAAACATTGTTTGTTTAAGGCATTTCCAGCCTTATATATTACTCCTATATTTTTAGCAACTTTGTTGTACAAAAAATTAGTGATATTTCCTGCCAAGGTTTTCATCAACCCTTATACCTAAAAAGTTAGTATTTATTTCTCTTAAAAAGTAAAAAAAGAAGAGATCATATACAAATAAAAATTACATAAATAGCAAAATTAAAAAAGAATAAAACCCAATCAAGTTAGAAAGTTACATGTAAAGTCTAAGTATTGAAAAGATCTAGATAATGAGTTATCAAAAACGTTAATAGTAATGATGCTTCATGTTTCAGTGCTTGGATTGTAGTGGATGAATCCACAAAATCTGTAGAGCTTTTGATGTTAGCATTTGTTTTACTGTTTATCAATGAACTCTAAATAGCTCTGAATAGTAGTGAGTTAGTCAGTCATTACTAATCTTTCGTAATCTATCTATTATATATTATTGCCGAATTTAATAGTAGTGCGCTTTCGAGCCTGTTTGACACGGTACCATTGCCAGCCATTGCAAGCAAGGTAATGGCGTGTAAGAGTTGCAGCACTTTGTTTTATAAGAAAACGTGAACGAACGCGTATCCAAATACCTAACGTACGTAAACTTTAAATTAAGCAATATTAAAACATACTGAAACATTTATTAAGTTTTACAGTTTGATTTTCACTCGAAAATTGCATTGCGTCAAGTTCTCCTTATTTTTCTATAACATTTTTTCCTTTAAAAATCAATCATTACATTGTTTTTAAAATATTTGCTTGAGTATGCCCTGAGCTTTTGAACAAGTAACCCGAGGTTCGATTCCTACCAATGGCGGCTGATTTTTTTTTAAATATTTTTTGATTGTTTTAAAATACAAAATAATTTTGAAAAGTTATTTATATTTTGCACTTTGCAGTTTTTGTTTAACTGTAAATAAGTAAGTCAGATAAATCAAATCAATATTAACATAACTAAAAACTGATATTATTATAAAAAAAATTATCCTACAAGTTAAATTGCTTAGAGATTATTATTAAATGAAAATATTTTATTATACTTTGTACTAAGTTTGTTGAATATTGCAACAAAAAGTAAAGAATGCAGTAAAAATGAATACTCTTATGCTAATATTTTCCCTATTTTTTAAGTATAAATATGCAAATATATGCATTTAAACAGTATATATATGCAAATATATGTACTTATACGGTTAAAAAATGCATACTTGCAATATAACAAACTGGTCTTTAATAACTTATTTTTTTATATTATTTGCAAAGAATTTTACTGCGAAAAAATATTTGCATATTTCAGGTAACAAGAGCATATATATATATATACATATATACATTTATACATATATACATATATATATATATATATATATATATATATATATATATATATATATATATATATATATATATATATATATATATATATATATATATATATATATATATATATATATATATATATACAGTATTGGACAAAACATTTGCAACCAACATCGAACAATGCTAAAAAGTGTTCCTATTTTTACATGTCTTAAAAACGAAACGAACTATACTACCACAGCAAATAGTTCAGGAGTCTGGAGTCAAAGCATGCCATGACATGACACGTTGACAAGTCCATTTTGCAGCGGACAAATCAAGTGCAACTTTTTTGGTTTGTTTCATTTTCTTAAATCTGGTCCGTGTCAACGCCACAGAAGTTTTTTTAATAATTAAAGGAAGTATTCAGAAGTTTCCAGAAGCATGCAGATGCTTCCAGAAGTTTCCAGAAGAAGCATCTGGAAGCATCCAGAAGTATTCAGAAACATTCAGAAGCATCCAGACGCATCCAGAACCTTTCAGAAGCATCATAAAGAAGCATCTAGAATCTTCCAGAACAGGTTCACACAGAATTATTTTACTATATGAGAGACATGTAAACCGACATGTAATTCAGTCAGTATATCGAAGTCAATCAGTCAGTATTATCAAGACAGTTTATCAAAGTGAGTTTTATCCAAGTGTTTTATCGAAGAACATCAATACAAGAAGTGAAATACAACAAGTGTTTCCTTACATCATTACAGTCCACATCCAAACAAGACGTTGTGTTCCACAGAGCATTACTGTATCATCACAAGGTAAATGTAACACGGTAAGCCTTGAAAAGCGTGATTATTTATTTTTATTATTTTTATGACTTCAAGTGCAAAGTTGGCTCGCAACAGTTTTGGATTGGAACTAAGAAAGAAATTTATTGGCGATTACGTAAGTGGAATGTCACAAAAAAGTATTTGTGATAAATATTGCGTGAAAAAATGGACCGCATCAAGACTTTGTTCCAAATACAGCTCTACAGGAAAGTTGGCAGCAGATAACAAAAATGGAAGACCGCGTTCCACCACTTTTAGAAATGATTCTATGATCTTCAGATCCGTCAAGAAGGATCCCTGAATATCATCAGTCGATATACAAAAGCAATTAAAGCTGCCTTATATATATATATATATATATATATATATATATATATATATATATATATATATATATATATATATATATATATATATATATATATATATATATATATATATATATATATATATATATATATATATATATATATATATATATATATATATATATATATATATATATATATATATATATATATATATATATATATATATATATATGTATATATATATATATATATATATATATATATATATATATATATATATATATATATATATGTTGTTTATACATATATATATATATATATATATATATATATATATATATATATATGTATAAACAACCGGTGAGGTTGTTTATACATATATATATATATATATATATATATATATATATATATATATATATATATATATATATATATATATATATATATATATATATATATATATATATATATATATATATATATGTATAAACAAAGGGGGATGGGGTTAAAAATAGGCTAAAAAATGATGACGTCATTTATGGCCCTAAAACTATTTTTAATAATATTGTAACAAATACTATCTCTTATGCGTGAAAATGATATATCTGTATCAGTTTTATATATTTTAATGCATTTGTATGCAACATAATAAAAATTATTTTAAAAAATGGAAGATAAATGCAAAAGGAAATTTGACACATGAAGGTTTACTTTGCCACAAACTGACGTCAATGTCCAAAATCATTTTGGCTTTACTTTTAGTGAAGACTTTTTACTTTTTAGTGTTTATTCTTTTAGTTCTTAATCATAAGAATTAATTTTTTTTTATGACTTTGGTTTAGTGCTCTTAGTTCTTAATTTTATTTGTATAGCGTACAAATTTATGTAAGTGTAAATGTCTTTATGTTGAGTTTGCAGGCATTATATGGAATAATTGCGTATATCTGTATATCTATAAAATGAGGAAACTTAAAAATTTTATTCTAAATTTTAGACATCTTTTTTGCTATATTATTATTTTTTTGCTATAAATATATAAGCAAGATTGAAAAAATTTCAAAATTTATTACGCTAAGAGGAGGTCTTAAACCCACCAAAACAACAATGATAACAGCGCACTTAATCACTGAGCTATCAATAAAATGCATTTAGCAGAAAAACAAAGCTAATTATAAGTATCTTATAAGCTCTACGTATGCGGAAAAGGTGCGCATGTTTAGTTTTTTGTTCTTATATATTTTTTCAGAATAAAATATTTTACTAAAAAATATTAAAGTAAATAAGGAACAGGTATAGAATTTTTTGACTAGAAATAGCTAATAGTTTCTATATTCCCTTATTAATATTCAAATGAAATAAAAGAACTTCTTAATTCTAATAATTTTAACACTTTACACAGGGCCGGCGCGAGTTGGTGTCACGTGGGGGGGGGGTGCCATTACATTTTAGCTACTAAAAAAAAACACACACACACACCGCTATCGCGCCAGCCTTGACTTAACATATCAACATAAAAAGCTTATCATAAAATTTTGAAAATTTTTGCATAAACATGAAAGAATCTCTTAGTAATTTTAGTTTAATTTGTATGTCAGAAACTTGGTGCAGCACAGATAACGCAAATTCTAATACTAACACCTGTTTACTAGGTTTTGAAAAAACTTCTTAAAAACGTCAAAACAAAAAGGGAGGCGACGGTTTAGTAATCTATATAAAAGAATGCTTGAGATATATTATCAGGCCTGATATGAGTAGTTCTGACGACAATAAAGAGGTTTTAACAGTTGAAATTGGAACCTTTAGATTTAATTGTAAGTTGCTGCTCGCGACCGCCCTCTGTTCAAATTGAAAACTTTAATATATTTTTAAATGATATTTCAAGTAAAAGCATTCATGATAAGAAATTATACTACTTAATAGGTGTTATTAATTGGGACTGTTTTCAATACTATACTAATTATGAAATAAATTTTTTTTTTAACGATGTATTTTAACATGGCGCATTTTCTATAATCAAACCAACAAGAATAACTGCAACATCGGTTACCTCATTAGACAATATAATAACAATCGATATTTTTAATAATTCGCTTTAAAAAGGTATAATTAAAAGTAATATCTTTGATTTCTCAATTAATATTGCTGCAGTCAAAATATCTCCACAAAAAGTAACATTTAAAAAACGTTTTTTTACTACACAAAATTAAAAGCATTCAAAGAACTCTGCTTCATTGGAAACAAGTAGAAGCCTCTTCTGATGCTAATCTAGTTTATGAATCATTTTTTAAAACTTTTTATGAATTATATGACGTTAATTTTCCAAAATCTAGTGTAAATAAAAAACCCAAAGCTATAATTTCTCCATGGATCACAAAAGATCTCAGAAAATCTTCTAAAATTAAGCAAAAATTGTAAATTAAATATTTGAAAACTAAAACAGAGGAAACTAAAATTCTTTACAAAAATTATGCCAAAATATTTGAAAAAAAAAAAAAATTTTTTAAAATTGTACTACTCTAATTTACTTGAGATAAACAAGAATAACTCAAAACGCACCTGGGAGATCCTAAGAGAACTTACTGGCACGTGGATTGCAAAAACGTGCTCACCACCCAAAACATTAAAAATTAACGATGATTCTTCCTCTAATCCAACTGTGATATGTGATGAATTAAACAAATATTTTGAATCAGTTGGTCCAAATTTAGCCAAAAATATTTCTTTTGTGCTTAACAAAATAGATGCTTATGATTTTCCAATATCTTCAACCTTAACATCTTATGATATTTCATTTGAAGAATTCGAAAAATCTTTTAAAATGCTTAAAATAAATCCGTTGGTCACGATGGAATTAACAGTAATGTTGTCATCGACTCGTATGAATCCTTAAAAGATGTGCTATTTAAAGTTTTTCATTCTTCAATAAAACAGGGAATATTTCCAGATCATTTAAAAATAGTTAAAGTTTTTAAGATAGGCGATCCAACCAAGATAGGTTTTTAAGATAGGCAATCCAACCAATGTTATAAATTATTGCCCAATTTCTGTTCTTTCTAAAGTTTTAGAAAAATTTATATATAACGTTATTTATAATCATCTTTCCTTAAATAAAATACTATATCTCAATCAATTCGGGTTCAAAAAAAATAACTCGACAGAACACGCAATACTCCAAATTACTCGCATTATAACTGAATCTTTTGAAAAGTCCTATATACTTTTTCATAAATTTATCAAAAGCGTTAGACATTATTGATCATCGAATTCTCCTTAAAAAAATATAATACTATGGAATTAGAGGGAATGTTTTAATGATACTTAAAAGTTATTTCAACAACTAAAAACAGTTTGTTTATTGTAATCAAAGTGGTACATCTAATTTATTAAATATAACCTGTGGAGTTCCCAAGGGCTCTATACTCGGACCTCTTCTTTTCTTAATTTACATCAATGATCTCCCTAAAGCGTCAATTTTAATGACTGTCATGTTTGCTGATGACACTAATCTTTTTTTATCTCATAAATATATTCTAACATTATATCAAACTATGAACATCAAATCAGAGAAAATTTGTAAATGGTTCAAATTGAATAAATTGTCAGTAAATGTGGATAAAACAAAACGGTCACTATTTCATCTGACTTCTAAAAAGAAACTCCTGCCTCCTAATTGCCCTTACTTTTTATAGACAAAATTCAAATAAAAAGAGAAATAAATACTAACTTTTTAGGTGTGCATGTTGATGATAACTTTAGCTGGAAATACCACACTAATTTTTTGTACAACAAAATTGCTAAAAGTATAGGAGTAATATATATGGCTAGAAATGCCTTAAATAAACAATGTTTATCACAATTATATATTTCTTTTATCCATTGTCATTTAAACTATCCAATTATTGCTTGGTGTAATTCCAATAAAAGTAAACTAAAACCACTTTATCGTCAGCAGAAGCATGTTGCTTGTCTTATCAACATTAAAGACAGATTTACTCATGCCAGGCCTCTTTTATCTGAAATGAAAATTTTTAATATATTTCTGCTCAATGTTTTGATTACTCTTTGTTTTATGTACAAATGTAAAATAAATTCCTCCCCAGGAAAAACAAACATTGCATTTCGCGGAGCTTTTTGTTGGAATAAAATAGTTTTGAAACATTTTGACTTTTTTCTAGAATGGAAAAAATAATCTCATTTAAAAATAAACTTAAAGAAATAATTTTGTTTCTGGATAATATATTTTTTAACGTTTAATAATTTTATGTAATATTTGATGTATTAATGCTGTAAAGTTTTTATAGAGATATACAACTATATTTGAATATGATTTATTGAGATTGTAAAATACGAGCGGTTTTGATGATAAGACCTGACGGTCTTCTGCGAGTATTCGCTTTTGGTTGATAAAATTAAATACCTCTATAACTATATTATCTACTAAAATGTTTAAGAAAAGAACAAAATAAAAAAACAAAAAAAACAAAACAAAATTGGTTAAGACCTGTATTTTGCGGATCCGGAAAGCTAGGATATATAGGGAAAAAGTATAGAAAAGTTCGGTTAGGAATAGATATACAAAGACCGTATTTGTACGGGTTGATCTCAGCTAGTTTTTTTTATTATTGACATTAGTACAAAAGTTTACTGATAATAATTTATTATATTAATATATCTATTAAGTTTTGGTTTTTGTTTTTTTGCTCTAAAATTTGATTTTAGTTTTTAATTTGTTTATATGTTTGGTTTTTGTTTTTTAAAAGAAAAGACTAAATTAAAATATTATTTAAAAATATGATTCTTTTTAATCATTTAGTAGTAAAAAGCATGACATTGCAACATGCTCAACTTAAAAAGCATGACATTGTTAACATGCTCAACTTAAAAAAAACATAACATTGTTAACAACTTAAAAAAAGTATGATATTGTTAACATTGCCAACTTAATCAATTTTTCCCTATACTATGTGGGTAAAGAGAAACTAAATCCAAAAAAAAAAAGATACAGACAAATTGTAAAAATAATGGCATTAATATTATTTATTCAACTTTTATAAATTCAGATGTGCAATATTCTTCAAGCAACAAAACATTTGTGTTTACTACCTATCCTGATAATGTATTGAAGATTATAGATCTTGGCAACACGCAACTTTGTTCAAAATACTCAAGATATGGAAGAATATTCCCCTGTTTCGGTTTTGAGCAGTTTACCTTTGAAGAAACGACATATGGTGATTCAGTAAAAGTCAAAAGTCCTCTTTTTCTAGGTTCAACGACACCTGTAGGAATTCGTGATATAGAAGTTTTTTATTTTAAATAAAAAAAAAATCCTCATTAAATTAAAAAATCATTCATTTATCATTTTATGTTGTTGTTTTTTTTGTCATAATATATATTTTTTAATGATACGATTATCTTTTGCGCCAAAGTATTAGTTGTAATTAAGAGCTCCAGATTAATTTTTAGGTTTTTTCTTTAAGAAATATTGATTTTCATAAACTCTTTCAGTTGCCATTTGCAGTAACTATTTTTTTTACCTTTTTTTATTTAATAAAAAAGTCATTTTTTTAACAAGTCATAATCATAAAAATTTTATAATTTGTTTAAATCTATTTTAAAATATCTGTTAATATTAATTTGAGTGTAAAATATATAACATAAAATATATAAATCTATTTTCTACACAAAACGATCTCATCGAATTTCTTACAGTTTCTTTTTTTTTTTCAAATTGTTTAACAATAAATAATCAAACAAATATATAGTAAAAAAAGTATAACCGTAGAACAAAAAAGACTGTAAAATCTTGTCAACAAGCACCGTTTTTGTATATACAGTATACAGTATAAAATATAAACTTTTGATTTTTACAATGATCTTTATAAAATAAAGAGTTAAACAGACAGGGGCTCAAAGAAGATGACAATACGTCATCGCAATCTTTTCATAGAATCCTTACATACACTTTTCATAAAATATAGATATTAAATTAAATACCCTAATAGAAATACAACTGCTGCGCTGATCAATAAATCAAATGAAGATAAAAAATTAAAAAATTAGAAAATAAATAAAATTCCTTGGTGATTCCTTTAAGCACAAAATATTCTCAAATTTAAAAAGTTTCTTTTTTTATCAGAAACTTTAATGAACTTAAAAACTTTACCATACATTTAAATACTTTTTGATAACTATTCCATATATTTGATTCTCTTTAAAATTTTAGGAAGTTAATATGTGTTACTTTTATTTGCTCTTAGATAATAGTTTTCATTTATGTTTCTTTCAAACTTGATATTAAAGTTTGCAGGAGAGATATTATTATTGAATTGATACATAAAAATTAAATGCTGATAGATATTTATTTCAAAAACATCTATCATTTTGATATCTTTCATTTTAGGTTTTTAGCATGTTAACGCTCATTTTTATAGTAAATGATTCTGCACGCATGTTTTTGTAGACTATAATTTTTTTTAAGTTTTGATGGTTGCGTACTTGCCCATTTTATGTTTGCATAGCTGATGAAACAATGAATTAGTTTAAGACTTTATTTATTGATATATGAGCAAACTCGATACATCATACCAATTATATTAGTGATTTTAGATTGAATATATTTTATTTGAGGAAGTCAGGTTAACTCCTCATAAACAAGAATTCCGAAGAATCTAATACTTATTTAAAACTTTCATGTTTTAAATTTAGGGATGCGGAGTCCTAAATAAACTCCGGCTTTAAATCTCTGTTTTTTTCTGGTCTAGAATTTTTTCCTGATCCAGTAAAAAAAATCATGAGATATAATGGTTTTGAACATACTATTTTTAAGTCCGAAACCCCGGAGTAATTGCCGCTATTATACATAGTCACTTTAAAATTAATCGTTTGAAAATTGATCGTTCCTCTGACCTAAAAGTCCTAATTTTTTTCTCAAAAGTTTTTCACAAGCTTGTTTACATTTCTGGAGCGTCTGGATACCAATAACCAAAAAGAAATAATATTTTTTTGACATTCCACAGTCTTTTTTGGAAATCCGCATCCCTATTTAAATTACATTTTAAGTTTCTTAATTACAATTTTCATGTTCTAAATTACATCTTTTATTTCTCAATTACAACTTTTATCTTTGCATTTACATTTTACGTTTCTTAGTTACAACTTCTAAGTTCTTAATTACATCTTAAAAAGGTGTATAACAACCTATAAGCTTACATAGTGCATTGAGTGTTACAGTTTATGAATTCTTAAGTACATATTACGATTTCTTAAATACATATTGTGTTTCTCAATTACATCTAACGGTTTCTTAATTACATGTTAGGTTTCTTAGTTACATGTTGGATTTCTTTATTACATATTTCCATTTCTAAATTATATGTTTTGTTGCTCAGTTACATTTAACAACTTTAAAATTACAACTTTTATTTTCTCAATTAACCCCTGGTGACAAAAATTTGACACAATCTTTGAGAAGCTAAAACTTATTGAATTTTAATTATCCAGTCTTACTTTCTTAGATGTTTTGTTTATAAGGTGTTAGTTATCTTTTACTGAAAAATTTGTTTACTTGGATTTATTAATAAAAAAGTTATTCAAAAATGAAGCCAACTACATAAATTGAACAAGTGTACAACTATTGTAATTTGCATCCTAACGCTAAAACGATGGGCATCGTAGAGTACTTTGTTGCCTCTAATCACCCTGAAAGAACAATCAAACGTTATATGGCAAAGTTTAAGAAGAATAAACGTCTCGCAAGCCTGGATTAGACAGAAAACCAAAAATTATGACTGCTAGGAACATCAATCGCCTGAAAGATCTTTAGAACAACAGGTCTGGAACTTCAACAAGAAAAATTGCAAATAAATTCAAGTGTGATCATTCTTACATTATAAAAACATTAAAAAACAAAACAAACATTTGTTATTTTAAGAAAAAACAAATTCCTGATTGCACTGATATACAGTTAAAGCAGTCGCAACTGAAGTGAGAAATGTCACGGTTTCTGAATTTGTCAATAATTTAGATACCTGACTTGACATTGACGATAATTCTTATTTTACATTTAAACATACGAATAAAAATTCTAATGCTGGATTTTTCTTAGATGTAGCAAAAAAATCTAAAATATAAGCGCAAAAGCAAATTTGAAAAAAAATATTGTTGTGTGGATTACCGAATCCCATCGTGGAATCTCAAAACCATTTATTGTTTCTGCAAGACTGGTAATTAACCAAACAGTGTACAAAAATAATTGCATCGTCAAAAGATTGGTTCCTTTTATCAACAAACATCACAGTGATGGTAATTATGTGTTCTGGCCTCTTCACATTATGCTAGAAGTGTGACCAACTACCTTGATAAGAAAATTATCCGTTAAATAACAAAAGCTGATAATCCGGAATGTGTACCAGTATTACGACCAATAGAATGTGTACCATGGCATGTGTACCAGGATTACGACCAATAGAATGTGTACCATGGCATGTGTACCAAGATTACTACCAATAGAAAGTTTCTGGTCAATTCTTAAATGTATGAAAACAATTGGGAAACTGAAAATAAAGATCAGCTGAGAAAAAGAATCCATTCTTGTTAAAGATTGCTAAAGTTGATAAAATATCTTGTACAAGGTATGTGTGAACATGTATACAAAAAAATTGAAGCAATACGTCGTAATGGCGAGAAAGTATTATTTCAGTCCCGAAAGTAAAAATTAATATATTTCTTAATATTTTGTACTAATTTTTTGTTCATTAATCTTTTTTGTTTTACTATTACTGCTTGTGTTTATTTTGTGCCAAGTTTTTGTCACCATGGGTTACATCTTGAAAATTAAAGGAATGAAATCGTATTGTTTATTTTGTTAACTAACTATAGAGTTACCTAATACAATTGATTATTGTATTTATTATAATTAACTGTAATAACTATAATTGATTTAATAAACATGCTATAAATTAGGTGCATGAAAACGCACTTAAAGTGCATAAAAATAATGTGTTCAGTGCATACAAAAAAAATACAATAAACACAAATAAGAAGTGCATAAAAATTTTTTTCCTAGAGCATAATACTATACACTACGTATATAAAATTATATATTTGGTCAATCTGTACTAAGTAAGTGCATACTTAATGCAAAAACATATAAGGGGAGATAATGAATAAGAATAGAGATGGTACCCTAATAAAAATATTCATCTTGGGCAAATTTAACTGCATCCAGCTAAATTCCCTTGCCTTGGGGCTCTTGGTTGAGTAAAGGCTAGAGATGGTGTCTTATAAGCAGGGGCGGATCCAGCATTTTTTTGGTCTTTGAGATAAACCTCTTGACATGGAGAAAACTCCAGCCTTATATTCATCGTATCATATTCATTCAATTTTTAATTTCATAATAAAGTATTTTAAGGTTCAAAAATTATGACCATTTAAGTTTAAACCACCCTCAATTTGAGGGGGTTGCAAACTTTATATGGTCGTAATTTTTAACGCTGATAAATTATATTATGCATTGCGTCAATATAGATAATTTAAGTTAAATGTCATGGTAATGCCATAATATTTCGCAAACTAATAAGAAAATGCGGTTTTTATTTCGTTTTTAGTTGTTGATTTTGGTGATATTCTACTAAAACACCCTATTAAAGAGTGTTTATTATTACGGTGCATACAGGGTGTATACACTAATACAAATAATCATTATATACACCGTGTGTACACAATCGTTTATGTCACGTTTATATTTTTCATGTTTTATATATATATATATATATATATATATATATATATATATATATATATATATATATATATATATATATATATATATATATATATATATATATATATATATATATATATATATATATATATATATATATATATATATATATATATACAGACCTCGGATGAGCGCCGCTCAAATTGAACTCGCTCATGAGCGGCGCTCAAAACTTCTGAGCGAAGCGTGAGCGCGAGCGACGTCAAATTTAAATGAACGTGAGCGCGAGCGAACGCTTTTTTGATAGCGCTCAAAAATTACGCTCATTCTGCGCCTTCTAGCGGCCAAATATTGAACTAGTTAACATGGAGTTAACTCCATGTTGAAAGGCGCCCTCTAGCGGTCAAATATTTAACTTTATATTTAAAACAGCACATGTATGTAACCAGCCAGAGAAACTTCTTAATTATAATACTGCAGTTAACGTTTGGTGTTGTTTCACTTTCATTTTTTAAAGTAGTTAGTTTAAAAACTTTTCTGAATTTCAAAAAGCGCGTTCTGAAAAAAACGCGGTTGTTTACGAAAAATCAAACAGTCAAAAAAGCGAAGATAAATAAACTTTTTGAAATTCAACTATTAATTAGTTCTTTAAAAATATATAATGAAATTATAATAAAAATATTAAGATCCAGAAATCGATTAAACAAAAACGTTGCAGTGCAAACTATAAACAACGTTTAATCTAAAAAAAGTTGTCTTCTCCTTTAAAGTTTACGTTTCTTAAAAAAATAATAATTTCTTCACATCAATTGTTTGGAACAAGTTGATTATAATTTAAAAAAGAAATTAGGAATGCTTTAACAAGCTTAGTAAAAAAATGAGTAAACAAAATGCTTATTTTAAATTTTTATTTATCATATCATATTATCAGAGCCGGTCCGTGATATTTTGGGTACCCCGGTGCAAATTAAGTTTGAGACCCTATAAAAAGAAAAAACTCCAACAAAACATCAACAAATCGCCATTATTGGAAATCCAGCGTGGGTTTAAAACTTTGAAATGAGTGTGGCCACGCCTTTTGGAAATGCGCCCACAGAGTTAGCTTTTATTGCAGTATTAAGTTTTTTTTGATAAAAAAACTTAATACTGCAGTATAATACTTAATATCGTAAATAAAAAAATTGTCTTTCAAACTATTAAATAAAGAATAGTTTTATTATTTATAATCTTGCAAAAATGATGGGGCCCGAAAAAACTGAGAAAATGTGGGCCCCAGTGTATGGCAATCTTTACACCCCCCTACGGACCGGCATTGCATATTATTAACTTTTATTTTTTCATTATTTGGAATAGTAGTAAAAAAGTTAGTGTACGATAGTAAATATTTTTGCTTTTGCCCTTTGGCTCACAAAATAGAAAAATTGAGATATGGCTGAAGAAGGTACAAGTTGTGCATCATGCATTGATGAAATTCAAGTCAGCAGGTATGTTACTAAATTAGTTTATTTAAAAAGTCCAATTGATCTTGTAAATTCGTTAATCTAAAAGTGACACTGGCAGGAGATTTAGGCATTTTGCCGCATTTTAACTATGTGATTTAGGCTCTAACATGTTCAGTTTTATTAACTCTGAACTTATCCATAATTATATTCAGCTTGACAGTATGACAGTTTTCGACTTTCAAGTTAACATGCCTCGTGTTTACTTTGCTGCTTGTCAGAGCAAGCATACGCTAATAAGCTCCATCAAATTACTAAACTAGCTATCCAGAACCAAAGATGTCAATGCTAGTTTACATATTTTTATTTTTTAAGTCAATCCAGTTCTCAAAGCGAAGAATCTAAAGATGAAGAGGAACAGATGGATGTTAACAAGCATGATGGGCAGCAGACAAAGGAAAAAATCAAATCAACATACGTCCCACTCGAGTTCTTCAAACATATAGGGCCAAGTAAAACTGGGAAATCTGGACTCTTGTTTGAATGCCGCATGAAAAACTGCCCACGTCAACGCACCTCCCGAGCCTTATGGCCAATCTTCATGACAAAAAATTCTCTTTCAAATCTTCGTAGACACATTTGAAAAAAATCTGAGTAGTTGTATATGCTCAATTTTGAATTTTTTATTTAGAATTATCATGGTGAGGATCTTGGAGTTGAAATGCTGAGTTTTATGAAAGCAGTGGAGGCTGGAAGACAATCCAACAAAAAGCAGTTTACTCTAGATGCACACTTTGTGGTCAAGAACACTATAAGGAAGGTCAACAAGCAGCCCATTACTCAAAAGGAATTGGACCACAATGTGCAAATTACAATTTGATAAGTCTTTATTTGCCATGTTAAAGCGTAATTTATTTATTTGCTAGTCCAGAATTATATTTCTGTTGATATGCGGCCATTTTCTTCGGTCCACAACGCTTGTTTAAGAAGTTTGCTGCTGGCGCTGGTCGACAACCAAGAGATCAGAAGTCCAAAATTTTATCGACAGCTACTAGACAAGGAGTGCGAGGAAAAGACTAAGCTACTGAAAGAAACGTTGGCAGAGCTCTAATACGTTTGCACCACAGCTGACTGTTGGACAAAAAATTGCAGAAGCTACATCGGGATGACCGTCCACTGGTGGTCTGATGGTCTCACCCGCCGGAGGGCTTTGCTTGCCATTTGCCAAACCAAAGAGAGCCACACCTATGATGTGATAGCGAACGCCATCAACGACATACACACCGAATTTGGCATTGAAAAAAATGTCGTCGCCACCATCACGGACAATGGCTCAAACTTCCTGAAAGCATTTAACTTTTTTGGATTGCAACTACTTGATGAGACCTCTGATAATTCTGACGACGGGAATCTCTCGTCCGAAGAAGGCGAGGTAACGGAGTTTTTTAAAATATCGAAGATTTTGAGTACTGGACCTGCACGCCCTCCCGTACCAGAAAAAAGGCAATGTCTTGATTCCGAACATAGCGATGAAGAAGCTTCTAACCAGAGCAATGATTCCATTGAGTCCTTAACTGACGAAATTCGTCTTCCTCCTCATTTCAAATGTGGATGCCACCTACTTAACCATCCGAGCTCATTTAGGAAGTTGAAGAGGAAAGTAGATGGAAAACTGCAAGCAATCTAGAATCATCAGAACAGGAGTTATTTGAAGTCGGATCTTATCAAGTCGACTATGGGAAAATTATTTGTTATTCACAATGCCACTCGATGGAACGGCTACTGCGTCGCTGTGGATCGGGTCAGAGATTTCCTTATCAACAAAAACGATGCGTTTGATAAGCTTTGCAAAGACCTTGGTGACATCAAGAAATTCACTCAGGCTGAGATCGAGTACGTCATCGAGTACACCATCATTATGAAACCCTTGTCTGAGGTTTTAGACCTCTTTCAAAATGAATCGAACGTCTCAATTGGATGTCTACATCTTTGGATATCTGAACAAGAGCGTTATTTGGACATCCGCCTTCTGAAACGTGAAGTCACTGCTAGAAAGGAAATTCTCCGAGCTGAGAGCTCTCTGTAAGTAAAATTATTGTAGCCCATTTCTCTCAATAGCCTATAATATCGAGTCCTGCTCTTTCAAAAATTAAAACGTAGTATTTAAAACCTTTGTATTGATCTTCTATAAAGGTCCGACAGTTCTACCTTTAGCGGATCGACCGCGAATGAAAATCGTGTTACGAAGCAGCGACTGCGGTTCTTGGATGCCTACAAAAAACGCAGCTCGAGTGATCTTGAAGAGGTGGATTATTACTTCAATGAGGAACAAGTTGATCGATCTCAGCTAGACAAATATCCGACGAATTAATCAATTTTCAGGTATATTTTAATCATTTTTAAATCCACTATAAATCACAATAAGAACTGATTAAGACTTAAATGTTTTATAATCTTTTAGGCAGTACAATACTGCGTTGCCCTCGTCTGCAGCTTGCGAGCAAACATTTAGTTTCGGAGGACTCATCTTCACTGTCAAACGGGGGTCAATGACTAATAGCACCTTTGAAAAGTTGACTTTATACAAAATCAACAACAATATTTTCAAAGATTGGAATGAGACTCCATCGACCGTTAAAAAGCGGTCAAATTACATTGGTTAAAGTTTTTGACCAATGTAATTTGGTTCACAATATTCCATTTGTCATATCAGTTATTGTTTAATTAATAATTGTATAACATCTATTTGTGTTACTTCATCTTACTACTGTCGTGTATTTTTTTTTTTTTTATTTTTTTTTTTATAATTTAGCCGTACAAATATTTACAAGTTCCGTAATTTAAAATATTTAAAAATGGCAAGGACGAGAAGAAGACGGGGTTGTCTTATCACCAAGTCCCTTGTTTGTCTAGACATTTATATAAATACATGGTAACTAAAATGAAAATTAAAAAATTAAGAAAAAAGCAAAATATTACAAAGAAGTTTATATAAAATGCCAAATAGTTTAATAGTTCAAAGTTTTGAAAGATATTTTTTCGATTTTATTTTTTGAAAGAAAAATTTAAAAGTTCATTCAGAAAAACAAAAATATCAAAAAACTAAAAAACATGAAAAAAGTAAACGTAAAATTTAATTTACAATCTGTTCTTATAAAGTGTAATATATTAATTCCTCAAAAACAAATTACAAAATATTAATATAAAAAATTAAAACTCAAAAAAGATTACTTTTTTTATTTTTCCTCTCTCTCTCTTATTTAAGAAAACTAATAAATTTATTTAAACTAATGAAATCAAAAAATGCTAAAAATCTTTATAAGTACTTTTTTTATAATATAACAGACTGTAATACCTATATAAAATTAAAGAATTTAGACCTTCCAGACAAATAAAGTATGCATTAGTAGATAGTTTTAAAATATAATATTTTTATAGATAGATTTAAAAATAATTATCTGTTTGTTCATTATTTAAAAGTAATAGTTTTAGTTTTTGTTTAAACTGATCAAGAGTTTTAAGTGTTTTAATATCATTACTGATTATCTTATTCCATGCATTAGGTCCTCTAACAGTTATTGAAAACTTGGTGGAGTCGTATATAGTTTTGGGTTGAACAAAGTTGTTGTTAGAATATTTAGTTACGTATTTGTGTTGAGTTTTATTAAATAATGGTTTGAAGATATTTGGTATCGAATTGTTATTAATTTTATACATAAAAATCAGAAGATGATATATATTTATTTGGTACACATTTAGTATTTTTAGATTGTTAAACAATGGTCTTGAATGTGAGAGGCGGTGTGCATTTGATAATAATCTAATTGCATGTTTTTGTTTGCTAAATAGCTTTTTTATCTTTGTTTTATTCAAACTTTTCAATTCAAACAATTCAAACAATTCAAACAATTTTGTTGTATTCGTGTTACTCCTTCCTACTATTGTATTATATCCTACTATTGTCGTGTATTCGTGTTACTCCTTCCTACTATGTGACCAACTGACAATTAAAACGATGTGAACGGACTGCCAATAAATAAATACTGGGAAAGTTATTGAAACTTTTTTATGAGCGGATTTGTGAGCGAATGAGCGGAGCTCCCGCTCAAGAAATTTTATGAGCAGATTTGCGAGCGTCCGTTCATAAAAAGCTGCTGAACGACAAATTGAGCGCTGCTCAGAATTTTCTGAGCGAATCCTAGGTTTATATATACATATATATATATATATATATATATATATATATATATATATATATATATATATATATATATATATATATATATATATATATATGTACATACATATTTATATATGTATGTTCATATATATATATATATATATATATATATATATATATATATATATATATATATATATATATATATATATATATATATATATATATATACTATGTATGTACATACATATATATATATATATATATATATATATATATATATATATATATATATATATATATATATATATTTATATATATACAATTTATATATAATATATATACAATATATATACATATATACATATAATATATATGTATAACATATATACATCTAATATATAACATATATACATATAATATATATACAATATATCAGTGGCGGAACTTCAAAATTTGGGCCCCCCCGCAAAAGAATGTTTTTTTTGCGGAAAAGAGTTTTATAGTATAAATATTATTGAGAGTATAACTTTTTTTATATGAGTGCCCCATATAGCTGGTAGGCCCCCCCGCAACGCAGGGTCCTGCGTCCAGTAGTTCCGCCACTGCAATATATATATACAATACATATATAAACTACTTATAAACCAATATAGTTGTACAAGATCACCTCTTGATTATCTATTTTCTAACATTGGGAGATTATATAGTAATATTACATACACTACTACACTATAGTAATACATAGTAACATAAGAATTTGTGATATAACACAACGAAGTCATTATGATATGTTTTAATAATTATTACATTGTATATATTATCTGTAGTGATTGTTTATAACTTTTTTTTATCATCTGGCTTAAATTGCTTTTCACAAGCAAAGACTTTTCCAGAGTTGATTTGCTTTGTAACATATATAAAATACTCTATAATAAACATATACAAAACTGTGAAAAGCTGATATAGCCTTGAGTCTAATGTTGCTAGACTCTAAACCAGTAATATTATAAATGCTTTAAAAATATTTTACAGTATTTATAAATATACAGTAAATAAAAGAAAGCACCTTGTATTTGTAAAATATAATGAACTAAATAGTACTTTTCCTTTCGTAAATATTTGTAAATCACCTGTTTAAATAATATCTGACTTGAAGTACATCTCCAGACTATCAACGAGTTTATAAAACAGTATTTAGTTATTTAATTTGTTCATTAACCTTAATGAGTAAACTAACTAAAGGAATTTTTAATTTATACTCTTATAAAGCAGAAAACGTGTTCGCTTCTTGCTTAAGATCCGTAATTAATTAAACATTTTATTATCTCTAACAAAGAGTTTGTTTAATGAACTTCATTCTAAAATCACAGTATGTTACAAGCGTTATACAACCTTAATAAGTTTGTGTGCACGGTCACGCTCTATTTTTGTTTTGTTTTACGCTCTATTTATGCGTCAATATGTTAAACAATGAATTTTACGGAGTTTTCAAACCAGTTAAAGTCTATTAACTATGATCTAATATATTATATATATATATATATATATAATATATATATATATATATATATATATATATATATATATATATATATATATATATATATATAGCAGAACTTTTCTGGAACGGTTCAACAAAAACAACAATGCCGTGGACCAAAATTTGGAAAAAGAACTTTACCTCCCACGCATGCGGACTGACACAAAACATCCTCTTTCGATTTTTACACAGCAGTCTATCTTCTGCGGCCTTGCTAGCCAAAAGCACAAGGCAACAGATCGTTAAAAACAACAAATACAAAACTTGTGGTAAAGTCGAGGACAATATCCACATATTTGCCTACTGTCCTCCCTCTACTGAAGTATGAGAGTATTTTAAACATGTATATAACTCCTTGACATCCCAAAACAACTTTTCTCCGATAAATTCGATTTTCTCTATTGAAACCGCGAATTTATTAGAAAAAAAACCCTACCTCGCAACTGCTGCTGACACTCACTCAAACCATCATTAGTGAGATATGGAACAGCAGATGCCACCACATGTTCAACAATTCCAAAATCACCAGCAGCGATCAGAGTAATAATCAAGAACATCAGGAATTATCTTAAAATATAATTATCCGTTTAAAAGATTTATGCACATATATAAATGTTACCTGTATTTTACGAACCGTAAATGGTTATCTTTTTCTGAGGACGATAATGCATTGTTTGTTCAAAACTTTTAGCATTTTTTTCAATTGACGTACTAAACTCTTTTATGAAAAAAATGACAGATAAAAAACACATACAAATCAAAGAGTAGAAGAACATGAAAAATCAAAATGCCATAACAAATCAACAGAAGCATATCACCAATATTTTTTAAAATCTAATGTTTAAAACTTACTGTTTTCCACACACTTATCAGTACGACGAGAACAAGTTCAAAAGCGTCAATAGGTATTGCTACGAGTGATAGAAGTCATAAAGCTGATTAGTAAACGTGGTCTGAGTTACAGAGGACAGGAGTTTGAAGCAGTATACATATTGTTAGATAAATTACTTGATCATGGGAACTTTTTTGAAATGGTTTTGCTTGTAAGTAAATACGACGTCTGCCTAAACGAGCATATAAATAATTGCATTGAAAAAAGTGCAAAATGAAAAGAAACAGGAAGTGCTGGAAGAGGTACCATAGTAACTTTCCTCTCTAAAAGCACAATCACAAAACTAATTCAAATTATGTGTCGCCTGATAGAGAAAACCGTTGCCAAAGAAGTTGTATCTTGATACAACGCAAGATATAACGACTAAGGATCAATGCCCAATTTTCGTTAGATATGAAACCGACCGATAGGTTATTGACAATGGTTGCAAGCAAACCTTCTACTGGGGAATATTTATCAAATTTAATGTCTCAAACTCTGCGAACATTGAACATTGATATATTAAAATACGTCGGTAATGCAACAGGGAGAGCAACCAACCAGTAGTGAAATACTAGAAAGTAGTACCGTACTTTCTAGTATTTCACTATTTAATTTATTGAATGATGTATTAGTTTTTATTCGTGGATCATATCAGAGAATGGATGTTTTTTTTGGCGAAAAATCAAAATGACGAACACCATCAAAGGGTTAACTATTGCTGAAACACGTAGGTAGTCGAAGGATACTGCACTTACAAAAATATTTGGCGAATTTGCAAATCCAGATTTTAGTTTATACGTTAAACTTGTAGTTATATTGTTTCATATAGAATATAAAATAAGTTTTATACTTGATGTTCGTGTAAAGGCAAAAGGTTTCAAAGATGGACTCCTGAAATATGAAACAATTTTAACTGCACAGATATATTCACGTATTTTTCAGTTAACAACACCATTGTCGAAAAATTTGCAAACCGTTAATATGGACATTTTGATTGCTTATAACATGGTAACAAATACTACCGAAAACTAAAAACTTATTCTACAGAATTTGATACTGTATTGACGATTACGAATAATTTTTTCAGTAAAGTTAATGAAAAACTTGATTTACATGATTTGGAAGCAGAGAGTACCAGAAAAGAGGATCCGAAAGAAAAAACTATTTTCTAATAAAGATGGTCCAAGCCAACCTGAACTTCCTCTTGGTATTCTCACTTCTAAAAAAAGTAAAAGTTGATGACGTAATACTTGAATTTTCTATCATAGAAAACATGAGCATGTGTTTTCAAGGAAGTCAAGAGTTTATGCTTATTTCTCTCTTTTAAGCCCTAAAAACTTTGAACTGTTGAAAATTCAAAATTGACTATTGAATTGAAAATTGAAAAATTGAAAAAAATTGAGTGAACATCTATTGCCTTTTGATGAACAAACAACAGCAGAAAATTTACGTTCACAGCTTACAAGTTTTATTTGTAACTAGAATAGCATTGAAGACTCCGTTTTGAGTACGTATGAGATAACGATACAAAATTCAGAAAATGTTGAAGAACTTGGAAATAATTTTCATAAGTCATGTGTTGCCTGCAAAAATTGTACCATTTGCTGTTACCTGGTTTTGATTCAGTACAATTTAGTAATTGAAGCATATGCAAGAATTGGTTTAGTATATAAATATATTTTTTCGCTTTCATTCACGCAAGTTGCATGCGAAAGAAGCTTTTCCATTTTAAAATTCATAAAATATTGTTTGCAGAGCATCGTGACTTAAAACAACTTAGATTTTGATGCACCTAAATGCAGACAAAATAATTGACGAGCTAGCTTCAACAAGTGATCTGCCTAGAAAACTGTTTGATTTAAATTGCTTGATTTAAATATAGTATTGGTATCTTCTTAAGAGCCATTATCTGAGAAAGATAGGCAAAGTCTGGAAGTGATGTCTTTAAAATCTCTTTATTTTCAGATATCTTATAAAACACAATGAAATTAGGCCACAGTTTAATTTTTTTTCGAAAACTCCCATTATTTGCGGAGATATCGGGGGCCGAAATTTGGCCTATTTTGTAAAAATATTGGTGCATGAAATGGAATTACTACTTTTAGGGACAATTTTAGCAATATGAACTTGAGAAACACATTTCTTTTTCTTTTTTCTTTTACTCTAGCTAGATTTCTCTGTTTAAAATAAAAATTCAAAATGTTTACACTTTTTGTTGTCTAGAAATCACGGTTCAAAACCGCTAAATTTGAAATTTTACCCGTACTTTGACCATTTATATCTCCTAAGGCCATTACTTGCACATAATTTACTTAACTGTTTTTGAAAGCCAATAAGGTATACATTGAATTTATAGAAAAAAAATTATGAGTATGCAAGAGCCTGAGAAAGAGTAAGCTTCCAAAAATGAATTTTCGCGGTTAATACGCTTTGTTAGATTACAAATAACAATCGTGGTCTTAGGTCTGTCATGAAACGTATAAGTTATTTTGTTACCTTATACATGCATCTTCCAATATCTGAAAAAAAATCCATGTGCTCAAGCAATAAAAAGCCTAGAGAAGTCCTAGAAATAGTCTAATTTTGCCATATTCTTAACCAACAAAACACCCTAGCAACGACATAGATATGCTTCGCAACGGCTACTTTTACTCTTTAATAGTTAGTACTCAAATTAAAAATAAATAAAAAATACATTTTTATAACAAAACTGTATAAACTGTACAAAAGTGCTTGATAAAAATTATTTTTTAAGCTTTTTTAATGTAACAAAATGCGCAACAATAGGTTCAAAGAATGCGATGGCAAAAGTGTAATAACCAAAGTAAGGAAGTGACATTAAAGATACTTTTTTTAATGACTGTAATGATTGCTACACAAGCAATTCCCTTTGGGCAGTCATTTGTAATACTTTCTTTAGACAATTATTAATGATTGCAAGACTATTTCCTTGGAGACACATTCTTCTCGAAGAATTAGCACATGAATTTAATAAATAGCCATAGCATGAGATGAGAAACTACGAAATAAAGTTTTTTTGTTTTGTTATCTTTTGTTTATTCAATAAAAAATAATAAAATAAAAAATAAAAGTTAAATACAAAATGTCAGAGAGCAACAATATAGTCAGTCTCTATGAAAAATGCGTGTATTTTGATAAAGGACAGACTTCTTGTGGCCCTTTTAAGCGTTGGAAACAACATGGGATCTTTCAAATTAATGAATTAACTGCTGACATAAGTAATCATTTACAAGTGCTAAAGGTATAATTTATCAATTAATATATATATATTTAATTATAAGCAACAATACCTCCAACAAATTGATGACAAATTTAACATTACTATTTTATAGTTACCGCAGACAAACCAGTATAATGAAAAAACTCTAATTGAAAGTCGATTACAAACTTATCTTTCATGCGACGACTGGTTATGTGCATACCACCGTTTTTCTTTTGGTATTGGATGGAAGCCGCCAAACAGATGTCAATACCCAAGTCATATATTTCAAGTTGGTAAAAAAGCACCAAAAATTAGATCCATATCTTTGAATACCCTTGCTACTTATAATAAAAGTAATTCATCGCTACCTATTGGAGCCGTATTTTGCTTCAAGCACCTAAAAACTATTTCTATAGATAATATTATTGACATGATAGAACCAATTCCAACAGTAAAGTCTAGTTCTTATGTTGATAAAGTTTATGTTCCAGATTTAGCAATCATTTCAGATAAGACCATCGAAGAATCAAAATTAAAAGCTAGTTCTTTGTGTGAAGCACTAGGAGCAAGTCCACTGTCTTTTCACATAACGCAAAAGCGAATAGAAGACTTAACACAAGGAACTAAACAGAAAGTTAAAAAAAAATTTGAGAAATGTAAAGTGCAGCACGAGAAGATATTTGCTGAAGCAATTGCACCTGGTCAATCAGAAGCACTTATAACCCAAGTATTAAACAGTGAAGATGAAAATGTTGCAACTGAAATGGTTTCAGAAGACCTTCTTCTTGTACAAGTTAAGATGTTCCAAGAAAGCGATTCTTTAGGAAAAATTCTTTTGCTTTCAGTTGTTAATCATAATAAGTTCACTAAAGAGACATTAATGAAAGTCTTTGATTGCAAAAAACATCAAATAGAAAAAGGACGCAAGTTGCAAAAAGAAAACATTGGACTTTCCATACCAAAGAAGGGTAAGGTAAAAATATGCCGAATGACTCAAGAAAAAATTGAACATTTTTTGGAATTTTTATTTTCTCGAGGTCTGCTTCAAGATGTAGCATATGGTATAAATAAAATAAAGTTTGACAACGGAGAGAAACAAAAAGTGGCTAATGCCATTTTGATGATGAAGTTTAGCCATACAATCACATTTTATAAAGAAATTTGCCTAGAAACTAATTTTGTCCCTATGTCAGATAGTTCTTTATTGAGAATTTTTTGTGGAATAAAACCTTCTCAAAGGAAATCTTTAGCTGGTCTTGATGATGTTACAGCAGCTGGCATGAACGGTTTCCAAACATTAATTGCCATTTCTGAGAAGTGGAAATATAAAAATGTTACTAAGTTTCTTGAAAAAGGTAAAAGGTATCTGAAGAGTAATTATCCTTCCAAATGTAGTGAAAATTCAACTTTGCATAGTCACTCAACTTCATTTGCCCTTTCGGATATAGATCCATACTTAAACCAATCAAACATAACCGCTGACGATAAACAATGCATTGACTGTACTGACCTCATTTCAGTAATCAATCAGGTTCGTGAGTTGGTTATACAAAGTGAAGATGAAGATCTACTATATGATTTAAATGTGGCTACAGAAGGTGTTGAAGCCTATATGAAACATCAAATTCGTGATGCGCAGCAAAAAATGGCCAAAATAATGGCTTTTGAGCAACTTGATGAGGAAACAGGATTTTGGCTAAAGGATTTTTGTCAAAAAATATTGCCCGCTAAATTCCGTGAAGGCCAAAAAGAATATTTTGGGAAAAAAGGAATGACTCTACATGTTGATGTCTTCTTCTTCTATGAAAATGGTCGAATGAAAAAAAAAGTTTATTTTACTGCTATATATAGATGTGAGCAAAGCCTTGTTGATGTACTCTGTCTCGCTGATGTTGTTTTGGCCAAAGTTAAAAATGATTTTCCTTATTTAAAGAATCTTTATGCAAAGTCAGATAATGCATCATCTTATCATGGAAACTTCTACTTAGAAGCCCTTTACAATGTTTGCAAAGCAAAACAATTTTTCCTTAAAAGGTATGATTACAACGAGCCTTCGCGTGGAAAAGATCAATGTGATAGAGAGTCAGCAGGAGCGAAATGTGTCATTAGGAGTTTTGTTGACGCAGGAAACAATTTATTGGCTGCAGAAGATCTTTATGAGACTCTTCATAATGGTAAAGGAATTCAAAACGCTGATGTTGCTGTAGTTATAATAAATTCCAAAGCCTCTATTTTATCAGGATCAAATCTGATTCCCAACATAAGCAGTTATCATTCTTTTCAGTTTTTCCCTGATCACATGATAATGTGGAGATACTTCCGAATTGGTAAAAGTAAAAAATGGAAGTATACAAATGTGACATTCCATACTTCAGTTGAAATTGTTAAGCCCTTTAGTTTGACTTGCAAAATTTATACTGCCCCAACAATTTCCAAAAAACCACGTGTTGATAGAAGAGTTAACACTTTAAAGTTTTGTACACAATTTGGTTGCACTGATTCATTTTTTGACAATGAATCATTAGAAGTACACTTGTTATCAGAAAACCACAATTTTCAATCTGTGAAGAAATCAATGGTAGACAGAGCAAAACTATCTTATATCAACAAAATGAAAATTTCAAACCTAAATTCTTATGATTATCTGCCGTCATCCCAATCTGTCATTAAAGGGATTGAAAACTTCACAGACATCACTGGGTGGGCATTACCAAAAAGAAAAGTGTTCAGATATTCTTCAAAGCAGAAAACATTGTTAATGCAGATGTTTATGTCTGGAGAAGAACAAGGGAAAAAATGAGCCCAGAGCAGGTTCACCAGCAGCTGAGGACAAAGTTAAAGCCAAGTGAATATGTGACAACTCAACAAATTCGATCATTTCTAGGCAAGTAAATTTACTTCTATATTTACTGATACCCAAAGTATGAATGATATAAAATTTAATTTTATTCTTTTCTTGAGTTTTAAGATAAATATTTTGAATTTACCTTCATGCTTCAAGTACATTTTTTTAGATGGAGTAAACAAAAAAGAGAAGGAAAGCTAGTTACCATTTTTTGTGAAGATGCTAATCTAACTGATAACATGATTGATCTGACTGATGATGCGAGACATACAAGTCAAAATAAAGATGATGATTTAAACAACGATATTCAGCTCATAGCAAAGGAGTTAGCAGCTGATTTTCAAATTGGTGATTGGGTTGCTATTGAATATAATATGCAGTGGTATCCTGCAATAATTCAAAGTGTAAGACGTTATAACATCAAAATATTTAATTTTTGAGTATTAGATCTTTTTTATTAAGTTATATAATTATTAATTTATTAACCACAACATTTAAATGTAAGAAATATTCAGAAAGCACCAATGATTAGACGTTGTTTTACTTTTAACTTAACCCTGTAGGTCAATCGTGACAATGTTCATGTTTCTTGTATGGAATATTCTACTACACCTGGAAAAAACTGTTTCAAGTGGCCAACCAATGAAAATATTCTCCAATATTTATATCTTGACGTTATTTGTAGGATTGATGCACCAACACCAACTATTCAAAGAGGGGACTATTCTCTCTCAATAGACGATATGTATAACATAGAAATTCAAATTGACAGATAAACTTCTTTAAAACTTTATTTGGTTTGCTTTCTTAAACAAGTTGTATTTGAAAAAACGTTTATCCGAAATTTATATAATTGTTTTAACAATGATATAAACACTTCAAAGTGTGTGATGTTTGGATCTTTTTCTCATTAAAGAAGCTTAGAAAATAACTTTTATCAAGCGCTTTTATACAGTTTTTTGTTAATAAAAAAGGTATTTTTTATTTATTTTTAATTAGAGTACTAATTATTAACGAATTATAGAAGCCGTTGCTAAGCATATCTATGTCGTTGCTAGGGTATTTTGTTGGTTAAGAATGTGGCAAAATTAGACTATTTCTAGGACTTCTCTAGGCTTTTTATCGCTTAAGCACATGAATTTTTTTTCAGATATTGGAAGATGCATGTATAAGGAAACGAAATAACTTATACGTTTCATGACAGACCTAAGGCCACGATTGTTATTTGTAATCTAACAAAGCGTATTAACCGCGAAAATTCATTTTTGGAAGCTTACTCTTTCCCAGGCTCTTGCATACTCATAATTTTTTTTCTATAAATTCAATGTATACCTTATTGGCTTTCAAAAACAGTTAAGTAAATTATGTGCAAGTAATGGCCTTAGGAGATATAAATGGTCAAAGTACGGGTAAAATTTCAAATTTAGCGGTTATGAACCGTGATTTCTAGACAACAAAAAGTGTAAACATTTTGAATTTTTATTTTAAGCAGAGAAATCTAGCTAGAGTAATAGAAAAAAGAAAAAGAAATGTGTTTCTCAAGTTCATATTGCTAAAATTGTCCCTAAAAGTAGTAATTCCATTTCATGCACCAATATTTTTACAAAATGGGCCAAATTTCAGCCCCCGATATCTCCGCAAATAATGGGAGTTTTCGAAAAAAAATTTAACTGTGGCCTAATTTCATTGTTTACTATAAGATAAAGAGATTTTGAAGACATCACTTCCAGACTTTGCTGATTTTGCCTATATTTCTCAGATAATGGCTCTTTATTACATTCTTAAAATTAAATTCACTTTTATCAGACACGTTTTTCTGTATGTTATCTTTTCCAGGCGGAGCGTTTAATAAACTTTGGATTTGTTTTTTTTCAAATAATTTAGTTTACAAATTTTTTTTGTGAAAATTATTAGTGCATAAATTTGGCCAGAATCAGCTTTCGTAATGATCAGATTTCTTAATTTCTAACACAATAGGTGGATATTTAGGTTAAAAATAACTTGTTTCTCCACGCAGCGAATTTGTTTGTGTTTTGGAGTTATTAGAGAAAAATATAAAGAGGACTATTTATAAATGTTAAAAATGAACGTTCATCTTTTATAAGAAACGTTCATCTTTTATCATAACGTTTTTCATTGAGTTTTCATTTTCATTTCAAATGACTTTTTTTAATCAAACGTTCATCTTTTATCATAACGTTTCTCATTGGCGTTATGAACAACTGTTTATAAACATAACCAAAACTTTTCTTAGATAAATATTAAAGTAAAACATATCAGTCAAATATGTCTAAAATTACATTCTTTGTGCTACAAAATTGTTTTATGTAAATATTTTGTTTTGTTTTAAAGTTTACTTCTATGTAATTTACGTATCATTTAATTTTGCCAAGTAAGTCGTAAAAAGTTTCTAATACAATAAAAAATTGTAAATCAAAATAAAGTTACGATAAAATTTTACTATACATTTTTTTAAACTTAATTTTCAAATTTAAAACAAAAAGCTAATAGTAAAAAAAAACAATTCTATTAATAGCCACGTAATTTTATGCTACTTGACCTAACTGCAGATCACGTTTCAAAAACAAATATTATTTAATTGAATTCTGAGAAAAAAGGAAAATTCTGATAACTTATCAGTATTTTGCTAAATGAACAACATTTAATAACACTAGAAAATGTCATATGGGAATTTTATTTTAATTTTTGTACTTGGATCTCTCCTGGTGCTTAATGTCATTCTTGTCATTCGTGATAGAGAAAACTCGAACTCAATTCACAAACTTAAATCAGGTATAAGCTAAAATTATGCCTCATACATTAACAACCCAAAATCGACAACTTATTAGCGTTTGTTGAAAACTTTTTTCTAATTTTCCTTTATATATATTTCTAAATATTTATATTTATTTTTATATATGTTTTTATTTTTTTCTATATGGTAATGTTTATTTCTATAAGTATATATTTATTACTGTATGTTTATACTTTATTTATTAATTTCTAGATATATAACCTTTTTTATAGATTTCCATAATTTTTTCAACGTTTTTTCATTGCTTGCTCTTTGTTTTATGGCATTTATTAACTTTAAATAATTTGTTCCTATTGTTCCTGTTTCAAAAAAATTTATTATGCTGAGTTTCTTTTATTTTCAAGCAAGTCAAAAGTTTTAGGTATACCATGATAGTAAGCTTAAAGATAAACAAGCAAGTAGCAATTGCAGTAATGAAAACCAAATAATACCAAAATAATTATAAAAAAGATTGATTGACTAAATATGAAGTTACTCTGTAATTGATTGACTAAATATGAAATTATTCTGTAAAATCAAATGAGACCTAATTTCAAACGTTTTATATATAGTCATTTAAATAGTCTATTTTTGATTTCAACCAGGGGATTATTTACCAATTTGTCAATTCGCTAGCTGAGAACCAGAAGGCCGTATGCGCATTTTTTGTGTTACCTAGAAATTCGTATAAATACTTTTTTTTAATCCTATTCACAAACCAACTTAGCTATTTTTCTTCAGTAACAAATTTGACTGCTCTCTATAAACTTTGGGCTTGTAATGAATACATAAGAACTCGAGAGGAGAAACTACCTATGCATTGAGTTAAAGTAACGAAAAGTTTGCGCTTTTCAAGTAAGTTCTTTTTTCAAATCAATAAGTTTTTTGATGCAAGGGCGGATCCATAGGGGAAGAAGTAATGGGGGTAATTGCCCCCTTCCCCCTACTTAAATTTTTTTTCAAACTCATATATTTAACTTAGCAATTGTTTGAAAACGTAAGTAAATTAGAGGAGGCTGTTTAAATGTGATAAAAAATTTCATTAAGTTTGTGTGGTGCAAAAAAAAAATCGGACCAATGGGAGCTATGACGTAAATCGGACCGATGGGATTTATGACATAGTTTCATAGTTACTTAGATTAAGATAGTGAAAGACTAATATTAAAAAAAAATTGACTAAAAAACCCTGAAATTCCCTTTTTCCCCTACTTTACTAGAAAGGTCGGGTCAACCAAACCAATCTCCTCCCATCTTTCCCGCCATTCTTTCCTAAACGGTCTCCAGCCGTATTCACTTCTCTCCATTAAGCTCAACGAAGTTTTTGTATGAAAATTCATTACAAGATTGCTAAGTAATGAAAACATTTTTTAAATTTGTTTAAATAAAATTAATACTAAAATAAAACATTTTTGTTCAAAAGATTATTTTTTTAAAGAATTTTTTTGCTAATGTAGCTAAAAAGGATCTGGATCCGCCCCTGCTTTAATGCCGCAAGGATCAAGGAGTAATGCTTGTGGACTTACACCAGTAAAACCAAGTTTAGTTTCAACGTCAATAGCTAATACTATGTTAAAGGCAAAACATCACTGTTATTATCAGATATCTTTTATATTATCAGATTAAACCCATCAATATTCACTTTTTAGATAAGGTTTAAAAGTTTTTTAATCTTATTATATTTTTTATTAAGTTCCAGTAACTATTTTCTATTGCAGTTTCAATTATTCTCTACTCTAAAATACTTTATAGCACGCTTGTTAGCAAAAAAAAATCTCATAGAATCAGATAAATAACTTTTTATTTTCAACAAGTTTCCCTGTCTTTATTATACCTTTCAGTAATTCTGACAGCAACGACAAAATAACTAATGGCAGTTTTAGTTGGCAAAGCTTTCTTGTTTTTCTAATGTTGAGTCTTTTCTTCTACCACTGGCTTTACCACAATCACTGACTATATCAATACAGAACTACTATATATCTAAGTTTGGCAGTCTCTTTAACATCTAGATCAAATTAATGCATAGATGAAACACTGCCTTTTTTTTTGTTGCTGTGTTTTTTATCGAAATTTGTGAAATTTTTAGTCACATTAGCCAAGGCAACAAGCACGGTCATCATAAGATTCTTATAAAATTAATATAGCATTGGTAAAGACAAAGCTATTTTCTCTCTTTTAAGACAATGTAACAAACATCTTGCCCACTTAAATTTTTCAATATTAACTTATGTATTTTTTGCCACTAAATTCAAAAATTACATCCGTTTTGATTTCACATCAATAATTTTAAATTCATGCCTAACTTCATACTTTCTTGATATGAGCGCAAATTTTCTCTTAGTCAGTATGCTGCATACTATAAGTACGTATCATATAGCACTTTTTCTTATAACAAAAGATACTTAGAAAGTATGATATTAGTGAAAATAAAATGTATAATACAATGTGTAATACAATTCTTTACAACAAATGCTTTTAAACTTACTATTACACTACAAAATGCACAAAATGCACACCAAGTTTAATTTCAACTTTTTATCATCGCTCTTTCAACTTAATCTGACTTTTATTATTATTTTTTTCATTGTTTTCGTTTGGGGTCCAACAAACATGCAATCTTTGATCTTAGCCTCAGATAACTTCTGAAACATGAAACAAATGTCTTGCTTCTGCTCCAAAATCTTTTAAATCTTAGTTTGATATGAAGTGAGGTTAATAAAATGTTTAAGAAAATTTACTTGAAGCTGCTTTAAAAAATTGAACTACTCTGGCCGTAATTTCACTCATGAAGCCCAATAAACTTATCATAAGCAGCTCTCATGTCCAACAAGCAAAAAAAATTTGAATGTTTTGTGGTAATCCTCTTTGTAAGCCAAGCAAGAAAATAAGCATCTTGAAATCATCACACTTGATTTTAAAAGATCTAAATTTATCAAGAAGTTCTTTGATATTATCATAGTATTTTTACTTCTGTACATAATGTGCAAGAAACAAAGATGGATATTATTTTTCATTGTGGAGCAACACTGCTTAGAGACTTTGTTTTGAGCTACCTATAATTAGTCGCTATTGCGCATGATCAAGCTCGAGTCTAAGAAAAGTAAATAAACTACTCACATCTTTAAAAAAGCATATACTATTACACAAATCATAGTAAACTTCAAGTTCTTTATGTCGTATGCAATCCAGACAGCCTTGATAAAAGAAGTTTAGCCCCTGACTTAGTAAGACCTAAATTTTTAATTAAATTACCCTAATTTGGATATATATATATATATATATATATATATATATATATAATATATATATATATATATATATATATATATATATATATATATATATATATATATATATAAATTTGTATATAATTTCTTTTTAATTATATATAAATTTTTTTAATTTAATCTCGTCAAAAAATCAATTATATAGGTCTGATATCGTTCATCGAGCACTCTTGCTGAGTATATGCTCAGAAGCAAAATTAAAATTATATATATATATATAAATATATATATATATATATATATATATATATATATATATATATATATATATATATATATATATATATATATTCAGCATATATATATATATATATTCAGAATATATATATATATATATATATATATATATATATATATATATATATATATATATATATATATATATATATATATATATATATATATATATATATATATATATATATATATTCAGCAAGATTGCTCAATGAACGATATCAGAGCTATATAATTGATTTTTTGACGAGATTAAATAAAAAATAACTACATAATTTTTACTTCTAAAAGTTTCATGCGTTTAGCAATCATCGGGTAAATAATGCATTGTTGAAAAATATACTCTTGATTAAATCGTAGTGTTCAAAAACAAAGGCAAAGCAAGTATTTCTTTTGTTAGATTGCTGTTGGCGGGGAATTGTTTAATTATTGACCAGATAAATTTGGGTGTTATTTTGAAGTTTTCTTTTATCTGCCTTATATACTTTGAAAGGGTGGTTGAATTTTTCATCTTTTTGTTTGTGAATGAGTGTTTGTGGTTACCCCACTTTTCTTCCACCTTCTGCTAGATCAATATATACTTTTTCTGGAGTGAGAGGGGTGATACTATACATTTATAAATAACGTTTGAGGCTCTACATTTTTCTATTATAGGGCAGTTTTCTTTATTTATGCAATTGCAGGCTGGGTATTCTTTTTTTTTTTTGAATTGATTTTCTTGTTGTGGCTTTTAATGATTATTTTGATGTTTTTGGTGCAGCTGTTTGGTGTTTCGATTAAATAGTTTACTTAGGGGATGGGATGTTGGAAAATGTTTGTCGATTAAGTTTAGGAAGATACGTCCGACATTGGTAGAAACGCTTTTACTATACGGGGGTTGAACCATATTATTTTTCTTTTTCTTTTCTTTTTTGGGGATTATACTTTAAATTAAAATCATATATATATATATATATATATATATATATATATATATATATATATATATATATATATATATATATATATATATATATATATATATATATATATATATAAACATGTATAACTTCAACGTAGACAAAAAATAGCAGTAGCGTAAAAAAATAAAACTTTATGAAAATTAAATGCATCTTGTAAGATGCATTTCTTTTTAATAAAGTTTTGAACGCTATTGCTATTTTTATTTATAAATACTTCCTGTTTAATATAATTAAATGTATTTGGAGAGTATAACGATAAGTATACTAATAATATGGCAATTAATTAACAAGTAATATAACTGTATTAAAATACTAATATTAAGAAAAATATAAAGGTGTATAAAACACCTATACACTTTTAAATTTTAACGCTCAATTTAGGTTTTTTGAAGTAAGGTTTATATTCTTTACGAATATAAACATCATTTTTAGATGTTTATATTCGTAAAGAATATAAACATCTAAAAATCTTGTCACTAAAAACCTTATAACAATCGTTTCATCAATAAAAAGAAAAAGCAAGTTATCAGGCAACAGGTACTTATACCATAAAAATGGAAAATAATCCATTTAATTCTATCAATATTTATGATAGCTTGTTTAATATAAACCAGAAATTTCTACTAGTTTAATGTTTATGTCGCTAAAAAGTGTTACAATCATCAGCAACTAAAATAGTCATTAGGTTAGAAGCTTTGGATAGATCATAAATATATATTAGATTAAAAAAAATCCTATAATACTTAATATTGATCTCCCCAGGGATCAATAATAAGATCTTTGAAGAACTCCGTATGTAATGTTTAACAAACTTAGATTACACGCTCTCATCGAATTCTCAATTTACCGAAGTAATTTGAAAATTTTTAAACGAGTTGGAAATATTTCTAATAAATTGAAGAACTGATGCTCATTAGAATTGTTTTTTTGAAAGCCATAGAGATTTTTATATAATAAAATTTTTGCTAGTAAGATGATTATAAATTTTGTTCAACAAAGTTCTTTCTAAAATTTTAGAGAATACAGAATGTAATGATATTGAACAATTGTTACTAATATTGTCTATGTCATCAACTTTTAATATTGGTATGACTCGCTATTTTTAGAGCCTATAGAAAAATTTCCTGTTTTATTCATATTGAAAAAATCTTGAAGAGTATATCTTTTTAAACATTAATGTAACTTATTAATGTTGCCATTAACACCATCAGGCCAATTGCTTTGTTAGATTTTAACATTTTAAATGGAATTACAAAAAAGAAAAGAAGGCTATTTATTAAACAGTAAGCATTATGAAATACTTTGCAAAGTTTGGTCCTACAAACACAAAATATTTATTAAATTCTTCAGCAATCTTTCTTTTATCAAGTAAAAAATCGTTAAGTTTAACTGTATTTGGCAAAAAGTGAGACAAAAATTTTTTAATGTCACTTATTATAAACCAAGTGCTTTTAGTATTTAATTTTTATTTATCTAGTATCCAATCCTAGCTCGAGACCGATTTTAGTAAATACAACTTTTTTGACCTTAAAAGCAATTGATAGTCAATCTCTTTTAACTCACTGACCCTAATAATTTCTATAAATATAGTCTAAATTGGAAACGCTTGGGAAACGAACTTTTACTAAAGTCAACCCCACAGAAATCTAACATAATGTATCCCACAGAGTACACTCAGATTATTAAAAGCTAAATAACTTAGGTGAAATCGATATTGAGGGATGATAATAGACACGACAAATTCCTATTGGCCAGTTTCTAGAACCTAAAATCATGATGACAAGAATGTGATATCTTAAATAAAACGACAAATATTGGCTATTGGCTAGTATAACTAACCTCCAAGCGGTTGTATTAAAAGTAAAATAACTTAGGCGAGACTACTTAATAAAAATCCTATATGAAAACGACAAATTCATATTGGCTAGATTACCTAACCTCAACAAATGTGATATTAAAAGTGAAATAACTTAGGCGAGACTACTTTGTAAAATTCCTTTATAAAACGACAAATTCTAATTGGCTACTTAGGTGAGAATACTTGGTAAAAATCCTATATGAAAACGACAAATTCATATTGGCTAGATTATCTAACCTCAACAAATGTGATATTAAAAGTGAAATAACTTAGACGAGACTACTTGATAAAAATCCTATATAAAACGACAAATTCCTATTGGCTAGAATAGCGGTAGTATTAAAAGTAAAATAACTTAGGTGAGACTTCTTGGTAAAAATCCTTTATGAAAACGACAAATTCGAATTGGCTAGATTACTTAATCTCAAAACTGTGTTATCAAAAGTGGATTAACTTAGGCGAGATTACTTTATAAAGATCCTATATAAAACAACAAATTTCTATTGGCTAGATTACTTAACCTCAAAACTGTGATATTAAAAGTGAAATAACTTAGGCGAGATTACTTTATAAAGATGCTTTATAAAACGACAAATTCCTGTTGGCTAGATTACTTAACCTCAAAACTGTGATATCAAAAGTGAAATAACTAAGGCGAGACTACTTTGTAATAATCCTATATAAAACGACAAATTCCCATTGGCTAGATTACTTAATTTCAAAACTGTTTTATTAAAAATGGATTAACTTAGGCGAGATTACTTTATAAAGATCCTATATAAAACGACAAATTTCTATTGGCTAGATTACTTAACCTCAAAACTGTGATATTAAAAGTGAAACAACTTAGGCGAGATTACTTTATAAAGATGCTTTATAAAACGACAAATTCCTGTTGGCTAGATTACTTAACCTCAAAACTGTGATATTAAAAGTGAAATAACTAAAGCGAGACTACTTTGTAATAATCCTATATAAAACGACAAATTCCCACCGGCTAAATTACTTAATCTCAAAACTGTGTTGTTAAAAGTGGATTAACTTAGGCGAGATTACTTTATAAAGGTCCTATATAAAACGACAAGTTCTTATTGGCTATATTACTTAACTTCAAAACTGTGATATTAAAAGTGAAATAACTAAAGCGAGACTGGATTACTTTGTAATAATCCTATATAAAACGACAAATTCCCATTGGCTAGATTACTTAATTTCAAAACTGTTTTATTAAAAATGGATTAACTTTTAATAAAAATGGATTAGCGAGATTAATGGATTAATTAAATGGATTAACTTTTAATAAAAATGGATTAGCGAGATTACTTTATAAAGATCCTATATAAAAAGACAAATTTCTATTGGCTAGATTACTTAACCTCAAAACTGTGATATTAAAAGTGAAATAACTTAGGGGAGATTACTTTATAAAGATGCTTTATAAAACGACAAATTCCTATTGGCTAGATTACTTAACCTCAAAACTGTGATGTTAAAAGTGAAATAACTTAGGCTACTTGTTAAAGATCCTTTAGACTACTTGTTAAAGATCCTATATAAAACGACAAATTCCCACTGGCTAGATTACTTAACCTCGAAACTGTTATCAAAAGTGGATTAACTTAGGCGAGATTACCTTGAAAAAAGAAAATAAATAAATAAAATAAAACTTTGTAAAGATCCTTTATAAAAAAAAAAAATTCCTATTGGGTAGATTAATAACCTTAGAGACGTGTTGTTATAAGGGAATTAACTAAGGCGAGACTACCTTGTAAAAATCCTATATAAATTTCTATTGGCTAGATTACTTAACCTTAAAACTTTGAAATTAAAAGTAAAATAACTTAGGCGAGGCTATATTGTAATAATCCTATATAAAACGACAAATTCATGTTGGCTAGATTAATTGACCTCAAAACTGTGATACTAAAAGTGAAATAACTTAGACGAGACTACAGTGGATGAGTCGTAAATAAAACGACAAATTTCTATTGGCTAGATTACTTAAACTTAAAACTACTCAAGTTTTGGATCATTCCTAAATTTTATTTCGCATGTGTACCTTATACATTAGTCAGCATAGTATATATAGTCTTATAATTTTGTTAGTTAGCACTAGCCTTTCTCAGTATAGATTTTTATTGTGCTCCCTCTTCATCTACTTAAACTTTAGTTTTGCACTGGGCATGTGTCCAATTTTGATAATCTAATGCTAACACTTCATCTTACTAATTTAATTTTCTTTACTTCCCTCAGGCCATTACGGCTCAAAGTGCTCCAACCTGTACACGGACCCTGTTCGTGCACAAAATTTTAAAAAAATCTTTTGATGTCACTTATTATAAACCAAGTGCCTTTAGCATTTAATTTATATTTACCGAGTAAATTTGTGTAATAACCTTTTTTTTTTTAACTTTATTTTCATTTGTTTTAAGTTTTAGGTATTTAATGTATAATTTAATACTTTTAGTTTTGAGATTTAATTTAACTTCAGGGAAATTTTTATTGTAAATATCAAAGAAAGTTTTTTAAAAAAAGGTTTAAACTAACTTTATATCATCAGAAGAGTTAATAAAGTTCCAATCAATTAAAGTATACTGCATATTAAAAGGTTATCAATAGTAAAAATATGCTTTTTAAAAACGTGGTATAAAAAAGAATCTAAATTGAAATCGCCTAATGAGTAGATAAATTTTCGTGGTTCCTTTTTTAATATCGTCATTACATAAAAATGAATTGTATATCACATTAGGGACAATCAACTTGTCTTGATTGCCCTTGAACATACTAAAACATTTTGTAAACGTTATCCACATTACGCGAGGTTAGAATTATCTTGTTCTATCTCCAGATTTTGAAGTTTTGAGATAAAACGATTTAAAAACAAAAACTTTAGGAGACGGCATATAAAAAAAATTTTATTACTTAAGTTTTCTCCGCAACTTTTTTGATTATAACCCAGGTTTTATTATAGTAGAAAAACATTATTTCAAGGTACAATACACAATTAATAAATCAAGTTTTTCAAAAAGGGGAGGTAGAACAAAATACTTCTAACCTCGAGATTACGGTATCGTACTGTGTATATATACATACTTTTTGCCAATATAATACCCACGTTCATAGCTAAACATATCAAGAGAATTTTGGCATCATCTAACAGCTGATAAATACAGAATGTACCCAGTCAGCACAAATATGTATATAATGCGTATTGTATACGTATTTAGAGTAGCATAAGATATTTTTAAAACTAGTTACTTTATTCTGAACTTTAAATTAGGCACTTCACACAATTTTACTATTATCATTAATACCATAGTACGCGGATAATAAAGACGTTTTCAGAATGAACAAATTCATTTTTATTTATAATTATTAGGAAAGCGTGTAAAAAAGTACAGAGCCTGTTTTCCCATTTTGGGGCAATATGGGCCAAGAGAGCTACAAAAAGCTCTTTTAAAACTATAAAAATTAACTTCAGTTAAAGAAAAAGATATTGTTCAAATTTTCAGAGTGAATGTATTTATTTACATTTATAAATATCAAAAAAGTATGTTAAAATTTCAGGTCCAATTCCACGAATCGAGGCAATTGGGCCCGGGACAACTAAAGTTCTGTAAAGATAACAAAAATTAACTTTAGTTAAAGAACAAGTGCTTTTTCATATTGTCAGGGTAAATAAGCTCATACACATTTTTAAAACTCAAAATATATGTAAGAATCCCCATTTGGGGGCAATTGTATTAAACGCAATGAAATTTCTGTAAAAACCAAAAAAAAAAAAACTTTAGTTAAAAAACGAGAGTTTAACTTTAGTTAAAGAACGAGAGTTTAACTTTAGTTAAAGAACGAGAGTTTAACTTTAGTTAAAGAACGAGAGTTTAACTTTAGTTAAAGAACGAGAGTTTAACTTTAGTTAAAGAACGAGAGTTTAACTTTAGTTAAAGAACGAGAGTTTAACTTTAGTTAAAGAACGAGAGTTTAACTTTAGTTAAAGAACGAGAGTTTTTTTGTATTGTAAGAGTAAAGAAATTCAATTACATTTATAAAAATCTAAATTTTCCAAGAAATGTCTTTGTACAATACCTTGCTTTGTCCAACCTCCATGTCTTTTCTCCTGAGGCATTTTCAAATTAAAAACTCAAGATAGACTTTCCTTTTTTTTCTTTCTCTTTTAAACATCAAATTTTGTGGAAAAGAGTTGCCCATTGCATTGACACAAGGTATTACACTGATTGTTTCCCGGTTACCTGATTGATGACATTGTAGATACTCTTTTTTAGCAACTATTTTCCTAGAACGATAATCAAACTGCATCCCAGTCCCATCAGTATTCCAAATGTTTTGCGGTTTCTGAAGTAAGCTGTTTTCCGTTAACACATTTTTAAGAATGGAAAAATAATTCGATACTTTACAAACATTCATACACTGGTGTCTACAATCATACACTGATGTCTACAATAGAAATTAAAATAAGAACATAAAAGAAAAAATAGCGGAGCTAGAGGACAAAGTCGAAGAAATAACTGATGTCTAATAGAAATTAAAATAAGAACATAAAAGAAGAAATAGCGGAGCTAGAGGACAAAGACGAAGAAATAACTTGAGGTTTGCTGGATTTTAAGAGAGCGAAAATGCAACTTTGGAGGAAAGCGAGAAAAAAGTTAGAGAAATAATCAAAAATAAACTTAAAATTGAAGAACATTTTGTAATTGATAGAGCTTATCAAGTAACATTTTGTAATTGATAGAGCTTATTAAGTATTAACATAGAGGTTTTAACTATTGAAATCTTAACCAAAAGAACCAAAAACATTTTGAAATTTGAAAGCAATCAAGAAAAAAAAATCTATATATTAGGAGACATTAATCTTGATTTAATCTTGAAAAAAAAATTGAAAGAAAAATGATTCTACCATATTTCATGTTAATTTAATGAAATTTTAAATACTATTTTTATTAACAAGAATACTATTATTATTTTTATTGTTATTAAAAACTAATTTTATTTTTATTAACAAAACTATTTTGTATGAGTTTAAATCAACTTTTATAGACGCGTTTAACTAACGTGACAAGACCTCTAAGTTTTCGCTGAGTTTCCGCATTCTTTATTTTTGTTTAATTTCTATCTTTATTTTAACATAATATTCAATTGTTAACTTTTTTACTTTCTATATATTTGTATAAAAATTTTAATGTAACAAAGAACAGAAAAAAAAAACGTCATTATTCAACGATTTTAAAATGGAAGTTGATAATGACATTTGCAAATAAATGATTTTTTTCAAAATAGTTTTGACTTTGGATTATAATAGTAAGCTCATAAATACAATCTTTAAGGTGGCAGTATAGTGGGAAAAAAAAGTTGAACTTTATAATAACTTTTTTATATTTTATTTTTTCAAACGATTTTTTAACTATAGATGCAACTTTAGCGAGTGGAGACCATATAAATTTTTGTCAAATTTATTTCAGAAAACGAGCCATTGAAAATCAAGGATTTTAAAAATATTTTCTGTTTTTTACAATATTGCAATCATTTTTGAAAATTTAAATTTTCTTTCATACTTTTTTCACTTTAATTTCTATATAATATTGTATTAATTGGTTTTTTTTTTTTTTTTTTGCGTTTTTCTCTGAATTTAATTTTTTGGGTACACCAAGATTTTGGCAAGGATTACCCTTTACTTAGTCAGACAAAATTCATGAAATTTTCATAATTTTTTCATTTTTTGTGGTAGATTGTATTGAGCGAGTCAGATTTTTGAAATTAAATTTCTTTGAATAAATTTAGAAAAAATAATATTTACCCAAATTTTAGCCCCCGATTTTAAAATTTCGAAATATTGTTTCGCTCAATACCATCATCACACAAATTCACATAGATGTAGTATTTTTTAAGTGAAATCTGATAAAGTTCACTAATCAAACTCTTGTCAAAAGGTTATTCGGTCATCTGCTAAATATGCTTTTAGTTACCACCCGGTTTAAAAAAAAAAAAAAAATATATATATATATATATATATATATATATATATATATATATATATATATATATATATATATATATATATATATATATATATGTATATATATATGTATATATATATATATATATATATATATATATATATATATATATATATATAAATATATATATACATACATATATATATATATATATATATATATATATATATATATATATATATATATATATATATATATATATATATATATATATATATATATAATGCAAATTATTGTAGCCTCTTCTTTATTGCATATTTATGCAAACTTTTAAAGTTTCACTTAATGATAAACATAAATTATGCTATTTTGCATTTAAAAAAATCAAAACTTTTTTTCCCACTATACTGCCACCTTGAAAAAAAAAAGACTAATCAAATAATAAGTTTATCATTTATGAAACCCTTTAATTAACTATTTTAAGTGAACTTATGTAATAAACATTTACCTAGAGGGCACAAGATGTGTTTTAGAAGTCTAAACCACGTATTAAAAAGTATTAATGCGTATTTTAGATGTATAAAATATGTCTTGTCTAAACTTTAAAAACAATAAGTAAAAACAAAGTAAATAAAAAAAATTTTTAATAAATATTAATTTTTTTTGTTTAATTTACAAAAATGGTATTATTTATCAAGAATATTAGAGGCTATTGCATAATTACGTCACGCAAAAAAACGTCATTTTTGACCCACCCACTCTGTAAAATTTGGTCACAAATCTCTATACCCACCCATCTCTCCTAGCGTAAAGTCACTTTTATTATAGTTCACAAAATGGGGGATTATTATTAAAAAATGTTTATATTTTGCTGTATGTAATAACTTTTGTTATCAAACCATTTTGTTTATATCCTAGAAGTATACACGCTGTAAGAAATCACCCAATTTTATTGTTCGGGTAAGAAGAGAAAACATTGTATCATATAAAGATCGTTGCAGTTAGTATTCTTTTGGTCAAAATGTTACACTATAAAATGTAACTAGCGTGAAGTCACTTTCAATTCAACTCACCCGCCCATGTCACGTTTCGTCACGTTTTCAAGAAACCCACCCACCCTCGAGCGTGATCTAATTATGCAATGACCCGTCATTTAAAAAAAAAGTTTTTTACACAATTAAAACTTTTTGTTTTTAGCACAATCAGATATTCAAAATGAGCTTGGTTCCCATCGTAAGAGATTAAGAAGAGATGTCACAGCTGATAAAGACGCAGTTGCATTAGTTATAAAAAATGAAATCAATCGTTCTATTTTGGAAAAAGTTAGTGCTTTGTTACCTGAAGCTCTTAAGTCAATTCCACCTGGAACTTGGTGCAAATGTGATAGTAAGAGATGTATTCTTTAAATGTCAATAATAATTAGTTGATAAACTTATTCAAGTTATTAAAAAAATAGTTAACCACAACTGATTTGTTACTTACTTTTTATTTTTTTTACTTAGCTAAAAATCTTACAGAGAATGCCAATAATGAAACTGGTAACTCATATGCACAACCTATGAACAACGAAGTAAGTACATTTTTGATGTTGTTTTAAAGAATAATATTTTTGTAAATGAAGGACAGATCCATTTAAGGGCAATGGGGGCAATTGCGCCCATTTCTCCATGTATGATTTAAAAAAACATGTTCAAACATTTCAATCAGTCTGTCAAATCTTTGTTAAAAAATAATTGCTGTTTAAAACATATTGCAACCTTTTGTCTGAGCAAAATTAACCCAGGTACATATTCAGGATAATCATTGCAAATCCGTCATTTTAATTATTACTTGTCGGATTTATTTATAAGCATAAATAATTTAAAATTAAGATTATGTGTATAGGTGTAAAAAATCAGTTTTTCCACATTATTATAACTACTAAAGATGTAGTTACATCTTTTCAATTATCCAAGGATAACAATATCTGTACATCTATGGATTTTACAGATGTATCTTTTCAATTATTTAAGAATAACTACATCTGTGAATTCTACAGATGTTGTTACATCTTTTTAATTATTTTAAAAATGACTAAAACTGTACAACACAATATGTAGAATACAATCTGTACTATATCTGTGAATTCTACACATATAGTTATATCATTTTAGTTATATTAAATATAACTACAGGATTTTATGAAATTAATAAAATATAATGCATTATATTAACTAGATTAGTTTCATATATGGTTTTTTTTAGATGTAGTTACATCTAAAAAAAATGAGGAGGAAATTCTTTCAAATTTTATATATATATATATACATATATATATATATATATATATATATATATATATACATACATACATATATATATATATATATATATATATATATATATATATATATATATATATATATATATATATATATATATATATATATATATATATATATATATATGTATATATATATATATGTATATATATATATATATATATATATATATATATATATATATATATATATATGTATGTATGTATATATATATATATATATATATATATATATACATACATATATATATATATATATATATATACATACATATATATATATATGTATGTATGTATATATTTATATATATATATATATATATATATATATATATATATATATACATATATATTAGCTATACCTTACCTAGTTGTATAAATCGTTTTAAACTATTAACTTTTATTAAGAATGACGGTAAGAAATGCAAAAATGGAATAAAAGGAGAAAAAGGTGATCCTGGGCCTCGAGGTCCAAAAGGAGATAGAGGTGAAAAAGGATTTAGTTTAATTGAACCGCAGTTAAAACAGACTGATTTGGATAAAACGGTTCTAATTTCTGAAAATAAGACTCTAAAGTGTAAATTTTTTGGTAATCCTATTCCATCCATAGACTGGGTTTTAAAAGGAAATAATTACGAAATTAAAAATGTAGTGTTTAAGAGTTCATCCGAAGTGATCAGTTACTTGACTGTATCAAATGTCAGTTTTGAAAATCACGGAAACGTTTCATGTAGAGGAAAAAGTATTTTGGGTCAAGTAGAAAAGACCGGCTTTCTCAATGTTCATAGTAGGTCAATATAAGATACTTTTTCTTTTCAACTTTTTATGCAATTTATCTTATTTTATACGCTATTATTGTTTGAATTTAAATATAAAAAGATATTTGGGATAACTAAGAGTGATAACTTTATATTCTTAAAAATGTTTTTTAGTAAAACCTTCTGTTTCACTTATATCCACAATAATATATGTGTATTTGGCATCAAATGCAACGTTTCCAAAATGTAATGTTGTTAGTAACCCTGCTTCTAAAATTATTTGGAAAAAAGGGTTTGGGCAACTACCAACAGCGAGATCAATTCAATCAGGGTTTGGCGATTTTACAATAGTAGATGTCCTTGTAGAAGACGAAGGGTTTTATGTTTGCTCTGCAGAAAATTATTTAGGTAAGTAAGAGACATGGTATATCAATAATGATACTTGATGAAATAAACTATAATAAGTTAATTTAAAAATATTTTTAAACACTTAAATTCACTTTTAAGTTACAGTTAGATTGTCTATTGAACTTCTATTTGGGTTTTTTCTAATTGTTTTTTTTACCTTTGAAACTTTATACATTTTTTCTTTAAAAACATCTATTTATGATTAGTAGTTTCATGCTACAACGCTCTTGTTAGAGTTTTTATTCTCTGCAAATATTACTTAAGAGATCTCAACCCTATAATAAGCAATACAAAATCACCATGTTGAAAAATTTAATTCAAATTTCAACTTTAATTTAAACTATAAATAATAAAAAATTCAAAAACAGATCCCAACTATATATTTTCAGGTGCACATTTAGTTAGCGTTTGTGCCGCCAAAAAGTAAAGTTAGTGATTATTGCAATAGATTATCAAGAACTTTTTCTTATGCTATATTGTAGTTGAGCTAACAAGAATTTCATGATTGTTGCCCATTGTATCCATCGGATACCATAATAATACTAATACCAATGTAAGTTTTCGCATGTTCATAAATCCAGATTGATGGGGACCGTACACAATATTTCTCACAGTTTGGTTTCATTAAAATAATAATAGCGTTCTTTTTAAATTGATAATACCCTATTCCACAAAAATCGTTTTACAATTCTTCAAAACTTCAATTTTGAAATTATATATATTTTTTAGGCTGTTACAGATTTTATCAATTTTTGAAATTAAACTTGCAAATCAATTTATAACTTGACCATTTGTATGAAAATAAGTTCAAGCAAAAAATTAAATTATAATTTTTAGGATCTCTGCCACTTCGATTTCTGGCCAAAAATGTTGGGTGTTTTAAACGCCTGGGGACCTTAAAATTTATCCTATAAAATTTTTTATTCTTTTAAATATTATATATTGGATTGAATATTAATCAAATAAAAGGAGCATGTTGAAAAAATTAAGAAATTAGTCTACAGAATCTTCTGAAGTTGGTGAAAAATCCAAGTTTTCCTTCACAAAAACCTATTTTATCACTTGGTGGCGTATAAAAAATGTTTTTGATTTTTTAATAATCTGTTTCAAGACACGGAAAAACATGAAACTAGATTTTTATAATAGTGTCAAATTAAGTCTCAAAATAAATAATTTGATTCATGGAGTAACCTGCCCCGGATACTAACCTTAATGGCCTTTACTTAATAAACATTAGAGCGCAATAAATTTAAAATCCGGAATTTTGATCAGAAAATGTTGTCAAAAAATGTATAAACTAAAGTACTTAAGATAAAATGGTGGTCCGATTAATTATTGATTAAATAAAAGTTTTTTATTATTGAACAATAAAACAAATATGTAATATGATAAATTGTTATAAATGTGTCATTAATATTTTAATTTTAATTTTTGCGGGGATAATATCACTCATTTAATCGTAATTTTTGCGGGGATAATATCACTCGTTTAATCGTAATTTTTGCGGGGATAATATCACTCGTTTAATCGTAATTTTTGCGGGGATAATATCACTCGTTTAATCGTAATTTTTGCGGGAATAGCATCACTCGTTTAATCGATGGTTGGCATACATTAAAGAAAAGTAAGAGAACTCTAAAGCAGCAGAGAAATCTATGGAAGAATTCAAAAAGAAAGGGGAGCAGGTTTTTTGGATTGGTAACGATAATAAATTAAAATAAGGAAATATTAAAAAAACAAGCCTGATAAACTTTCATATTATGCTTATATCATATTTTTAAAAAACAATATTAAACAATATTAAACAATTACCCCAAGTAGTCTAATCAACTTCAGAGTTATAGCTTTGCTCAGACATAAGTGATATTAGTACAGAATCATATATTTCTTTTGGTTAAGTGCAACCTGGCTCAAGTAATCAAAAACAAAAGTTAGGTAAGGGTTTTGTTAAAGATATTGCCATGACAATAGTGTCAAAAAATATTTTATCAAAAGATCTAATGCATGTATGTACAGATTTAATCGTAAGTTCAGGTGAAAATGTGGCTGAATTTTCATTGTCTCATTCAACTATTTGGCAATCTCAAAAAAAATCTATTCGGGAAAATACTATACAATACATGAAAAATGTTAAAATTGCTACCGAACAAATACTTTTTTCGTTTTATAGCACCTTTTGATAGGAAAATTATTGAAGATATCACAGAAGGTAAAAAATTAAAAAGAGATCAATTTGCAGTCTTGATAAATATTGATGGTAAAATGAAGTTTTTGGTATTCCAGCTATTGATCGTGGTACTGGATAAGTTCAATATGATGCTTTAGTTTAAGCTCTAGATGAATATCAGTGATGACGTGAAAGGTTTATGTTTTGATACAACTGCTACAAATACAGGAACACTTTCTGGTACAAATGTCAGGTTTAATCATAAACAAAATTCAATTGATCTAGAGCTGGCTTGCAGGAAGTATTTTTATGAACTATATCTAAAACACTTCTGTGAAAAACAGTGCAGTGGAAAAACTAAATCTCCATAAAATTTAATGTTTAATCTTTCCAACAAAAACTGGAATGGCATTAAAAGAAGCATTGACTCTATAAAGTTTGTAAAATATGACACCCAATTTAATGCTAACACTTTCTTAAAAATCCATAGACTTGACGCTGTAAAATTTTGCAAAATGGCTCTAAAGGAAAACGTTTTCCTTAGAGGAGATTACAAAGAGCTATTGAAACTGACTTATACCCTGAATGATTTTTTTGAAATTTAAGCTTCAGGGTGTGTGTCACATGCACGTTTTATGTCCAAAGCTATTTATTCTCTTAAGATTCAGATATTGAGTTTGCAACTTTCTTATGAATTGAAAGATAATCAAAAGAAAGAAGTGCAGTCTTCGGCCGAGTTTACCTCCAAGAAAATTGTGAAAAATGAAAAAAAAAAATTTAAGACTTATATCAATCTCATTTGACACTATTATAAAAACTATCCAGTTTATTGTTTTTTCCGCCTCTGAAAGTAGTTTATTAGGAAATCAAAAACATTTTTTATACGCCACCATGTGATAAAATAAGTTTTTGTAAAGAAAATTTTGGGTTTTTCACCAATTTCAGAAGATTCTGTAGACTAATTTCTTAATTTTTTCAACATGTTCCTTTTATTCGATTAATATTCAATCCAGCATAAAATATTTAAAAGAATAAAAATTTTATAGGATAAATTTAAGGTCTCCGCCAGGGTTTAAAACACCCAATATGGCCCAAAATCGAATTGGCGGGGATCCTAAAATTTTTTTTTTTTTTTTTTTTTTTGTTTAAACTTATTCTCATTTATATGGTCAGTTTATAAATCGACTTACGAGTTCAATTTTAAAAATTAATAAAACATGAGATACCCTAATATATATATATGTATATATATATATATATATATATATATATATATATATATATATATATATATATATATATATATATATATATATATATATATATACATATATATATATATATATATATATATATATATATATATATATATATATATATATATATATATATATATATATATATATATATATATATGTATATTTTTATATAATGTATATGTATATATAATATTATATATATATTAAATATATATATATTATATATTACAATATGCTCAAACCACTGCACCACGGATGCAATTTATTAAAAATTTTTATGATTGTTAATTTTTATTACATTTTATTTTTTGTAATGCTTTTAAAGTTTTAACATAATTTCATCAAAAAATATATTGCTTTTAAAGTTTTAATTTTATCTTCTTAACATATATAGTTGTAATGGATATAGCTTTAAAAGAAATTTAAAAAATATTTCTTTTTATTAACTACAAACCAAAACCTCTTGTTGATTTATGTACTCTTAGTGTACATACATTGACAACAATAATGAGAACAATATAAATTTATATAATTATTAACTCCAATTTAAAGGTTCGGATACTGGTGTTGTTCAGCTAAAAACAAAACCGTTAAAAATTGCATACGGTCCTCCAGCAGAACTAGTTGTCTTTAGCTATCCTCATACCTTGTGGTGTGGCGCATTCGGAAGGACAAACCAAATGTCTGGAAGTTGGAGATCGTTAGCTGCTGGTCGAACTCTTTACTTCAGTGAATCGAAGAACACAAGTTTTTATAATATTTCATTACAAGTTACTGAAAGTGGTATATACTCATGTGAATTTACTGACGGGATATCGACAACTGAGAGAGTTTCTGTGATTCGAAACTTTACATGTATTATTATAATTATTTTTTTTTTAACAAAATTTATAAATAAGCATTATTATACTAAATTTTTTTTTATTTGATTATTATTTTCCATTAGTTAATTATTTATAACTTTCAGTGATAAATTTATTTATTGTTTATACTATACAATTTATTTACTCTTAGTGCAGTCAAACATGATAACAAACACGACAGCAACTAAAAAAATTTACGATTTCTTAAAAAAAGTTAATGTTCCAACCAATGAATGTATTCGGTGTATGCAAATAAGTCATATGATTTATTATAATTCGAATTCCTTATGGAATTATTTTCAACCTTGCTATTCTAAAAGCAATACTTTGCTAATTGTCAGATTAATGGGCTATGAGAGCTATATTTTTGGAGGGTTCGCAGAAACTCCTTGGAGCAGTAAGTAAAAATTTTTTAATTTTTGATTTTTTTTAATAAAAAGTTATTAATACATTCAATATCAATACCACTTTTCAGTAAGGTTTAATATAACACTTGAAAGTGATTTTACACTTGTTGGCTTTATAGTTTTCAAATATTTGCAAAAGTATTGAAAACATTTTTCATGAGTTTATCCTTTTTAGAAAACTGCAATCTCATTTGAAAAAAATTTTATATTCTTTCCTATTTTTATTTCTAATCATTTAAAAATGCCATGTCAAGCTTTTCTATCAATGACAAATTTGCATTTCTGTCAACAAAGTTTCTATAGCTGGTAAAATAGAGGCTCTTTTACTCCAGGTAATGTTAGGATCATCACAATCACCCTGCTACTAGTATTATGTTAACCAATACTACCTGCCCTGCTGCCTTGTTGAGCGTGGTCTTCATTTTCCAAAGTATTTAACCTTTTTCTTTTATCAACATTTCTCTGAAATCCTTATATTTTCTCCTTAATCCTTATATAACATCTCAGTTGAGGTTCAGGGATTAACGAAAGCTAGAAGAAACAAATTCGGACTTAAAAATCTCCCTGGGACTTTTGGTTGTGTAAAGGCTAGCGATGGTGTCTTGATATAAATACTCTTGGGCAGATGTTAATTGCATCCAGCTAAAATTGTTCTGCCTTGAGGTTCTTGGTTGAGTAAAGGTCAGAGTCGGTGTCTTTATAAAAAAATTCTCATCTTGATAAGATGTTAACTGCACCTAGCAACTATCTTGTAGGAGGCCTCCTAGCAAAGACTTTTGCGGTAAACAGAATAATTCTGCTAAGCAGCCTTGAATCCCTTCTTTATCTATTAGGCTGGCATAAATGTAAACTTGTGTTACATTGTCTAGAATGATGAAGACTGAATCTCATTGATTATTCTTATAAATTTTTGCTTGTGGCTCCTTGATAGTGGTTATACAACTCTTCCTGTTATCTCCCAATTATGGTACAGCTCTGAAACTCCGTTTAATGGTCTGCGAAGCAACGTTCTATCAGTTGAATCTTAACTCTTTCAAAATTCAATTGACTTGCTTTAAGACTAATTTAAATTGATGGGTACTATTCTTTTATTCACAAAGACTCTAATAGTCACATGCTTGGCTTGGGGGATACATACGCATCAATTTACCTAGTGAAATCAGGTTCAAATCCTTTGACAATTTTTTAATGTGCCTCCGCTTGGCACCTCTTTAATCTATCACCAATCTCTTTGTTCTTTAATATTCTTCTGATCAAATTGACCATACTCTTTACCCCTCTTTACCTCTCTCTTTACCCCTCTGCTAATATTGTTGTTATTGGTGACTTTAATGCTCATCATACTTAATAGCTGGGCTCTAATATCTTTGACCCTGCTGGCACTCAAGCCTATAACTTCCGTATTTCTTAATCACTTACTCAGGTAGTTAACTTTGTGACTCGTTTTCCTGACAACCCTAATCATTTATCTTCACTCCTTGATTTATGTCTTGTCTCTGATCCTAGCTTGTATTCAGTTTCTCATTTTTCTTCTCTAAGTGGTTCTGACAATACAATGATCTCTTTAAATCTTTTATCTGGTACTCCATTTTTGGACTCTTTCATTTTTGAACTCCTTCATTTTTGGACTCCCTATCATCGCATTACTTACTATTATTATAAAGCTGATAAAGATTTATTTTATAATTTTCTTCGTGACGGTCCTTGAACTGATATCTTTTTCCTCTCAGCTAAAAAATGCCTCTCCTACATAATTTCCTAGATTCAGGCTGGAATGGAATATTTTATTTCTTCTCGTCAGTTTCAAGTCAAGCCTAATTCTACTCCATGGTTTTCATCCTCTTGTGCAGCTGTGAATATCTAGTCTATATAACTAATCTTTATATCTAATCTATATATCTGATTTTTTCATCTTTTTCAAAAGAACAACTCTCATGATAGCAAAAAGTTGTTTATTATTGCAAAAAATCAATCTAAAAAGGTGCTGTCAGATGCTAAGCTCCATTATTCTCCGTTCACTAAATTTTGTATCTTATCTCAGAAATTAGGCTCTTACGAATTTTGGAAAACACTCAAGAGGGTTGTTAAAAAGGTAAATCTAATATTTCATCACTGACTGACCACATTACGAGAGTAAGGCAGAACTATTTGCAAAGAACTTTTCATCTAATTTGACCCTCACATCTTATGGTCATTATCTTCCTTCCATTACAGTTTAACAGGTAAACTTATTGTTAGACATTCAAATCAGTTAGCTTCAGTTGCTAAAGTTATATCTCGATTAATCTCTTCTACGGCTTGTAGTCCAAACAACATCCCTGTCATAGTTTTACAAAATTGTTCTTCAGAACTCTCTTTAATCCTCCCCAAACTCTTTAGTAAATGCTTGGCTGAGTCTTGTTTTTCTGTCTGCTCGACAATAACATCTGTTATTCCAGTTTTCAAAAACTCCAGTCAAAATTGTGACCCCTCCAGTTATTGTCCAACTTAGTCTTTTTTCTGATATTATCAATGTCGTTGAGACTTTGATCAACAAATTTCTCCCATCCTATCTTAAGTCAAATAACTAAGTGTCAGACAGTTTTCAATTGTTAGCTGACTCGCTAACTGTTATGACTGAAAGATTTTATTGTGCATTTGATGGAGGCGGAGAGGCTAAGGCTATTGCTCTTGACATATCTAAGGCTTTGGACAAAGTTTGGCATGCTGGCTTTTTCCATAAGTATTTTTCATATGATGTGTCTAGGAAAGTTTTTGAGATTTTTAAATCTTTTCTTTTTGATTGTTTTATTAAAGCCATCCTCAAAGGCCAACACTCTTCTTCATTTCCAATAACTTCTCGGGTACCTCAAGGTTCTATCCTTGATCTTAATTTATTTGTTATCTACATTAATGATCTTTCTTATAACCTTACATCTAAAGTAGCTCTTTTTGTTGATGAACTTTATACTCCTGTCTTGACAAAAAAGTCTTCTCTTTTTGAGAACAGGCAGACGATTTTGAATCTGATATGACTTCTGTAACAGATTGGGGCTCACAATGGCCTGCAAATTTTAACTCCAACAAAACTCAGTTATTTATTGCAAACAACAATCGTAGGACTGTCAACATTCCTATATTAATGAATGGCAACTCTCTCACTAAGTCCTTTTTTTTTTATGTATTCTTGGATTATCATTTACTACTGACCTTTCTTTGAAACCATATATAAAATCGATTGCAAAATTAATATAAAACCCTGTAAATATTGAAAAACCATAAATTCTTATTAAATTCTAATTTTTTACTCCCAATTTTTTTTTTCTAACCATTTAAAAACACAAATTATTATTTTCAGAAATAAAAACAAGCAAAACAAAACAATAAAAACAAAAAAAACAACAAAACAAAAAAACTTAACAACAAAGGAGGTTTTTGAGGAGTGGTTTTATTTACATACGGCAAACGTGCCCCATTTGAATCGCAAAACAGCCCCATACTTCTAACTATGATCCAATAAATATGATTTTTTTTGGAAAGAGGGTTAAATAACTACCAAATTTCACCTAAATTCCCAGCTCGCTAAAGCGCATAGAAGAAACTCTACTGGTATAACATGTCCTTATGGCCAACCTGCCCCAGGCTAAGCTAGATGTAATTTTTATTCTTTCTAAGAGAATGATGAAACAATTTCATGACCGTGCGCACCTTGGTGATTATAAATTGAAAACCATCACTCGTTTCAACAGTCTTGTTCTTCTCTCTTATCACTTTACTTTAAATCCGCTGAAAAGCCTTCTTTTTTATATTATTATTGGTTACATTTTTTCATTGTCAATGCTTGTATCTTTATTATTGCCACTTTTATTGCTTTTCTTTTCATTGGAGAATTATTTAAAGTAAAGATTATTGATTGTAGATGTAAAATTTAACACAGTTCAATGCCTTACATTGCAAAGCTGTTTATTATCATTGCTTGAATGTTCTACGTTCTGCATTATGGAAGTTTGATCAGAAGTGCATACAAAGTTTAACACGTAATTCAACATTGTGTAAACCCTTTTTGAGCTAACTCAATTGAATTTTTCTGAATCTTTCTGAAAGTAGTTAATCTACTAATTCCACTTAAAATTTGCTTAAAAAAAATCTGCTTAAAATTTACTAATTTTCAGATCTTACCGATGACTCAGCAATTCTTGCTAATCTAAGGCTACAAATTTTTTTTTAATGTGAACGTTTACATTTAAATATCTGCGACTTTTAATTGAAATCTACTCATGTTAAACTAAATTGCAATAATGACAATTAAATATTAGTGAACTTACCTAGATATGAGCATCTTGAGTATTAGACTACCATATTTTAAATTGATATCACCGATTTCGGCAACAACAAACTGACAAGTAAGAGGATTTAGCCTTGAATTACCAAGCAAGTTAAGGTTGTAATATTAAGAATTAAAAAACTTTGTTATGAGTATCTATATTAAAAACCTCTCTTAATTACAAATCATGTTCTTAATGCAAATGGAAACTTGATACAAATGGAATCATGTTCTTAATGCAAATGGAAACTTCGAGTACAAAAGGTGATTAAAGTATAAATGGTTTCTATTCATATATAAGAAAAAACGGAAATGTAAAAAAACAAAGTAAAAATGATCAATATATCCATAAAACAATAAATCCAAAACAAAAAAATATATAAGTATTTACTTAAAAAACAAAAAACATATTTTTCTTGCGATAAAATAAGAATATAGTAATAATAAACAAAAAATATATATTTTCTTGAGATAAAATAAAAATATAAACTTTAATACAAATTACAAAAAAATATTATATTCAACAAAAAGTAACAAAAATACTTATAAAACAATTAAAACATTGTTTCATTATTATTATGCTTTAGGTAAGCCAAAATCAGCGATAATTTTTCTTCTGTTTTTTTTTTTATTATTATTAATTAGGTGCCCCAAGAAGACCTAAAGGTCTTGTCACAGAGTACCGTTGAAGTGCGTTTAACCAGGAAGTTCATGCCTCCTTCCTTACAGTGCCGTAAAAATATGTACAGAACTCGTTTCGAACCTAGATCTCCTGCTTATAAATCAAGCGCTGTAACCACTGCGCCACCGCCGCACTAATTAAGTCAGCCATAAGAAAAGAAACTTGACCTAAAAATGGAACAAAATTATTTTAAACACATAATACACATTAATTACAAATTAAGGTGTCATGAAATCAATTAATAATTTTGAAAACTTAAAAATGCGAATAAGCGGATAAGAATCTTACTTTTTATTTTTCCATAACCCTGACTGATCAACGTGAATGTGAGCTAAGTCCATTTGCATAAAATATCATAACAGAACATGTTACAGTAAACTCATAATAACTTAAACCTTCAAAGGACAAAGAAATTAGTTTTTTAAAGAAAATTAGAGTTATTGGGAGTATAATACATAAAAAAAAGCTCAATTGAAATTTCAAAATTAGCTCATATTGTTGAGGGTTATTGAGTTATTCTGAGTTTATTGTACTTATTTTTACTAACAGCAAAAATTATAAAAACATATAAAAAATTTTCTACTGTTTCTCTCAAATTTGGATTGCAGGTAAAAGTAATGAATTGATTTGGTTTACCATATTTATTTATGACTGTCATCGCATCTTAAAAATTTTCTTTTAGTGCCTTTGGGCTAACAACATATGAATAAGTCAATATAGAAACACGGCCTAGTCTTACATTAAGATCATTAGCGCGATTAATTACATATTCATGCACCATACTGATCACTTCTAAGTTCGATTAATTATATGTTGATATGTTATTGCATCATATTGTTCACTTGTAAGTTTGTTTTGGTTATTTCTAATAAAAAAAAGGCGCTGTCCCTCAACTTTGACATATGCATTAACACCATATTGCTGAAAAAGTTTTTTACCAAAGAATATAGGACTAAAAGTTTGTTTAACAGCAAGCCTATAATTATCATACTGAGACAAAGTAACGTGGTTTCTAACACGGGTTGCACGGTCAGGGTTGTGCTTCAGCTGATTGCGCCGTCCAGCATCACCTCTCGGGAAAAATATTTTATACACCATAGGATCTAAATTTGCAGACATAGACGAAATTATTTTTAAATTATTTTAAATATACCTCGACGGTATATAAAAATTTCCTTGGATGCAGGTGAAGCACCACCATCTTCACACAAACACAATAGCAACCTCTTTATGGGAAGGAAGATTGTATTAACGTTTACCATGCCTTCAAGCAAATACATTCTTACAACAGAAGTTGGTCTAGCTTATAAAGCTGCTCGGCGGGTTTCTTCATCCTCTACTTCTGCCATGTTTTTAAAAACAAGAGCAAATTAGTTTTCTTAATTAATTAATGTTGCAAGAGTTGCATTAACTCATATATATATAACTATCATTACCAGATTGCTCCATTCTGAATGACACTGCTGCATTAGGATCATAGATATACAACTGACAATATTTGGGCAGACCTCCTTCTGCTGGTCTTAAATTTCCAACACGATGTAAAATTTTCCCACAGACCCTAAAACAAAAAGGCCATATTTGAGTGAGGAGCTATTTCGGCGTTGAAGGAAATCGTTTTCTGTCATTAAATCAGTCAACAATGGTGGATATAGAGAAAGAGGAGGAAATACAACTTTTCCTGAATGCAGCATAAAAAATGAGTTTCATTTAAAAATCTTTTCGCACTACAATACTGACAATTATGGTTTAATTCTTCGAGGTAGTTACTCTCTATAGCAGTATTATTGCTATGCGATGCGTAATATACCTATTGAGTTCTCACCTAGCCTGATATCTTTCATTTTGATTACAATTTATTTCAACATGCCTGGACTCATCTCTTTAAATTCGACGACAATTTATCTCAGCTTGCTTAGGCTAATCACTTTCATTACAACGGCGGTTTATCTCAGCTCGCCTGGGCTAATCTCTTTCATTTCGATGGCGCTTTATCTCGGCTCGCCTAGCCTACCTTCTTTCATTTCAACGAAGTCTAATAATTTCCTTTCTTAAATTATCAGACATAATTAAACATCAAAGAAGTGTGTAAAAATGATGCCTAATATAATAAAAGTTTAAGTTTTTATTTTTAAATTTATTTAAAATAAAGTGTAAGCAAATAATAAAGAACATAATATAATAATCTTTTATATTCTACCATATATAGCAATGTGTTAAGATAACATACTTTCATTAAGAACCTAAACTAAAGTTATAAATAAATTGATATAATCTTTTTAACTGAGTATTGTTGTATATTTAAGGTACTTGTTATTAATTATTGACAAAATATTTTTTGTGTTTAATCAAAAAAATCAATAAACGGTAATTTAAAAAATAAATTTTTTACATACAAGAACTGATAAATAAAGCAAATTAAAAATAATAATTATAAGGCCTGTCGGTTCAGCAAGTACTGCTAGTATAGAAGAATAAAATGTAATTATCCATCTTAAATTTTAACTTTATATATTTTATTGTATATATATATATATATATATACATATATATATATATATATATATATATATATATATATATATATATATATATATATATATATATATATATATATATATATATTTATATATATATATATATATATATAAATATACATATATATATATATATTTATATATATATATATATATATATTTATATATATATATATATATATATATATATATATATATATATATATATTTATATACATATATATAAATATATATATATATATATTTAAATATATATATATATATATATATATATATATATATATATATATATATATATATATAATATATATATATATATATGTATATTTATATACATATATATATATATATTTATACATGTATATATATATACATGCACTGCCGCTCACGGAAGTTAGAAGAGTGGGAATTTTTCAAAAAAGCAATATTAATATGTAATTACGTTATAGAATTTTTAATTTATATTAGTAAAATGCATGAAAAATATAATTTTTAATAATATAAATTAAAAATTCTATAACGTAATTACATATCAATATCACTTTTTTAAAAAATGCCTACTGTACTAACTTCCGAGAGCGGCAGTGAATATATATATATATATATATATATATATATATATATATATATATATATATATATATATATATATATATATATATATATATATATATATATATATATATATATGTATATATATATATATATATATATATATATATATATATATAAATTCACACACACCTGAATGCAATATATATATATATATATATATATATATATATATATATATTATTATTATTATTATAGTTGTAGCCGTAAATTTACATAGAATGTACACATACAGCGAGCAGGGGAAACACCCCACTATAAACAACCAGTTTTATAAATATTTGTTCCAAACTTTTTCCACAACCAGGAGTCTAGTCTATTTTTGAAAGAAAGTACAGTGGAGTACAAAGTTATTTGCTCTGGTAGATTGTTCCAGTATTTTGCTGATCTATTATACAAATGATTATATCTTGGAAGACAGTTTAGAACATACTCACGCCTTATTTTAGAATGGTGACCACGAGACACGGAGTTAATATATTTTGGTAGATATTTATCATTAACTATATCAAAACGATGTATTAATTTAAAAATTTGGATTAAAACGCATCGAAGGCGTCGAAACTCAAGAGATGGTAGGTTTAATCTTTTTAGCCTTTCGCAGTATTGAAGATGCCTCAAGCTGTAAGCCCATTTTGTAGCTTTGCGTTGAACAGATTCAACCAAAGCCATATCAGCTTTTAAAAAAGGAGCCCAAATGGACACTCCATATTCAAGATGTGGTCTTATAAATACTTTATATAATTTGAGAGCCATTTTTTCATCAATGAAAGTGAAAGTCTTTTTCAGCATACCGAGAATTTGTAGGGACTTAGAGACAACTGTTTGAATATGAGCGCTCCACTTGAGGTTAGATGTAAAAATGACTCCTAAATCACGTTCTTTAGTAGAGCTTCTTAGAGATTGGTTGATTCCTTGGTTATTTTGAAGAAAGTAATTGTAATGGGGGTTGTTTCGACCGTAATGAATGACGCAGCATTTTGAAGTGTTTAGCTTTAGTAACCAAGTGTTTGACCACTCGTATACCAAGCGTAGACGATCCTGCAGATCAACAAAATTAGATTGCGATTAGGTTTTAGAAAAAAGTTTAGTACCATTGGCAAATATCTCAGAAGTTTCAGTGAGTTTTGCGAGATCATTTGTGTAGAGAATGAAGAGTATAGTAGAGAATATATATATATATATATATATATATATATATATATATATATATATATATATATATATATATATATATATATATATAACATTAAAATAAAAATTAAAAAAAAAAAAAACACTTTCTATACAAAAAATTCTAAAAATTTAATGCAAGTTACTAAAACTTTTGTTTTAACACGTTGTATACTTACCTTCATATATATAAAAAATATTAAACATATTTAATGAGGAAAATCAAAACCCTTAATTTTTTTAATGGAGAGGAGCTATTAGTAAAGCCTATTTTTTTAACAAAATTTATTAATCGTCAAAAGCATAAATTGTTAACAAAAAAGAACAGAGCATAACAACATTTAAAATGTTTGCATTTTTAACATTACTTTTAATTTTGGACCAAATTGTATCACCTTGGTTTAACATTGGGCTGTAGAGTAACAGACGTAACAACTGAGGTAGTAAATTTTCATCAACTCTCTAAATAAATGTGAAAAGGAGCATTATACGCTACAATGACTTAATTCTCTAAATGGTTCTCAAATGAAACAAACTGAAGAAACGTAGGCAACATCTACTTGCAATAAGAATCTGCATTAAATGATCTTCTACAAGTTTCTAATACCATATTTGTTGTTGGTATAGTTGTAACCAAATGTATGTTTGAACTTTTTGAAACAGGTATTTTCATTACAGCTCTTTTTTTTGCTTAATGCATCCTTGCGTTTTTATAGGAAAATAGTTAAAAAAATTTTATCCTAACAGACTGATCTGACAACCATTTGTAATATGGTTGTTGCTATTCTAGCATACCCAGCTCTTTTTTTGTTTATTTTCATTATTATTTATGAAAGAAAGGCTCCTTTTTAGTAAACTGTTAAACAATAAAATCTCTAGCATAAAAATAATAATAATCAAATAATGACAATAAGAATTAATGACAATAAGAATTAAACGATAAATTGTTATACAGGTATTTCATTTTATAAAAAGAACGCAAAGACTTGCAAAAGACCATCAGCTCTTGTCATCGAGAACCGCTCGAAATTAACAATCTCAATAAATTATAAATTAGATATAGTTGTATATCCCTAAAAATTTTGACAGCATAAATACATCAAATAATATGTTAAAATACTAAACGTTTAAAAACATATAATAATATATTACCAAGAGACAAAATATTTTCGTTAAACTTATTCTTAAATAAGAGGTAACCCCATTCCAGAGAAAAATCAAAATGTTTTAAAACTATTTTATTCTAAAGAGAAATTTAATAAAGTTTTGATTTTTGTTTTGTTGCTCTAAAATTTAATTTTAATTTTTAATTTGTTTATATGTTTGGTTTTTATTTGTTACTACAATATTCGTAAATATATTAAGATTTGGCATATCTTGCATTTAAATGCGCATCAGGAAACTGTTTCCCTTAAATGAGACAATTAAGTGTGTTGAAAGATTATCAATTTTTGGTATAAAGATTTTTTAAATAACAATCTTTTATTAATTTTTTTAAAAGAAAAGACTAAATTAAAATAATATTCAAAAATATGAATCTTTTCAATTTTTTTGGCAGTAAAAAGGATGACATTGTTAACACGCTCAACTTAAAAAAAAAAACATGACGTTTTTTAACATGCTCAACTTAAAAAAAACATAACATTGTTAACAACTTAAAAAAAGTATGACAATGTTAACATGTTCAACTTAAGCAATTTCCCCCATACTACGTAGATAAAAACATACTAAATCCAAAAAAATAAAGATACAGAAAAATTGTAAAAATAATGGCATTAATATTATTTATTCAACTTTTATAAATTCAGATGTGCAATATTCTTCCAGCAATAAAACATTTGTGTTTGCTACCTATCCTGATAATATGTTGAAGATTATAGATCTTGGTAACACGCAACTTTGTTCAAAATACTCAAGATATGGAAGAATATTCCCCTGTTTCGGTTTTGAGCAGTTTACTTTTGAAGAAACGGCATATGATGATTCAGTAAAGGTCAAAAGTCCTCTTTTACTAGGTTCAACGACACCTGTAGCAATTCGTGATATGGAAGTTTTTTATTTTAATTGAAAAAAACATTACTCATTAAAATAAAGAGTCATTCATTTGTCATTTTATGTTGTTGTTTTTTTTTTTGTCATATATCTTTGTTTATGATACGATAATTTTTTACGTTAAAATATTAGTTGTAATTAAGAGCTTCAGATAAGATTTTAGATTTTTTTTTAAGAATTATTGATTTTCATATATTTTTTCAGTTGCCAATAGCAGTAACTATTTTTTTTTTTACCTTTTTTTATTTAATAAAAAAGTCATTTTTTTTTACAAGTCATAATCATAAAATTTTTATAATTTATTTAAATCTATTTTAAAATATCTGTTAATATTAATTTGAGTGTAAAAAATATAACATAAAATATATAAATCTATTTTCTACGCAAAACTCTTACTCAAAGAAGATGACAATACGTCATCGCAATATTTTCATAGAGCACTTGTATACACTTTCCATAGAATATAGATATTAAATTAAAAACCCTAATGGGCATAAAACTGCTGCGCTGATCAGTAAATCAAATAAAGATAAAAAATAAAAAAATTAGAAAATAAATAAAATTTCTTGGAGATTCCTTTAAGCATAAAAGATTCTTAAATTTTAAAAATTTCTTATTTTATTAGAAACTTAAATGAACTTAATGACTTTGCCATACATTTAAGTCTTTTTTGATAACTATTCCATATATTTGATCCTCGATATGCAATGGTATATTCAATATAATTATTAAAGTTTTAGCGAGTTTATATGGGTTACTTATATTTGCTCTTAGATAATAGTTTTCATTTATGTTTATTTCAAATTTGTTATCAAAGTGTGCAGGAGAGATATTATTATTGAATTGATACATAAAAATTAAATGCTGATAGATATTTGTTACAAAAACATTCATCATTTTTATATCTTTTATTATAGGTTTAGCATGTTCACGCTTCTTTTTATGGTGCGCGAATGTTTTTGTAGACTTTAATTTTTTTTAATTTTAATGGTTGCGTACTTGCCCATAATATGTTTGCATAGCTGATGAAGCAATGAACTAGACCAAAGTAAATTAGTTTAAGACTTTGTTTATTGATATATGAGCGAACTCGATACATTATACCAATTTATTAGTGATATTAGATTGAATATATCTTATTTGAGAAAGCCAGGATAACTTCTCATCAACAAGAATTCTTAAGAATCTAATACTTATTTACAACTTTCATGTTTTAAATTTACAAAGTCCTAAAAGAACTTTGGCTTTTGATCTCTGTTTTTTTCTGGTCTAGAATTTTTTTCTGATGCAGAAAAAAAATCATGAGATTTAATGACTAGGGACATATTGTTTTGAAGCCCGGAGTCCCGGAGTCATTGCCGCTATTATACATAAGCACTCCGGGTTTAAAAATTGTTCGCTCCTCTTACCTAAAAGTCCTCATTTTTTTCTCAAACGTTACCCATAAGCTTGTTTACATTTCTGGAGCTTCTGGGTACCACTAACCTCTAACCAGAAAGAAATGATATTTTTTTGACTTTCGACAGTCCTTCTTGGAACTCCGCGTCCCTATTTAAATTACATTTTAAGTTTCTTATTTACAATTTTCATGTTCTAAATTACATCTTGAATTTCTCAATTACAACTTTTATCTTTGCATTTACATCTTACGTTTTTTAGTTACAACTTCGGGTATAATAACCTATAAGCTTACATTGTGCATTGAGTGTTACAATTTTTGAATTCTTAAGTACATATTACGATTTCTTAAATACATGTTGTGTTTCTCAATTTCATCTAACGTTTTCTTAATTACATATTAGGTTTCTTAATTACATGTTGGATTTCTTTATTACATACTTCCATTTCTAAATTATATGTTTTGTTGCTCAATTACAAATAACAACTTCAAAACTACAACTTTCATTCTCAATAACATCTTGAAAATTAAATGAATGAAATCTTATTGTTTATTTTGTTAACCAACTATAGAGTTACCTAATACAATTGATTATTGTATTTATTATAATTAATTATAATAGCTATAACTGATTTAATAAACATACTATAAATTAGGTGCGTGAAAACACATTTAAAGAGCATAAAAATTATTTGTTCGGTGCATACAAACAAAATACAATTAACACAAATACCAAGAGCATAAAAAATTTTTTCACTAGCGTATAATACACTACGTTTATAAAATTATATAATAAGTCAATTTGTATAAAGTAAGGGCATACTTAATGCATTAACATATAAGGGGAGATTGGCAAATATGTGCATATTCATGTGATGTTATAACTTCTTTCATGGGCAGGCTACTGAGTTTTTAAGAATGTTTTTGGCTAAGTATATTTATACAAGTTTGAAACTATTATTTATTTTAATTTAGTAGTAGACGAGTTTATGTTTCTTTTATTATTATTATTCAAAAATTTTAGTATCGACGTTACAATTTTTTTAATTCAATATTTTGCTATTATGTCAGAATGTAACAAGATTTGTAAGAGTTAATTGTTTCCATTAATATTTTATGTTTATCTCCTTTTTACTCCATTGGTTGTATGAGATAAATTAGTTAAACATTAGCTGATGTCATGCTATTTAAATGATAACAGCCATAGCTAAAGGTGCTTAAAGTGATTTGTTTCAAGACGGCTAAGATGAATGCATTTTATTTTTACGAAATGTGCAAGTTTATTCTTCACCCAAGTTTGTTTGTGTTCTGTCTAAACCTCTGGTGTGGTGTTGACTCACCCGTAAGCTATCTGCAAGTTTGTGTTTTGTCTAAACCTCTGGCGCGGTGTTCATTCACCTGTAAGTTGCTATCTGTATGCTTGTGTTCTGTCTGTTTATGTTTACATGTATGTGTGCATTCTGTCTGAATATCTGGCGCAGATGTTTATTCACTCGTAAGTTACTTTATGTATATATGTGTTCTGTTTAAATGTTTTGTTTAAATGTTTAAATCTGTTTGTTTGTTGTTTTTTTTTTCCATATATTTTTTACAACTACATAGCTTTAACAATACATACTTTTATTACAAATAGTTTTAACAATATATATATTTTTATTACAAATACAGTCAAAATGCTTTGAAAATAACTGAAATAATATATTTGACGGACAAATTAATAAAATAATGTAAAATAGATTTTCAGTTTATATTTTGAAAAGACAAAAAAAAGTCTTAAAAAGGGAAAAATTAAACCTTTAGTTATGTAGTCAAGGAAAACTCGCAGAAAACTGTGTAAAGTCTTGTCATCAAGAACCCTTTTTTTAAACAATTTTATGAGATACTCATAAATATTTTATTCATAACTTATTGCATTTTTCAATATAATTAGTCGTGTTTTTAAGAAGGAGCAAAACATAACATTTTTTTTGTACATGATTTTGATATTTTAATTACTCATAAGTTATTAGAAAATTTCCATATAACTGCTTGTATTTAAGGCAAGTTTTTTAAGATAAGATTTTAAGGAATTTATATTTTTCAGGAGAGATATTGAGGGATTTTTTGGTATTAATTTGTTATACAAGTAAGGACACGATATGCTATTGAGAATTGAGACAGTTTTCTTTTTTTAGGGGGTACTATATAGTTTCCAGTTGCTCTAGTGCTAAATTTGTTTATATTAGTTTTAAAAAAGTTATTCATCAATCGACTTGGAATAATTCCCATTTTATGTTTGAACATAAACAAAATATTTTGATATATATTAATTTGGTAAATGTTTAAAGCATTCATCTGTTTTAGTAATGGGTTTGCGTGAGTAAGTTTGTTTTTATAAAAAATAATTCTTGAGGCGAGTTTCTGTCGTCTATAGAGTGAACTTAATTTAGTTTTATGGGTACTTGCCCATGCTATATTGGCATATAATAGATAGCTGCGTATAAAGGAAAAATAAAAAAGTTTTAAATTTTCAAACGATAAATAATTTCTTGCTTTATAGAGTAGACCAATGTTTTTTGAGACTTTTGTATTAATGGTATTTTTGTGAGAGTTCCAAGATAATTTCTCGTAAAGAAGCAAACCAAGAAATTTAGATGATTGAGTTCGTTCAATAATTGTGATGTCTATACTAAGAGTTGGTAAAATTGATGGAATTGCCTTTTTTTTTCGTTGGGGTGAAATAAGATGTATTTAGTTTTGTTTAAGTTTAATGACAATTTGTTAGCTCTGAACCATGTGTTAAGTTTAATAAGTTCTAAGTTTGCGGTTATAAAGAGGTCACTGATTGAGCTAGAAAAATAAAACAGATTAGTGTCGTCTGCAAAAATTATGCAATCTAACTTAGATGTGAATTTAGGGAGGTCGTTGACATAAATTAAAAATAGAAGAGGAGCTAGAGTAGATCCTTGAGAAACCCCACATTTGATTTTTAGTTGTTTCGAGTTGTTATAGTGATCTATGATAACACATTGTTGTCTGTTGTCTAAGTAGTTGGCTACCCATTTTATAGTTTGATTTTTTATGCCATATTTTTCCATTTTTCTTAGTAGTATTGTGTGGTCTACTGTGTCAAACGCCTTTGTAAGATCAATGAAGACTCCTAATACAAATTTCCTATCATTAAAGGAAGTTGAGATCTAGGATAGCATGTTCTGTTGAATGTTGCGTTTGAAACCCGTATTAATTTTCACTTTTGTGTTCTATAAAATATTTATACAGTCTGTTGTAAAGTATTCTTTCAAGGAGTTTAGAAAATATAGGAAATTGAGATTGGTCTATAATTGCTAATTGCAGATGTATCTCCATCTTTAAATATAAGTACAATTTTTGCTATTTTTAAGTTGTCTGGGACAATTCCGTTTTTGATTGAAGAGCTGAAGATATTAAAAATAGGCTTTTTTATTACAGAAAAAATATAAAGCACAACATTGCCAAAAATGTCATCAATACCTGGGGCCTTACCCAGCCGGCATTATTACGTTGTTTCAACGTTGAAATTCGGTTGAAGCGTTGTTTCAACGTTGTTCAACTATTTCACAACGTTAAATCAACGTTACCGTTTAAACGTTGATTATTTAACGTTATTTCAACGTTAAATCAACGTTACAGTTCAAACGTTGATTATTTAACGTTATTTCAACGTCATTGTTTCAATCATTGTTGACAAAAAATACGATATAAAATTTATGCGCGCGCAGAAATGGAATTAAAAACGTAAACATTATTTCAACGGTTAAAGTTATAGAAATTTATAATGGAAAAAAAATGAAATTACTGAACTTATACCATATAGAATTTTCAAGAGATCGAAAACATGTTCAGACGATTTACCTGAAAGAACATTATCGTTTAAAAATCGATATTTTTTGTTTAACTTGGGCTACAATGCTCAAAGACTGATATTATTAAATGTAAATATAATACAACTTTTTCAAAAAAAAATCCATTAAATTATGTTGAATTTAATGCTAAGCGTTGTTTTTTACTAGAGCATCAAGAATTAAAAAAGGAAATTGATAACTTTAAAAAAGAACTTCAGCACGAAATAAAAAAATAAAGATTTATATAAAAAATTAACTTCAACCACATCAGTTATTACTATGAAAACAGACAAATTTGTATATAAACATAATCCAAACAAATTGTGTTATTGCAATTTACTTGTATACAAACATTTATTTAAAAATAATAGATCTTGCGACTTTTATACTGGCCTTACATCTGTCAATGTGTTTCATCAGTTAGTGCAGTATCACCATTAATCAAAAGAGATAAAGTGATATTAAAAAAACATTTACCTCTGTTTTTTGAAATTTAAAAAAATCCTTAACTACTTGGACCAAAATAAATGTAATGCAGCAAAGATGAATTTTTAATGATGCTAATACTTGGATTATTGACAGCTGATTTTGCTGACAGGTTTAATATATTTTTAGGATTAGTGAATGCAATATTTTCTTCATTGTTGAAAGCTTCTAGCTCACTTTTAAACCACATGGTTTTTGTTCCAAGTAAAGATGTTATAAGACAGGCAATGCGAAACAGATTTTAGAAAGTAAATTATTCAGACTAACACTAAATTTTAGATATAACAGAATTTATTATGGAATCACCTTAAAGTTTTGACTTACAGAAACTAACAGGGAATGAATACAAACATTACAGCAATAAAAAAACATTAGTACCCGTAGCTCCAAATTCATCAATAATTTCTTTAAAAAATTTGAAAAGCTTACAGAAGCTAAATTTCAGATAAAAAAATTACATATCGCAACAATTATTTAGATTGTATTACAAAATACTCTTGTATAATGTATGATTAAGGCTTTAATATTAATTTAAATACAAATGAAATGATTTTAATTGAATCCATTTTTATCAGTCACTTTAAAAATATGATGAGTATTTGTATAAAGATAATTAAAATTTCAAACAATAATATTTGCTTTACTTGTTGTTGTTTTTTAGGTGAATCAATTGCAATTGATGGAATCTTTAAAATGCTGAGATAATTAAAATAATTTTGAATTATTCAGGAATTTTAAGGATTAAATTATTTAGCAAAAAAATTGTTTAATAATGAGTTCAATTTAAATTAAAAAAAAAAAATTAATATTAGTTCTCGCATAATTAATATCAGTTCTCTTATCTATTAAAATTTAGAATATTTTCCAACAATTTTGTGATCTCCATAAATATGAAGGGGAAAGGTGGAAATATGCTTTAAGAGCACTAATTTATATGGTGTAGTGAAAGGTATACCTTTATAAGATATGAAAAACTTTTTTATTCTCATTTTTTATATATTCAAAAATTTCTCCTTGTGTTTTTTTTTTTTTTTTTTCTAATTCTTTTTTATTAACAGCTTCTTCTATTACATACGATGGAACGACTGAAACTTTAATTGATGGCATTTTGTCTAACTTCTAAAAATGTGCTTCGTTTCAAAAAGGTGGCGGAAAAGAAAAAAATTTAGATTGATTGATATAAATTTATATTTATTAAAATCAATCTAAAATTTCTTTATTGAAATATTTACATATATTTCAATAAAGAAATATTTTCTTTTTGTCTGCTATTATTTTTTTTTTCAGTGTTAATTCAACATTACAAATTAAAACTCAATTATGAAAAAAGTTTAGAATTGAGTTAATGTTTTAAGTAAAATAAGAAAAGCCCAAAAAGTAACTGATGTAATATTTTTATTTTTTGATAAAAAAAAATTCCAATAATGTTTAAAATTGGTATTAATATTAATGTTTATTAGATGAAGATGAGTGAAAAATAAGTAATGTTTATTAGATAAAGATAAGTAAAAAAATAAGTTACAAGTTATTTTTTGATCTTGAAAATTGTTTGAATGATAATTTATTATTTATCAAAATATTTTCTTTTTTAATTTTTGTTGTTTTTTTTATTTTAATTAAAAGTCGATATTATTGTGTCATATATTATAATATACCTTAAATTATACTATTATATTTTATATTAATAATGAGTATTTTTGTTTTTTTGTATTTCAATTTTTTTTTCAATATTCCATAATTATCTTATGTAGATGTTTATGTTTTAGCAACCTAGTATTCTTTCATTATTTGTTTTTGTTATTGAGCCTTAAGTTATTTGAACATAATATATTCAGAACTCTGCTGAATAATAGAGTAATAAATAAATTAATAAAAATGAGTTTAAAATATTATAAACTTATAAAATAAAGAAAATCTTATCTTTACTTATAATGTCTACTAATATTATTGTTTAGCAAGTATCATGGTTATAAAATGTTCAAATTTAGCTAGTTTAATTAGGCCTGTTAGTAGACTTATATTACAGTTTCTTCATTTTATATTAGTTCATGTAATTTTTTCAAAATCGAATATGCCGAAAGGAGCTGTTTGGAATGAAGATTTACAAGAAGAAGTAATTCCATCTAATTGAATTAGTGATAAAATTGTTTGTCGGCTTCCAGGTACCAAAGCATTGACTGCACTAAAATGCAGAGAAGAATTGTCTTAAGTTTATACAAATAAAAACTAAATTCTCTTCAGGTATTACATCTATACATTACAATTTTTATTTTTTAAATAATGTGGTAACAAGAGTTATTTTGTTGATACAAAATATATAACTATTTGTATAATTATTTCAATTCTAAAAGAAAGCAAACAGTATTGTGAAAATTTTAAATTCACAACTACAAAAGAAAAATGTGATAATGAGAATGTTGACAAGTGGATGCAAGATTTGCACATAAGTGGAAACTTGGATGCAAATTTTCCACTTATATGGTTTGGATGGTTCTCCACAATATAATATATCTCCACAAGCATAATATTAGATTTACTTCATGTTTTTTACAGATAAATTAATTAGTTAATTGGTGGAACGTCTTCTAAAGATAGAATACACAAAATTATGCTGAGGTAATCAAAAACAGTATTGGACTCTTACCTCATTTATAATCAGGGTGTCTGCAGCTCCTCTAAAATCCTCTAAAGTCCTCTTTTTTTTAAAACCACTTCTAAAATCCTCTATTATCCTCTAAAGAGGTAAAAATTTGATCAAAGCTCCTCATTAATTCTTCCTTTTTTAATTTTTGATGGAAGTATAATGTTCAAAATACCCATTCTCGGTCTGCAAAACTGGTTAACGCCTTATAGTGCATGAAATGTAAAAGATTGCTTTAGAAAATGCATGCCTTTTAACATAATAAATGACATTATTTGATCCCTGTCCCAGTCCCATAAGTGTATAAACATGGACGTTAAACCATTAATAAATGGCCACATAAAATTTCTTATAAAAATTTTATGTGGCCACCCCGAAAATTATTTTTAAATGCTAGAAATGTTTTATATTTTGACTACCAATTTATTTTTAATATATTAAAAAGGTTGTTTTATTTAAATTAAATATTTGAAAAAGTTATTAATAACCAACTAACAGTTATATTATTTTTTTAAAATTCAGAGTATTTTCGAAAAGTTATATGGTCTCTATGGATATGAAGGGCAAAGGTGGAAAAATATGTTTTAAGAACACTAATCTATATGGCGTTGAAAAAGATGTGCCTTCATAAGATGTAACATTTTTCCATTCATTATTTATTTTTTAAATCTTCCCTTTTTGATTTTTTTAATATATTTTTTTTATTTACAGCTTCTTTTATTGTATTCAATGGACCAAAAGAACCCTCGGTTAATGGAACATTGTTTGACTTTCTAAATTACGCTTTATTTCAAAAAGGTGGTGGAAAAGAGAAGAAATTTGTGTAGATTTTATTCAATTACATGTAAATATATGTAATATTTGAATATGTATTTTTAAATAAAACAAATTTATCTCTTTCTTTAATCATACCTAGCTTTTTTAACTAAACTAAACTGAAATAGTTCTAAATAGTCTAAGTATAGACTATGATTAGATTTAATATCCATAATATACCTTGATAATGTACAGCAACACTAATGCACATGCATAGTACGTTTTGATGGTGATCATATTTTGACGCACATAGCACGTTTACATACATATATACATTTTGACATACATAGCACGTTTTGATGGTGAAAAAGTGTTTTACAGTCGTTTAACGTTGATAAATCAACGTTAAACACAATCATTTTTAACGTTGTATCAACGTAAATTCAACGTTGTTGTAACGTTTTTTCGCATCGAATCAACGTTGATATAACGTTTGAACCTAACGTTGATTTAACGTTGATAAATCAACGTTGAAAAAAACTTTCATTCTAAACGTTAAACCAACGTTAATTCAACGTTAGGTTTCAACGATATTTCAACGTTATTTGCCGGCTGGGTATTCTTTTTAATTGATTTGATTGCTGTTTCTAGTTCATAAAAAGTTGAATTGCTATCTGGCAATGAGCTTTCAAAATCGCTAAAATAATTTTGAAACGATGTTTCTGAGCCTTTTATTTTTGATGCCAGATTTAGACCACTGTTTAGAAAAAAAATGATTAAATATTTCTGATATATCTTTTGTTTTTGTATTCAATATCGTTTTCCGTTATTCTGGAGGGTAAAATGTCAGATACTATTTTATTTTTACCAATGATTTCTTTCATAACTTCCCACGTTTTCTTTATGTTACCATTATTATTTTTTAATTGTTGAGAATAATATCTTTTTTTAGATTTATTTTTTATTTTTTCAAACAGATTTTTATATTTTTTATAGGCATTAAGATTAGCTTCGTTTCTGTTTTTGAAATATTTGATGTATAATTTTTGCTTTTTTTTTGAGGATTTTCTTATTCCGCATGTAATCCAAGGACATTTTAAATATTTTGTTTTGACTTCTATTTCTTGTATTGGAAAATGTTTGTTATAATATTCAAGAAAGATGTCGAGAAATAGATTATAAACGGAATTTGTGTGTCCAAGGTAGCATTCTTGGTATACATTTATCCAATTTATTGTTGATAAAGATTCTTTAAATTTAAGCATAGAATGTTCATTCATTTTTGTTTCAAGACTTTGATTTTAGAATTATCATTTATGGTTGCATGTTCAGCAAAAGAAAAGAAAATAGGAAAATGATCCGAAATATCAGTTTTAATTATTCCTGTTTTAATAGACTTATTTAGAAAAAAGTTAGTTAGAATATTATCTATAGCACTAATGGAAGTTGTTGTAACACGAGTTGTTTGTTTGTTAATGATTGTTGGTTGGTTTGTTAATGATTGGGATTATGCCGTGTTGAAATATATTGTCAAAAAAGATTTTAGTATTATGGTGTTCATTGTACTTTAAACTATCTATGTTTATGTCACCGATGCAGAATAATCTTTTTTGTTCATTATTGCTTTTGATTAAAGTTTGTTGTATATAATTTGAAAACTGAATAACATCGCCGTCGAGTGGTCTATAACAAGTAGAAACTAAAACGTTTTTTGTATTTTTAATTATTATCTCAATTGTTAGGACCTCACTGTCTGAACTAGAGATCGAGAGGTCTTTTCTAATTTTGATATCGTGGTCATTACAAATGTAAACTAAAATTCCGCCTCCGCTTTTGAGCGTTTTTCTTTCAGATGAAATTATTTTATAATCAGGAATCTGAAAATTTGAATTTTTTTGAGCTGACTCATGATCACACCATAATTCTGTGAGACAAATCATGTTAAATAAAAAATTGGATTCCAAAAGAAAGTGTTTTAGTTTGTCTATATTTAAACTTAAACTTCTAATATTGATGTATATCACCGTGAAATTTTTTATATATGTTTTTAATAGCGTTTTAAAAGTTTCAGTGTCATAGTATTGCAAATTAAAATCTAATTCTTTAAAAACCTGTTTATCTGCGTCATAATAGTCGTTAAGTAAAATGCTGTTATCAGTTTCAAAAAAATTTAATTGTTTGGTTTCAAAGTCAATTGTTTTGTAAGCCATTGCGCGTGATTAAGAGTTTATTTTTATAAAATTAAGGTTAAGCATTTAACTTATTTCCGAAATTCTCGTACAAAAATTTTATCATATTTGATAATTGCAAATTTACCTTCTTTTCGGTGTCTTTTTAATTCTTCCTAAAGCAATCCTCTATCCAGATGAAACATCAACAAAATTGTTATATATATCACAAAATTGTTATATATGTCATTCGTGAAAAGCATATTCTAAGTGTGACCACTTAGAATATGCTTTTCAAGTGTGGAACCCATATTTTATTAAAGATATAAACTTAATAGAAAAAATTCAGCAAAAAGCTACAAAATTTGGCTACAAAAAAAAGAAAGACAGTTACGAGCAAAGATTAGAGAAAATGGACTTACAAAATCTATTAAATAGAAGGGAAAAAGGTGATCTTATCCAAATGTACAAATTCATGAACAAAATTGATACTATCAATTGGCATCGTGAACCAGAAGTATTGGGTAGGCTAACTAGAGGACACAATCAAAGGTTGCGAAGGCAGTATGTTCAAAGTTTTTTGCCGAGGCATCATTTCTTCACGAACCGTATAGTTGAAAATTGGAATCGTTTGGACAGTGAAGTTGTTAACGCTAATTCAGTAATTGATTTTAAAAATAAACTTAAGGAGTTTAGCAAAAAACAGTTGTTAAAATCTAACATCTACAGATGTTAGATTCTTTCTTGAAACTCTCAAGAACACAGCTTCAATTATTATTATTTTTTTCGTTTTTCTAAGGTTTCATTTCCGTAATCTTCATTTATGAATACTCCACTGCCCTTAAGTTTTTTTGCTAAAGAAAATATTTTGCTTTTTTCATGAAAATTTAAAAGTTTGAGAATTATCGTTCGCGGCTTGTCTTTTACTTGCCCAATTCAATGGGCTCTCTCAACTACTATGTCCTCTGCAATTCCCAATTGGTTTTTAAAGATATTTTTTACTATGCTAACACAGTCATTCCATGTTTCAGAGTTAGATTCGGATACTCCGTCGATTCTTAGATTGTTACGACGTGATCTGTTTTCCAAATCTATAGTCTTCTTTTTTAATATACTAATTTCATCATTACACTTTTGATTCATTTGTGGTAGTTTGTTTGTGAAGTTTTCCTCTTGGAAGTTAAAGGCTTCTTTGATATCTCTAAAGTTTTTTTCTAAGGTTGAAGTTTTTGATTTGTTAGCGTTAATTTCGCTTTCGAGTTTATCAAGTCTATCCGTGATAATTTTCAGATTTGAGCTTATAATATTTGTAAATGTTGCTTCTTGGTTTTTTAGAAGTTTGTCAGTTTCTTTGAGAATATATTTTTTTTGTTCTTCGAGTTTTGTTGTTATAAGTCGTTCAATATTTTTCATTGTAACTTCCATTTTTTTCAAAAAATGAGTGTTGCAAAATTTATATATATATATATATAAAATATATATATATATATATATATATATATATATATATATATATATATATATATATATATATATATATATATATATATATATATATATTGCCAAATGATCTGTTAAGCACAATTAAAATAAATATTTGAATAAAATTAACAACACTTTTAAAATGTTTGTTATACATGTGTCAAACTACTACGATGGACTATCTAGTTCAAAACATGTATAACAAACATTTTAAAAGTGTTGTTAATTTTATTCAAATTTATATATATATGCATATATATATATATATATATATATATATATATATATATATATATATATATACATATATATATATATATATATATATATATATATATATATATATATATATATATATATATATATATATATATATATATATATATATATATATATATATATATATGTATATATATATATATATATATATATATATATATATATATATATATATATATATGTGTGTGTATATATATATATAATTTTTCTTAGATGGTAAATTGTACTACATAAAATCATATAAGAAGCTCCTAGTTCTTTTAAAAGATCATGAAAAAAAGTTGGCTTTCAGAGATGTCCATGATTCTGATCATGGGGCACATGTTGGTCTCAACAATACTAGAGCTAAACTAAAAAGTTCTTTTTACTGGCTAGGTTATTTTTTTACTTCAATATAAATGTTTAAAACTAAAGTTTGTTAAATAAATTTGAAATAAAAAACGCTAATTCATTTGCTTATGATACTGTTGTGTATATTAAATTACTTTGTTTTTAAGGTATGGTTAGCGATATTACCAAATGGATCAAGGAATGCGACAAATGCCAACGAATGGAAAAAATTAAAACTGTTGCGCCTGAATTAAAACCTATTAGGATAAATGGTCTATGGGATTTTTTAGGTATTGATCTAATTGGCCCACTACCTATTACATCAAAATGGCAAAAATATATTTTAACAGTAACAGACCTCTGGAGTAAATACATTGAAGCTTTCCCTATTCCTGAGAAATCTGCTTTGTGTGTATCTAAGTGTCTCACCACTTTATTTTATTGGTTTGGTCCTCCAAAAAATTCTTTCCGATCAAGGCAGGGAGTTCGTAAACAGTGTAAATGAGCTTTTATTTTCTTTATTTAATGTCAAACACCTTATAACATCTGCTTATCACCCACAAACGAATGGGCAAGATGAAAGAACAAACCAGACTGTTAAGAGAGCCCTTTCAAAATTATGCAATGAAGCCCAGGATAACTGGGATGAGTTGTTAGAACCAGTGGTATTTGGTCTTCGCACATGTGTTCAAAAATCAACTAAGTTTGCACCATTTTTTCTAATGTTCGGCAGCTAAGCACAGTTATTTTCAGCTTTAGCAATGAATCCAACCAATTCAAACCTTATTGATGTTAATATTGATATTCATTCAACTGAAAGTCAAATTCAAGAAAGAATTGATAAAGTCAGCATTGCGGTAAATTCAAATATTTTAAATGCTCAAACAAAAATTAAAAAGTATTATGCCGCTAAACAGATGAAGGGTTGTAAATCATTTTCATTTAAAATAGGTGATAAAGTTTTATTAAAAAACTGCCAAAAAATTGGTTGTAAAGGGAGCCGAATGGAGCACGATTGGCTTGGACCTGCTACAATCACAAGCTTTAAACAAAATGGTGCTGTTTTAACTCGTAATGGAAAAGTTTGGAGGAATGCTGTTGCTTTAATAAACATGAAGCCATATATAGAAAAAAATCAGACTTTATCATCAGCAATAATATTAAATGAACACAATTATTGTCTACCAATGAAAATTAAAATGGCAAGAAATAACAAAAATATAATAGAACCTATAAAATCAAACAAGAGACATATAGTTGACTCAAAATGCTATGTTAAAGATAAAAAAAATAAATTGACTAAAGTGGAAAACTCTTTATCTAAAAATGTATACCCTGCAATTTCTGTTAACAATAAATTTTTTTTAAACTTATTAACACAGTCAGTTAAATTAGGCCTCGATATTTTAAAAAATCCATGTGGTTGGTAAAATGATACATTAATAGATATAGCCCAAAGCTTCCTATCATCTCAGTTTCCTCATATTGCCGGATTTCAAAGTTCGTGTATTTTTAATAAAAACAATTCAGGGGGTTACATCCCTTCAGGAAAATTTATTCAAATACTCAATGTCAGAAATTCACATTGAATACTGATAAGTAATGTGTCATCTGATACATGTTTAAAATCATGAGTTCAATATTATGATTCTCTTTTTACCAGTTCAAAAGAAGATGTTCCATTACTTGTGCATCGTGTTGCTCAATCATTATTGATTTGTGAAGATGTTAACTCTATAAGTTTTGATGTTATGAACTGCCAGACCCAAGATAATGGGAATGACTGTGGTCTTTATGCTGTTGCAAATGCTACAGCTCTATGTAATGGAATTGATGCAAGTTTAATTGTCTCGGAAAAAAAAAGTATGAAAAAACATTTTCTAATGTGTATTGAAAAAGGTGAACTTGAAATGTTTCCTTATATAACCATACTAAATGGGCTTAAAAGATGCGCTTTATCCTTTCTTTGTGATGATACCTGTCATTGTGCTTTGAGATAATTTTAAGGTAAGATATATTATTATATTTATGATTTTTTAAATGACTATTTGCATATGTATATGTATGATACTGTCAAAAAATTAAAAAAAAAAACAAATTTATTTACAGATGCTTTTGTGATAGAAAGAAGATCTATTTTCTTTCTGATGCATTCAAATGAAAGAAAGAAACTGATTTTTGTTGATAGTATATATATTTCTGAAATTAGTTAATCTTGTTTAATTATTTTACAAGTTTATAAAAAAAAAAGTTTCTTGATTTATATCTTGCAAGAATAAAAAAAAATATTTTTGCTCATTTTCTCACATCTTGAACATAAAGTTTTTTTATAATTATTTTTTATAATAGTTATAAGTTTAAAGGATATTATATTTCTTTTGTATTAAAAGAATCATTCTTATTTTTACCTACCATTTTTTTATTTCAGCTGGTGTACTGTTGAAACATAGTTTTAATTTAGTAAATTTTTATGATTTGAAATTTGCTATATTAATCATAAGCCAACAGAGAAAATCTAGAACTCTACAAAATACAAGGTAAGAATAATTTGGTTTAATGGTAACAAAACTTTTTTTTATGTCCAGATAAGCAACATTGTGCTACTGTATTATGCTTTGTTCAATATTTTAGCCATTGCTGTGCTAATAAAGATATTTATTTATAATAATTTACTTTATGTCTTTTAATTATTTTTAACAGAATGTCTCGGAAGTTACTCTAATTAAATAAGTTTTTAAAATTATTTTAAATTTAACTGTTTGTTAAATACGTTTATCTCTACACCTTTTCAAGATGTAAATGAGAACATGAAAGTTGTAATTAAGAAGTCGTAATATGTAATTAAGAAACACAACATGTAATTGAGAAAACGTTATATGTAATTGAGAAACACAACATGTAAATAAGAAGTCGTAACATGTAATTAAGAAACACAACATGTAATTGAGAAAACGTATGATATAATTGAGAAATCATAATATGTAATTGAGAAATCGTAACTTGTAATTGAGAACACATAAATTAAAATAGCAAATTCACAGTCTAAGTTTGTAGGTTGTTACAAAAGGTCTTTTTGGACATGAATTTAAGTTATAATCTTAAATTTTGCTTTTGTATGCACAAGTAATAATAATGGAATTGAAAGATCGTTGTGTTATATGCCAAGACACTATGACCCGAAAGTCTGTGATTAAGCTAAATCCGTGTCAACATTTATGTCACCAAATTTGTTTACGTCCAGTTCTGGAACAACCAGATTCAAATTGTCCGATTTGTCGGCATGAAATACACACAACTGAACAAGTTGAAAGGAAACGTTACGTTTTATCTTCTCCAAATGACAGGAGAAGAGTTGTTGAATGTGCGGAGCGATTTGAAGAATGGGTGAATCTCGCACAAACGCTAGGTATCAAATATAAGACAGCATACAATTGGGTTCGCAGCGGAAATTCAAATTTCATCGGAAAAGGAGGTTTTAAACCGAAAAAGTTGACCGAAGATCAAATCGAAGAAATATTAACATGGACTGAAAATGATTGTCAATTAACATTGGTGGCCATCAAAACAAAGATATTAAGACAATTTAACATAAACGTTAGCACAACAACAATAGCAAATTACCTCGAAGGCAGATTGTTCTCATTAAAAAAAGTGCACAAGGAGCCTTCTACAATGAACAGTTATTAAAACAAACAAAAAAGAGCTGAATATGTTAGAAACATCAACGAACTTATCACAAATGGTCGTCAGATAGTTTGGTTGGATGAAACAAATTTTAACCTTTTTTGTAGAAAAACGCAAGGAGGCGCGAGACAAGGAAAAAGAGCAATTATGAAAGTACCTGCTTCATAAGGTTTAAACATACACTTGATCGCAGCTATTTCAACTACAAATGTCGTCATGATAGAAACTCGCAGGGGATCATTTAAAGCAGATTCCTGTAACGAGTGGATGTTGGCTATGTTTCACCAGTGGGTTACATCCGGGAATCGTTTGGAGGATTTGGTCGTCGTAACAGACAATGCTCCTTGTCACGCTCGTTTGCAAAGGGTGTTTGATAATTCACCAGCTCAGTTAATACGTTTGGGACCTTACAGTCCAATGTTGAACCCGGTGGAAACGATCTGGTCCAAAATTAAAAGTAACGTTAAAAATGCAATTCGCATTCCACCTGTATTAGGTGACGGGATTGCGGAACAGCGCATGCAGTACTTAGAACGAATTGTAATTGAGGCGAAAAATACTATAATGGGAGGAGATTGTGCACGTGCGGTACAACACACAACCACGCACTATGCAACTACTTTAAATATGGAAGACGTACAAGTTGGTGCTTAAATGATCAATGAAGTGATTTTTAATTATATAATTTTTAATTATAATTTTTAATTGAGTTATAAATTTTTCCCTAAAATGTTTTAAGTGTTTATTATGTTAAATTCATTTGCCCAAAAATTATAAATTTTTCCCTAAATTTTTTTCCTAAAAAATTAAATTTACGCTACAAATCTTGCGTCATTTTTAAGTGCGTCATTTTATACGCTCCATTTTTTTACGCGCCATTTTTTTTAAGCGCCATTTTACACTTACTCCTTTAAAGCGATATCTAAATTAAAATTTTCGTGTTCTCAATTACATCTTTCTATTTCTTAATTACAACTTACATTTTCTCAATTACATGTTACGATTCTTAATTACAATTTTCGTTTTCTAAATTACATCTTATGTTTCTTAATTACAACTTACGTTTTCTCAATTACATCTTACGTTTCTTCATTACAACTTTTGTTTTCTCAATTACATCTTACGATTCTTAATTACAATTTTTGTTTTCTCAATTACATCTTGAAAAGGTGTAGACGTCTTATATGTCTTGTTTTTTAAGAAATTAAAACTCAAAAGATTATTTAAGTTTAATGTTTTTAAAGTTTAAAGATTATGCAAAGTTAATTTTTTTTCAAATTATACTTTTTATAATTGAAAAAAATAATTTTAATCAAAGTTGTATTGTTAAAAAATACTTTGAATAGTCTTTATTTAGTTTTTTTCTATGTATTTGGCTTTCATGGCTTCTTGTCGAAGTTGGCTTTCATCCCCATTTTGATTGCGGTAATAAATGTTTGAAAAGTAACTCTATAAAGGAAGTTATGAAATCCTTAACTCCACTTCACTTTCTATACACAAACACACACACACACACACGCACACACAAATAACAGTGGAATTGGCTGAATAAATTAATAGTTTTGATTTTTAAATTGACTTGATATATGAGCTGATATAACTCGAATCAGTCGGACATCTAATAAAATATTTCCGCGTTTAGTTTAGAAATATCACATTCCTCCACATTTAGGACTTCTAGCAATACCAGCTGGTATAAGCTAGGTAGTTAGCTAGTTGTAGTAATCAGTTTAGCAGGAGTTTATTTAATCGTTTTTAGGAGTAGCTAGCAGTTTTAGCAAAGTGGCTACAGCGATCAGCTTTCATAATTAGAAACACAATAAAAATTTAAATAATATAGAAAAACAATAAAAATATAAAAATTAAATCATTAATATTTGTTCATGTTTTGTACATCTTACTTATCGCTCATATTTGCAAGGTTTGCGCTGCCATTTTTAAAACTTTTTCAACGGGTTTTAATTTTAATTATGTTGCGCACGCGCAGAATTCACATTTTGTAAACTTTTTTAGCGGCTAACTTTTTTAACGCAACAACGACTGTTCACGAAGAAAGCATGCAACAAAAAAAAAAAAAAAAAAAAAAAAAATTTGATGCAGTGTGACCTCATAAACTAATTAGACACTCCAACTGTTAACCCTAAGCTCCCCCTTATCTTTAGTATTTTGTTGGGTGTAGTATTTTCCTTAATGCATTTCCAAAATATCATGTCTAATGTTTTAAGGTGCTGTTTACAGGAAGTAGCTTCTATTAATTACTCCAGGTCAGTTTCAGTATCATTACAATCGTCCTGCTACTGATATTATGTAACCCAGTACTACCTCCTCCATGCCCTTAGAGTTAGATGCCGCCTCTTAAAGTGTGCTTATTTTGGCAAAGGCTTAGAGAAACAAACTGAAACATAAAAATCCCCTGCCTTGGTGCTCTTGGTTGAGTAAAGAATAGAGATGGTACCCTGATAAAAATACCCATCTTGGGAAAATGCTAATTGTATCCAGCTAAATTCCCCTGCTTTGGGGCTCTTGGTTGATTAAAGGCTAGAGATGGTGTCTTGTAGGCAGGGGTGGATCCAGTATTTTTTGGTCTTTGAGATAGCTAACTTCTTGACATAGAGCGAATTCCAACCTTATATTCATTGATAAATTTTTAATTTCATAATAAAATTTTTTAGCGTTCAAAAATTATGACCATATAAAGTTTAAACCCCCCTCAATTTGAGGGGGTTGCAAATTTTATATGGTCATAATATTTAACGCTTATAAATTATACAATGCACTGCATCAATATAGATATTTTAAGTTGAATGTCATGGTAATGCAAAAATTAGTTGTTTACTTGTTTCCTTGTCAACCTGACAATGAAACAACTAAAAACAAAATAAAAACCGCATTTTCTTGGATGATTTTTGAAATTCTATGATTTGAAATTAAGCCTATCAGATTTTATAAATGAAATATCAACTGAACAAAGTAACTATGTGAACCTTGATGAATCATTTTGCTTGCATTGTCATCAAAAGGTGGGAAAGGGTATTAGACATTTATGTAGACAGAGTGATAAAATTCGAAATCTTAAGTATCTTATACTATTGGAAGGTTCAAAGGTTTCCCAGATAGTTTTATCTTGAAAGCTCTAAAAGACGGAAGCAAAACACTAAATCTTACAAAAAAAAAAAAAAAAAAAAAAATTATTTTAAACTTGATTAAGTAAATTTTTAAATTAATAAAATTAAAGTCAAAATTTTCATTACTTAATAAAATTTATTTTCTAAATTGGTGGTATTTCAATGAAAGTAATTTTGTATCCAAAACAGGCACCACCAAGGGAAATTTCTACCAATACATTATTCAACATAAAAAGGAAAATAGATCTTCCAATGACAGCTATAAATTATGTACCAAGATTAAGAAAGACTTGGCGCAAAGGTATTGGGTAGAATACATCAAAGATCATTGAAGATAAGTCTTTTTTTTTTGAAAAGTGTTATAACAATCAGTTAATTTTAATTTCAGCGCAGTTAAAAGGTAGCTACTACATATTTTAAACATTGCTTCAATTATTATAAATATTCTCTCTTATAATATATCTTCTGAAAATATTCTTTAGGTTGCTAAAAGAAGGCTATTGAACTTATTTCAAAAGATGTCGTGTGTGTTCCTGAACCATGGAAACTAGTAAAAGAAATATGCAATCAAAGAGATTTGAATCCATTCTGTTGGATCATTTGGGTGGGAATCGATGGTGGTCAAGGCTCTGAAGGCTCTGCGATTAAAGAAATTTGTAATAAACAATTTTTTTTGATATAGAGTCTTTAGCAGACTATAAAAACTCTAAGCTCACTAACGTCCATAAAGTACAATTTAAGTCATTGCACGTGGCGTTCAAAAGAGCAATTACAACTTAGAAAGGTTAATTGAGATGACAAAATTAAATGAACTGAAACTTTATGTGACTCAAGTTAGTAAACAGTATGTTAGGTTTTTCAGTATGTTATTTTATTAAAAACAAAAATAATTAATTTATGTATACGAATTTTAAATTTATATAAAATTTATCAAAAATATTATTGAATTTTTATTATTAGGGTCATGGCGGAAAGTTTGCCTGTTTCTATTATGAAGAAATCCACAAGTTACTTAAGAACATTTCAAAGTCTTAATGATTGGTACCTAAAGTATGTTGAAGACAGAGAGCAGTACAAGAGCATGCAGATTTACAAAAATGTTTTTGGTCGATTTTTGCTCCAAGAAAATCCAGAAACTCTGGTAATTGGCATAGTACCACCTCTTGAACTGTATTTATTTGAGCATAAAGTGACTCAAGTTACAGATGTACTAATAGCTGATGAGTTTACTAAAAACTACTTGTTGATTAAAACAGTTATCAAATATGAATGTAATAGAAGATGCATAGATAAACTTAGAGATATATGTTCTCCTCACATTATACCCTGCATTTAAACATTAAGGAAGTTTAGAACAGATAGCAATTAATTGAGGGTAAAATTTATACAAAAAAAAACAACCTATATATAATTTTTAAATCTTTTATTTCATTCACTAAGGGCTGTTTCGGAATGGAACTATCACCAGATTTAGGTAAAGATATCAAAGATTTTGTAACCGAAATGTGCAACGCAGAAAACTATCTTAAAAACCATACAAATTACCCTATTAGCCTGAACTTGAAATTCCACACAACACAAGCCCATTTTACTTCTTTTATTGAAAGAAAACAAAAATCCTTGGGTGTTTTTAGTGAATAAACCTCTGAGTCTGTACACAAAAACATAAGTAAAATAATAAAGAGGTTGCAATTTCAGAACTGAATAAATCATACGGAGATAGATGATTGATGAAAATGTCAGTCATATACTCAAGTATGAGGACTTAGAGAGTCAATTCAAACTTTTTTCTAATAAAAAAAAGAACATATATATGTTGTTATGACAATATTTAACTACATACTATTACAAGAATAATTTTAGTAATTACTAAATATTAGTAATTACTAAAATTATTCTTGCCAATTTGATACTATATTCAACATGAAGAGATCAAAATTACATTTATTTATACATAAACTAACGTGTTTGCAATAAAAACTCATACTACACATAACAGTGTATACACCCTGTATACGTATCATTTTAAACACCCTTTAAAAGCTTTTTTAAATAATCATCAAAATCTCGGAAGAAGATTGGGGTTTTATTTGTTTTCAACTGTTTCCTTGTCAGGTTGACATAATAATTAGCCAAATATTTTTACACTAGCTGAGATCAGATCCGTAAAAATACGGATCTTTGTAAGTCTATTTAAAATCGAACTATTTTTTACTTTTTTTTCAATACATTTACTGTCTTCAGAGACGAATTGCTTAAAAGAGAAGCTGAACTCTAGAGGCAATTTCCATCTTCAGATGACCTTAAATAAAATAAAAAGTATACTAAAACAAGCTCAGTTTATATTAATTACTAGCTGGAAATATAAAACACCATTAACTTTAATAATAGGGTTTTACTTTAAAGCAACATAATCTTTAGTATCTTCTTGCTTTGGGATAAAACGATCCATTTCAGTATTTTCAGAAGACTGACTATGTGGCTAAACTGGACTCTTGTTATTTAAAACTTACAATTCTTCAGTCAACTTGTTTTTATATTTACGAATATTTGGCAAATGTCTAGCCTTAATTGCATTAGAGACTAAAAAATTCATTTTTGTTTTAAAACTTTAGTGTCCAAAGACGAAAATTACGAGCGAACAACGTATATCAGGTGGCATATCAGAATTTTGTAAAATTTGAACGATTTGGAGCAACTGATGAAATTATTCTAAACTTTCTGCAAATTTGATTGGTTATATATAACATTTCCTATTTTTTGAGAAACTACTGATCTCAAAATATAACTGGATAACGGATTCTACTGTTTTTTTCGAAAAAAGTTGAAGCCAAATTGGCCTCCCAAGGTGGCGGCGATAGAAAATGATTAAATAAGGCTAATAAATTTGTCAAAAATAAAAAAAAGCAAATGAATTTTAAAAATATTAGAGAAAAAAAAAAAAATATTTTTTGAATAATTTAATTTATTATTAAATGGCATTTACAATATTAGTTAAATTTTGTATGTAATTTATGTACCTTTTAGTTCTTAGTTACCTAATGCTGTATGTTAGAAGGTTAATAACATAACAGCATGGTAAGCAGCAATCATCTCTACCTTCAATTTATATTCTTTATTTTTATTAGTAAGAGACAATTTTGTACAAATGCTGCATGAACTATTAACTAAGTCAGTATACAGGGGTATACAAACTCAGGGGTTCCTTCTATGAATATATTATAATTCTATTATTGCATAAATTATTTGAATAAAACATTCTAAAGTGTCACTTATGCTGGTAAAAAAAAAAACATGTTTTAATTATAATTATTTATATCAACTTTTAAAAAAATAAAAAGTAAATAATCGTTTCTTATAATTTAAAAGATAATCAATCAATAGAATTGAGGATGTTTGTTACAAATTTTACATACATCCTTAAACAAACATTTGTTTGAAAAAACAAATTTATTAAATTTTGAATATAGAAATATTCAAAATACCTCTTTGAAATATCTTATTAACTAAAGTTATATACAGTTATATGTAATAGTTTATATAAAGGCTGACTTTTTTATATTATTAAACTGTATGTTGCAGTTATATAATTATATAAACATGTCGTTGAGTTTGGAATAAAAGATTGATTACATCACATATTAAATTAACATAACCTATTTGTAGCAATGCTCTTTGTTTTCCATTTCTTGACATGGTATATAATTATATCATTAGTTTTAAAGAGATTAATTGTTACGCAAATGAATTAGTCTAGTCTAAAAACTGGTTTTATTGGCAATTGAAATATATATATCGACTGAGTAGAAAAAGAAGGTTCGCTATAAAATTATTTAACATGTAAGTTCAGTCAAAACCATCTAACAAGTTCTTTATTGTGCTGTGAGATCTTATATAGCTGTGAGATCTACAAGAATGTTTAACAAATATATCAATTATATCAAACCAGCCGTGGCGCAGTGGTAGCACACTTGCCTCAGAAACGTAAGATCCCTGGTTCAAACCCCACCTCTGAACAAGTTTTGCGACATCGGATGGGAAGGAGGCGTGAACTTTCTATGGAATGCTCTTCCGCGGTGCTCTGTGATAAGACTGCGTAAGGACTTCTTGGGGTACCTGAAATCAACATAAAAATTAAAAAATAAAAAAATATCTGAAAATGAATACTAATTGTAATCTGTGTGAGACGTCTGGAGTACCGTGAACAAGGATGGGTTTGGCCCATTTTGCACCTTAATGTCTAGTTCATGAATACCACAAAAGCTATTTACTCAAGCACCGTTAAAAGTGCATAGAAATGGTAGTTAAAATTATAGTTATAAACAAATAAGAAAGATGTATCTGTCTTATTATACAATTGAAAATTAAATAATTTAAGCACTTCCCAGTTAGCGCAGGACATGTTTAAAACGTTTAAAAACTTATATTAACGAATATTAACATTTTTGAAACGTTTATAAAAACTTATATAAACGAATATTAACATTTTTGAAACGTTTTAAAAACAACCCAGCCGGTACATTTAAAACTTTGAATTTTTATTAATAGCAGCTTTAATAAAATACATTTAATTAACAACCTTAAAATATATACAATAAACACATAAATTCAAATAAAAATTTTATTTATATTTATAAATTTATTTTAAATTTTTTAAAAGTAACAAATACTCTATGTAAAGATTCCAGCTGTACATAGAGTATCTGTTTCTTTTATAAAATTTTGCTAATTGTGCATTTTAAATAAATCGAGCGTTCATTAAATCATTAGCTATATTATATTTTGCAATTTTTATTGTTTTTTTTTTTAATATTTTAAGTTTTTAAATTTCAATGCAGATGTATCATTTACAGAACAACTATAATATTTTAACCACCAACAATATATAAAAAGCTACGAATATTAAAAATTACAAATCTTAAATGAATTATGGATACAAATAGCAAAAAGACATTTAGCAAATGGAAATAATAAATTTCTGTTATTATCACTCTCTTTGTTTAAAACTTATACAGTTACAGCATATGCAACAAACAGGTTTTAAACTTCCTTGTCTAAAACTTTCTCAAACACAATATTTTTTTATATAAGATAAATTGACGAAACTTTGTTGCCTTTCAATGTTCAAGTTCAAAAAGACCACTTGGACTTCTACTAATTCAGAAGCAGTGAAGTAATCAATTTCATGCACTTGATTTAAAATCAGTCACTTCTAAGCAAAGCTGGTATGAAGTTTTGATTTGAATTTCACACAGCATAAACATATTGATGACACACTTTAAGAAAAAAATTACGCATAGGCTCAATGGCAAATGAAGGAACCCTATCTAAACTATTTAATAATAACCATATTTATCTTCACTACTAATTTCATGGATTACTTGAGATAATACATAAGCTGTTGTAATGTTATTTAAATTATGATAGTACTTGATGAAGTTGCTAAGATGATACGTTTTTAGACGCTCAAGATGAGATACGGCTTTTTATTAAGAAAAGCGCGTTTTTTTAAAGTTATTCTCCTTGGAGCTTTATTTTGGTATTTCAAGAGCTTTTTTTTGGTATTTCAAGCGAAAGTTTTTCAAAAAAAAGTATTGTCAACTTTTTTTGAGATTAGATTACTTTTAACTTAAGTATAGTCCTTGAAGATAAAAAATTTTTTTGCGATTATTTTTTTGTTATTTTGAGTTTTTTTAATTTCCATTAAAAAAGTTCATCTTAGGAAATTGGTTTCCTAAGATGAAATTGGTTTTCTAAGATGAAATGATTGGGTGTGTTAAAGAAAACGCACTTTTTGGTATAATGATTTTTTTTTAATGAATTATTTATTTATATTCTTTGAGAGGAAAGATGAAATTATTATTATTCTTAAAAAAATATATATTTTTTTGTAACCTTTTCGGGAGCAAAATACATTACACTGAAAACCTGCTCAACTTACGCAACCTTAACCTACCCATTGTATCGAAGGAATAATCGTCGTTTATGTAAATATTCGTTCCTTTGAGTTTGTGTGCGTTTTTTAATACTTGAATCTTATCTTTATAATTTAATAACTTCATTACTATAATTCTGGGATTTTTTAAATTTATCTTTCCTGTTCTGTGTGCCCGTTCAATAGTAACTCCTTTTATGTTGAGATTGTTTTCAAATACTTTAATGACTTTTAATCTTTTTTCTCTCTAAGTCTATGAATTCGTGGATTGTTTCTTCTTTGCCTAAAGCTATATAAAAAAGCTATATAAAGACTTTTTATATAGCTTCCACTACCGAGTAAGCACATAAACGTTTTTAAAGCGTTTTTTTAACTAAAAAAAAACGTTTTTTAAACGTTCAGAACGGCAATACCTAAAAAACATTTTTAAAAAAGCGTTTAAAAAACGTTCTTAAAAAGTCGTTAAAAAAACGTTCTAAGAAAAAACGTTTGAAAAACGTTCTTACAAAACCCAAATTAAACCATAAAAAAACTTTTAAACGTTTAAATTTTTTTAAAAAGACTACAGACAAATTAGGTTATTAAAAAAAAGGTCAAAATGCAAAGAAAAAAACTATATAACTCAAAATCTTAAGTCATATGAAAAATTCTACTCCGCTCATATCATAAACATTGGTAAAATGAACAATCCCTGAAAATTTCATCATGATAGCATGTATACTTTTCAAGATTTTTTTCCCGGCAAGTTTAAAAATTGAAGTCTCAGAAAACGCAAAAACAAAATTATTGTTTATTTCATAATAATATCTTTAAAAAAATAACTTTTTAAAAGAATATTTCAAAAACTACCAGATTCATAATATTTCTTGGACTTTTCTATTGACTTTTGATGATCATACTTTGATAATCGTTGACGTCTTAACATCTTTTATTTCATTTTAAAACTTTCACTCGATTTAAATAATGATAGTTTTATTCGTTTTTTGTTCGTGAGTCTGCACCAGCTAAAGTAAAATGTCCTGGTTTCATATTTAGTTTTTTATAAATTAAAATGACAGACTTCATACCGATGTTATAAATTGCAACAGCATCGTACACCTTAAACTCTAAATTGGCTAAACCAACATAATTATTTTTTGGTAATCTATCCCATAAGAAACTATTAAAACTCTCGTTGAAATTCTAGGTTTTGTCATGCAGACACTTTAATAATTCAGAATCTTTAAATCGGCATATATTGGCTTGATTTTGTGAATAATATCCGCAAGAACTCCTGGTCCAGATTTGTATATGAAGAAGACTTCGCTTTATCAATGTTGAATTTGTACCAACTATTACCTCTAGTTGGGGAGTAAATATGATAGTTATTTTCCTTAGAAAAAGCGACATGGAAATGGCTAATAGTGTTTTTTTAATTTTACTCAGATTATTTGTCCTGATGATCAAATTTTTATCACAAGCAACTGATGTATAAAATTCATGTTTATAGTCACAAGATAGTGTAGTACACTTTCAATATAGCAACGTTGCGAGACTTTTCTTTTTTTTCTGATGATCACCAGGTACAGTGCACACTTTTCACATTGAGAACACATTACTCAATGAAAAAACATTAGATAAAATTTTAGTGTCTATAATTTTGTAACCAGTAACTTTTTAATGTTTTTACTTGGTACATTTGTAAAAACTTTTATTTTTTTAGCTGATGCGCCTAAAATATTTTTGTCATTAGAGTTACATTTACTTTTTTTTTCTTCATCTCAAATCTTTTCTTGTGGTAATTTGTTCTTTGCTTTACTCTATCGTTAATATTTTTGTTTCCATTAACACCCTAATCAGTAGGTTTTAACATAATTTTTAGTTTCTGCTGTTGTATAAATTAGCTTTGATAACTTAATAAAATCGTATTTAAGTAGCAATAGACCTCCTCACAAATCTGATAAAATTGTGCGCGCGAACATTTAACAGTACGCCATTGTACCTTGTGGGCAGAATCGCATGAAAGAAAGTAAATACACAAATATATTATGAAAGCATTCTTGAAAGAAACTCTTGAAAGAAATTCTTGAAAGTTGTTTACAAGAGATTTCTTTACTTTTATTCATAATAAAAGTATCGATTTTAAATTATTTAACTTTATTTTAACTATTTTAAGGCTAAATTTATATTATTTATATATTTATACTTTTTATATGTTTGTTTTAAAGGATATATATGTGTTTTTGTGTTTTTGTGTATATATATATATATATATATATATATATATATATATATATATATATATATATATATATATATATACATATATATATATATATATATATATATATATATATATATATATATATATATAAATATATATATATATATATATATATATATATATATATATATATATATATATATATATATATATATATATACATATATATATATATATATATATATATATATATATATAAATATATATATATATATATATATATATATATATATATATATATATATATATATATATATATATATATATATATCTATATATATATATATATATATATATATATATATATATATATATATATATATATATATATATATATATAAATTACTATTTAACAATCTTCTTTCCCAAAAGCTCATATTTATTAATCAACATTAAATACTTTTACACTCAACATACAAATTTGTTTTTTCCTTGATTACAAATAATATATAACAAAAACATATAAACAGTATAGATTTTAAACTTAAAATGGGTAAAATAAACTTATATTAAGCTAAATCAATGTCTTTTAAAAAAAAAAAAAAAAAATCTCATGTAAACAACTGTTTATTTCAAGGTTACTATCTTAATTTATATAAGTATTTACTTGTTTTCATGCGATTCTGCGCATAAAGTACCATGACGTAATATTAAATATGCGCGCGCATGAAATTATTGGAACTGTGAAGACGTCTATTGTAAATGGGCTGTTTGAAAATAATAAGGAACAGAATATTGAATAACAAAGAAGATATAAATCAAAACATATATTTGAAACAGTACTCCAGGATAATTTTCCAAACAAAATATTGGCCCCCATAGCAACGCGTTGCTATGCAAATATTTTTTACTTGCGTTCAAAAAAGTATAAATTAAACAAAAACTTATAAAGAAATGTTTAATTTTTTTTTCAGATTCAAAATCTGCATAAAATTTTGGTCTGAAATTATAAAAAAAAAAAAAAAAAATTCTTGGAAAAATGTGAGGGTAGTTGCCCCTAAAAAACGTTCATAAGCTTATTGAGAAATTTCGTAAGTTATTAAAAAACGCTTAAAAATTGCTGAAAAAACTTTTAAATTAACATTTAAAAAAACGTTTTAAAAACGTCCTGTGCTTACTGGGATGTCAATATGACATCAAAAGAAAAAACTATATGACTCGTTTTTTATTTTGACGGCATGATTATAGTAGACACTACAGTATAGAAAAGTAGTACACTGTAGTAAAGAAGATTTATTTAAGATGTTAAATCAAAAAAAAAAAAAAAGATAAACTTTTTTTGCTAAAGTTAAACGACTTACTAAACAACGTCAAAATCTTAACAAAAGATCCAAACATTTGTTTTGTCAATAAAGTTTTTATTTAAATCTTAATTGAGGTTATTAAAAAACCTTAGGAAATAGTTTTAGGTATTTAATAACGAGTGACCAATAATAATCAATTGTAATCGATTACATTATAGTTGGCGACTTTAAACCTTAAGCATTTAACCAAAAAAGAATTTCATGCTAGTTTAGTGGAAGTTTAAAAAAATGTAAATAGTTAACACTAACAACAGAAATTGAAGTTGCTATCTGCTACTGAGAATTACCTTTTAAATAAATTTTAAATAGCGAGTTCCAAAAAAATTTAGGGTGTCGCAGCCCAGGATCTTCGGTATATGAAGGACAGGGGAAGAGTTTTCACATTAACTTGACACAGGGACCCAGAGCTGTCCTTAGAAAATGCGAGACCTGGAGCAAATCATTTTTGCGAGGCCTTCTTAAAAGTCATTATTTTAGGCGTTTTGACGATGAAAAACTTACTGTCTGAAAAGAGGTTGTATAAGTACAAAACAAAAATTTCGGGTTAGTATAAATTTGAGTTGTTATTTTTGTGTAGGTTTATAAAAATGGCTGATTGCTTTATAAAATAATTTAGGGTAATAATAATAAAGTTTATTCTTAAAGTTGTTAAAGACCAAATAATGTAAAATAAATAATAATTTTTGTCTGACAAGAAATAAATGAATAAGAATAACAAATAAATTTTTCCTTTTTTTGTTATTATTGAATAATATAAATAATATAACATATTTTTACAAAAGAGTAATCTTATTTCTACATATTATGTTTTCAGCAATTGATATGAAGGGTGCTCATAGTTACGTAGATGTTATATAATAAGTGTTCATACTGTAAAATAATAGACATTATTTTATAATAGAATACTAGCAAATATTTATAATAAACAAATACATGTTATTATTACTGTAAAAACAATTGTCCAGGGTTAGATAGTTTTTAAAATTGCGTCAAAAGGATGAAAACTTAGATGTCACAATTGCTAGCCTTTCTTCACCGATATACGAACTTAATTATGTCTTGATAAGTTTCAAGCGTGAAAAACTCCTTCTGTGCTTGTGAGAGTAACGTTATAAATGCATTTGGAAATGGATTTTGAATATGGTAAATCAGTGCTGGATCAAGGAAGGGGAGGGGTCTAGGGGGTGGGGGACTATAGCCCGGGCCCCGCAAATTTAGGGGCCTCAAAAAATTTTAGAGGACCTTTTTTTTTTTTTTTAAGTCATATTTAGGTTCTGACCCATAAAAGGCCTCTAAAAACAAGAAAAGCCCCGGGCCCCAAAAAGTCCTTATCCGCCACTGCGGTAAATAAATCTCAAAATCCTTGCAGCTGTTTTCACCTCAGCCAGTAGAAATTTTCAAAGAACCTTAAGTTCAGAAAAAAGGTCATTTCCACATTCATTTTCTTTCAACACTCTTTTCTTCTTCCAAACTTAGGAACGATTCTAGGTCTTAACACCTTTAAAATAGTTTATCTTCTTTTACTACTTTTAGTTTTTTTACATGATACAAAAATTCAAACATAGTATTGTAATTAGTTATTTGTTCAAACCTTCTGTAATAAGAAAAAAATTTTCCACTTTAAATATTTGCTTTGCGGATCCTGCCATAGGATCTCCCTCGTACTCAAACATTCTTCTTTTCTATCTCTGCCTGGCTTCTTTGAAATCTGGCTCAAAACCAAGAGTTTCACTAAGTTCTCTTGCTAACAATGTTGCCGCCACAAAACCTAAATTTAAATTTCTGAAAAAAACTGAAATAGCCTTTGAAGTAACTGCGATGCAACTCCGAGGGCATTTTTTGAGTCTGTAGGCTTTTTCATATCTTATTTCATTCATAACTGATGGTATTTCACTATCGTTTTTTTTTTTTCCCTCAGTACACTTAACTAGTTCAACTAATGTAGTATGAACATCCTTAATTTGATATCGAAGCGCTTTTACGCTTTCCAGTTTACTTTCCCAACAAATGTCACAGGACATTTTTTACAGCCAGATTTAGTACAGTTGAATGAAAATTTGCCTTAGCATTTTTTTCGAAGAAAAAAGTACATAAATTCTTTGCACAACACCAAAAATTGTCATAGATTTAGATAATCATTTTGCTGCGTGAATACTTTTTATATTGGAACAGTTGTCATACCATTGTCTCCTTCAGTCCATGATTTGCAATTCAATTTCATCTAAATCTTGTAAAAGAAAATCAGTTAGATTTTTTTCCGTTGTTGATTTAACGTCTAAGATTTTAAGGAAATATTTTTCGATGCTTACATCTTCACTTACGAATTTTGTTTTAAATTCTTTCATTTAATTTGTTCTCGTTTCTTCTTTTTAGATATTTTCTTTTTTCTTTTTTTTAGTTTTGAAAATAAAATGAAATTTTTGCCTGATCTGTTAATTTTTTTTTTAACTTTTTCACTTTAAAAAAATATTTTATAGCCGTAAAACAGAAGAGCTTCAATAGCTTCGAACAATGATTTGCATTTTTTTTTGTTCGTTATTATCACATACGAAGGAGAATCAAGTTGATATTTTTTTAATAAATAAATAATTGCGCGGGTAATTAGATATTTTTGGCACGTATATTATTTTTTAACGACAGTAACGCCTTTTATTTTTTAACAAGTGTAAGGTGTTGCTGCGCGAGACCTTACTCTCGTTAACAAGAAGTAAAAGTTTTGATTTCTCGTGTTTAGGATAGCCTCACCTTCCTAACCGCGAGGCCTGGAGCGGCTGCTCTACTCACGCCACCCTAAGGACGGCTCTGCAGGGACCGTACTAGAATAAATCCGACACTGATTTGGAAACGATTGGTATATAGTTATAAACATTATAAAGTTAAAGTTTGTTAAAGGTGATTTAAAAGGTAATGTTAGTTTTCGCAACTACAATAAACTAAAATGTATTATTTTAAGGTATTGTGGAAACTGTTTTCATATTCTTTTTCACAATGGTTTATTTTGACGAAGCATTATAAAAATTTTAAAGATTTTTGTAAGCAATAAAATTTAAGAGTTTACAAGCAATTCTGCAACATTTATAAAACCATTTCTATGACAACATTTAAGTTGTCATTCCGATAGTTGACGGCCAGAGTCAGGTAGGGCTGAGCTGGGTAGAGATGGTAATTTGATGTAATTATTGATAACTTATAACTTATTACGATGCTCCATGATATGGTTGATCGCGGTAGTATAAAATTAACCGGTAAATTTACTGGTAAGTGCATTAAGTTATTATTTACTAATTTTATTAATTTTACCAAGCTCATCGCTAGTATTAAGTACATTTAAACTCGAGAAACAAATTAAAGCAAATTTCAATACAAAATTAGTAAGATTAGTATTGATTTAATTTTTATTCAACATTTTATATCGATAATTATTATTTTTAATTTATTATTAACAATTAAATTTAATAATTTAATTGTCATTAAAATTTAACTAGTTTACTTTTCTCTAATTAAAATGAAAAAAATGTTTGTTTTTTTACTTTATAAAAATCGATACTTCTATAAAATTTTCAAAATATTTCTTCTCTACATTTACATATATATATATATATATATATATATATATATATATATATATATATATATATATATATATATATATATATATATATATATATATATATATATATATATATATATATATATATATATATATATATATATATATATATATATATATATATATATATATATCAGGGGCGGATCTAGCTTTTTTTTTGAGGGGTGCTGGCAAATATGTGTTGTGCTGCGACGATGAGGGGGTGTTTTCATTAACCCCCCCCCCCCGCGCTTTGCGTTGCATGAAAGGGGTTGGTTGTAAAAAAGGTTTTTATAAAGTACGGGGAGGGGAATTTTTTTCCGACCTCCCGGAGCTTATTAGGATCCCAATCCCCCCCCCCCCCCTTGATTATTAATTTGAAACAATATAAAATATTTTTGCTATTTTTTTACTTTGAGAAAAATATTTCTCTCAATAATAGATGAAAATATGAATAACCAACCAAAAAAACTATTTTAAGCTTTTTAAAATTCCGACCCTTCGGTTTATTAAGAAACCCCCTCTCCCCCGTTTATTATAATTTAGAAAAATTTCCGACCCTCCTATTTATTAGAGTACAGTGCGAAAGTAATTTTGTGTACATAAAAATATTTTGTATGCAAAGTAATGCAGCAACTATATATTGGCAGTGATCGACCGTTATATAAAGAATCAATCAATAATGATACAATAATTTCATGACCCCAAACAATGAACACACAATTTGTTTATTATTCGTATGACATTTAACATAAACTAGGAATAGCATAAGAATTGAACAGTAAAACCCAGTTTTGAAATGTTAAAAGTAAACAAATTTCTTACCCTAACTGTGCTAAATTTCCTTTTCTAAACTGTTAGCTTATGACCAATAAAGTAAATTTCAAATCATGAAACTTTACTAAATTAAAACCATATTTCAACAGTAGGAAAACTAAAATAAAATAGTAAAATAGTTACAAAATGAAGAACTGATAAAAAAAACTGTTAATAAAAATCTAGTTTCAATGGAACTCAAAATTTGCTTCTAATATGATCTTTAAACAGAAACTTGAAAATAAAACAAGTAACCATCTAGTTTAACTTCTAAAAACACCTGTGTCATGCACATTATATTGCAATTATAACACAATTGTATTAAAACTCACTATTAAAAATAATTATTACTATGATATATAAAATATATAATTATACAAGATAATTATTTATAAATTATAACAAAAATAATAACAATAATAATAAACTCTTACACTAAATACATCAATAATAGTGAATAGGTTTAATAACATTATATAACACTGTTTATAAACAAAATTATGTAACAGTAATAAAATAAATATTCTGAGTTTCATGATATTCTGGAGCCATTTATTTTCCAAGGATATTCCCCAAAAATATAAATAAAAATGTAAGAACAGACTTATTTTTAAATCCAGTTATAATTTAACTTTAATTATAATTAAACTATAATTATAACTATCAATAATGCTAATTTATTAATAATGAAAACTTTATAATTATGTCTGATAACTCAAACTTTTATTAAATCAGCTTTTCAATTCCTATTGAGCTTTCTATACATAACGAGAGCTTCCCCTAACTCTGACATTCGCCAAGTCTGATTATTTATCTATTTCCCTTGAGAATCAGACTTAACAAGATTCTACCGTATATATTTTTTGAAGTATAATTTCATGCTTAAAAAATACAAAAAAAACTTTCTAGAACTTTCAGAACTTTCTAGGACCACTATTTAAATTACTCAATAAAATATATAAAACAGTAAATAATATATTTATTACTGTTTTATTTAATAATATAATATTATATTATTAAATAAAACAGTTTAAATTGGATCAGAATTTAAAATATCTACAAGTTTCATTCTACGAGGATTTTTCCTAGCAAAACAATCAATCACTTCATTTACATCGATGCTGATATCTTGGTGAACGTGCATTAAAGCAAGACTATTAAATCTATTCTGTGACATTGTGTTACGTAGATAGGTTTTTAAACGACGAATAACAGAGATTGATCTTTCGCAAGTGCATGTTGTTACTGGAATAGTTGCAAGAATTTGAATTAAGGTAAATATATTAGGAAAAGTTATTCTATCAATAAGAGGAAGGAGTTTGGTCAGAGTAGTAGGAAGGGAATTTTTAAAGCTACGCCAATAATCTTCCCAGATGTTCAATTCGGTCATGATATACCGTGGTTCCGGAAGTTCATCCTCATACTCATTTGAAAAAAGAAGAAAGTTGCTTCTCCATTCAGCAACATTTAAAACGTTAGTTGGCATTGCAAAGAATCCATTATAAACAGCAATGTTTTTATTAGAAAAACGTAATTGAATCTGGGATGATAAATGATCAAGAAAAGGAATTGTAATGACTTTCTTGTAATACTCATTAATAGATTCACTAGGACAATTATTTCGATTAGGCTGTTTTCCTATTGTACGAGGCTTGTGCTCATAAACACCAACACTAGCTGCCAATACAACTGCCTCACTATACCAAGCACCATGACTGTGTTCAATGTCTGATCTTAGTCGCTGTAAAGCAAGATGTAACCAATTTATTTTTTCATGCGATGCAAAAACATCAAAGTTTGGAGATTGAAATTGTTTTGTAATTGGTCTTGTTACTTCCAAACAGCGAGACACCACTACTAAAGTAACAAGAAACTGAAAAGATCTAGTAGCAAAGAAATAACTATTTGCATCACGCACTGAGTCATGATTCCAAGACTTTTCATCGTTATTAATCATTAGCTCAAAGCATTTAATTATAGCAGGAAGTACCTCTATAAACACATCTAAACCATCAATTCTAGCAATCCATCTTGTACGACATACATCTATTAAACGAGAGTGATGAGCTTTTGGAAACATTTCTTTAATTTTTTTTTTCAGAACATCAAAACGCTTTGGACTAAAATTAAAGAACTGAGATATAACACGAACATTTGACATCATATTGCTAACTATCTGTATGTTACAGGCATTTGCAACACAAAGATTGAGGACATGAGATCCACAATTTCAATTTAGAAATTATTATGTCATTACAAATATTAATCAACTCATTTTGAGTAGTTTTAGAGCGATATGTAGCATTTTTTGGAGTAGAAATTCGCCCATTCACCAAACTGTTTTCTGCACAATCAGATATTTATTTCAAAATTGATTGAAGATTGCCAGAGTTACTATTTTCATTCTCATAGTAAAATGAATCATCTCTGTGACCTCGGAGAGGTATGTTTTGTTTTCCACACATAATAATTGCCAGAACTATTGGTTTTAATATTTCTCTATTTTTCTTGACTTGTTCATCAATTACTTTGTTGAGATTTAAGTCAATAAAATTTATCTTTTGCTCCATACATTGGCGAAAATGAGTTGCCTTTAGAGTTGCAGTTTGGTGAATTGGTGAACTTTCAGCATGTTTATTAAACTTATTAATGGCCTTTGAATATGCCACAAATGGAGATTTATAAAGCTGAACAAGTTTACTTGCATTATGACTTGATTCTTCAGATCCAAAAATAACACAATTAACACAATAAGCACCTTTTTTAATTTCTGAATATGCAAGCCAAGAGTATAATGAGAGCCAAGAGAATTGAAAGGGACGACCTGATTTATTGGATTCAAAATGAAAACTAGAGCTTGGTTTATAAACATTTTTTAGTAAATCATACTTATCTTCATTGCCTAGTTTATTAATTCCATAAGTTTCATAGAGCCCGATATCGTATTTGTTTACAAAAGATAGTTCACATTTATTTCCAAAAGCAGAAGAACTACTTTTAGAGTTTAAATTTGCCTTAATCGGTGAGTGTATATATTTTGAAGAACATTCTGCAATCGATAATGTGGTAGAACTTTTTAATTTGATTGGCAAAGATACAACACAAATTTTTTTGTCTGTAGGAAAAGGTGACTTAATAGCAAATTGATCAATTGTGAGTTGTTTTCTTTTTTTAAAAGTTGAAAGAATTTTAACTGAATCTAAAATATCTGTTTCCTGAGTAGAATCAGGAAACAGGATACTAGATTTCGAAGAAGTAAGTTGATTAATTTCAGGTAATTTTACTACTTTAGGTGCAAATATATTAGGAGCTTGGTATTTTTTAGGAATACATTTTAAAGATATTAAAGGAACAAAGTGATCTTTGTTTATAAATATATTAGAGGTCTGTTTAAAACCTGCAATAACTGAAGAGCAATGAAGAATGTGTATTTTTTTTTACAGATGTGCTTAAAGAATGTTCAACACGTGGTCTAACAGTGCAATTAAACAATATTTCATAAACAGTTTTTTCTATTTCTTTTCTATCCTTTTCTATAGGATAATATGATTCAATTGGTATTCCAACAACACTTGAGAGAGCACACAAAGTAAGAAACGAGGAATAAGAAAAATTTGTTGCAATATTGATAGATTCTGATATGACACTGAGTGTTTTATTATTTTTACAAAAAGAATTATATGCTTTTTGGGAAATAATAATAGAAAAAGCTGTGTTTTCATCAATTCTTCGAGATTTGGTAACATCAGTTTGAGAAAAAATAATTGGATGGTTTAAATAAAAACCTACATTTGTATATAATTCGATACTGGTCAGGCATCTAAGGTATTCTGACAAAGATTCGTTGCCAATCAATGATATAGAACAAGCATTAAATAAACAGTTTCCGTTTGGAGAAGTTCTAATAATAAAAAAAAAAATTAATATAAGCGAAGCAACATAATTTATGTTATGTCACAAAATAATTATTACATAATTTTATATCATAAAATTACTTACTAGTAAATGATTTACTAAATGTAAATTTGGTATTATTCAAACATAAAAAAAATTATAACATAATTGATTATTTTCTCCTTGAAATATGATATTATATGAAATATGATATTATATACTTTTTTGTATACTTTTTTTTTTAGTAAAATTGTGTTTATGCTTAAGTATATATACTTAAGGATGAACACAATTTTACTTAAAAAAAAGTTTTTTAAATTTAAGCACCTAGAACAAAATTTTACACATCTTTCAGCTTAAATAAAAAAGTTTGTAGTAAAATATTAGGCACAAAAAGCTATAGTATAGCTTTTTATATATCCTATAGTATAGGCTAAACAAAATGTGTGTGTGTGTAGGCTATACAAAATATGTGTGTGTGTTGTGTTAATTAATGGTTAAAATAATAGCAAATTAAGAAATCATTTAAAGCCGGTTATATATGATTTCTTAATTTGCTATTATTTTAATCATTAATCAACACAACACACACATACATAAACACTTCGTTTGTTTTTTGTTTTTTTAATTTAATATAATTATTTAAGAAACAATTTATTACCTCACTGGTTGAAAATCACTTTCTGCTCGAAATGATTGAGATACGGGAAACTGCATACTTGAAACTTTGCATATTTTATTCAATATACTTACTATAGATTTTTCATTAAATAAAAATATTTCTCTAATCTTATTATGAGCTTTGACAATAACATTAGATAAAAACGATTCCTTTTCTGATTGAACCCTATTTTCATCTAAAATACATTTTAAAATGATTCGAAGCATTGAATCCGCCATGTTTAGAACACTTAACCTACGAGTTAACAAAAAGCTTAGTGAAAAACCTTTTTTCTGATTTTTGCGTGATTGGCTTGCACCCTTCAGAGATCTTTCTGATTGGGTCAGCACCCCTCAGAACCTGTTTTGATTAGCTTAAGAAACCAAGCCAATCAAAAATAGCTTCTGAGGGGTGCAGGCCAATCAAAAATAATTCTGAGGGGAGCAGGCCAATCAAAAAGTGACTATACTGGAGTTTCCTAGTCGAAGCATAAGTATACACAAAATACGCAAGCGCTGAACGCAAAGTATTACACAGCAACAAAGATAATTATTTATTTATTTTTGACTTCCTTCACAAAAAGTGAAATCGCAAATTTTGAGTTGAATAAACTATTTTAACAATTCAATTTTTATTTATAAAAAAAATGCAACGAAATAGGAAACTTTACTTGTTAAAAGGTGTGCTGGCTGACGGTGGGTGTGACGGGTGCTGGAGCACCCTTTGAACCCCTCTGGATCCGCCCCTGTGTATATATATATATATATATATATATATATATATATATATATATATATATATATATATATATATATATATATATATATATATATATATATATATATATATATATATATATATATATATATATATATATATACATATATATATATATATATATATATATATATATATATATATATATATATATATATATATATATATATATATATATATATATATATATATATATATATATATATATAAAGTAATAAAAATACCTTACAAAATTGAGAAAAAAAAAAATACTTGAAGCAAACTATAGTTTGTTTCAAGTATTTTTTCATTTTTTTTAAAAGTAAATATATTCACATTTATCTCTGTTTGCACGTTATAATATGTACAGTGGTGTTAAAAGTATAAAAATCATCTAAAAATTGTATTGATTTCTTAATTTAAAGAATAAATGCAATATGATTTGGTGGCTATTTTAACATATTTTATCCTTACTTGAGAGGTTTTAATGGCTGCGAGTAAACATTTGTATAGCAAGTAACATAAAGACACTATTTTATATGTATTTTGAATGGACTTTATACTTTGTAATAAAAACCTTTAAGGACAGCACCAATGCTCTTGTTATAGCTGAAGCTTTAGAGATTAAGCCGAAACTAAATCTTTTAACTTTTCAACCTCAATGTAACTTTTCAGAGAAAAGGTAAATTTCAGTAGTAAGCAATTTGTACTGCCACAAAACACAGGAACAGTTTTTTAAATTGCTTTTTTTTATTCAATCAAATGTTTTACTGAACAAGTTAATAGACACTGCTGATTAATCAAAATGCCATCACCAGTAGGTCGAAGACCGCCAGCATTAAACTGCTGTTTAGAGCAAATCATACTAAATAGCATTACTTTATTGCATACATTTATTTGAGTTAACTCATACTTTCTCGCGACCTAGATCTTTAAAAAGTAGAGTTACAAATTGATAACAACTTTGTTGAGCATGATCAGGCCCCTATAATACAGCTAAATCGGTGACAACTTTAATAAAAAGTGCTTGTTTTTTTCATTCCATTGTGGCCAAGAAGTTCATGAGATGTATATCCAATTCAAAACATATTGGTATTTGACATACTAAGAACTTTAGAAGTTAAACAAACTTGCAAAGTCTAATCGGTTCTGGCATTAATCAATGAATGAACACATGATCAATGAACAAGCCTATAATTAAAAAATGGAACGCTAAAACGTGTTGAGGAGTTTTTTAAACCAAAATATGCATCAACAATATCATTTTAAAATTTTTTAAAGAATTTACAAACTATTTTGTTTGAAGCAATTGTTTTATTCCTTTTTAAATTGGTGATTTTAATATTTATAACACCACTGTATACTTAAATAGTAATTACAAGGTGACGAACCAAAAAATTTAACCAAGAAACAGTTTTTTACGTAAAATAAAAGACTTCCATTTCTTGAACCTTTATTGGCATATCTGAGCCTAATAAAAGAAAACTTCTGATTTTTAGTGAATAATCATTGATATTTAGTCTTTGATACTGGTGTTCAAAGACAACCTCTTCTGAACCAAAACAAGGATATATTCTTCCATATCTTTGAGTTTTTGAGCAAATTTGCTTGTTACCAAGATCTTTGATCTTCAATACATTATCTCGATAAGTAGTAAACACAAATGACTTGTCGCTTTTTGAATCTTGTGCATCTGAGTTTAAAAAAATTGAATTCTGAGTCTATGTACTTATAAGTTAACTTTGAAAACACTGCTGCACCATTACGCTAGACATTATTCAAAATTTAAGTTATTATTATACAAAACTTTGATATGCTTGTTAAAGAAAATTTTGACTTAATTAAACAAATAAAACTATAATAATAAAAAGATTTTTGCACTTACGACTCCAAGGAGTATCTACAAACCCCCCTAAAATCCAACTTTCAGCTCCTACCATTTTGACAACTAGCAAAGAATTTTTTATAGAATAGCATGGTTCAAAAAGTTTCCAAATCCTATTGGGATCATAATCAAATACTCTACTAACTTGCATGCATCGAGAAATCTTGTAAGTTGGAATGTCAATTTTTTTAACCAATCATAAATTTTTTTATTTGCTTCTATAGTAGTTATAATGTTTGAAGACACTAAATGTTAAGAAACAACTAATGCTGTTATATTTTAATATTATATTGTTTATTATGAATTATGAAAATAATATACTTTTAATAGTACAGTAAAGTAAAAAAAGATTTCATTATTATAAAGTAAAATAATTCATTTATTTAATGCCAAACAGTAAGCAAAATTTAAATTGAGGAGCAAACATGCAAATTTTTTTTTGTCCACCGTATCAAATGTGTGGTAAAATAGAAAAAACTCATTACTAGTTTTTACTTTACTAATATTTATTTTGTTTTTATTAATATGTATTTCTTTTTAAATAAACTTCATGTTTATTGATTTAGTAAATGGAAGCATTTATCAGAAACTCTATTATGTAAATTTTCATGAAAAAATTAAATAAAACTCATTTTGCTTGGATCTGTAGGACGAAACTTTTTTTGAATGTAACTTTCATGGACAAATTTGATATGAATGAATATAAATAATAACATTCAAAAAACATTTTTTTATTTAAAAAAGTTTCATTTTCTAACAGATATTTCCTATTCTAGGCAATCACACAGTTCTTCTTCCAGTTTTTTTTCAGGTGATATTGATAGTCCAAGAATGTGTTTATAAAAATCAAAACGTTTATCTTCCAAGTCTTGCCATTCATTCCAAAACATGATGCTCAAAAGTTTTTTGATATCTTTATTTTTTCTCCGCAGTGATAAAATGGCTTGAAGGCACACTCTCGAGTGTTAAGTTTTTCAAATTTCCGTTATTATTTCGTTTAGTTAGCAAAAGAAACTTATCAGCATCTGAATCAAAAATATTTTTGCATTGCTTTAAATTTGATCGAGTTTTGGTTGTCTTTCTTTTTCTTGATAATATTGATTCGTTTTACATCACTTATCATGGGTAGATTCTTATAATATTTCTGCAGTGATTTTGCGTCTTTTAAATCCCAGTCGATGTCACATTTTCTTACTTGACCTATGTAAATATACTTCTGAGTAAATGTTATAATAGTCATCTTTGGATAAAATAATTTCACATTTTCTTAGCTTTTTTTCCACCCTACCAAAAATTCTATCCACCGGTAAAAAACTATGATTACGAACAGGAAAATAAAACTAAATCTCGTTTATACTTGTAGAACTATTGGGTTGAATCTGAAGAAAACATATTACTGTTTTCAATGCAATGTTAATTTTGTTTTGAGAAAATATCCGTCACAAAAAAAAGCGTAGTAACTTCTTCGATTGAAAATCGGTATTCTGTAAAAAATGCCTTTGTCTGCTTGTTCTTCTGTCCAGGTATAGAATAATGGCTTAGTACAGCTAAGATCAGTAATACATAAATTATAAAAATTTGTTTGTCTTAAATAAAATGCCTCTTGAACGAAAGCTTTTGGCAAGGGCTAGATTTGTGGCATATCGAAACAAAAACTTAAAGCAATTGGTATGTCTGCTTTCAAAAGTGTATAAAACGCATTAGCTCGTTTCTTGCGAAGCTTTTTTTGAGTGATATAACTATTACGTTCACTGGAGCCTTCAACAGAATTTTTTTATTTGTATGTTCAAATAAGTGCTGTAATTGCACACATCAGAAGCTAGAGAATTAAAATGTTAAATTCATTCACAAAAATTCTTCTGAAAATTGCAAAATGGACCTTCTTTTTGTTTTTACAGGTTTTTACATTGTATAGAGTGCTTAATTTTTTTGATACTAAAATCACATCGCAAATAAATTCTCCTTGATTTATTCTTATTATAATGGCTTTCCGTACCCCGCAGTTGACTTATGAATGCTCTCACAAAAGCTTTCTTTTCAATGGACTTATGGATTGTTCTGTCTCCATATCGTTTACCTTCTACTCTCTTGTTAATATTTTGCAATCTCGTACGACCTATTGTCATTACACTGAGGAATAGGTTTTTACAAACATGCAAGCATAGTAACTGGTCAGATTTAAAAAAATGTTTTTCTTTGAAATTGTGTGAGCCTCCTTCCTTTTGTTTTTGGGCTGTGGGTCAAGGCTGCCTTTTTCTGATAGTACTTGTAACTTTTAACATATTGGCAATAATGTTATTTTGTCTCTGCTTCTTTACCTCTTTATAAAAATTATCCCTTATGTTCTTCACAAATGATGGTGTTATTTAATTACATGAAAAACGATTGTTTGATGAATTGTGGTTGCAAGGTTTATAGATGTTTGACCCTGGGGGGAGTCGAATATCTTTTTTTTTTTTATCTTTAGCCCTTTTTCCACTTTTTCACACATTTGCATCACCCACAAGACTTGTATCTTTCTCATTTCCGACATCACTAATTATTTTTTCAATTTAATATTACAAAATCACCATAACGACAAAATTATCAAACACCACTATAAAGCGCTACAACTGACAACAAAAACAACAACATAACCTCAAAATTTGAACGCATTTCATTCAAAAAGTGATTTGTCACAAAAAAAGTGTTTGCATTTTACCTCGATTTTATTTTATTTAGATATATTGAAGATAACATGTTATAAATGAAAATTATATTATGAAATTTATAAAAGCGAAACTATTTACTATCATAAATTATTATTTTTATTTTTGTGAGAAAACACTATTTGCATGTTTGCTCCTCAAATATACAAGCTGAGGGGGGTAGTAACTTTATACAAGCTGAGGGGGTAGCAAACTAGTAAAAGAACACTAGGCTCACAATCGAAAAATTCAAGGTTCAAATTAACTCAAAAAGTACCACGATCAACTTTTTTTCTGTATAGCGGCCTTAGTTATTAAAGTTCGTGTTTTGGAGTTAGCAGGTTGAGAGAGAGCTTAAGTGTACTAAAAAAATACGCATGAGTTCAAAGTAGCAAAATATAAAAATAAAAAAACAAAAAAATATAAGTGGAGCGTTAGAGTTGGTTAATTATTATGTAAATAAAAGAAAGTAATTTTCATACTGATTAATGTATAAAAAAAACTTACATATAAAACATCGTATTATAGAAACTCTTTAAACTGTTGATGTACCGTCAGTAAATTTACATGAGTATATACCACTATTAGTTACTTGTATTGTAATATTATGAAAACTTTTGCTCTTTATTTCTGTATGCTCAATAGCTTCACCAGTAACTAAATATCGCCAGTTTCCAGACATTTGGTCTGTTTGTCCAAATGAACCACACCAAAGTGTAATGGGGAAGCTAAAAACAATAGATTCTGCTGGAGGTCCATAAGTAATTTCTAATGGTTTTGTTTTCAACTGAACTATGCCTGAAGCTGAACCTTAAAATTTAAATTGCTTCTCTTAAAATATTTCAAAATAAATATTACTTAGCAATTAACGTTAACTATTTTATGACTCATAATTCACTTAAAAATAAAGCAAAAAAAATAAAATAAAGCATAGTAAGCAACAGAAAAACCAGTATGAAAACAATTAGCAAACCACATTTGTCTAAAAGAATCATAGATACTATGCTTAATAGCCCTTATGTTTTTGTAGATACTAAATGTATTTTTTTTAAACAAATTCATACCCAATACACCTGCAAGCAACCGCTAATTAAGCTGAAATTTAACAGAAAACAAATTGAGTGAGTTAAAAAGCAAGAAAGTATTTAAAATAAGATTTTAAATTAAGTTAAAAACAAAGATGAAAATAAGATTTTAAATTAAGAAAAAAAACAAATATGGTAAGGAATTAGGAACACTGATGAAGAGAAAAAAACTAGAAAGAATAGAAGAGTAAATGATGATTCATGCAACATTTAGTTTTGATTGAAAGGACAAGTGATAATAGCTCGCATAATGGAACAAGTTATAAAAGCAGTTGTAGATTTTGTAGAAAATCTACAACTGTTACTATAACTGCTTTAGCTTTGCAACTAAAGCAGTTCCAAAAATATTTACAACAACAACATTAAAAACAACAATATTAAAAACAACAACATTTACAACAACAACATTTACAAAAACAACATTTACAACAACAAGATTTACAACAACATTTACAACTATATATTTACAACATCATTTACAACAAAAAAATTTACAACAACCAAATTTACAACATTTAGAACAACATTTACAACAACAATATTTACTATACGTTTTTGAACCTTCTCTAAAGGAGATAAAGCCGCATTACAAGAACCAGCCCGAATGTGACAAAAGTATTCCATAAAGAGATTTTTAGATATAGAGAATGGAATCAAGAGTAAACAAACAGCAAGATAAGGAGAAGCAACCATAGCAGATGCTAACTTCGCGATGGATTGTATATATGAGATATCAGTAGTCAATAAAGACATAAAGTAGATGATTCAGTAAGAGTTTCAATATTTTAAATATTCCTTATGGCAACATTATACTGTTGGTATGGCAACATCAGAAATATCAACAAAATTATTAGCAGTAAATAAATAAGTTTTGTGCTAAAACTCATTATTTGCTAGCACATATGCATATTTTGCATATATAGCACAAATACACATTGCATATTTTGCACTATTTAAGGCAGGTGGACAAAATTATTTGATTTTTTTAACACTCATTAATGTCCAAACAACCACTTTAAGGTAAGATATTAAGATATATATTCAACTCTATTATAAATTTTAGTTAAATTATAGCTAATATTGAAAATTATTTAATAAACCTTACACCTTTAAAGAGCACGGATTTCAATTTTTTTTTAACTAGATAACTCCCTAAAATAATATAATAAACTTAGAACGTAAAACTGAATAATGACCTCTTCTATGCTTATGCTGGTGTCAAAAACTTTTTTGATAGTTGTTTTACTTTTTTATCAATTTATCCAGTACAAAAAAAAAAAGATTTTGGCTCTATTTCGCTCAGAACAGTTATAAAACTAGTGTCAATCAAAAAAAGGATTCCATTTCTTAACATTAAATTATCGGCAGATCCAGATCAAAACTATTTTGAAAAAGATTTACCACTAATTGATGAAAAATTGAAATAACAATTTTAAAAAAAAGAAGATAGTTGTAACATGTAATACAAGGCCTAGGTTATTTAGAAAATATTAGAAAAGGTAAATTATTTTAAAACTTCTCTCATTTTGAAAAATGTTGAACAATAGCCTAATTAACAATAAATACGTTTGTAGCCCTGATAAAATAACTTTATCAGGAACTTTATTAGACGTGATAACTCAAGCAGCATGTTGTGTCGGGCCACTAACAACATTAGCAAATTTTGCATTATGTTATGTTTAATGCCAGCTACAAATTGAGTGTATAGATGCTATACACATATATATATTGACTAATATAAAAAAAAAAACTCACTAGCAAAAATAATTATTTATTATTCATACAAAAATCCTTGTATGCTAAAACAAAAATACAAATCAGATATGATTTTAATTATAAAAATTATAAAAGGAGAATATATACAAGTTCAACAATTAAACTTTTAAAATGTATAGATACAAATTGAGTGTATAGATGGTGGTGTTTTACAATCTGACCAGCTAGAGAACAATACATCAAAATGTTGTGAAGTTGCAAGAAATATCTTATAAATAATTATCAAAGAAATAATAGATTAAAGGATTAGATATAAGAGGAAGAAAATAAAAAAATAAAAATATGTATATATATACATATATACATTTGTACACTTTCTGATCCTGGTAAACATGTGTTATTTGAGTAGATCATTTAAATTTTTTAATTTAAAATTATTGAAGCATAAAACACAAGCACAATTTAACCATTTTAAGAACAAAATATAAGACTTAAAATAATTATTAATATTTTATAAAACAAAGAAACTACAATTTTTTTCCCCCTTTTTAGTAAATATTAGTGGTCAAATAAATTTAGCTAATAAACTTGGCTAACAAATGTGTACCAACTTAAAATTTTAAATTGTTTTTTAATGATATACTTTGTATATCGTTAAAAGTGGATTGTTTTTACACTTAGAATTCTCTAATTTAATATCTACAGAAACAAGAAGAGTTAATAACAGTATAAAAAACAATAGGAACAATAGAAACATTAGGAATTAGTACTATTACTAAACAAAAAAACAAAAAAAATCCTTGGGCAAACAATTGAATTAAATTGAAAACAAAATAACATACATGTTTGGTTGAAAAATCAATTTCAAGCAAATAATAGAAGGTAAAATTCTTTATTTTAAAATGTAAAAGAGACCATAAAGTTAAAATAAAGTGCAATGTATATTACTCTAATAGGTTGTACCGTTATTGCATTTATTAGTTAATTATTAAATTAGTAAAACTAATTATTAAATTAGTAAAACTAATTATTAAATTAGTAAAACTAATTATTAAATTAGTAAAACTAATTATTAAATTAGTAAAACTAATTTAGTAAAAATGAGTCACTTTTTTGTACAAAATAAAAGTATTAAGTGTAATAAATTTATCTCAATACTGTAAAGCCAGTTTCGATATAATTTATAGATCTTTACTATTATATCTTTTTTTTAATTCAATTCAATTCAATATATTCTGAAATAAGTTGTAAAATTTCAAGGACTTTTACAAATAGTACAAGTACTAATCTAAAGTAAAAACCTGCAACATTACAATAAAAGTGATCATAATAACAATAATAATAGTATTGATAATAATTATAGAAATAATATTAACTATAATAATAAGATGACGATAAAGAGGAATATTATTAGTAACAAAACTAACAATAATAATAAAGATATTATACAATCAATATTAGATAATAGCAATAATAGTGATAAAAACAATTACATAGTATAAGTAGTAAATAAACTTAAGAAAAAATTAAAAAAAGCAATAATAATACTTATTATGTTATAAATAAAAATAACAATTTACTAATAAAGATAGAAGAATATTATTGCATTAAAGATACTAGACTTGCTTTAAGAGAAATATTTGCATTTAAGAAAACAAGAAAAGGCTGTTTTAACTTATAGGTTAAAGGTTTTCTGGCCTTAGTAAATATTACTGTTGAAAAACTGAGGTACTGGACAACTAGTGCTCTTAATGGATGATTGACATTTATAAAAAAATATCAATCATTAGTATCAGACTAGACAATTATTAGTTACAAGAGATTTTTTAACAAAATATTTTTAAACACTCTGCAAAAAATAATGAACCCAGTAAGCAGAAGACATATTCAAGATATCTAAAAGATGTAATAATAGACATAATAAACGTCTCACAAAGAGCGACTGGAAGATTGTTAAAGATTACACAGGTGGTGGAAGGAAAATAGTTTGCACAATGGTACAGGTGAGACAGTAATTAATCAGATTGTTACATTCAAAGAAAATGCAAAATTGAAATATTGAAGTTAAAAAAGTTAAACTTTTATTCTAAAAATTTTCCTTTTAAGGATTAGCTTACCTAAATAATTTTCTGCTAAACAAACATAGAAGCCTTCGTCTTCTACTTGAACATCCATAATCATGAAATCACCAAAACCTGATTGAACTGATCTTGTAGCTGGTAGTTCTCCAAACCTTTTTTCCATAATATTTTAGCAGCAGGATTAGTAATAACATTACATGTTGGAAATGTTGCATTTGATGCCAAGTAAACATAAATTATTGAGGAAGAAAAAGAGACTGAAGGTTTTACTGAAAGTTGGAAAACAAAACAAAAAAAAATTAAAATACTATTTTAATACTTTTTTACAAAATATTTATTTTCATATATTGCAAAAAAAAACTGCATTTTTTAGTTTTTACTATTTAGTAAGTCAATGTATGCATGTTACGTTATGACATCAGACTGGTTATCAAGATTTGCAAAATTATATATAAATATACATATATAGTTTTTAGCAACCATTAATATATATAAACTTTATTTATTTTGAGATTAATATTATAAAAACTGTTAAAAAATAAATTATTCAGAATTAAGATTAATTATATTCATTTGAAATCATACAAATATATAACTTTTTCTTTATTTGTAATTAAATAAATATTTACTTAAAATTATTTTTTAATTATGTTATTAAAATATTTTATGATGTCTAAACTAATTTATTAATAAGTTGAAGCACATGAAAATAATTTATTTTATTATTATAACTAACTGCGTAATTACAATGAGTAATTACAGCATTACGGAATCAGTGACCTATGTAATTGTATTATATTACACATTACTGCGTCATGACTGCTTCATGGGCCTATAACCATATATATACATACATGTACATTTTAATAAGATCTTTAAGTTTTGATCTTTTTCAATTTTAATGAGATCTTTAAGTTCCTCTTTGGATTTTAAATTTTTGAGGGGTCCTAAAATTTTTTTAATTTATTTTTTCTAAACCATATCAACCTTGGATTTAAAAAAAAGCAGAAAAAAATGCTTGTTTTATAAATAATAATTTTAATTAAAAAAAATTTTATTAAAAAAAATATTTGCAAAAATATACCTAAAACCCCCATTTTGTTAAAGACAAGGGTTTTTATAAAAAAAAAACGACTCTATCTTATATTTTTAAGTATGGTTGTGACAGTTATTGGCACCTTAACATTATTTTTAATAGTAATTTGTGTACATAAACCCTTCCAGTGAATGAAACCATCTCAAAGTTGGCACAATATTAGAAATACTAAAAGCATTTTACTTTGCTGCATTATTATAAAAAATATATCTTGTATTAAAATTAGAAGTTTATTGAATTGCTCTCCCAAGCCAGCATCAATACTTTATTTAAATGAATTAAAAATAGTAATAAGATAGCTAATATACTTTAGAAATTTATACCTGAGCTATCGAATATGTTTGGTGATAATTTTACCTCTGCAACCATATCTCTCCATACTTCATAAAGCTTGCACCAGTGTTGCAAATTGTTAGTATTGCCTTTGTTCCATATTTTAAACTGCTTAAGTTCAATTTCTGTCAAGTTTTTCTCAAAACCTTCTAATGCCAATTACTTAGCAACATCAAATGTAAAAATGGGCTAAGGAGCTTGTTAATAAGTTGAGACCACCTTTTTAAAATTAACTTTATCTGAGTTAAATGGGAACTAAATAAACCACAGCACTCATGCTTTTTTCATGACTGGAACAGTTATTTGAACAATAGTTTTCATTGCCATGGCAGGAAACTTGTCATTTGTAATGACAGCTTCTGGGTGGCTCATACTGTAAATCTGCACTTCAGGTGCCCAGTAGTCTTAAAGTGAGTTTATTACACCGACATCAGCTGGTTGCTGTACAAGTGTGGCATTTGGGTACAAGCAGTATAGTACGAAACCTGTCTCTACACAATAGTTAGATGTATCATAGCTCAGGCGAGTGGAATGACCACCAACAAAAAGTACGATTTTCTGATAATTGTCTTTTATGTTAAGCAAGCCTAAATATTCTTTAAACTCTTATTAACCAACAAAATATCATTTAAATTTTTTCAAATGATAAAGTCTTACCCTTCATTCATCCACTAGAACTCCTCTGGACTATCATTCCAAGTGAAACACATTGCTGCAAATGCTTAGACAGTTTCTGCCTTTTTAAAATTACCATAGGAGGAGCCATTTCTCCTACTGCCAAAAAGTTAATTGCAACTGTGACATTTATTTTTCACTAGTAGTGCAAATCTGTTGCAAATATTCATGCTTTCTACAAATAAATTTATCTCTGTTTGAATTTTAATAAAAAGCAGTCTCATCTAAATTAAAAATACGTTCTGATAACTGAAACACATGACTTAATTCTTTATCTTCCATAAATTATTTTACTTCCATAAATTATTTTTAAGTTGACCATGCTAATAAAGACTTTTGGTGACACTAGATCTACCTAAAGAGTGATGCTTTGATGTTTTAGACTTTAATTCAGAGTGCCTGTCTAGATATCTGTATGATTAAGTTCTAGAAAGGATTCCATTTTTAAATAAAGCAGGATGCAAGCTTTTATGTATTATTTCTGAAATTATTAATAATAAATCTAATATTTTTAAAGGAAATCCTCTTCTTGCCATTTAAATAAGTTTCAAATTTCAATATATGTCTCACAAGCTTCTTCAATGTATACTGGTAAAGTAGGAAAAGGTCCAGGTCTACACATAAGGGTGTCAGGTCAGGTTTATCCTGCCACTGGTAACATGTAACCCAGTAAAATCTGCTTCATATCCTACTGCCTTGTAGGATACGCCTTTTAAGGCAAAGGCTAGGAGATGCCAACTCTGACATTAAACACCCCCTGCCTTGGTTGAGTAAAGGCTAGAGATGGTGTCTCAATAAAAATACTCATCTTGGGCAGATGTTAAATGCATCCGGCTGCTATCTTGTAGAAGGCTTCCTAGGCAAAGACTTAAGGGGTAAACAGATTCTATCTGTTGACCAGCCTCGCATTCCTTCTTCATCTATTAGGCTGGAAGAGATGTATTTTTAATACATTGTTTCCAGTTTAGGATGTTGAATGCTGGATCTTCTTGATTCGATGTATGGGTTTTGCTTGTGTCTCTGTTTTTATGACTAGGCAACTCATTCTATCATCTCCTAATGAGGGTACAGCTCTAAAACTCAGTTTTATGGTCCTGAGGCCGGCTGGGTAGTCAGGTTTTATTAGTAATGAGGCAATTGCTTAGGCTATTAAACAATGTACTGAGTACTATCTATGTTTCGAGTAAAGTTCTTTAACAAATTTAAAAACGAAAAAGTAACAAAAAATGTCATCAACAAGTTTGCTAAACCTATCATTCACTAATATTCATGGTCGTCGTAGTAACTTTTCTTCTGTCGGGAAAAGTTACTACGAAGACCACAACAATTCCAGGTCAAGCCTCATGGTTTTCCTCAAATTGCGCTGCAGCGATTGCCAATCGAAACCATTACTTCCATATTTATCAGCAAAACAATTCTCCAGAAAACAGACGTCTGTTTATTACTGTTAGGAACCATTGTAAAAAGGTTTTGTCTAATGCAAAAGCCCACTATTCTCAGGTCATGAAATCTCTATTTCATCACAAAATTTAGGCTCTCGTGACTTCTGGAGAATCTTTGTAATTCCACCTCTTTTGTATCGTTCAGACTTTGTCACCTCACCTAAAGACAAAGCTGAATTGTTTGCTAAGAACTTTTCATCAAAATGATCTCTTAATTTTACTAGTTGCATTCTACCTGATATAGCTGTCAAACAGGTTGATCAATTGCTTGACATTCGTATCACTCCAGCTTCTGTATTTAAAATGATTTCCTGCTTTGACTCTTCTACAGCTTGTGGCCTCGACAACATACCTATTATAGTCTTGCAGAAGTGTTCTCCAGAGCTGTTGTCTATCCTTTCAAAACTATTCAACAAATGCTTATCAGAGTCTTTTTTTCCAGCCTGCTGGAAAACAGCATCTATTTTTTAAAATTCTGGAGAGCGATCTGATTCGCCTAACTACCATCCCATTAGTCTTCTACCTATCATAAGCAAGGTTTTTGAACTTTAATTAACAAACACTTTATCTCACATCTTGAATCTAATAACTTACTTTCTGATCATCAATATGGATTTCGATCTTCTCGTTCTATGGCTGATTTACTAACAGTAATAACCGATAGGTTTTATTGTGCATTAGATAAAGGTGGAGAGGTTAAGGTCATCGCTCTTGACATTTCTAAAGCATTTGATAAAGTTTGGCATACTGATCTTCTCCATAAACTTTCTTCTTACAGAATATCTGGAAACATCTTTAAGATTAATGAATCCTTCCTTTTCAGTCATAGTATAAAAGTTGTAATTGATGGAAAGCACTCTTCTTATTCTGTAACCTCAGGGGTTCTTTAAGGTTCAATCCTTGGCCGTATACTCTTTTTAAGTTACATTAACGATCTTTCAGATGTATGTATGTATGTATGTATGTATGTATGTATGTATGTATGTATGTATGTATGTATGTATGTATGCATGTATGTATGAATGTATATAAATTAGTTAATGCTAAGATATACCTTAGCATACTAAAGAATAAATTGCCTATTTTCATGCCTATACATCAATGCAACTATTTCCAACATAATGGCGCACACTGCCATCAAGCTGCAACCATCAAGGCTTGGCTACAACAATAAGGAACCAACATTCTTGGGCCGTGGCCTAGCAACTCGCCAGACCTCAACCCTATTAAGAACTGTTGGGGTGTTTTGAAGGTGAAAGTGGCTGTTAAAATTCCTACATCTCTGGCGGAATTGTGGGAAACTGTGAAAGCAGTTTAGGCCACTGAAATTACTGTGAGTTACTTTGAAAAGCTGTGTTTATCAATGCCGCACAAAATAGCTGCTGTGCTAAAAAATAAGGAAAAATATACAAAGTATTGACATTTCCTGTTATGTAAATAAGTAGTAATTGACTCTTTCTTGTCCTTTTTTGTTTTTGAACTCACTCATACTATGTGATTAAAACAAACATATAAAAACACAAAAAGTGCATTTTTTTGCAAGTGTTCTATCCATTTTGGCCAAGACTATATATATATATATATATATATATATATATATATATATATATATATATATATATATATATATATATATATATATATATATATATATATATATATATATATATATATATATATATATATATATATATATATATATATATATATATATATATATATATATATATTGTCATTTGGAGATTTTGTTTTTTGTTAATAACAAGTTAAAATTAACAACCATAGGGTTGGTGGGAAAAAATTACAAAAACTAATAAATGTCCTCTCTTGAAAAAAACAAAACAACATACTGTGAACATTAAAAAAACAAAACAATCTACTGTAAATATTAAAAAAACAAAATAACCTACTGTTAACAAAAAAATAAAAAAACCTACTGTGAACATTAAAAAAACCAGTCTTTTCTACTTGACCCAGAAAACTTTTTCCTATACAAGAAACATTACCATGATTTTGAAAGTTGATATTTGATATTGTCAAATAGCTAATCACTACAGAAGAACTTTCATAAACTTCAGTTTTAACTTCTTTGTTCGTTCCATTTAAAATCCATTCAACAGATGGAATGGGATTCCCAAAAAATTTGCAAAACAATGTATTATTTTCAGAAATAAGAACAGTTTTATCTAAGTCTATTAGTTCTGACTGCGGTTCAATAAGACTAAATCCTTTTTCTCCTCTATCTCCTTTTGGCCCTTGAGGACCAACATCACCTTTTGGCCCTCTTTCTCCTTGTTTACATCTATGTTGAATTATTTCTTTACATTCCTCAATAAGAAATAAATAAATAAAATTATTTTTATAAATATCTATAAATTTCTAAATCTTATTATATTTCAACTAATGATCTGTAAGAAACCAGCACTGATTTTTTTAAATTTTACATTTTAATTATATTATTAAATTATTTTACATATTATTGACATACTATTATACTATTATTTACATACTACATACATTTTGTAAACAAGCTTTAAATTTCAGACATTCAAATACAAGAAATTTAAAACTATAGTTTTATAAACATTATAAAGCAGTAAAAGCAGGTCAAACTGTTCACCGAGCAATAAAAATCGAATAACTTTATTATTTTTTTAAATATTTAAACTGTTTTTTTGAATAAAATAGAAAAAACCAAAAAGCACATTATTTATTATTATTTATTTAAATTGTGTTTGAAAAAATGAAAAAAAAAAAAAAAAAGATTTAGCTGAAATTTTGTTAAAACTTAAATATAAAATGTTTTTTTTTAAAAAAATAAAATTTAACATTTTATATATCTTAATGTATATATTTTTATATATTTTTATATAGCAGTGGTATACACTGAATTTTTAGATGTTTGAGTTTTGACACATACAGGCATTGTGCAAACTCCAAACTTTTGTATGTTCATGCTTATGTCAAATGAGAATGTTTTGCTAAGAGGTGCGATGATTGGAGCTTGGGGACAAAAAAAAACCCAATTTTTGGGCACACCCAGCCCTTAATGCGGGAGCAACAAGTTGATAAAATAATTTCTTTAGTATTTTTATCTAAGTTTATATTCATCAACAAATTTCAAATTTCATGCAATAATCTCTTATTTTTCGAAAATTATGACCATAAAAAGTTTTATTTTTAAGTTTTTTTTTTAGGAAAACTTTCTTTATCAAAGGTTTTACATTTTGTTGCTTTGTAATAATTCGTAAGAACTGCCTTCCACATTTGCTTAACATAGAAATAGACATCACTGTCCAGTGGCTGAAGAATGTGAGATGAGTGGGCTGGCAGATAATCAAATCTATATTGTTTTCCATCTTTATCCAAATGTATTTCCATCAAGATGTAAAATATGAATACCATTAATAACTTGACATTCTGGTATATACACTTCTTTCAACCATTTAATAAATGTGTCATGCTCCATCCAAACAGAATTAGATATTGAATATTTAGTGTTAGTCGGACCACCTAAAGTCCACTCAGCTCTAAAGTTTTATTTTGCTTTATATAACACAAATGGTGGTGTAAAGTATTCATCAGCATTACAGGAATTGTTCACTGTATAATGGATCTTTTGATTGTTAAAAGTAATTTTAAAAATACAATATTATATAAAATAAGATTTAAACAAACTTCAGTTGCTTGGCTTTGTCTGCTAACCACAGAAACTCATTTTATTCTCACAATTCTATATGTGACAACCAGACAATTGATATTGTTTAGTGATATTGTTTAGACCAGACGATTGATATTGTTTAGTGACAACTTCAAAATAATTATCAATTAATTCATGCGTACAAAAAGCAACTTTGCCAGATGCTAAATTGTGAGTTTTTTTTTGTGAAAATTTCTTTAGACCATTGGTTCATAAATGCATAAAACCAGTATTTGCTGGGTATGCCGCTTTTAAATAGGCCTGATTAATTTGTACAAAGAAAATAATTACATACAAAGTCCATGACATCATTTCGTGTTAAACCATAACCCCAACCACATAGGAACTTAAACACATGCACCATCATTGACTCTGTTTGCCGTGAGAGTACGGTTGTTGATCCTGATCCCTTGAAGCTAGTATTGTTGTTGTTCTTGCAACCTATTACAGTTAAGAATGGGTTGACATATTTGAATGCAGCTTTTCTGATTGAAATGTTTTTTTATTTAATACCATTTAATGTAGCTTCTATATCTTCTTTATTGTATGACTTTTTACTTGTTGTCTTAAAAGTGAATAATTAATAAATATCACTAAGTCATTTTTGTAAAATAACTTTATATAGGAAGAACCCAGACATGAGAAAATCTAATAATTTACATAGGTACCTTTAAAAATTCACATATTACTTAATAATGGAATTTAAAGTAAATATGTGAATGATTGGTTTTACCAAAAAAAAATTAATATTAATTTTTCTTAATTATAAAACAAAAACAAAAATTATGTAATCGGTATTAAAGTTAAATTTTATACAAGATAGGGGTAAAATGATTTTTAAATGAATTATGGTTACCGAATTATTATGATAGCAAATAAAAGAAAAAAAGTAAATATTTACGACTCTTAAAATAAAATGACTTGGATTTTATTTTGATTTTATTTGAATAGAGATCTTTTTCTTCTGGTGTTTTTATTTTTTAAATATTCCTATCAGTTAGGGTTTTATTTAAATTTTTCAATCAGTGATCCAAAAAATAGTATGATCAGTTTGATCTCTTTTTTATACTTATTTTCTTAAAACTTTATTTTCTCAAACACTTAATTTCTCAAACACTTATTTTCTCAAATACTTATTTTCTTAAACACATATTTTCTCAAACACTTAATTTCTCAAACACTTATTTTCTCAAATAATAAAAATAGACAAATTAAAAAACATTAAACACACTCCTAACTTGTAACAATTGCTTTATTTTTAAAACTTATTTTATTATAGTTCTGTTTTCAAAATTGTTTCATTAAGTTGCATCATATAAGATTAAAATTCATAACCTCAACTGAACTGAAAGCATTATTAAAAACTAGTTTTCGTACTACCATACGCAAGCCTTCCCATGAAACGAGTGTGATTTTTCATTTTGTATCTCTGCGTTGAGTATTTTATTTTAGACAACTTAGTCACAGCTGTTAGCAAGTTTTATTATCAGTCTTGTGAAAAAAATTAAGTTTCAAAAATAAAGAAAATAAAACTAACAAAATAGAAAATAAAAATAAAAAAAATAATAATAATTTAAATAATTTGTGTACAGTTTTTATTTTTGTTTCTTTAGGATGGGTGTTATTTTCAGCAACGAAATTGGATGAGGCAAAGCAAAAATAAAAAGTTTTAAGTTGACATTAAAAAAGAGTAATTTTCCTTTATTTTATTTCTTTTTTTTAAAACAAAAAAAAAAAGAGAAAATATAAATTGCGTTTGTAAAATATATTTGTGTAGTTTTAATGTAACAAGTGTATATTGTCCCTATATGAATATGTCTATGTAATACATGCCTATATTTTTATGTATAACTTTTTTTAATTATTTAATTAGATTTATTTGCTCATTAATATACCCAAATTTAGCTTATTTTATACACAGAACCTCCATGCTTCAAATATCACTGCTATCCATTTTTATAAGTGCTTTAATTTTACATTCCGCTGTTCATATATTTGCTTTGTAACAATTTTTTTTTTTTTGACATAAAAAATAATTTTGTTGTATGTTTTTGAATGATATACATCTCTTCACATTCAGTGAGAAGGTGAGATTGGAACCACAACCAATCTGTGTATGAAGTTAACGTAAAAAATTAAAAAAAAATCATTAACAAAACAATAGTCAAGACATTGTTTTTTTAATGAAATTTTTTTATTTTTTATTTTGGATAACTATTTATAATCATGCTACTCTTTTAAAATTAAACTAAATTTTTAAAAAACATTTTTAAGAGCATTTTAAAATAATCAAATGCGGATAGAATATATACATTAATACAAAGAATGTTTTTTATCTATAAACTATGCACATTTTTATTATTATTTTATTTGTTAACAGGTGGTATTATAAAAATGCACAAAACTTTAAAAAAAAAAAAAAATTTACAAAATTACGTACTAAAACAATCATTTAACAAGTTTTTTAACTTAAATTTTAATTGTAAATACTCTGTTATTATTACAACAAGTAAGTTTGTTATAACAATATAACATAATTATATGTTATATTGACTATTACTAATAGTTAAACAAGTTGATATAACATTTTAAAAAGTATTTTAAAAAAATATTTAACTTTATATGAAAAATGGAAAATTTTTCATATAAAGTTAAAATTTAACTATGATAACAAAAAATACCTGAGGTTTACCACTTTCCCAAATAAGAGTTTTAACAAAATGGTGCTTAGGAGGTCAAGTCTAGGAATATGTTCTTAGTTAATGTTACTCTGGAACAAACTAGCTGCCCCTAAGAATTCACCTTATCCAACACTATTTTTTAAGAAAACATATCCCAAACAAAGCTATATAATATATTTATATTATCTATAATAGGACTTTGTATAGATTAATTTTTTGGGCTTGTCACTCGAAAAGACAGAAATGGATGTATCTAAAGTACTTTATACAGGAAGCCAACAGATAAAATAAACCTTCTTAATCACAAATCAAATTAATCATACTAGACATTGTATAGAGCGAAGTATTATGCTATAATAGAATTAAATCAGAACAGGAAAATCTTTTTAAAGAACTGCTAGATTTAGCACTATCCTTTGTATTAAGAGGTAATAATAATAATCTATAAAAGAACTTTGTTAGTTTAACAATCAAAACTTTTATGACAAGCTTTTTAACTTTATAAATCAATAGAAAATGAAAAGTTATTTCATGTTTTATGAAAGCTATAGTAAAAACAACATAATAAGCATATTTTTTTAATATACCTGAATTCCTTATAGATTGAAATCCATAAAAAATAATGAATTTTGATTCAAGAAAAGATATAAATGAAATGCCAGTTGTATCTTTTCTTGAATCTTATTTCCTTGGAAATAACTAATGGAAAGACTGGCTACAAAATGGTCAGTGAAAATGCAAAGTGATAATACACCATTTAAAGAAATATTTAGAAAAGTACATAATATAACAGTTTTGTTCTGCAATTTCTAATTAAAGAAATTGCAGAACAAAACTAACATAGGTTATCTTAAGACCAGAAAATAAAATTCAGAAATCAATGCAGGGCCAACAACACCAGGAAACCTGGGCCGCCCCCCCCTCTTTTTATTTTAGAAAATTCTAGATATAGATAATTTTTTTTTAGAAATTAACAATTGTGCCCCTCCACTTCGAAACCCGTGTTGTCAGCCATGCAATGACAAGTATGGAACAACAGCTAATACTTAAGTAATTTAGCATGAAGTAAATTTTTCTTGTAACTAAATACAATTAAACTTTTAGAAAATTTTTAAGCTGAAGTAGACATTACACTTCTTGAACATAGTATGGAAGACTGATAGGTTAAGTCTATAATCAGATAAGATAAAAGATTTAAACTTCATACAAAACCAGCTAGATGGCAGACTAGACTGAAACATGATAACAGTCCAGCAACTTAAAAGCAAATTTTGATATTGAACAGTTCATTCAAGGAGTCTTCTTTGATACCACAGCTTCAAACATAAGCTATTTAAAAGTGGCTTGTGCAAGGTAAGCTAAACTTCATGTTAACTATTGATCTTTTTATTTTGTCATCATAAGACATTTTAAATAAAAACTGCTAATGCATATTGTGAATTTGATGTTATAAAATTCTATTAACATTTCAAGGACTTTTTTAAACTTTTTTAAACCGAACATAAAATAAATTACAGCAAACAAGTTCAATGGAAAAGTTAATTAACAAAAACAATGCAGAAATGTCATTATCTAAATATATTATGGAACATTTTACTTCAATTTTATTTTTAATATTTAATATAAACTTATTTCTTTTTTTATTTACTTTTATAAGCGAATTAAAAGATGCTAAATTTTTTTTTTTAATTTCTTAAACTTGTAATTGCAGATTTGCAACTAATAACAATTTTTTATTTTTAAAAAGTAACAAATACAAAATAAAACTTATTGCAAAAATAAAAACTCTTTACCAAAGTATTTGTTGTGAAAGCAAAGAATACTTTAGGTTAAAAAACATAAAAAACATAAAGTTTTAACTTTTATTTAGAAATCTTAAAAAAGTATAATATTTTTATTAAAACTATAATATTTTTTAAAAGAAGTGAAAAATGGCTCATCATGTTTTGTCAAAAAAGTTTTATTAATAAGTAGTTTATTTTGTCTGTTTATTTTATCAATACTTTTAAATTGTTTATTTAAAAGTATTTTATTTTATATAATATATTAATATATGATATAATATATATATATATATATATATATATATATATATATATATAAATTTATTAATATATTATATTATATATATATATATATATATATATATATATATATATATATATATATATATATATATATATATATATATATATATATGTATATATATATATATACATATATATATATATATATATATATATATATATATATATATATATATATATATATATATATATATATATATATATATATATATATATAAATATATATATATATATATATATATATATATATATATATATATATATATATATATATATATATATATATATATATATATATATATATATATATATATATATGTTTTTAACAAGGACAAATAAGAGATTTATAGAGGTAGAAAGAGAAGTATGAAAATGGCAAGCAAGATAAAAAAAAAGTAACATTAGCAGATGCAATTTTTGCAATTGACTGAATAAATGGTTTCTATGATAAGTTATTAGATTCCAAATCAGTATTTATTGTGAGAGAGGAAGCTATTAGCTATTATAAAAATAAACTGCTTTTAGCACATAACAGTTTCTTTCAAATAAAAAAAAAAAATACTGATTTTATTTGCTATTCTTCAATAAAAAACAAAATCTATGCAAAAATCTGTATTCTGTTAATTTGAAATGCTTTATTATGTGCAATAATGTTGTACAAATTATTGTGTATGACAATAACCGTGTAAGCAAAATTCTAAAGAGATAAACTGTTTCTCATAAAAAGTTATGTAATTACTTTATGAATACTTACATTGTTAAATTGAACATATGAATCACACATGGCACTCTTAGTCTTGTTAAAATGGTTAGCTAAATAAAAAAACATAAATTATGAAAGTGAAAACTTAAATTACATTTATTATTAAATAAATAACAACTAATTTGAATACCCTTGTTGGGAAAATCTAATTGGCATAACTGTCTAGACATCAACAAACAAGTTGATTAATAATCTTTAATCAACTTGTCTTATCTTTTTAAAAGAAATTTTCTATTTTTTAACAAACCCAAGGACGCCTTGATTTGAAAGTCAGCAAAACAGATTGTATATTCCTACTTATTTTGTCTGATTGCTTATAAATTGACTGTAGTAGAGATATGCAAAATTAAGTGTGCATACATAGCACAGTGTGCCCAGGACATGAAAAAATTTCTTTTTCTGACCTTTTTTTTTTTTTCCACTTAAAATAGTATTTTTATAATGTGTAGGGCATATGTTGGTCAGTGCAAAAAAAGTTTTGAAATTCATCAAACCATTTTGTTTTTATAGCTGTTTGAAGTTGAAGAAAATATTGACGCAAAATATTTGTCTTAAAATTGTACCAATTCTGTTTTTTAACAACAACTTTGAAACGCTATACATTAAAAACTACTCCATAAATTTAAAAAAAATTTTCTTTCCTGGTCTGTGAATAATATTTAATTTGTGAATTACTTAATGAAAAATAAAAACTAAAATTTAAACATTTTTTTTGTGCAGTTTTGTTTATACCTAAAAAAATTCTAAAATATATGAAAATATATTTTTTTAATTAAAAAGAAAGTAACAGGAAAAAAAAGGCCGCAGGAGGCCGCAAATAAACTCAAATGTTTTATTAAATATAAACTATCTATTTTTATGTGTTAAAATTTCACAGTCCGGTTATCCCCGGAAATTGAGTAACTTAAATTTGAAATTTAATTGTTCGTACGAGTTGATATTCGAGGTTGCGTAATTATGAAAATCAACTTTCACGGACGATTCAGGAATATCTGTTGATAACATGCGACAAAATGTTATTGATAATAAAAGGAGAATTAGAAGAGATTTTACTAACCTTGAACATCAAATTAAGTTCATTTTAAAAATCTAAGCTTATTTTAAAAACAATCAAAGTGAGATATAATCTAACTATAGAAGATGAAAAAGATAACATCAAGAAAATTTTAAAGCAAATTGACAGACACGTAAAAAAATATTTAAAGTTGAAACAAAACAAACTTTTGGCCAAATTGGAAATTTGGAGAAACGAAGTGGGGATAAAACTGCCCGAGAATCTACCTGCAGCATCATCGTCATCCAGGAGTGATGTAGAAGAAGAGGGAGCTCCGCAAGCTAAAAGAGGATGGAAATCAAAAAGACTAGGGTAAAAGTTTAGTTGTTGACATATATTTGAATTTCTTAAGCATCATGTTATTTGGGACACCCAGTAGCTATTTTTTCACTTTTCATAACACATTATTATTTAATTCAGCGGTCAACCTGAAAAACGTACCTACAACAAAATTCTGAGTAATTTTGTGGACATCGTGGAAAAACATGCAAGTGAACAGGGAGTAGATAAGTCAGAATACTTAAAAGAAGTTGTCCAAAGATGTGAAAAAAGATGGGGAAAGGAAGAAGAGTAAAACTTCCAACAATATCAGTAAAGGAAGCAACTGCTTTAATCTATAACTTGGATCTATTCATAAATAAATATCAGGTGAAACATGCAATCTAATGCTGTTGTAAGTAATTATTTTTATAATTGTACGTTTAAATTTCATATATTTCCCTAGAAGCTGAGACTTGAGCTTCTCCCAAAACTAATGTTGCCAACAAGGAATGATGTAGATACCTTAAACGTACTTTGCTACCAAAGGAATTGAGTAGTGATGACAAACAAACTCCATCCTCTGTAAACAATGTTATCAAAGACACTGTTGAGTCTCTACTTGATATATCCGGGTTTTGAGCTGAAAATCATTCTATACATATAGAGGGTAAATTTGGACTTGATGGATCTGGAAATCACAACTATTGTCATCAGTTTTCCGATCCTCAAGATGCAGACTTAAAAGGAACAAATTATATTTGTTCTTTTTGGTGTCCCCTTGAAATAAAAGATTCAAAAAACCAAGTTATCTGGACTAATCCAACCCCTAACTCCATTAATTTTTCCAGGCCTGTTATTCTAGTGAAAGCAAAAGAAACTAGGGAGAGTGTAAAACAGTATTTTAAACCAACTCTGAGCCAACTGCCTAAAAATGAAACTTCGCCTATTCTTTCAGAAAATGGTTTGCAAATATTTGTAAAAACAGAGATCAGTGTGGTTGATGGCAAAATGGTAAATTTATTGGTGGGTGATTCTGGAGCTTTTTGTCACAACTGCAAATGTTCCAGAGATAATGCAAATGACCTGGTATGTATACTACATGGGTTTACCATAGATAAAAACTATAATGATATGCTCAGTACTTGGAGAAGACTAGAAAATGGCGAAATCTCCTACAAAGATACTGAAAGACATGGACAATGCCATGAACCTATAGTTGAATCAGATGTAAAATTTTTTGCCATTCTACATCAAAAGCTACGTGCACTTGACCACTGTCTGAAGTTGTTATATCATATTGTGGGCCAACAAACCCATACATGGTCTGAACAGGACATAAAGGTAAAAATTGCTCTGAAGACAGCAAAAAGAAAAGTTATTAAAAATGTACATGAGAAAACAGAAATGCTTCTTGATTCTTCTACTTCTAGTGGTGGTAATACGAACAATGGACCATTAGCAGATCGTTTTTTTAGTCCAAAAGAAAGAAAGTCTATTTGTTTCGTAATTCTTAAAACAGAAGACCAAGATAGCTTCTTGGCTTTGTTATCTAAGTTCAATATACTCCTTAGCATTAATCAGCATGTTGATATTAGCAAAAAGGTTGATCCTGATAAAGTTGAAGAAGATGGATTGATGATATTCCATAAACAGACATTTCCATGGTTGCACATGCCTGGGACATTTCCATGGACTTTGCTTAGCTCCAGCTTGCATCAAATGTGTGCACATGCCTGGGAACTATTTTTTATTATAGGTGGATCATCCATTGCCAAGTACTCCGAGCAATCAGGCAAAAGTTGGAATAAATACATTAAGGTTTATAAATCAGGAACAAGTTGTAAAGCAAGACAAATGTCTTTGCAAATTAATACACATGACATTTACTGCAGACTGATGATAAAGGTACATCCAATTATAGCCAGTTAAAAAAGACTTTTACAATGTGGAACATAAGGAAAATTCGGACATACCACAAGAGGGTGTAAAGTAGACAAGAACAATGTACTTAATGAAGAAAAAATGATAATTCAAGAATGTTTTATGTGACCATAAAAAATAGATAGGACTAATATCTGTGTATATTTGTGTTTAATATCAAACTATGATGAACTCAAATATATTTCATTATGAATTGGATATAATATCCTTTTCTAAGCAACCTTGCAAGCTATTAACTTGCTAGTCACAGGGATGGAGGAGCTATTTGTTATATGGGACGGGGGGCGGTGGAAGACAAATTTAAAAAAAAAAATATATTTTTTAATTTATACTTTATAGTTTATTTGAAAATTTTGAAAAAAGTAAGAGCATAACTCTCGGCGCCCCTCCCCCTCCCCTACCGTTGCCCCATTCTCTGGGTTAGAGTGCACACACATAAAATTTAACTTCAGAATCAGATTTCTCAGCCCAAAAATGTATATATATATTAAAATTTTCAAAAGATTTCATTAAAAAATAACAAATTTATGAATTTTTTCCAAAAAACTACATTCTGGGCACGCTGTGCATAGACTTGCAGACATTAGGAGATATATTTATTGTTTGATTTTTTTGTTAGTGTTTTAACAATAAATATCCTTTAAAAGTGATTGACAGCTATATCCCTCAAAGGTAAAGTGATGCTTATGTTCACATATAAGTAAACACTAGCTCCAGATAGTTCTGGCTCCAGCTCTAAAGCCCTGATGTGAACAATGGATATAGCCATCATTGAGTAAAATTTGAAAACATCAATGAGTATTTTTTAAAGACTTGTATCTTAGGCAAAAATGGATGATTTCTTCAGATTTTTTGATGAGATCTAAAAACATTTCAACTTTAAAGTCTGTATTTTGCGTTAATTTATTTATATTTTACTAACTTCTCATTTGAAGTAAAAATTCAACTAAAAAATGGCTCAAGTAAAATAGCAATCTGTGTCCAATTTTTAGCTCTTAAAAAAATGTTTACTACTGAAGAAGTAATTCATTTGATGGAATAAAAGAAGATTTTTTAAAATCAGAGAAAGACTTTTTTTTGTTCAAGTGAATCAAAATATCGAATCAAATAGTGATCCAGATTTGAAAGTTCATGAATTCCAAATGTTGAGAGTAATAAAATGTCTTTAGAAGATTATTTAAAACAAGTAAACAAAAAAAAATTGATAATATAGACTATTCATGGATATATAATGAAATTTTAGGTCACTGCTATAGTTATGAACTTAATAGTACCCTAGGAATGCATCCTTATATAACTTCCTTAGAACCACATAAACTGTTTGAATTCTTTGTTACTGATGACATTTGTGACTACATAGTTGAATTGAAAAACTTGCAAACTTGAAAATAAAAGCAGTTGAAGCCTAAGTCTGGATTCAAAATGTGGACTCCAGAAACAAGAGATAAAATACATATATATATATATATATATATATATATATATATATATATATATATATATATATATATATATATATATATATATATATATATATATATATATGTGTTTACACGTTTTTGTAAAGTTTTTTGTACTTTAGTGCGATGTTGCAATTAATGAGTCTTTAATATTATGGAAAGTAAACAAGCAAGGTTTGGTTTTTTAAGTCTTTTATTCTAGCAGAATCTAAACTATTTTTACAGTACCCAGGAAAGAGGGAAGAGATAAAAAATGATAATTATAACTATGTTGCTACATGTATTGTTATAACACTTATGGATAATCTTTTAAATAAAGGTTATTGTGCAATTATTGATAAAAAACACAGAAGTAATAAATCTGGGAAGTAAAGATAATACCTGCTGTTGTTGATTTACTTAAGATAAAAATTGATCAAGGTGATCAAATCTTAACCATTTATACTTCAGAACGTAAAAGGATCAAGAAATCGTATAAAAAATACTTTATGCATCTAATAAACACATCTGCTCATAATGCTTACTGTATAGCAAAATATTTAAATTTACAAAAGCATTTTTGTAAATTTAAATATTTTGCGTTTATTTTTGTTTTAAATATTATCTTAATGTTTCCTGTTTTAAATATTATATCTCCAGAGACTTAAAATTAAATGCTTTATAAAACATATTATTAAATGATGGTTAAAAAAAGTTAATAATTTTTCTTTTTAAAAATATTTTCAAAAAAATATTTTAAAAAGGCAATCAAAAAAAGTTTTCTACTAGGAAAAAACCAACACAAAAAAATTGTTTCACCTTTAAAAAAATATTTTATCTTATATAAAAATAATATTTATCTTAGTATAAAAATAAGTAAAAACTTAAAACTACCCTAAACTACCGATCTTACAGATCCTATAAGAATCCTATAGGATGAGTTGCACAAGTCCCTGCAGGACCTACAAGAATCTTTTTAAAAGATCTTGCAGGATTTGAAAGAACTCTTATAGGATAAGGTAAGATCTACAAGAATATTTTTAAAGATCTTGCAGAAATAGAACCAATATAGGATGTAGGCTAACTTTAGATTTGTATAGAAACCACAATATTTAGTATTATTATAATTAATATCACTTATTATAATAATATAAATCAATAATATTGTAGATATATCATATATATAAAAAGATATATAAATAGATATATCTATAGTGTATAGATATATCTATAGTGTACTGTCGTATAAACGTTAAAAATAAACATTCAATATCCAGAATAATTTTTCACTTACTTTTATTATACTATATTTTAAATAATGTTGATATAGCAAATTTTAAGGTTGATATTTTAGATACAATTTAACTTGTGGGTTTTTAAAAAACTATTAAATGCTTCTCTGTGGTGCTCTGTGATAAAACCATGAGGCACCTAACACAAAAAAAAAAAAGGAAAAAAAAATCTTTTAAGATACACTGAAGGCTATTCGCAAGATTTCTTATGATCCTATAGGATTTGCAAGACAAATAATATCTTATGAATCCTTTAAGATACCCTATAGGGTAATCACAGGATTTATGATCCTTTAGGATTTGAAAGACAAATAAAATCTTACGAATCCTGAAAGATATCCTATAAGATAGCATAAGAATAATGCAATCCTAAAAGACTTATAAGTTGTCTGTAAGATAGTACACTAGGGTACCAAAAGCAAATGAAAAATAAAATATGGGAAATACCTCTTTAACTAACTCAAAATATTTTACTGATAATAAAACTCTAACAACTGTTAGAGTTTTATTAATGCCTACCTAGCTGTTCCAAGAGTGCCACTTATACGGAAAGTTAGCATACAAATCAAGGTACCCGGTGATGCAAATTTTGAAATCATTTAATTTTGTTCGTGGAAAATGAATTAATTTGAATGTTCAAATTAAGTCAAATTTTGACTTCAAAGTGCGCCAATAAAAATACTTGTAGAATTTGAACCACTCAATATAATTTGATAAAAATTGGTGCTAATGTAGCCAATAGTCACACCAAACTCTGGACAAAATTTCAGCCTGATTGGATGACTGGTGTAGGATTTATTGCAGTTTTTTGTCAGTTAAAGTTTTGTCAGTTTTTTGCTACTTATACCTCAAAGCATTACCGATTACTTTGAAATTCGGTTACTATTTTTAAAATAACGGTTACATGAGTGTTCTACTATGTAATGCCAACAATTTTTGTTATAATTATTTTATCAGTTCATGTACAGTTTTCATTTTATAGACCAAAATAGTGATTTTCTACTTAAAGCGTGATTTAAATAGTCTTATGCTAATAGTATTGACAAGGCCTTCAAACTGGAGGGGTCAACCCCTCAATATCTAAAATAAAATCCATAATTTCTAAAATAATTGCCTATATTTCTAAAACAAAAAGGTCCTCACAAAAAAAGTGGGCAGGCCATGACTCCCTTGACAGCCATGTATGCATAGCGTGAATATACCAACATTTCCTAAGGTATAAACTGCTGCCAAAAAAAAAAGCTAAAAAAGAGCAAAACCTAATCAAAAGACTACCAGTTAGTAAAACAAAAAAAAAAAGTAGATCTCCTAAAATATTTTGTATTGATCTCCTTAAATACATTTATTTTTAAAATGAAGTGAAAACTATTTAAAACCTACTTTTTACATTGTGTTATCATCAAATATCTAACTACATTTTAAGAAATGTTTTTTTTAATTTTCTTTACCAAAAGATTATTAATAAATAGCTTAATGTACTCTTTTAATACAAATACTCTATAATACTACTTTTAAAGATGGTAAAAATATTCATTATACCCCGTAAAATATGAATTTCAGCATCCATATTTCTAATAACTCAAATAATGTTCTTTAAAGATGCTTACTGTTTACATCAATTATGAAGCGCAACAATCTTTCTTTGTACTCTAGATGATTATTATTTTGCTTACACATCAACCAATGTTGATAAAAATCTTGATGAGAAATTTCAAAAGTATGTTCACTATAGGGCCCCAATGGGGATTCTTTGTGACTGATTAAATCCTTGATGTGGTAGAAGACAGCGTGAATTTTTGGTGTTACGCTTGCACCAGTTATCATTAGGTAACACTTTTTGAAATTTTAAATTTTTTCAGCAAAATCCGGCTGATGGATGTATCCAAAGCAAGCCTTAACAACTAAATTAAAACTTTTGAATGCTTCAACTATGCACACAATATTGGGAACCATGTTTGTCACAGCAAGTTGTTGCAGCATATCCACATTTTTAAGAAGCTTCCTCCATTCATTTCCCTCAAACTGGCCCCCGTGATACGAGATCAGTGGAATGTGGAGGGCAGCTGGCCACATAACAGCTTCTATCCAAGCAATTTTAAGGATCTTGAAAAAATGGTTGACAACTCCTAAGAGGAGATGCAATTCCATCGGTGGAATGATTTCCAAAATCAGAACATTGACAGACCTGCAGATGATTGGCTTTCGAATGACATTGCCAAACAGCTTTGCATTAGCAACAACCCTTCCAGATTGCTGAAAAGACTCAAGGCTTGAACTAAATGACCCCAGTATTCGCAAGCTTCCAGATTTGGCAAAGCAATTGGATTTGACATCACAACAGGTGCAAGGGTGCGTACTTGAATGAGTTTGAAGACCACAAATTATATTTACAACTTTCATATCACAAACCAAAATTAGTTTAACTCCATTTGCATTAATCAGTGACCAGATTTGTTCAATATTGGAGTGTGTTTCTGGCAAATCTTTTGAAACCCCAACAATAATTTGTCTCTTGACTCCGGTGTCTTTACCAGTCCTTCGAGTGAAAGGTTGTTGTTGGTGCGGTGAGCTGGTTTCATCTCTTAACGCAGTATCAACAATGCATAGGCAAAACTTGAGAAAACCTTTGCCACCATCAATTCCGAGCTTAAGAATATAGCCACCAGAAATTTTGCAGGACTGAATAACATGATTCACAAGACTTGATAAATCATTGCAGTGAGCAACAACATGAACTGTACAAGAATCTGTTTTGTCTGTGATTTTTAAGTCGCTGCAGATGAAGATATCGCTCAATTGTTGACCAGTCCTAAAAAAATTATGTAGAAATTTCGCTCTACCATCTTGCTGCTTGATGTTTTGTTTATAGCTCTAACAAGTTTCTTTAATCCGTTGTTTGACAGGCCCATATTTAATTGCACATTAACAAGGGCTACAGTGCCTTATTTCAGAGCACTTGATGGTGTCTGTGCACTACTTTGACTTCAAACCAAAAAATACATATTTTATAGTTACAATAAACTTTGTTTAGTAAGTTTGTGTAAAACTTTCAAATTATTCGTCTTTAAAGAAATTAGAAACTTGTCAAAAATATACTTCTAATGTTATTCTTATATATTTATTATTTATTATTGCTATTCTTATATATTGTCAAAAACATACTTCTAGTGTTATTTCTTAATAGTCAAGACTTCATTTCAGTATATATATGTTAAAATTATTTAAGTATAAATATTTACCAGGGGTAAATGTAAGTGGAGGCCCGCTGGATGCTTTAGCCAGTAGAATAGTTCCTTTCAGAGATAATTCTTTATTGGAAATAACTTAAGATACGATTTGTTTGGATGATTTGGCATCTTTTGCTGCTAAAGATTGAATGTATTCCCTTAACATTATTTGAGAGTGGGGCAAACCTTTTCCTAAAGGGCTGAGGCATTTGCTGCAATGCCCCTTTGGTTTTTTCTCAATAGCGGTTTGCTCTATAAAAGGATGTCTTTCCTGCAGCTTTGAACAACCAATTCGACATATTAGGCAACAACACATCATGCCTCTTGTTTCAGGTCTCACTTGTATTGACTTAAAATCAAACAAAGGAGGGAGTGCAACTTCTTTACCCTCTTGTTTCCTGCGCAAAGTAATTCTACACGATTCGCAGAATCCTTTTGGTGCCCGAGTATCACTGATATTGATTATGGTCTTGTACAGTTGGCATATTCGATCTGCTTGAAAAGTAGTAAGCTGTCTTAAACATTTTTTTAGACATAGCAAGCACACAAACTTTCGATTTTCATCATGATTTGGCATCGTGGCAATTCACTAAATTTGACTTCACTAAATCAAACTCTGCCTTTTACAAAATATGACCTAAATTTATATTTGATAACAATCCACTTAACATAGTAACACATATTCTTAATTAAAAAATATTAAAATAAAGGAAATATTTACTTGATTTAATTGAGGTAATATTAAATTACAAGGAAATAATTCTTGTATAGTTTTTTCCTTACCAGGAAACAATTGTTTAAACTATTTACTTGTAAGGAAATTACACTATTGATAATTGTCCCACTTATTAAACTAATAATACTTGTCACACAGGTTGTTTTATTTCAAAACAACCCTTTAACCTAATTAGTTATTCAGTTAGAGTAATTTTTCTCCAAACTCTGTATTGGTCAGATATCTTAGTTAACTTATCTAAATTTTTCAATTATCTTTGTCAATATAAAAAATATTTGGTTTTTTCATCGTTGTTCTGTTTTCAGATAAATAAATATTTTTATTTTCTATGTAGGTATCCCTAGAAATCCTTCTTAACCATTTTTTTAAAATTTTTTTGCATTCTGGCAGTAGTTTATACCTTAGGAAAAGTTGGTATATTTACGCTATGCATGCATGGCCATCAAGGGAGCCATGACCTGTCCACTTTTTTTTGTGAGGACTTTTTGCTTTAGAAATATAAGCAATTGTTTTAGAAATTATGGATTTTATTTTAGATATTGAGGGGTTGACCCCCTCCACTTTGAAGGTTGTGTCAACGCCATTGGCATAAGCTAATTCTAATAACGCTTTAAGTTGCAAATTACTATTTTGGTCTATAAAATGAAAACTGTACACGTACCGATAAAATAATTTAATGAAGTCAAAATTTGACTTAATTTGAACATTCAAATTAAACTATTTTCCGCAGACAAAACTAAATGATTTCAAAATTTGCATCACAGGGTACCTTGATGTGTATGCTAACTTTCCGTATATGTGGCGTTCTTAAGACAGCTAGGTAGGCATTATAAGGATCCGTGCTAACCGTGATAAGCTGATTGTCAATCGTAAAAACATTATACCTGCCTGCTTGATAATTACTTGTAAAATCTCTTAATTTTTTAATTTAAAAAGCAAGAGTTTAACTAAAAATACAGTATATATTAATATATATTAGAAAAAACATTTATTGCAAGTGGTTTAACGTAATTTGATATTAGCAATAAGAGCCGTCATTTAAAATTAAAATAAAATTATGCAACACTGCTTGAAAAATTATCAAATAAATTTATTTTATTAATTCAATATAAAGAATTATGTGGAAGTTTTAACAAACAAAAAATCATGAAAGACTTAAATTAAAAAATTATTAAATTTAAAAAAAACTATGAAACATTTATACTTTCCAACCAGCAACTAAAATTTTGCAAGCAGTTCAATAAAATCTTTTAAAAAATTTATTATCTTATGTATTGTACATTATATTGTTTATTATATGTATACAACTTACTATTGCATTGGCATAAAAATTCAGGTGGGATTGACTTAAGAGCTTCTGGTAACAAAACAATAATTTTATTTAATACCAAACGATTGAATTCATTTCTCATAATTAATCCAATTAAGTCTTCATCAGCAGATGTATCTCTTCTAAATCTATTAATGCGATGAGAGTTAAGTTCATTTTGAATGACAGATAGCGCTAAAAGTAATTAAAAAAAATATGTTTATCATTTAGTAATAATATATAAGGGTTATTTGCAGCTTTACTTTTATTTACTTGCATTCACCCTGACTTGCTCAGTTGTTGAATTGCAGGGTTGGCATTGCTGAATTGCTGAATTGCAGGGTTGGCATTAAAAAACCCGCCCAATAAAACCCAATAAAACCCGCCTAAAAAAACCCAATAAAACCCAGGAAATCTGGGTTTTTTTGAAATACATCTATAATCTTATAAACTATTATAATATTAATATACACTATTATTAACCAACATTTCTGAAAACATAAGCATTTAGAAAATTTTCATTTTAAACACAAAATTTTTATTTAACACAATTTTATTTTGAAAATGAAACAAATTAGATTCATTCAATAAGATTTTTTAGAATAAATACACATTGACAAGACTAATTACATTTTTGGTATGCTTCTTGCAACTCTCTATTTTTGATACTGTCTATATATTTGCAGAAGCTTTTTAGCCTTTTCACATTCCAATTTATTTCTAACTTTTGACCAAATAAAACCAAACAAAGAAAACTTTCTTTCTATTGATCCTGAGCTAACAAGGCACGTTTGAAGTTTAGAAATAAATTTGTAAAATCCTTCAGGCAATTTTTTCTGAATTGATTTTTCATTTCTCTGGTTAATGATAGACCACCAATAACTGCACAATATTGTTGATATAATTTGATTGCTCAACATCCTTTTAGGAAATGCATCACAATCTTTTAATTTAAGCAAAATCAACCCAGGTACAAAATCAGGATAATGATTGAAAAGCCATTCTTCAGCCTCATCTTAGTTTTCAATTGGCAGGTTCTTGCCTATAAAAAAAAAAATTCAGATTAGCATATAGGTGTGAAAACAATTTTTTTTCTTTTAAAGCAAAACTTATTTTTACCCAAAAAGCGAGGATTGGTCATGTATGCAAGATAATGAATAGGTGTCATAGCATCATTACATAACTTTTTGATAACTGTGTGGTAATGACTGTGGTAATGTTCCAGGGTTGACATTAAAAAACCCGCCAAAAAAACACTCCCAATAAAACCCAAGAAAACCTGCCTAAAAAAACCCAATAAAACCCTGAAAAATCTGGGTTTTATTGGGTTTTTTTAAAGATATTTAATAAGTTTATGAACTATTATAACCAACTTTAACATTATAACTATAATATTATTAACTAAAATAACTATTAACGATTATTATTAACTAAATTATTATTAACTATCATTATTAACTATTATAACCAACAATAACAGCTATCAGAGCAGGTTTACTATTATTTGAATCATTATTTGGAAACACATAATTACAATTTTTATTTAAATATTTTTATCAATTGAGATTTTTATAACTTTATGTTACTCACCTCCCAAGTTGAATTTAAATAAGTAGTAGTGACCAGAGAAGCCAACACAACAGTCGAGGAGGCTACCTTGTTGTGGTTACAATCCTGGTTAAATTTTTTTTTCTATTACAGTTTTAAATTATATTTAAAAATCTTTTTCATAATAATTTGAAAAATTCTTGTTATAAATAATGAAATAACAATATATAAAATATATTTTAAATAAAGTTAAATTAGAAAATGAAACTAATTTTCAATATCGTTAAACAAAAACACACAAATTTTTTACAGGGACAAAATAAAGATTAAACCCAAAAAAACCCAAAAAAAACCCACTGGGCCAGGTTTTTTTTTAAAAAACTGCGTTTGTGCCAACCCTGCTTAGTTCAGGGTTGTTCAGAAGTGAGAGCCACAATTCAACCAGGGTTCCCACTATTAAAACTAAGGCTAAAATTAAGGATTTTAAGGAGATTTAAGGAGATATTTTTCTAATATTTAAGGAGATTAGGTTGCGAATGACATTTTATTGAAAAAAAAAGTAAGGATAATTAAGGAGAAAACGATAACATTAAAAACATAATCTTATTTTTTTCAATAAATTTTAAATATAAACTGAGAAATTATTATTACTTTATATAAATATATTCATAAATTTTAATATATATATAACAAAAATAGGTTTGAAAACTAACAAAAATCTATATATTATCTTCTTTATTAACAAGTATAATCCATTCATTTTTCTAGATAAATAAAAAAAAAAAATAGAGAGAAATTAAGGAGAGCAGTCAAATTTTATATTTTTTTAAGGTTATTTAAGGACATTTAAGGAGGTTTTTATTTTTTAAGGATATTTAAGGTTTTTAAGGAGGTGTGGAAACCCTGTCAACACATTCGGATAAGTGACAGCTGTCACTTTGCATCTAGAAAAAATTTAATTTTTAATTTATTTAATTAACATAATATATTTATTTTTATTACTTTTCCTTTACACCTACAAAATCTTATTATGTAAAAAAATTTAATATAAAAAATACTTGATTTAAATACTTGATTTAAAACAACACCAAATATTTTGAGTTGGGTTTGAAGACTGTTAGCTTCTCTAAATATTGCTTGATTTTCAATAATTTTTCTGATTTTGATAGGTATGTCATAATTATCTACTATTTCTACATAAATTTGGTATGTTTTTTATGAATGTTTCTATACAGTTAATTTGGGAGTTCCACCGTGTTTTGTTTAGTAACTGAGGCATATGCCCTCCTTTCTCACGCAACCATCCCTTTAAATAAAAACTGAATAGTTAATTTTAAACTTTATATATATTTTTTATACTTTAAGTTTAACCCACAAATACAAAATAATGTTTACATGAGGTCGATGTGTGTTGCTAAAATATTTCTGCACTTCAACTACATGTTTGATGACATCTGGGTGTGTTACTTCTTTTTCTAAAAGGTTTAAATAATGTGCAGAACACCCATATGTTAAAAAATTTGGATACGTTTTTTTGATTGAATCCCTCATTTTTTTTCATCTTATTTTCATTATCTGTTACCACAGCGAATACTTCTTTGTTGTATGTTTCTTAAAGATCTTTAATGACATTACAAAGGAGTTCAGTACAATACTTGGCTGTTTTTTTATTTGATGCACAATCAGTAATACATAAAATTTTAGAATTAAGTCCGTCATATGCACTATAAACAATAATGGGATGATTAGTAACACTACTCCATCTGTCTTGCATAATTGTTATTGTTTTCTCTTTTTGGGTAAGTTGATCCATCATTTTTTTGTTTACTTCCTCATAAACTTTTTCTAAGAGCTCTTCTCCAAGCATTTTATGGTTAGGTGGATTATATCCTGGTCTCAATGAATTGATCATGTCTATAAATTCTTGAATTTCAGAAGTTTTAAATGATACATTTGCACTGAAGAAAAATTTTGCTATTTTAATATCAATATTTTCTTTTTGTTCCATATTAGTTGATATTGTGTACAATGACATCAACCGCTGCTTCTTACAAGGTGTTAACAAACTTATAGAACTTACAGATGCCAAATAACTTTTTCCAAATTGAGATGATGGTACAGCTATTAGAGCAGATGCACTAATATTTAAATCAATATTTGGTACATTATCACAATTTTTATTTAAACATTTTGACAAATTGAGATTCTCTATGCTTGTGTAAAAACTTAAACTTTTTTTGGCAATGTTTTAAAAAAGGGTTTTACTCGTTCTATTCTGTAGCTAATCAAAGCATGACAATAGTCACAAGAAACCTTTGTACTGTTTCAACTTCAGTTACTTCATCCCATTCCCCAGCTTTCTTTCTCCCACATCCCACGGGCATTTTTAATTATAAAAAATATTATTATTAAATCTAAAATAAATCAATACATATAGGTTTATCATGAATTTTTTTATTTTGTTACATTTTTAAATCATTTTTTAAATTAAAAAAAAAACTTATTGAAAATAATTTGAGGTGTTGTTATAAATTTTAAAAACATAAAATATATTTTAAATAAACTTAAAGTTAAAAATGATATTAGTTTTCAATATTATTAAACAAACAAAAAAAAAAAATTTAACAAAAATAAAAAATAAAAAAACCCAAAAATACCCAAAAAAAAAAAAAATTAACCAAAAAAACCCACTGGGCTAGGTTTTTTTTAAAAAACTTGGGTTTTTGCCAACCCTGCTCAATTGTACATGCACTTACTGCTCAATTAAACTCTTATTAGTGATTTACTTATTAAAGATTCTAATACATATTTTGTGTTATTTTACTTGAAACTTGCATTTTTTCAAATACAAGTTTTAAGTAAAATAATACAAAATTAACTATTTAAAAGTAAGTTTAAAAACTAAAATGAAATAAATGTAACATATTTGTGCTGCCTGCATAGAAAGATTTCAGTATTTTGAGTACAAATGAAAATAAAGTTTTCTCTAATTGCTAGCTATAAGCAATGAATAAAAATTCATTGATTAGGTTTTAGTTAATGGATCATTCTCCAAAAAAGTAGCAATATACTGTCCCTACTAATTTTTTTTCAAGCTAATACTATTTATACTTTAAACCAGTGCAAATAATAAATATACAGCTAATACAATGTTAAACTGATGAAAACCAATCCAAAATAGCATTTTCAGTGAATAAATAATGTTCCACAGACTGTGACAAGTCACATCCGTGGAATGTCACCACCCAGACTTTTTGCTAATCCCAAGAAGTTTAAACCTTGTTGCTAGAACTTTACTTTTATTTTAATATATAATAAATAATTAAGAATACATTAAAATTATAGTTGACATTATATTTTCCTCAAAACATATTTTTAAAGTAACTTTTATGTAATTGAAGCTCTTGTCACCACCTTAAATGTCACGTCTGTGGATAGAGTTATTAATTCCAAAAAAAAGCTGTAGGAGGCAGCAGTAGTTCTCTATGTTGCTGTTCTAGCTAAACTATCAGACATTTTTATTAATGAGTAATAGTGGGGGAATTTTTGGTGTAATTGTTTAGTGCTTATAAGTGTTAAAGTTTTAAAAAATGAATTTGTTAGTCTTCGTGTGTCACATATGTGGTAAACATACTCAGGGTAAATAATTTTTTTTTTTTAAGCAACACTTTTGTTTAATAGCAATTACCTAGGCATATTTACTCCAAGGGGAGTAAATATGCCTAGGTACTCCTAGCCTCAAAACATAGCACTCCTTTTAGGGTTTTTCCTTCAATTTGTCACGTCTGTGGATGTCACGTCTGTGGAGTACAGAAATCAGCAGACGTGACACACATGGAATGAATGAGACAACAAATGACAATTTTACCTGTGCCTGAATTTTTTAATGCCTATTTTTAACATTTTTAACATTTAAAAACTTTGCTCATATATTTAATTAATTATTACTGAAAAGATAAATGTTTCTATCTAGATAGTTATAATTTTTTTTTATTTACAGTTAACAAAAATGGGAAAGATGGATGGGGAAAGCGAGGGAGAAGATGAAAGCTGAAAACACGGACAAATATGAAGAACAAAAATGAAAAGATAGAGAAAGAAAAAAAGTAACACAAAAGAAAATTCATGAAATTTCAGAAAGGGATAAAAGATCAGTAAGAAAAGGTTGTAAAGAAAGGACCAAGAAAAGTCGGAAAAGGAAAAAGAAGAGACAGCAACTTATTGAGAGTTTGTCTACACCATCTGAAGCCCAACTGTATATATTCCTATCGAAAATAAAATAGGCATAAATTTACTTCCTGGTCCCAGTCAAGAATCTAGTTCCAGATAAAAAAAACAGGCTAAAAGTTCGTAAAAAATATAGAGATTGGTTGAAGAAAAAAATCCAAAAATTAGAAGAAAAAAACAATTTTTAAAGCAAAGAGGTGATAAATACAAACAAAAATTCTACAGACTGCAATATGCAAAAGACGATATTCCTAAAAAGGTGGTTAAAAAAAAGACCAGTGGCACGAAATGCTCGAAGGAAGTAAAGAAAAGCTTGCTTTTTAGCGAAGTGTTAAAGACACAAATACAATCAAATTTTTCTACTGAGAGTTGTATTGCCAAAAAAAAGGATTTTGCCAGGGTATTAAGCGGAAAGATAATAAAGAAGTACAGACTTCAAAGAAGCCTCAACAATCTTACTTCAAGATATATCTAACCATACAACTTGAATCAGCCCTCAAATGCACTGAAAAAACAAAAACTTGAAATGGAAGTTAGAAACTTTTTTAAAAAAGATAGTTCCAGTAGGCTTACTGCTGGGGAAAAAGAAACAATAACAAAACAAAGTAAAAAAATAAAAAAGACTATAAAAAGATACAATGTTGAATTTGTGGAATGAGTTGAAACAAACAACTGTGTTAAAGTCAACGTCTTATAGCACACTTTGCAAATTGAGACCCTTTTGGGTTGTTCAACCAGACTTTCGTAAACAAGATACTTGTCTATGTATTGACATAAGAATTTTTCTTATATAGTCTTAAGATGTTGGCATGTAAATATCCTACTGACTTGCTAAAAAGTATAACATGTGACGGCGAGCTGAGAGAATCATGCCTGAAAAAGGAAATGTAGAGTATGCATTTTAAACAAAAAAATAGTTTGCAAAGAATTTGAGAATGATATGAATGAAAAAGTAACATTTCCACAATGGTCTAAAAAAAGTGTTGAACTTAAGATAAAAAATAAAATAGTTAACATTAACTAAAAAAGAGCTGTTTTTTCTTTTGATAACAACTTACTGGAAAAGTTTATGAAGCATGTATGCAATATAAAACACCAGTACAAAGCTACATCAGAAATAAAAAATAACTTTGGGCCTAGGGATATTTTCATTCATTGTGACTTTTCAGAAAATTACAATTGCAAATACTCAAAAGAAATCCAATCACTCCACTTTGGCGGATCAAGAAATCAAGTGTCAATCCATACAGTTATGGCATACTATTGTAGTATTTCTGAAAACAAAATAAAGGCAAAATCTTACTGTACAATTTCAGATAACAGGTGTCATAACTTTGTTGGAATCTATGCACATTTAAAGCCTGTTAAAAGAAGACTTAAAAGAAAAGCTGCCTGTCATTGATACAGTTTATTTCCTTAGTGATTCTCAACAGTACCAAAACAAGTCCATATTCTATTAAGTTGGTACTTTTTTACAAAAAGAGTTTGGAACTAAAACTATAAGGTGGCATTTCACAGAAAAAGGGCAGGGAAAAGGTGCCCCTATTGGAATAGGAGGTTGTATCAAAAAAACTGCAGACAGATTGATTGGGTAAGAGAAAGATATTCCTGATATTAATTATTTGGTTGAAGAAATAAAAGAAAAGTGTCCAAGTATAACCATCTATACCATTAACAACATAGATTTCAATCTCTATGAGAATGTGTACCGGAAAATCTAACAACTTTCAAGGGGACTTTACAAGTCAAACTCAAGTTTGCTTATATTGAATATTGTGTTATATTGAACATAATATTGAATTTTATATTTCCTTATATTGAATATTGCAAACTTTTGCATTTCTTAAATGTTCTTTAGTTATTTAGTCAGTAAAAATGTTTGATTAATATTTAGTTTTTCAGTTACTCTAGTATGATTAAAATAAGCTGTGCATGAAATCAAGTTAAATAACTATTTTACAATATTTTACAAAATATTGTAAAATAGTTATTTAAATTGTTTCTGTTTCATTAATAATTTTTTGTGTCTCTGTTTTAAGAAAATCCTTAACATGGTTTAGCAGGTCAACAATTCTTAAAAATGAAAAAAATGCCAGCTGAAGAAACAACATCCAAATGTTTGGCTCAAGAATCTCAAGGACCAGGTAAATGTGAAAAGAAATTGACAAAAATAAGTAACCACAGTGTTTACAGTGATAATGAGGAGGACGGCTTGTCTATTAAAATCAATGATTTTGTAATTGTCAAGTTTCAAACATCAAAAAAAAAAAGTGAAATACTATGTTGGGCTAATTCAAGCCTTAGGTGTAGATAAGTTTGTCATAAAGCTTTCGAGAAGATCTGGCCAGGAATTTTTTACATTTCCAGAGAAAGATGACATCTCTGTCATTGATAAGAGTGATGTTGTGTTAAGATTGTGCCAGCCGAACCTTAATAACAGGGGGAAATATCATTTTCCACAATACTTACCATTCAAAAATATTTGCTAATTTACTAACTAGTAATACTTAAAATTTTGTAAAAACTTGTACCATGTATTATTTTATGTCAACTATTAAAAACTGTTGATTAAACTGTTGATTATTTTTGTAAATTACCTGACAGACTTATAGCTGTTACAGCGTAAAGCGATACTATTCATAATGTAACGTCTGTGGTAAATTTGTCACGTCTGTGGATTACGGTAAAAGTTTTTAATTTTTTTTTGTAAACTGACTTTTAACAAGGTTTGCGGATATTTACAAATAAATAAATATACTCAAAGCTATAACAGCAAAAAATTTGGTTTCGAAATTCTAATATTTAAATTTTATAAAAATATTTATTAAAAATGTTACTTTTGAGGAGAATGACCCTAATGCATAGAAATTAGTTTGAAATATTGACCAAAATTATTTAAATAATTAGTCAAATGAGTATTCACTAAATCTTATGCATAATTTAATTATTACGCATAAATTAATTTACCTGATTTAAGTCTGAGCATTTCATTCCAGTTTTCTTTATCGCGAACCACAAGAACAACATTAATAATTAATAGAGACCCAAGTACAAAAACTAAAACAGCATTAATATTAAACATTTTCTCAAATTATTAGTTAGACTGGTACATCTATATAGGAAAAAAAAATGTAAAATTAAAAAATAAAAAACTACTTTTAATAAAGCTTAATAAGATATTATTATTTCTAATATATTTAGATCTTTTTTTGGAAAAAAAAACTGTAATCTGTCAAATATAACTTTATAACAAAAAAATATTCAAATCTCAAAACTGTTACAGGTAATTGAGTAGCCCCTACTAAAAATGCACACCATTAAGTAATAAATATCCATATTTTATCCATATAACACTAATAGCTTCATTTCAGAATTAACCATCTTTCATAAACATTGAGAAATTAACCTGAATATTTTATTTTTTAAGGTATTTTTTAGCAAGCTTTAAACTCTATTATTTATTATTTAAATTTATGCATTATAGACTAGTATTAAAATCAATGGCAAGCTATATAAATATTTACTTTGCTGTTCCCATAATTAATTATACAATTTTTTGGAATTACATGGTTACAAAAAGTGTCGCTAGGTTTACTTTCAGCATAAAATTTTTCTGTAAAAAAAAAAAGTATCGGTTTAGAGCTCTTTAACATTTAAACTCTAAAAAGCATTTATGTGAAAAATTTTAAAAAGTAACAATTATTTATACTCACTCAACGTAGTTAAGGCAAACTAGTAAAACTTAAATCGAAAATTTTTATAAAAACTTTACCTTTGACAACCTATAGCTTAGGTTTTAAATAAAATGAAATAAATGAAAAAAAATTTTGTTTAGTACTACTTAGCACTATTTCTGCTTGTGCTTTAAAAAAAAAATTAAGTTTTTTTTTTTATTGCTTAGAACAGAATATAAGATATTCATGTCTTAAATTCTTAATGCCTTTTTTTAAACATTTTTAGGATTTCTATCAATTCATTTGCTTAAAAATGTTTTGAATAAAATTAAAAAACGATTTGAAATGTATATAGATAAAAAGAGCTAGATCTTTTACAAAATGTTTAAATTCATAAATTTTCTTAAAAAAAATGTTTTTTTTTGCTCAAACTTATGTTTTCCGCTTAATAAGTAAAAATAAACAAAACATCATGCTAGTAGTTGTAGCTCTTCTATTTCCTTGAAGAATATTCTATTGTTTCTATTGTTTAACAATCTTACTTACCTTTTTTACGCAGTTATTTACTTTTAGTTTGTAGTTAACTTATTTCATATTATTATTTTTGATTTATTTATTTGCTGTTTTTTTTTCCTTTATCTTAGGTCGTTGCGCTTTATAAGTAAATCTCTATTTGCAATGACCTGTGTTTTATTGTTACATCTTTTTAACACAAAAATATATAGTTATTTTATCTCATCTTATCTTACAATAGTTAAAATAACTCCAGGACCGCACTGGAAAACCCTAAATCTAACTGACTTATCTCAAAAAAATAAAAAATTTGTATGTGAAGATATTATATTTGAAGAAATCGGTAAAGACACTAAATAATAAATATAATAAATTTTTAACCAAAAGTATTCAAGATATTAAATAGTCTAAGATATTAAGTCTATTAAATCTGAGTTAAATTATAATGTTAAAAAAAATACTTATATAAATGCTAACATAAATGCTCTTAATTATTTCAAACCAATGAACAGAAATGATCTTGATCATATAGTTAAAGATATGAAGATAAAAAAATTCAATGTGTGAAAATATGAGTGTAAAAATGTTTTAAAATGTTTATCCAAGTGTAGCAGTGAAGTTATTAATTTTTCATTGAAGACTGGTATTGTACCAAAATCATGGAAAAAGTTCACAATAATACTAATCCCTAAAACAAACTTTCCAAAACAACCGCAAGATTTTAGACATATTTATATGTTGCCTGTGTATGAACAAATTATTGAAATATAGGTTCATAAACAAGTATTCAATTTTTTTGAATCAAACGATTAATTGTATAAAAATCAATTTGTCAAATATTTAGGCATTCAAGTTAATGAAAATTTAAATTTTACTGAACATATCAAATATACTGCTAAAAAGCTGGGTTACCTATCAATAGGTATTTATCTAACCCTGTGGACTAAAAAAGTAGTTTATAACACAATTGTGGCTTCTCATTATGAATATTGTGCTTCAATCTTTTTAAATGCAAATGAAGGTGATATTAAAATACTTCAGAAGTTGCTGTATAAACCTATGAGACTTATTCTAAAATGTGATTGGTATTCATATAGTAATGAAATGATGGAAAAAATTAAATGGTTATCATTCAAGCAGAAAATCGTATTTAGGGTTTTGAATTTAGTTCATGAGGTAGTAAATAATTAAAATAATAAAATATATGTGAACATGTTCAGAAAGAACAGTGACATACATAAATACAATACTGGAAACGTAAACAATTTTCATATGGGAGCGCAAAACAATATAAGTGAGCAGAAATCAATTTTCTGTAATGAACTCAAGCTATATAATTCATTACCTGAAGAACCAAAAAATATAAGAAATAAAACTTTTATTAAAATTCAAATCAAGTGTGATAAAATTTATCAAAAATAAGTGGACAGATTAAGCGTAAACTTATTAAGGATATAGTGCCATGATAAGTGAATAAATAGGTGTAATTTTCAAATAATAATAAGAAGGAAACATTAGCATTAAATTGCTATTTTATACAAGACAAGAACAACAACAACTTAAAAATGACACTCAAGAACTTGTGATTTTGCAGGTCTGGAAATTAAAACTAAAATTAGGATTCCAAAAAATACTTCAATTATACAATATTAAATTATATAACATATAAAATATTGATAGGTATACTGCTTTTTAAATAAATTTATAAGATTGCTTAAATATTTACATTCAACAGTAAAATCTTTGGTACCTTAACTACATTAATCAATTGTTAACGCCTAATTACACGAGGTTTTGATTTTAGTTGCTAGTAGCAATGATTTATTAAAAAATAATAATCTTAATTTTTTCTTAATGTATCATTGGTTAGTACTAGCCAATGATATATTAAGTACCTACGCGTACCTACTATAGTAGGTACGCGTTTACGGAACCGTTATAAAAAAAAGTCCGTGAAAGTTAGCGACCAGGCAATTAGTGCCGTGGCTATTAGATCAGAGGTCTCCCTCCCCCAAAAATAAAACTTGTCATAAGGGGCCAAAAAATTCTTAAAAATTTTTATAGCATTACTAAATAAGCAAAAAACAAGCTCCTTACAATTGCAAAAGAACCCTTAAATTTGCTAATTGGCCCCTAAACTCGCTGGGCCCCTCAGCAATATCGTCAGTTCTAAAGCGTGGTAACTCTTGCTGGTGGTAACAATGGTTTCACCCTGTAACTTTTGCAAAAATTATATTCACGAATGACCTTTTTACGGCAACTCTCAAATTTGTTTATTATGCTAACTTTGGTATCTCCTACTCCTATGTGTAAAGTTTGATGATGCTCAAATGTTTGTTGAGTTAGCTAGAGTTCTTTTATATCGGATTATAAATATTGGATTATACCCGGAGAATCTTCCGTGATATTTCTGAAGTTGTTGTTTATCCTGCTTGAGTTCCACATTGGATTTTAATGCGCCAGCTTATTGTAGTAATTTAATATTTGCCAGTTTCGCTTCTATAATCTCTTCAGCCATTATTGGTCCAACTATGTTTTCTTTTTTACGACAATTGTGAATGGAACTCTTTATAAAAGATGACACTCTTAAAGCCTTCCAAAATATATGTTTGCTCCACAGTCCTTTAAATGCATGTTCTTTTATTTCTTCTGTTTCAATACAGATGCTTTCCTTTACGCATATACGTTCACATAATGCATACGACATTTCACCTAATCCCAATAGGTCTGGCCACTTTGACTTGTGTTTCAACCATAAGGTTGACAGCTTCTCCCTCTTGTAACAAAATCAACCCACCTCTCTTGTTCCGAGATCACTCAGGTGTTCTTTAGTTGGGACGTAGAACCATGCCACTTCGCCATCTTAAAAGATATTTTGAACACGACTCCTAACAATTTGTGACTAACTGTCATTTTTTTTAACTAATAAATAACATTACTGTCTACACAATTATATTTTTTGAAAATGTTATACTTTTTTGATGTATTTCTAAAATGTTTTATCAACTTGCTAAAGGTATGTGCTGCTAACAACTGCAGTCTTAGAAAACTGATATTTTGGTAGCTTTTAACAGAGTAGATGCATGCATACATGGCTAATATACTTACATCAGAATATCCATGAAGCTTCACCTCAATAGTTCTTCCAAATGCAACGTTCTGTGCAATTGAAATAGTTCTTTTGTTGCTATTTGCCTGTAAATTTTGCCATCCTTTCAAAAGTTCGTTTGATATTTTTTATCCCATCCAATTTTCAATAAGCATAGTCGAGTGTACAATATTTGTCCAATGATTAATTCATATGCACAAAATCCCAACACATCAAAAACACTATTGATGGTGGACAGCACTTTTCTTTTTGTTATAACTTCTTTATTTCCGTTATTGATACAAGCAGTAAATTCAATGTATAGTTGATCTGTTTCTTCATTTTCTTTGATTTTTTGATTTGCACTCACCGTTATTTTCCAATATGTTCACGTTACTCTACTATTTATGCAGCTGAAACCATGCTTCCGTTAAGATTTACGTTGATACATTTTTAAACCGGATAAACTCTTCTGCTGTCTCTCCACCTGCTTGTAGATCATTAACATAAGTATCTTCTTCCAACGCCAACATTGTTTTTGGATAGATATTCTTGTATTTTGATATATGTTCTTAATAGTAGTACCGAGATTATATGGACTTTAACTGGAGCCAAAAATTAATCTTGTAAACCGTAACTCCAATAATTCTATTTTACTTAAGTCCTTATACCAAATTAATTGCTGTGCGTCTCGATCTGTTTTGTGAGTTCGAATTTGGAGAAATGGTTTCTGTATGTCAGCTAATATGCAGAGTTTGTTCATCGAATATCGATGTGAGTGTCAAATATTAGTGGCTGCAGTAATGATCCCACTTCCATGCTATCGTTTAATGTAGATGATTGAGCGTCTTTTTAAACTAAACATTTTCATTTTTGTTGACTCTACATATTCTTTAATAACCGCTTGAGCTAGATTAAGGCTTGATTGTAGGATATGTTTGTTAACTTTTTAAGTGTCATGATTATTGTCAACTTTTAATTATTCATTGCGTTTCGTTCTATGCATTTAATGTTTATTTTTATCATGTTGATCTTTCTCTCGTAAGTTTTCTCTGGTTTCATTTTTGCTTATTCGCAGGTTCCTTTTATATCCTGGTTTGGGTCGCCACTTTTTAGCGTGGGGAATTATTATAGGTTTCCCTAAGACAGTAATGGTTTCTCTTGTTTATTTACTGTTGTTTTATTATATTGTGACTGCAAATATTATTTACAATTATTAACCATAATATATATACAATTCGCAACCACAACATATATTATATTAATACCCTTAAATATAAAAAGTGTAATTTTTCCAAACCTACCAGAAGACTACATCATTACAATTTCATTAACTTTAATATTCAAAGACAACCGCTATTTGTTTTCTAGAAGCTTAGAAGAGGTCGTTTACAATAAGATTTGCCAAAGACAGGCATCCAAGGTGTAGAATATGGGAAAGAAAGTTAAAGAGAGAGTTATTCAAACTATTTTTTGAAGTTATAAATTAATGTTAAAATTATTTTTAAGCAACCATGGTGCAGTAGTTTGAGCGCTTGATTTAGAACTAAGAAATCCACGAGCTTTGGGCATACTTTGCGCAGTTGGTAAGAAAGAAAGCGTGAACTTCCTAGTTAAATGATCTTCCGTGGTCATTTGTCTGCAACAAGATCATTAGGTTTTCTTAGGACACCTAAAACAAAACTAAAATAATAATATATAAACTTATCAAATGACTTACTTGATTAAATTTATAATTTTTACAATAAATTATCCGTCAATTAACAGAAGATTTTTAAAACAAATTACTGAATCTTGCAAAAAACAATTTGTTTTTTTGAAAAAAACTTTACAAGAAACAAAATCTTTTAACAAAAAAATTGATATTTACAAGAAAACATTGATGTTTACAAAAAAAAGTTGTTTTACCTGATTTGGAAAATACTTTTCTTTTTTTTTTTTATTTACTTTGTTTATGAAGTTGCGTGTTAGTCTTTCTATAAAAGTTGTCAAAATAGAGCACATATTTTTTTATTTCAAACTATAGAGCATTCAAGCCTCGTTGTTAAATCTTCCACCTAGTTGTTAAATCTTCCACGAATCACTAAGCACATTAAACCGTCTATAGTTGATTTTCTTAGTAAAATATCCGAATTTTTAATACTTTTTGCGAGCATAAAGTTTGCGAGCATATTTTCACAACACAAAATAAATTATTTTATACACAAGTTACTCTACTGCAGTATACTAAAGTAAGATTTGATTATTTTTTAATTTCAAAATATAAAACAACCACTGAATGTCTTGTAAAATTCTGGGGTTTAATTTTTCAATCCAATTTCAAGTTTTAGCATGATTATAAGTATTGGAAATTGTTTATAAATAAATGGAGATAATCGTTTATAAACAAATCGAGATTAGGTTACTAAATTTTTTGGTATAATAGAAGAAATCGGAGAAAAATGACGAATTGGGCAAGATGGCTTTATATATAAAATTTTGTAAAAATTAAAAATAGATGCAAACGAAACAACGTTTATATCTTGTATTTTTAAACACCAGTTGGTTTTTTTTTTAATATTGTTATTTTTTATTATAAATATTTCTACTTGCAAACTAAAAATTCGTGCCGGTAATGAACTTTTATGTTAAACAAACATACTGACAAAACTTGTTGCTTCATGGCTGATATGAGTTTTGCAATTTTTAAAACGTTTGTCATCGTGCCCCGTTTTCTTCTAATAAAATCTAAACTGGAATAAGCACATAGCTTATTTAATTTATCATGGTAATTTTTTAATGATTTAAAATTTTAATTCAATTATTGTCATCAGTCGTGTTATCTATTTAAAAAACTGCAAATAAATTTGCTTCATTAAAAGTTAAAATACGGTAATACAACTTACAGCTAGAATTTACAAGAGGAGAAGAAACTTTGATTAAATTATAGATTTGTTGATAATGTTTCTTTCAATTAAAAAAGTAAGCTCGTTTTATTAAAATCAAACTAAAAGATATGAGATGCATTAAGATTCGCGTTTTTATGCACCGAGTTTACTAATGGAAAAAATGGTAAAATAAAAATTTAAAACAATCGTTGCTTAGTAGATAGGGTGCGGAAAAAATTGTTTGTTTTGTGATCCTTAATTTACTCTTTAAAAAGTATCAGCAAAGAGTACAGTAAAAAACTTCCTCTATAATTACTATCCGATAGTGATTTTTGACATGATAGCTATCCAAGAGTGCTTTTGACATGACCAGGTTGAGGCTTAAGAGTGCCTTAAGAAATACAAATAAATGACAAAAAAAGGCTTCACTACTTTTGTTGTTGTTGTTGTTCTAAATATTACGTATTTGCAAGGTTATGTGACATACTTAAGGTGAGTTACTTCGATTACTCATCCGGGTTTTTTTGGGAACGGGAAAGGTAAAGAAAAAACAATTACGTGAGGATGCGTAGTATAAGTTTTAATTTGTATGAAGGAAAACTATAGTTTTTTTTACGGAAACGCAATAAAGAAGGGAAAATTAATCACGTTAGCATGAGTAACTACTCATACTAACTTGATTAATTTTCCCTTCTCTATCACGTTCCTGTAAAAAAACGGATAAGTAGAAACTGACGTTTCGTCACCATTACAAAATAGTAAGTTTTGTCTGATAATATAAATCTAAAGAAAATGACTCAAAAGTTTTTCAATAACAGTTGACATTTTGATAAGCATTACTTTAAAAAATAAAAAATAAAAAGCAGAACTGCAGAAAAGCAAAATAAATATTGTTTCATTACGTAATCAATGTAAAGTTAACTTTACATTCTTAAAGAATTCTTAAAGTTTTTATTTCGTAAAATTAGAAAACAAATCAAGCCATGGATAGTTACAAATTTTATTAAATAATCAAAAATTATCAATATGGTTTCCTATTTTTATTTAAGAAATAAATAAAGTGTCGTGGCCATCGTTACTGTTGATCTTCTACTTTTTCATAAACTTTTCCTTGCAAGCAGTAATAGTATTTTAACTTTATGCATTTTTCACCGCAAATTTCGTATTCTTTCTTCGGTCTAGCAACGCCATCACAACAAATTTCTTTTTGCCAGTTTATGCAACCTTTTAAACCACATCTTCCATAATAAAGATATGGTTTTGGGATTCCGTTGCAACAAATTTCTATTTTCATGTTTCGACAGCTCTCTCCACATTGCGTTTCGCCATATTTGCCTAATTTTAATATCCGTAAATAAAATTTTCAGACAAAGTGTAAAGAAAAAATTCAAAGACATTTAATATATATTTAGGTTACAAAGTATAATATTTATATAAAATGTTAAAATTAAAATTCATTAAGTCAAATATAAAAATCTTACATATTGCGTGTGACTTGTCTTCAAAAATATCTGAACTATCAATGTCACTATCAAAGCTTGCTGACACCATGAATATTAACGACATCAATGCTAGTGATTTCATTTTTATCAAAAATTTTAAATGTTGACACAAATAAGAATTTTAAATTCGTTACACAAGATATAAAGTAAAATTTAGTTGCCTCTTTTTATGCTCTTTACTTTCGTCATAATTTCGTCATGGTTACACTGTCATGGTTACACTGGGTAATTAATTTGTATTAATTTGGTTAATATAAAATGATCTTTTAAAACTACTTTTTCAAGATTTAAACCACGAAATTCGTTTTTAATGCGTATACAAATATTTATTAATAGTAATCTAAAGTCAATATTCATTAATTAGTTAAAACGGATTGGTCAAAACTTAATTTAAACCAATATTATCAACCAATTATAATAAAGTAAATGACCTATTTATCTTATTTTTATTATTATTTATTTTATAGGCAATTTTCTAAGATCAAAATTAATTAGTGGGCTACTCCAGAATTGAAAACAAAAAACGTTTTTTTGTTTTTTTGTTTTTTTTTTTTATTTAAAAAAATATATATTACGCATATAGTTTACCATAATATAAACAATTAGTACAAAATTTTAAATTTTTTTTAGAATTTATACAACATATTCAATTTATACTTAATCTATTTTTTTTTTTAACATATAAAATTTATCGAAAAATAAATAACTTTTTTATAGAGTAACCTTGAATTTCAATTTAAAATAATTGGTGCGTTTTTTATAAAAAATAAATATATTTTTACAATAAATGTATCCGTAAAAAGCATTATTTTTGCTGTTGTTGTTGTTTCTTTTGCTTTGTTTTTCAGTATTTTTGAAATATTAGATAGTCATTAATCTTTAAAACAGTTATAGTAGCATTAAACCTTCAAAAATACATATTTGTTTTATTAAATGCGTGTCATTCAAATATAGTAGCTTCAGAAAATTTTAATCCAATGTTAAAAAGAATAGACAGGGAAATAAAAATAAAATTTTATTTTTGAAATTAATTGTTTATGTATAGCTGCTATTTTATTATTTTGGAAGACGGGGCATGATAGTATATATTTTGAAAGCTCTGAGTTATTGTAAAATTTTCAGATATAAACAGAGGCGCACATAGACTTCATGAACAGAGACACAGAGAGTTAACTTTAAAAAAATTTAATAGATGCCCTTAACCACCAAACCACCAAAATAAAAATAATAAAAAATATAAAGCTATTATTTCTAGTATTTATAGAATATTTTAAAATTTTAGTATTTAAGACAGTTCACGAATCACACACTTAAACACAACAAAGGAAAAACGCATTTCTAGATTTAGTATCAAATTTTTCTTACATTTTACCAAGACTTAACGAGCTTTTTTAGCAACAAAGTTGGAAGTTACAATATCTTAACTTTCTTCGCAAGATCTGTTTTGATTGAAGAATAAGACAGTCGTTAAGAAGATCCTGTCCCATGGTAGCTATAAGAGAATTCTTGACGAGAGCTAACTTTCTAAAAGATATCTCGTTTTCAGTCACAGATATTGGCAAAGTAAAAAAAGATACGAAGACTGATGCATTTCTGGGGAAAATTTTCTTTAAACCATTTTTAAAAAATGCTATTTAGAAAATCTAAGGACCGAACATTTGTCAATAGATGGCGTCGAATAGACAAAAATTGATGAAACTCATCAATAAACTTGTCTTTGCTAAGATCATTTGGATACAGAAGTATCATTGACTTAAACGTCAAAAGGTTTTTTTTTTTTTTTTTTTAAATTTTGCTTACATTAAAATGTCAAAGTACAATTATATACGCCATATATATCGTGTTACAATTAAATTCGTGTTACAACATTTATCAACTAAATTAAAATAAGAAAAAACACGGACATACATATATAAATATAAGCATATATACACATACAAATGCGTAGATGCGCACATACATAAACTGCTTACAATGAAACATAAGCTAGGATCTGGAAGAAGATCACAAGATCTTGTCATCAGAACCTTATAAAGCACAAACAAGCAAAATAAATACCAGTATAAGATACTAAAAAATAAAGCAAAAATTAAAATAAAGAAAGTACTGAATTCAAGTTGTATAACAATTTTCAAAATATTAGAAGTATCTGAGTATATTATCAAGTGAAATAATACATTTTTTTAGATTGAGTTTGAAAAGGTAAAAGGAAGTTGGTAAATCAAAATTCTGCAAAACTATATTATTCCATAGGTGGGGTCCACGATAAGCAATGCAAAATTGATTAAATTTTGTGTGACAAAATGGTTCTTTTAAAAAGTTTATGTTTCTCATGTCGTATTTGTTGTTAGGTTTGAGTTTGAAAGTATTATTAAAAACGGTAGGGGATTGATTATTTCTCCATAGATATACAAAACATAAAACTTTAAATACATTGAGTTCAAATAAATTTAACAATCTCATTTCAGTAAAAAGAGGTTTTGTGTGTGTAAAACGATCGGCATAGTTAATTATGCGGATCGCATGCTTTTGACGACGATAAAGAAGTTTTAACTTACTTTTTACAGTTCTCCCCCAAGCAGTGTTGGCATAATTTATGTAACTGTGAATAAAAGAGTAATAAAGTTGTTTTAAGCAATTTTTATTTAGGTAGTTACGAGCTTTATATAGAATCCCAATGTTTTTTGAAATTTTAGTAGATATATAATTAATATGTTAATTCCAGGAGATGTTTTCATCGAGATAAACACCTAAGAATTTTGTTACGGAATCATTTTTTATTTCAATTTCGTCAATAAAAAGTTGCGGCAAATTTATTGGTAAAAATCGCTTTTTTGCATGCGAATGGAATAGAGTCCATTTGGTTTTAATAATATTTAAAGTTAGCTTATTACATTTAAACCAGTTTGATATAAGTTTTAATTCTTTATTCATAGTAGTAAAGAGTTCGTATATATTACTGTTTGAGAGGAAAACATTGGTATCATCTGCGTACATAATGCTTATAAGGTTAGAAGCTTTATTCAGATCATTTATATATATCAAGAAAAGTAGGGGCCCGAGGATTGAACCCTGAGGAACACCGCAGACGATATCAAGACAATTATTTTGATAGCCGTCGTTACTAATTACAAATTGTTTTCTTTTTTGTTAAATAGCTTCTAAACCATTTTAAGGCAATACCATTAATTCCATAATATTCAAGTTTTTGAAGCAGAATGTGATAATCTACCGTGTCGAAAGCTTTTGATAGGTCAATGAAGATACCTAACAAGTACTGTGATTTTTCAAAAGATTTTGAGATTTCATGCACAAACTGGATTATTGCATGCTCTGTTGAGTTATCTTTTTTAAAACCAAATTGTTTGTTGTACAGTAAGTTATTTTTGTTGAGATGTTTGTATATTCTATTAGACATTATTCTTTCTAAAATTTTTGAAAATACCGAAAGAACAGAAATGGGTCGATAGTTGCCAACATTTGATCTGTCACCTTCTTTAAAGATAGGAGTAACTTTAGCAACTTTTAGTTGTTTTGGAAAAATTCCTTGATTTAAAGAAGCTCTAAAAATTTTAAAAAGAATATGTTTTAATATATCAAAACAATCTATAATTACGTTTCCATTAATTTCATCTCCTCCTGTTGCTTTGTTCCTTTTCACAGAATTCAAAGCTACTTCAAATTCCTCAAAAGATAACTCTGAAGATAACTCATCAGAGCAAATGCAATTATTCATAGGTACGAGAAAATCATTAAAAGAAGCCATCGTATTTGAAATCCTATTTGATAAGGAAGGACCTATCCGAATAAAAAATTTATTAAATTCATGGGATATGGCTCTTGGGTCATATAAACTTATGTTATCAACTTTAATCATCTGCGGCAGATAACCTAAGCACGATTTTTGTTTTCCAGTAATTTCTTTCATAATTTGCCATGTGCGTTTCAAATCGTTTTTAAATTTATTAATTAGTTCTGAGTAGTAATTTCTTTTTAAGTTTTTACGTATTTTTTCAAATAGATATTTGTAGTTTTTGTATATTTTTTCGCTAGCAGATGTTTTTGTTTTTAAATATTTAATATACAACTTCTGTTTAATTTTTGACGATTTTTTTAATCCCTTCGTAATCCAGGGACTTTTTGAGCTTTTGTTAATTTTTATTATTTTTTCAACAATTGGAAAATTAGCGTCGTAAACGGAAAACAATGTTTCGTAGAATGCTTCGTAGATGTTATTTGCATTGTCATTAAAATCAATATGATTCCAATGGAGCAAAGATAGTTAATCTTTAAATAGCTCAAAGTTTTTTTGTTTAAAGATACGTTTTCTTACAACTGTAGGGGTGTTAATATTTTTTTCTAAATTTGAGTTTATAATAAAGAATATAGGAAAATGATCGGATATATCAGTTTTTAAAATACCTTTTTGAATATCTTTATTAAAAATATCTGTTGTAATGATATTATCTATTAGGGTAGCCGAGTTTATTGTTACCCTAGTAGAGCGATTAATTAAGGGTATAGACCCTGTTTCAAAAATTGTGTCATAAAATTTTTTAACTTTATACTCATCGTTATAAAGAAAATAATTCATATTAAAGTCCCCAATTACAAAGCTCTTTTTTTTTTCTGCTTCGCTGGTATTCACGATATGTTGTTAAAAGAGTTTAAAAGCTGTAAAAAAAAAAAAGATTTAATTTCTTTGCTAATCGCATTGCCAATGTATGGAATACGCTACCTTTAGACGCCATAAATGCTGAATCAGCCAACTCGTTCCAAGGTGGTGTTTTACAAATTAAAATTCAATATAGATGAATGATCGGACACACAAGTGTCTTTTCATTCAGTATGGAAGTACCTGGTGTTGCACTTTCACTCAGGGCCGTCCCGAAGAGGTCTTCTATGGGGGGAAGGGGTGTATGTTTTTTTTGCCAACTAGTAACACCAAAAAAAAAAAAAAATTGGCATTTGCCTATAGTTCAAAACTTGCTCAATGTGCCAACTCAAATGCTTAAATGACAGCTGGGGGGGGACACCCCGACACCCCCACCCCACCTTCGGGATGGCCCTGCTTTTACTTCAAGTTATATAAATGTAATATACTGATTTGTGAAACACATAAATTCAAACTCAAGTTCAAGCCCTCTGATGATGCCCCATAAACGTGATGGCCAGGGGAAACCGATCCAGATCCCCCACTCTCTGTGCGCCCCCGGTCATGAAGCAATAATCTTAGTCAGTACGTTTATGTTATCATAATGATTCATTACCGTTGTGAACTTTCAGTTTGCATGAGAAAAAATTAAAATAAAAATAAAATTTCTTTAATTTGTCATCTGGTCAGTGACCGCGGCAAAATGACTTATTATAAGATTCCTGCCTCCTTTTGTTATAAAAGTTTAAACACTACTAACTAGTCTAACTAAAGTAACAGAAAATAAACACGCGAAACAAAAACTATACTCCTAAAACAGTTACACCAGAAGGACATCATATATTATGAATAACTTTAACCGAGGTATTTTATTTTTAAAAAGTTGCACCGTAAGGACATCATATATTATGAATAACTTTAACCGAGGTATTTTATTCTAAAAAAGTTACACCGGAAGGATATCATATATTATGCATAACTTTAACCGAGGTATTTTATTTTAAACGAGAAAAAGTAAACTTATTATATTAAACTTTCTTTATTTTTACTTTATTACAAAAAGAGTACGAAAAAAAAGGTTTGTATAAATTGTTAACCTTTTGATAAATTATTTGTATAATTTGTATTTTATTCTTTTTTCACTCTTAAGAATATTCCATTAAAATAGAAGGAAGAAAAATAATTAAAAAAAAATTTGTTTTTAAATAAAATAAGTTATTAAAATATAATGTCTTGGTTCGCAAAAATATTTGCATTTTACCGGTTCGCAGTTTGCAGTTAACCACTGCAACCCACTAACTATTTTTAAACTTTTTTTAAAAAATAGTTAGTGGGTTAAATTCTCTATAAAATTAAAAGATTAAATAAAATTTATAATAATTGGTTTATATGTTATTCATTTAAATTAATCTTTGATCTAATTATTTTATCTAATTAATAAATATTGAATTTAGGTTATTACTATTAAATATTTGTACACGCATTTAAAAACAAATTTTGTGGTTCAAGTCATAAAAAAGTCGTTTCAGAAGATGGTAATAACCAAAGTAAAATAAGTTAATTACCCAATGAAACTAATAATGGCGAAAGTAAAGAGTATAAAAGAGACAACTGAGTTTTACTTTATATGTCGACGAGTTAATTCAAAATTCTTGTGAGTCAACGTGTAAAGTTTTAATGAAAATGAAATCACAAGTGTTGGTATTGTTACTATTCATGGTGTCAGCAAGTTTCGAAAGTGATGTCGATAGTTCAGATATTTTTGAAGACAAGTCATACGCTATTTGTAAGAATTTTTTTAATTTCATAAATTTTAATTGTTATATTTTTTATAAATATTATAAATATTGTATTTGTTTCAAAGTTCATATCAAGCAAACTTCTTACAAAGTTTTTCTATTTATTCTTTTGAAAATATTATTTGTGGATATTCAAACTAGGCAAATATGGCGAAATGCAATGTGGAGAGAGTTGTCGAAACATGAAAAAAGAAATTTGTTGCAACGGAATTCCAAAACCATACCTTTACTATGGAAGATGTGGTTTAAAAGATTGCATAAACTGGCACAAAGAAATTTGCTGTGATGGCGTTGCTAGACCAAAGAAAGAATATGAAATTTGCGGTGAAAAATGCATAAAGTTAAAATACTACTACTGCTTGCAAGGAAAAGTTTATGAAAAAGTAGGAGATCAACAGTAAAGTTAACATTGAAACTTCATATATTTCTTAAATAAAAATAAGAAACCATTTTGATAACATTTTAATGAATAATAGAATTAATAAGTAGTTATTATGACTTTTATTATTTCCTAATTTTACGAAGTAAAAGACTTTTTGGGTTTCATAATTAAATCAGTGTTTTTTAAAAGAATAGATTTGCTCAAAACTTCTTGAGTATTTAACTCTACAATCTTTATTTGTTTTTAATGGAGTTCTGCTTTTTTTATTTTTCAAAAACTCTAATATATAAAAATGACAATTGTTCTGGAATAAATTGGCTAATTGCTTTATTTACATTAAGATTATATTATCAATAATTAGTATTAATATTTAGAATAATATAACCTTTTTTTTTAAATAATTGATATTGATATTAAATTAGGACAAAACCTACAAAAAAGTTTTGTCAATTTATTTACTTCGTAAACTTAGTTACAGCAGGTGTCTAATAAAAATCACAGTTAAAAACTTGTATAAATAGCATCACAAATATTACGAAAAAATTTGCAAAACAACAATAAAAATAGTAAAGAAATCAAGTTTACTTTTTTTATTTGGTATTTTCTATGGTATTCGAAGGCCTAATGGCCGTATCAAAAGCGCTGCCTGACAATAAGGGAGTTTTTTGCTATATTCTTTGCTGCTATTGTGTTTATAGTAAAGCAAGAATCAAGCAACTAATTGTTCTTTTCTGGGTTAAAAATACTAAACAACAATTCTAATTTCTGATAAATAATTATTTTTAAACCGTTTTACCATTGAACGCGGTGCATACAAACTTGAAATTAAACCTAAGAAGTCCTGGAGATGTCTCAATTTTTTTTGTTATTATTAGGTTTAATAATAATAAAGCGAGTTTACCCGTTTGAAAAAGTGTAACAAAACAATTTATTTTGAAAATTGTGGAATTTTTGTCAAAATTTTTATTACTATAATTACTAAAAGCATTTTGAGCGTTTTGAAAAAGCAAGTACGTTTTTATTAACGACAAATGTCGTTTTTATTAACGACAAATGTCGTTTTTATTAACGACAAACTACTTCCAAAAATTCAGATAACTAGAGCAAACCTAAACCAATGGTGATTCTTAATTTCACCCTTTCTAGAAATTATTTACCGAAAATCAAATTGAGATAAAATAAAACAATTCAAAACTAAATTTAATTTGATCAACATTAACAAAATTATGAATTAATCAAAAAAGCTCTTATCTTTCTCAAAAAATAACAATCAACTTTAAAATTGCAAGATTTCATAACTTAAAAATATGTTTGTAAACAAGTTGCTAGATCCCATAACAAGTTTAAAAATTATAAACAAGTTAATAAACATGATATTATCATTGATAACAATGTAAAACATAGAATAAAAACAGCCCCTTATTTCAACATTTTTTCTTTAATTATTTGGGCAGTTTGTATAAACTTTTAGCTCGTATTTTCTACGAATAGCTAACGGCTTTAGAGCATGCATTATTGACAATAATTTTATTTATTATTGACCTTTTTTTTTATTAATTCTTTTATATTTAACTATTTTTAAAAACCAATAAAGCATTAACACTAACTATAAACCAGTATTATAGAGACATTAAAATACATTACAACTATTTACTTGAAGTAACCAAGACAAAATCATAATTTTATAACCATAAATCGTAAACCATAAGTTGGAGCTTGCCATAACTGTTAGTTAGATTCGTATAGTTTTCAGTTGACAGAGAGATTGAGTCAAATCTCGTCCATTTTCAGAAACTCATTATTTATAAACAAACTAGAGGTAAACAAAGTGAAAAACAGTAACATAGGTTACATCATATGAAGAAGCATGTTAAGAAGGAATTTAAAAACTTTAGACGCTGCTAAGAGAGAAGTCAGGTTTAGTTGTTGAAATTTTTAAATCCGTAGGTATTTGTACATCGAATGATATCCAAATACCTCTAGATTAAACAACCATATAATTTAATTTTTTTAAGCAATACTCTCATTTTAACATATTTTAAACATTTGGAGACACTGGGCTTGAAGAAGCTTTTCAGTAAGTCTATCAATTTATTTGTGTGTTTTGTTTTTAAAAGAGAAGTTTAATTTTTACTTTTTTATCCAAACTGTTTGTCAAACATTACTGCTGGATCAAAATAATCCAGTCCGTGTCCAAAATATTAGTTCCTTTCCATTAGGTGAAAAAAGACCGAAAACCCTGCTTATTGTTTCAATAGGAATCATATGAGTTTAGAAACTGGTTCTAAACAATTAATCTAACTTTTGAGAAATTAAGACTTTAAAGTGAATGTCACTTATGAAGCTATTGCTTCATGATATTGCCATTTTTATTTATCGAAAAACAAGTTGGCAGTTGTCACTTCTGATTGTTTAACATCTAGATCTAAGGAATTCTACATGACTCAAACACCTAACTATATTAATGACCGGCAATTTTTAGCGAATTAATCAAATTTTAAACTGAGTATTTTTATTGCGTTACATTAAAAGAAAAACACGAAAAATTTAAGGTTTTAAAGCTAAGCAACTTTTTAAAAAAATCAGTCTGCCCCCAGTCAAGACGCGATATCAATGTGATATCAGAATGATATTAAACCTTCTCAAGCTATGAGATTAAATAATTATATCATTATGATATCATAATGATATCATAACTTTGGGAAATAAACTTAATTTATAGCAGAATTTCATATATTAGTTATGAAGTACAGTAAAAGTTAAGTTTTTCTCTTTTTTTATCAAAATAAGTTTTGATTTATCAACTCATATTATGATATCAAGAATTTGTCATGCTATGATGTGAAATACAAGTTGCTTACATTTATACTACTTTGCCGGAAAACGTCTTACAAGAAATAACAATTATTATGCCCAGGGCCGTCCCGAAGGGAGTGTCCCCCCTTCCTCTCCAAAGGTGTCATTTAAGCATTGGAGTTGGCATATTGATTAAGTTTTAAACTAAAGTTGGCAAATCGCAAATATTGAGGACCTTCTTTTTTTTTTTTTTTTTGATTCGAGTTGGCAAAAAAACACATACAAACCCTATGGAAGACCTCTTCGGGACAGTCCTGAATATGCCACATCACCTATTCTTATTTAAGTACACTCTAACTATTCTAGTGTTATTTTTTAGTTTTTATACGGTTTAGATTTTAGTACTTATTTAAAAAAGGACTTCTGTATTTAAAATAACGATTATAAATAACATTATTTTTGGTAATTGTGCAAAAAATCAATCAGTACCACCTGCTCATCAATTGTAAATATAGGTCTCATTGACCTTTACTTACAATATATAACTAAATAACATATTAATATGAACATGTAGTATAAACAAAATATTAATATGAACATGTTAATTAAGTAGTAATAATGTAGTTTTAAGAAGTTTAAAAAGTTCCAAAAGTAGAAGGAAAGCGCAGATGACTCAGCAATCCTTGTAGAAGCGGTGAAGAAAAGATTTTTAAATTAGCACATTTAGTAAATACCCATTGTAATTATGTTGTAAATGTAGAAGTTAAAAATTCTAGTTGCCTAAATAAACAGTCAATAGAACTTAATTAAAGGACTTAATAGGACTGAAATCCATAATAATAGGACTCAAATCCATTAATGCAGCAGAAAAGATTTAAGAACTTACCACCAATAGTAAAAAAACTAATTATGAAAGTAATAAAGATATTTTGCTGACATTTAGAGAAGACCTAGCCAATTAGGTGTGTAATGCTCAGTATTCTAACAAGAGGTTACACTACATTAAAATTACTTTTGTTTAGATCTTCAGGCGCGGATGCAGCATTTTTTGATATTTGAGGTAGCTAACTTCCAAACATAGGGCAACTTCAAAAATTTATATGTTTATACTTATATCAAATAAGGATGCTTTTCAAAATATTATCTATTAGCGTTCAAAAACTGTGACCATAAAAAGTTTGAACCCCTCTCAATTTAAAGGGATTGTAAATTATATAAGGCCATAGTTGTTGGACGCTAAGAGATTGTGCGAGTTTTAAAATTTATCGATGAATATAAACTTGGTTGAGAATAGTAGAAAAATTTTATCAACTTGTTGCTCTCACGTTTGGGGCAGGTATATCTAAAATTTTAGTGCTTTTTTGTTCCCAGACTCCAATCATTGTAAAACATCCTTATTTGGTATAAGTATAAACATATGTAAAGCAACAGCTACTAGACCTCAACATTAATGACACAATCTCTTATTTTTAAAATTTTTCGATTTTCAGTTTCAATTTTTTTTTCTTCACTTTTTCTTGAAATTCTATTATATTACTTGCTTGGTTATTTAATGAAGTTCATTTAAAAAAAAAAAAAAAAAAAAAAAAAAATCACATCCATTATAAATATTTTATTATATTTGTATTTATTATATTTTTTCAACGACAAAAATGGGGCAAGTTGATAAGACTATTGTCTTCTACTTGCTCCAGTCATATATTTCACGGTAAAATGTTGTGCAAATTTATATTAATAATGACGAAATATATATATATATATATATATATATATATATATATATATATATATATATATATATATATATATATATATATATATATATATATATGTATATATATATATATATGAATATATATATATATATATATATATATATATATATATATATATATATATATATATATATATATATATATATATATATATATATATATATATATATATATATATATATATATATATATATATATATATATATATATATATATATATATATATATATATATATATATATATATATATATATATATATATATATATACATTAGGTATATGATAAATTTTAAATCAATTAGCCTGGGGTTCTAAATGATGAACTTTTGCCTATAAATCACAGAAATGACATTGATTTCACCATACCTTGAAAAAACTTCCCGCACCTAAGACAGTATCCTATTTAACCATACAACACATAGCAGCCCAAAGGCTATTAGTTATAACATGTCAACTTTATATACAATACACATGAGAAATGCATGAGAAATACACTGTACTACAGCATTTGTAGTGATGTTAATAATCTTTCAGATTTGTGTATTAGTATTAATAAATTTACAGTTAAGATATTTGCATGTTCTGCAAGAAGAACGAATGTCCCCCATCAACTTTACAGCTCTCTCAGCTACTATGTTGGTTTGAGGCACATCAAGCACTGATGGTTTCTTCTTTCAGTGGGTAGAGAAGCATTTCACAGCTTTGGAACACTTAAGTTGGGATATTGCTGACAGCAGGTCTTCATAAGCCGCCTCTGCATAGTTCTGGTTTGAAAACCAGGCCCGCGACCATGTAGTTGCAACGAAATCGCAAGTTACCCTCAGCTGTTCTCGCCAATTTTAAAGAATGAAAAAAGCAATAAGCGCAAAAATGCCTCTTGAGTTCCACCTGGCACTGCGCAGTGATGGCAGCTTGTGCCATTTGATACGAGGCCATTTTTCCTCATTTTTGTAAAACTTGTATGCTTCACAAAGCTGAAAATTTAAAGAAATTTAAAGTCATCTCTCCAGCCAAGGTTTTCATACTCTGCTACCACTGCTGTGCCCTTGTAGGCATTTTTTAAATCATCGTAATGCTCCATAATCTCATCAATAAATTTTATAGTTAATGTTAGGCGACAGTGACTGTATAGGAAAAAAGAAATCCAACACATGTCGTAGAACAAGATCAAGAATGTGGTGTTGGCAGCCGATGTATTGAGGTTCATCGAATCCCTTGTCTCGAAATGTTTTCTGAAGCTTGGCTACAACTCAATTATTGCGACCAGTATTTACAGCTGTTGTGTCAGAGATGATCATCTGAATACTGTTCTATGCATTGTAATCATCAAGTAGGTTCTGTAGTGGTTTATATATGCTTGCAGATGATCCACTGTCACAAACCAAAATGCCAAGTTGTAATGTTCTTTTGTCATTTTTCAAGCACACAACTTGGTACTCAGTCTTGTCAATTTTCTTACAATCAAAATGCAAAGAATATATTTCTTCTCAGATCAGTTCCATGAGGCGGTTCTTAACTTGTTCTGCATCTCTGATTGTTCGACGCCAGAGAAAAAAAACGCCAAAGAGTGACTCGACACTAGTTTGGCAGCAGACTTAGTAAACTGGCGTGTTGCACGCTTTCTGTGAGATTCTCCTGGAACTGCCTCCGAGTCACCACTGTGCTTCCTTCCTCAGAATCCTCACTATCGCAGGAAAGTGGTACGGAGATAACCACTTGGTTTGTCGAGGGTTCTGATGTTCTTTGGCCCTTTTTGATGAATGGATTGCTGACATAGGAGCCACTTTCATAGTTGTATATCCCACCCTGTCATCTGATTCAATTTGTACTTTGTATAGTTGTTTGTCCTCACTACAAAGCCAATTTCCAATTTAGTTTTGTTATATCGAACAGATGAGCAAGATTTTCTTCAAATACTGCATTTGGTCGCTTTCTGTGTTTCTCAAATGATGTGATAAGTTTGTAAACATTAGCAGACACTTGTTGTTTGAAAAGAACAGGAAAATTAAACTTCTGCCAAGGATTTATCAATTCCTCGGATATTTTTGTTAGTCGATCATGTCGTCCTTTCAATTCATTAAAGAGTACCAAGAATCTTCCAACAATATCTCTGTTGGAAGTCATTTTACACAATTTGTTGCTCATATCCTGTTTTACCTGTGGTATATTAGGACGGCGCTTCGTGCTTGATTTCAAATTTTGTGTCCATATTTCACCAGCTGCTTCCACTGCTGCTTTTGACTTTTTACTTTTAAGTACATATTTTCAAAAAGAAGCACTAAACAGCAGATCTTGCAAATTAATACTGCAAATAATGAAAAAACTTTTTAAATACTTCTACTCAATATTTTAATCGCGCGAACATTAAAAAATACTCAACAATAAACAACAACAAACGCGCAAATTTGAAAAGCAGTCGTTAAAATTTGTTATCCAAATTTGAGTTACATAACATAAAAACAATTTAAAACTATCGAACTTTTTCATTCTATGTTAATTAAATTTTTAAACTGTTTGACACTCTCCAACTTGTAGTTATATTCAAGCATAGTCGAGCATAGTCAAGCATAAGGAAGTAAAAACTGGGAACAAAATCAAGTGAAAAATCGAAAAAGTTAAAAGTGGTGAGGTGCTAGGTGCGGGAGGTTTTTTTGTGATCTAATGAAATAAACCTCAAAACAGTGATCTATTGGTAAAAGTTCATCAAATGCAACATCAGGAAAATAAAAATTTTGAAAAAAGTTTTTTTGTCATATACCTAATATATATATATATATATATATATATATATATATATATATATATATATATATATATATATATATAATATATATATATATATATATATATATATATATATATATAAATTTATGGAGTTTGCTCCTAGTCTGGAGATTAGGTATCTTGAAGATTAAAAAATGCTGCATCCGTGCCTGATCTTCCAGCACAAGTTATAATGATATTGAAAATGCCTTAAAACTCAGGTATTAATATAGTATTAGGTTTGTAAATCTTCCAAGATATTTTATTTGTTAGATTTATTTAAAAATTTATTTTTTTGCATTGAATACTTTACTTTTGATATTTTTTTGTAGTTATCTTATTTTTACTTAGTTGTTATTTTTTAATTTTCTTCAACTGTATTTAGTTGCATCATATTACTTCTTTTTTGGTTTAGTTGGTGAGTATACATATTTTAGGATGAAATGGTCTTTTGAGATCTAACCTATAATATAGACTTCATGAAGTTAAACTTCAACTATTGACAGACTGCTAATCCATAAAAGTGCAATTATGCTTCTCTGGCCAATCTAGTGTCATGTTGGCAATATCTGTGAAACCATTCCAATTGTTGTGGCGTTGTTTTGTCAATTACAGAAGTCATCTAATTTAGAACATTTGAAAGACTTCATAAATTATCCATTAATTATGTATGCAATAAAACCACTGATTAATATATGTATATATATATATATATATATATATATATATATATATATATATATATATATATATATATATATATATATATATATATATATATATATTTATATATATATATATATATATATACATATATATATATATATATACATATATATATATATATATATATATATATATATATATATATATATATATATATATATATATATACACATATACACATATAAATATATACAAATACACATACAGACATACAAACCCATGCATACATATACACGCTCATAAATATACACTCACCACTTATTCACATGTGTGTATCACAAACACTAAAGCACAAATACATAACATATGGATTTATTAACTGTATTTGATTAGGAAAGAATGGAGTAGGTTACTCTTAAAAATAAATACTTTTAAAAACTAATACTCTTAAAAATACTTTTAAAAATTAAGACGATAAATAAATCTAAGTTTTATTTAGAAAAGAAGTAGAATGCAACACTAAAAGTGCCCCCTGGCCCCCCGGTGTCGTCGGCCTTGTCTAACTATATCTTCAAAACTAACTTTATATATCTTCAAAACTAACTTTATATATCTTCAAAACTAACTTTATATATTTTCAAAACTAACTTTATATATCTTCAAAACTAACTTTATATATCTTCAAAACTAACTTTATATATCTTCAAAACTAGCTTTAGTCTCAATCGAAATATATTTTAGAGTTTCTTAATTATTTGAGAAATCTTTTGCATTCTTTAAAATACTAATAAATTATCTTCAGTATTCATTTTAAATTAAATATACTTAAAAAGTAAACAACACTTAAATTATTGAATACTAAATACTTTAAATGCTAAAAAATGGGCATAAGGTTTCCCTGTGGTATCTGTTTCAAATCATTTTCAAGTAACCAAAAGCCGTACAATGTGATTCTTGCAACAAATGGATCCATATTAAATGTAACGGGATGACTAATAAATGCTAAAATTATTTAGTGTCAGAAACAGGCAATTGGTACTGTTACATATGTTTGCAAAACACTCTACCATTCTTAATTCTTTCTGATAATGAACTCATGCTTACTAGAAATGGGGAAAATAATTTCTTACACATCTCGCAATATGAAGCACCTCTTAGTCATACAAATCTTTTTAAAAATCTCAACAAATTTAAAATAAAATGTAAACACTATGATACAACTAAATACAATCATGCTATTAATAAAACTTTTGTATATGTAAATATCATCTTTAACATTCTACATTGATGACCTTATATGTCTGCTAGCCCTTATGAAAAACAAACCAAATATTATTGCAATATCTGAGACCCGTTTTAAGCAAAATTGAATTCTTAGATCTGATTTTTCACTAAGTGGCTACACCTTTGAACATACCCAATCTTAATTCAACAGAGGAGAGACACTTATATATATAAAATCAGACTTGAAGTACAAGTTAAGATCTGACATTTAAATTTTAAAACAAAAAGAACTTGAATCAGCCTTCATTGAAATCTTATTTCCGAATGAAAAAAATGTTCTAGTGGAATGTATTTACTATTAGCCTTGTATGTGCCCAAATGAGTTTAATAATCAATTCATACAAAATCTACATGACAATTTATCCTTCGAAAATAAAAATATAATGATATTAGGAGACTTTAATATTAATCTTTTGAACTACAACTCTTGTAATAATGTTTCCAGCTTTCTTGATTCCATGTGCTCTTTTTCTCTATTCCCATTTATTACCCAACCAACTAGAATTACACCCGATTCCAAAACACTAATAGATAATATATTTTTAAACTTTTATGACTCTAATTTTGTATCTGGCAACCTAACAGTATTTCTTGATGATCATCTTATGCAGTTCATAATTTTTCCAAGCAAGAATATTAAACAACCACAAAGAAAAATATATCGTCGCTGTTTTTAATAATTTAATGAAAATCTATTTCTGAAAGACCTAAAAGATGCTGAATGGCTACCAAGTCATCAAGTCACTTATAGTATCAATAATTTTTCATTAAAATTTGTAAATAAAATATTTGATTAGCATGCCCCTTTTAAATTGTCTTCTAAGAATACTAATAAAACCATATTAAAACCATGGATTACAGTTGCCCGTATTTAATCAACACATGATAAAAATAAACTTTACAAAAAGTCTATAAAATGTAAAAATGAGAAATCAAAGGAAGAATACTTTCTTAAGTTAAAATATTATCGGAATCAAATACACAACTTGTTGAGGTATTCAAAAAATTATACTACTCAAAATTTTTTAATGAAAATCTAAACAACTTTAGAAACACCTGGAGATGAATAAAGAGGGTTATTGATATATAATCAAATAGGCACAACACCATTGAAAGTTTAACTATAAATAACCAAATTATAACTGATAATGAAATAACCACTAGCTCATTTAATGACTATTTTTCCACAAATCTTTTTAAAATCTTTTAAAACTTTTTAAAACAATCATCTCTCCTAAATCACTACCTTAAAAACACTACCTTAAAAACAAAAATCCTAACTCCTTTCATATAACCCCTGTTACACCACAAGAAATAAATGATTTTATAACCAGTATAAACCTTGAAAAAGCACTGGACATAATAGCACTTCTACGCAAATATTGATCTCAGCATCGAAAGATTTAAGCTACCCTTTGAGCATTTTGATAAGTAAATCATTTGAATCTGGAGTATTTCCTGATTTATTCAAAGTTACTGAAGTTGTTGAAGTTGCTGAAGTTGTTGAAGTTGCTGAAGTTGTTGAAGTTGCGGAAGTTGTTGAAGTTGCTGAAGTTGTTGAAGTTGCTGAAGTTGTTGAAGTTGCTGAAGTTGTTGAAGTTGCTGAAGTTGTTGAAGTTGCTGAAGTTGTGCCTATTTTCAAAAGTGGATCCAAACTAGATCATTGTAACATTCGACCTATATATTTACTTTTAAATATTGGCAAACTAATTGAAAGATTCATGTTTAACAGGCTAGAAAACTGTTTAAATAAATCTAATAGTACCTTTAGCCTTCAATTTGGCTTCCGCAAAAAGTACTGTACAAATCAAGCACTCATTGATATAATTGAGGCAATACGTGAAGCCCTGGATCAAAAACAGTTTGCTGCTGGAGGGTTTGTTGATTTGCAGAAGGCGTTTAATACTGTTGATCATGAGATTCTGCTGTCTAAATTAAACCATTACGGTGTCAGAGGAGTTGCTCTCAAATGGTTAAAGTTGTACCTGTATATCTGCTCTCAGTTTGTAAGCATTGGCAACACTTCCTCCAATACTAGGTTTACATGTATTGGTGTTCCACAAAATCAATTTTAGATCCTCTGCTCTTCCTAATATTTATAAAAATTCTCCACACATGTGAAAACTCCTCCAAAACATATCATTTTCCTGATGATACCAATCTTCTTAGTGTTAGTAAATCTCTTAAAAAACTAAATATAAATTTTAATCACAACCTTGCATGTTTGGTTCAATGGCTGCGATCAAACAAAATTTACTTAAACACCAAGGAGCGAAATAGTTATCTTTAAATCTGGCCGAGTGGTTAGCGTGCTGAGCTTCTGAGCAAGAAAGCCGCGGTTCAAGTCCTACCGCTGGCGAAATTTTAGTGGCGGGATAGCTCAGATGGTTAGAGCGTTAAAGGAAAAATTAAAACCCGGACTGTTGAACAATACGAGTTCAAATCCCGCCACCGCCAACTCAGCGCTTGATTAGTACTTCGGTACGCAAAAATGTTGGTCAATAACGAACGCTACTTTGGATTAATCTTAATGATTATTTGTGGCTGTTCCTATGCTATACCAATAATATCTTCGGATATAAGAACATTGTATAGAAAAATATAGAATGAAAACTCAAATAAAAACAAATAAAAAAAAATCTTAAGGCAACAAAATCACTAAAAAAATTAATTTCAGAACAAGCGGAAAAAAAATAAATACTGTAGATAAGATAAAATATTTTCGCATTTATATTAGATGAAAATCTCTTGATTCACCAACAAGTAAAAGCAATATCTTACAAACTAAGTCTAGCTAATGGAATGCTTTCTAAAATGAGACATTTTGTCAACTATGAAACATTGATAAATATTTGGCATGCTACATTTCATTCCCACCTAAGGTATGGATGCCAAATATTGGGGCAAAGTTCATCTACTCAAATTAAAAATCTCATAAAACTTCAAAATAAATCTATAGAAATAGTTCATTTCCAGCCAAGCAATTTTATTCCACACTTATTGTATAGTTTATCAAATGTTTTGAAGTCAGATGAACTCATCTACTTGTTAAACTATGTTAATGAGTGGGATATTTATATTGCCATGCCTATTGCTTTCAAAAACTATTTTAAATTCGTAAGTGATATTCATAATTACAATCTTCGATCGATATCTTGTTATAATCTAGCTCTACTTTAAAAAAACTAGCAAATATGGTATTCAATCTACTAAATACCGATTAATTCACTTTTGGAACTCTCTGCCACTTTCAATAAAAATAAATCTCCCGAACATTACTTGAAATGCTTTTATTACCAATATCTTCATAAATTTACAATATCTTCATAAAAACACTCAATAAAGTTCTAACACAACATTATCACTATCTTCAATTAATTCTATTTTACTAAAATATAACGGCTTTTAGTTTTCCCTTATTCAAACCTATTCAGCTAT
>NC_061166.1:30352691-30362691 GCF_022113875.1 Hydra vulgaris | reverse complement strand
GTAAAAATAACTTTTTTTACTGTGTTCTCCTTTGTAAAATCCGGACGTCTAGCAACCCTAACAATAGTTAATATATTAGTTCCGCTAACTTAGTTGTCCTTCAAAATGGCAGAATTGAAATCAAAACAACTCAATTATTTCGTGACGTCGAGCTAGGAACAGTGGTACCTAAGGTAGGCTCTCTTGTCAAACCCTTATTCTGACGCTGTGCTTAAGGTCCGAAAATGTAAAAAACGACTTCTTTATTTAAAAGAGAACCTGCCTACCCCCAACCCTCAGTCGTTGTTTGCTCACTCCGCTGCATGTTCTCTAAAAATCGGTTGGTGTATGTGCACACCGCTGCGCAAATCCCTATATACCTATTTCCTAGAAATATGAGGACGCAAAGGACACTCAACGTCGGAATAGGGGTTTGACAAGAGTGCGTTCTGATACCTAGGGTGGAATGCAAGAAGCGAACTTTGAGTCAAGCTCGACTTGAACTTTATATTATAACCAATAGCGACAGAGTATGGGCTTTCCCCTCAAAAAATACTCTGCCGCTATTGGTTACAAAACAACGTTTAAGTCAAACTTGACTCAAGTTTGCTTCTTGCATTCCACCCCTAATAGTAGCTAGTTAAGTTTCCGCGTAACCATTAGTAACTAATCAAAGTGCGTTAACATGCGGTAAGCAATGATATATATATATATATATACATATGTACAATAATGTATATACTAGCTGAGATTGGACCCGTAAAAATATGGGTCTTTGTAAGTCTATTCCTAACCGAACTTTTTTTATACTTTTTTCTAATATATCCTAGCTTTCCAGATCCGTTGGGTCTTTACCAAACCTACCACTTCTATACATAGCTATTCCACACCGATTATTTCTATACCTATTCCTTATTTACTTAAATACTTTTTAGTAAAATAATTTGGTTCTGAAAAAAAACATTACGAGCGAAAAAATTACCATGCGCACCTTTTCCCCATATGTAGAGCTTATAAGAGACTTATAATTAGGTTTGTTTTTCTGCTAAATACATTTCATTGATAGTTCAGTGGTTAAGTGTGCTGTCATCAGTGTTGTTTTGCGGGTTTAAGACTTCCTCATTGCGTAACAAATTTTGAAATTTTTTTAATCTTGCTTATATATTTATAACAAAAAAATAATAATATAGCAAAAAAGATTTCTAAAATATAAAATAAAATTTTAAAGTTTTCTCATTTTATAGATATATTATACGCGATTATTCTATATAATGCCTGCTAACTCCACATGTGCTAAAGACGTTTACACTTACAGACGTTTGTACCTAACGCTATACAAATGGAACTGCAAAGCTCTTAGACCACTAAAACATAGTCATAAAAAAAAGTTTATTCTTATGATTTTGACTACAAAGTAAAGAATAATATTAAACGTTATTCTGAAAATTGAGCGAAAAAAATTTTGCGCATTGACGTAGGGTTGTGGGAAAATAAACGTTTACGCGTCAAGTTTCTTTTGCATTGTTTGATTAACTTTAATTTTGTTGCATACAAATGCATAAAAGTATATAAAACTGGTACAGATATATCATTTAACGGATAAGAGATTAATTATATTTATTGCAATAGTTTTTGTCTTCATTAGAATATATCCCATAAAAATATATTCCATATATCTTTAATAGAAGAAGTTTAAATAAATTCAAAATTTAAAATAAAACCTATTTTCTAGTTTGTTTTTTGCCACAAAGTGACGTCACATACGCAAAAAATTGTAGCTTCAACAGTTTACGAAAATGCCTCGACTATCATTTTTAATTGTCAGAAGAATCAGATGACGTAGTTTTATCAATCAGAAGTTATCAAGAGAAGGACAAATCTAAAATTAATGTTTTAAATTTTCCACTTGGATGAGACAATTTGTTCTGTGCTTTTTCAATCTTGTCAATTTTTTGAATATAATAACATACCTACAAAAAAATAAAACATAACAGCTTGAGCAAAAAAGACTTGTAATTATTAGAAAAGTTTACTTATATTACATACGATTCTGAATAAAACGTTGTATAAGTGGATTTTATACATTTTATAAACAATATATATAAACAAATAAAATTTTATAGATCAAAATTAAGGAGAGCTCGACGCAATGCAACTTTCAAATGAAAATCAAACTGTAAAACTTGATAAATGTTTCAGCATATTTTAACATTACTTTAGTTAAAGTTTACGTACGTCAGATATTTGCATACACGTTCATTCACGTTTTCTTATAAAACAAAGTGTTGCGTTACTTTCTTGCCACTACCTTGGTTGTAATGGCTGCCAAAGGTTCCGTATCAAATAGGCTCGAAAAGCATTATTAAGTTCAATATTATTAATTAGATATTATATCATTGGCGGTACGATATTCAATTTTTACTTTTTTAAATTTTCGCATAAATGCTTTTTTTCTCCTCACACAAATTTAAAGAAAAAAAAAAGGAATGACTCAGCAAGCCTCTCACTTTTTTTTTTTTTTTTTTTTTTTTTTTTTTTTTTTTTTTTTTGTTCTTTATTACAATATTTATGATACAGATACAAATAGTATAAAAAATAAAAAAGATAAGGTAACAAGTCAAGATATCGTTAAGAATAATATAATAATATAAAGAATATTAATAAATATAAAGAACGCGGATACTCAAAGAAGACCATCAGGTCTTGTCACAGAGAAACCGCTTTAGAACGTTTTTTTTTTTTTTTTTTTTTAATTTTATTTTTTTTTTTTTTTTTTATTATTATTATTATTATTTTTTTCTTTCAATGTTTTCATTCTTTGTATTTATTTATTTTTGTTCAGTTTCTTTTTATTACAAAATTAAATTTATTAATAAAAGTATATAAAGTTCGTAATATAATATTATAAATAAACATACAATATTACAATAGAAGAGTTCTAAAACTTAAAAACTAAAACATGTTAAATAATTCACTAAAATAAAACATGTTAAATAATTGCTTGTTGATAAAAAAATAAATAAATAAAAAAGAATGTACATTAAATATATTCATATACTAATATAGACAAGTGATTTTCAAAAATTTAAAAGTAGATTAGTATATTTTCAGTTGAAAAAATGAGTTTTTTAAGATTTTGTTTAAAAAAATCAAAATTACATTCTTGAGAAAAATCTTTAGAAGTATTTAGAACTATACTATTCCATAAAAATGGTCCGCGAAATGAAATAAAAAATTTTCCAAAATTAGTTTGAGAAAATGGTTGTCGAATTAAGTTATCGTTCCTTAGAATATATTTATTTCTATCTCTTTGTAAATACAAGTTACGAAAAGAAACGGGTGATAGGTTGGTCTTGCATTTATACATAAAACAAAGAATATTAAAAACATTTAACTCATATATATTGAGTGCTTTCATATCATATAAAAGAGGCTTGGCGTGAGCAAAATTTATAAGGCGTGCTACATGCTTCTGTTGCCGATAGAGAGGTTTAAGTTTACTTTTATAAGTGCTACCCCAAGCAATGTTTGCATAGTTGATATGGCAATGAATTAACGAATAATATAATTGAATTAAGGTATTTTTATCAAGAACGTTTCTTATTTTGTATAAAATGCCTATACTCTTTGAAATTTTACTGCACAAGTTAGCAATGTGGCATTTCCATGTAAGATTTTCATCGTTATATACACCTAAAAATCTTGTCACTAAAACTCTATTAATAACTATGTTATCGATAAATAGAAAAGGTAAGTTGCTAGGTGCTTTTTACCATAAGGATGAAAAAGAATCCATTTAGTTTTATCAATATTTAGTGATAGTTTGTTTAATCTAAATGTTATTTTTTAAAAGTAATGATAAATTATCAGATGCATCAGACTTTTTTTTGTCGTCTATTCAAGGAATTGCAAAAATCGAAGGAGTATTTGTAAGGGAAACTGTCAGAATAAACAATCTATAAAAATATGAAGATTCATATACTGGATATAAAATTTTGAAGGCTTAAATCAATAAAAACAAATCACTTGTTAAGATGTGGTAATAGTATAAATCTGACCAACAAGATGAATGAAAAGCTGATTAATATGTAGGATTGTGGACAACAAAAGTTATTATTAACTGTCTGAAGTTAAGAATAATAAAAAATATTTTTTTATTGATTGTTTTTAAAAATTGTCTTTTTTGATTTTTTTTTTGTCAAAGATTGTAAATTATGTACTCTACTGAGTTTTGCAGTGCTGTTTTTAAGAAGATACCTTACGTACCTAATGTCTATAATAAAATGCATTTATGAGTTATTTTAGAATATTTAGATCACCTGTATCATTAATTAAAAATCAAGGTAATTTGAAGTATTTTATATAGAATATTTATGAAATAATTTCAGTAGGTGCTACTAAATTTTTTACAAATCATGTAACAATTTTGTAATTTGAATTTATAAAGTTTTTTTTGACTGATTGCTCTCTCTTTTTTTTTTTTTTTGCTCAGATATTAGTACTCCTTAAACAAAGCTCTATTTACAATTCTACTTTAGTTAGTATAAAGAGGGAACTTTTTTTTACATTTCTATTTCAGTTCTACATCAAAAAAATATAACTTAATATTTATTTTTTTATAGATGCACTAGTCTAAAAAATAATTTAGGAAGATGTTTAAAGTTAATGTTGTTATAGTTTTTGTACTTGGGTCTCTACTGATTATTATTCTTGTTTTTGTGGTTCGGGAGAGAGGAAACTTGGATGAAGTGCTCAAACTTAAATCAGGTAAAATTATGCATAAAAAGTAGTGTATAAAATTATTTGACTAATTGCTAAAAAAAGTTTTGGTCAATATTTCATACCAATTTATATGCTATTATTGTGGCTAGTAATTAGAGAAAAATGTTTGTTTTCATTTGTACTCAAAATACTAAGTTGTTTCCATGCAGGTAGCACAAACATTTTACGTTTATTTCATTTTAGTTTTTAAATTTACTTTAAAATAGTTATTTTTGGTGTCATTTTACTTGAAACTTATTTTAAATAAAAAAGAACTTAAAGTGACCTGTAATTAAAATGAGAATTGAGTGAATATTTAAATTTTGAATAAGTAAATCACTAACAATAGTTCAATTAAGCAAGTGAGTGTGCTAGTTAATGTAAGTGTAATTAAGTCAGGATGATTGCAAGTAAATATGAATGAAGCTGCATATAACCCTCAACATTATTGGTAAATGATAAACATATTTTTTTAATTACTTTTAGCGCTGTCTGTCATTCAAAATGAACTTAATTCTCATCAGATTAATAGATTTGGAAGAGATACATCTGCTGATGAAGACTTAATTGGATTAATTATAAGAAATGAAGTCGATCGTTTGGTATTGAATAAAATTACTGTTTTGTAACCAGCAGCTCTTAAGTCAATCCCACCTGGATTTTTATGCCAATGTAATAGAAAGAGATATGCATTATATTAATTTAATATAGGTTTTTAAATATTATAGATTTCTTATTTCATTTGCAACTGCTGTTTTTATGATTACTGTGCACTTAATTAAAGTCTTGCTGCTGAGAACTTGGGAGTTTTCATGTATAGCTAACATGCAGGCAAGGTCATAAAAGTTGTTTTTATAAATATAATTGCCTGTTTTTGTATTGCTTGACACCTGCAAATTTTTATTTCAACACAAAAAAAGTGTTTTAAGTGCAAACAATTAATTTCTTTTTTAACACAAAAAATAAAATGCAAATAAGTTCAAGAAAAATTAAATTTCAAAAAAAAATACCACAATCAAAAAATGGTACTATTTTGTGAGATAAGAATTAACAAAATAAAAGTACAGATTTCATTGTTTTATTATTAAAAAAATTTTTAACTTAGATAAAGTTTCATTTTATTTAAGTACTATATAATTGCTTGTGGTTACTTTTTTATACTAAGATAATTAATTTTTTTTCAATGAAAAACGTTATGAAAATTAGTTATTTATCCCAAAATCTATCAGTCTATGTATCTGCTCTGAATTTTGCAGATTTCTATTACAGTCAATGTGTAACCTATTGGAAAAAACAAGATGACTTAGGCAATCTGATTACCTGGTTTTCAAAGTATGGTGTGTTTGCGTTTATTGAAAAATATATAATAATTTAAAAAATCAAGATAAGTTAGTTAAAGATTATGAATCAACTTGTTTGTAGTAACACTATTTTGATTGGTATGCAATTTTGATTTCCCAAACAAGGAATAAAGTATTGTTTTCATAGTATTCACACTAATTGTTATTTAATTTATTGTAAATATAACTTTATTTTTCCTCTTTATAATGATTTATTTTACTTTATTTAGCTAACAATTTTAATGAGACAACTAAGAGTGCAATGGGTGATTCACATGTTCAATCTAACATTGTGAGTATTCATATAGTCATATAGTATATACAATACTTTTTATTGGAAAGAATTAAACTCTTTACAATTTTGCTTACATAGTAAATGTTATACACATTATCATAGTAAATGTCATACATCATGTAAATGTCATCATCATATGTTCTGGAATCAGTTTTTGATTGTTAGATTTATTCTAGTAGTTGCAGGAGAATTGCGTTTCATTGGTAGATAAGGGTGATAAATTGTTTTGTAATGGTGTACCTTTTACCCCTAGACTTTCGCTCGGTACTCCCATTAGGGTTCTATTTATGATATATCTGCATGAAATCTTGTTGTGGCTTGTTGTTCAGACAGTGAATTATTGAAAATACTAATAATTGCTTTCTTTACCTTATTTTCATTTCTTTTGTTTCTTTCTGTTTTCGTTACATATTTTCGAGGCATCTAAAAGATAAGAGAAATAAATTATCGTGGTATTTTCAAGCATATGTCGAATGTACCCCAAACGTGTTACATATAAAAAAAAAACACTGTTAAAAGAAGAAATCAATTTTTTTGATGTAAACTAAACATAAAGGTTTTTAACTCAAGATATCATTAAATAATAAACAACACAAGATGTTTAGGAGATTAAAATTGGAAAAGAGATTCTCTGCGGATTATTTAAAACATAAAAAAATTACCTTTTCTATCAATAATCAGATTTTTTCTATATAAGTACATGAAAAAACATGCATCAAAATTTTAATTGGTAATTTTAATCATGCTGGAAAATATTTGAAAAGGTCGAATGTTCCCCATGGTTGAATGTTCCCTGTCTTCCCTATAAATCTTCCCTATAAATGTTAGTTATTTATGTTAGGATTGATATGGCAGTGTAGCTTTTGTTAATTTTTCTTATAGCTAATAGCGCATAATTTTATGTTGTATATAAACAAAAATTAATGTTATCGGTTCTTGGTTGGATGTTTAACATAAACCTTTTTTATCTTATAAGTTGAGTTAGATATAAACCTGTACATATATTCCTCCCTATAATTAAAAGTGCCTACTAACATTTTATCTTCTTCATATTAATGCCTAAATATCATTGGATCAAACGAATACTAATATTCGATCTTTTAGACTCTCCTCTTTTTTGTTTGTCCTTTTTTTTTTAATTTTACTCATCACATGCACTTTTTACTACTTTAAGGTTAACAAAGATTTTTTTTCATAGTTTTATTTGTGATTGTTCTCGGGATGTTTTTTCCCTCTCTGCTGAAAATTGCATCTCCATTACAACAATTATTATTTTTATTTTTTCTAAAATAAAAATAACAATAGTCTCTGTAAAACAAACGAAAACTCTGCAAAAGATCAATGCAAAAAGATATTCTCTAAGGCTAAAGTCCAAAAGTTTCTGGATATTAAATCTCAGAGTTTAGAGATCTTAGAAATTAAGTGCTGCTATCAAATCAATACTGATTTTGATTCTCTTCTACATTAGATTGAAGCAGTGAGGCAAGGGCTATTACTCTTGACATATCAAAAGCTTTCCATAGAGTCTAGCATACTGGACTTCTTTAAAAACTTGCTTCATATATTGTATCTGGGTAAGTTTTTAAATTTAATGAATCATTTGTTTGTCCACTGTAGTGTTAAAGTTATCCTTGATTGATTCTAATTTATTTCCATTAACTTTTGGTGTTCCAAATAGTTCCATCCTTGGTCCTGCGTTGTTCCTTGTCTATATTATCGATCTTCCTCTAAAGTTGCTCTATTTGCTAGTGACACAACTTCATATTCCAGTTCTGACAAAAAGTCATCACTTTTTGATTTTAGAGAACAGACAGCCATTTTAATGATTTAATGTACTATAGAGCCTTTATGTCATAATGATTAACAAGTCTGCTGTAGAACAAGGGGATCAAAATTGTTTGCCATAGAGTAAGTTGTTAAATTTAAGGTTGTGGTGTAGTGGTAGATCACTCGGTTTATAAGCGAGAAGTTCAATCCCTGCAATGTCTCCAATAGTATCGCGCTTAATTTGTTTCTCTCAGCAGTATTCTTATTTATCGAGTTCCAAGTTTCAGTGCAACAACCTTGTTTTATTTTTTAAGTATATATTTTTTTTCTACTTTGTGAAAAAGCAAAAGATTTAAAGTATATTTTAGTTTTGTGTTTATTTTCAACTTACATAATTCATTGCAGTAGTTGTTTATTTAAATATCAAAATAATATCTTTAAAAGTATTAAATATATTTTAATATATAATATATAATAACATATTTAGAAGTTTATCAGACAAAGTTATCTATCGTAATCAATCAAAGTTCATTCCAGCTCAATTCGATTTATGCTCGGCACCATGCCATCTCAGATTTTGCTGATTTTTGCAATACAAGCTTGAATTATTAAAAGAAAGCTTCACTCCAAATTTTAGTGTCTGACTCGTTACGGTTTCAGAGATATTGATACTTGGTCCCAATCTCTTTTTTGACTTTTTTTTTCAGCGCCATTTATTTTTTAGGCCCATTGCATGACACACTTAGCTTTAACTTATGAAATACTTGTTTAATAGTGTTCAAAATTTCTACTTAACTATTTTTTAGGGTGAGGAACTTAAAAATGATGGCTAAAACACACAAAAATTCAAGCTTCTATATAAAAATTCAATTTCAAAATGGTGTAACACTTTTTGTTGTTTTTTTAATGCCCTGTACAAAAAAATGTTTATCTCAAGATGCCTAAAAGATAAAATTCTGAAAATTTTTCCTCATGTTCTATATGTACAAGAACTCCATTATACAAAAAATCTGGAAGAGTTTTCTTTTTTAATTTAGATTTATTTGCATTTAAAGTTTTATTTAAAAAAATAAGAAAAACTATTTGATAATGAAAAAAAATAATTTATAAATTTTTTGCATTTTTTAAAAAGATTTTTAGAATCTTGCTGTCTAAGGTACAGTTCAAATATATAAACTTGTTTGCATTTCACATAAAAGATCTTTATTTTATGCAATCATTATGTTTAACATCTAAATGATTTTCTATTTTCAAATCTTCAAACTATAATTATTTTAAAATTGTTTCTTACAGAACTAAAAAATAATATAACAGTATGAATGATGAAGAAAGATGTTCAATTGGAATATTAAATAAAGAAATTTGTAACAAACAAACATATGTGAAATCTCATGTTATCAAGAAAGTTTCAAGTCTTAATGATGTGGAAAAAGACTTGATAATTAGTTGTTCTGGCATTCAATTTGATGAAATTGCAACGGTTTGCCTAAACCATGAATATGTTTATTTAAAACGTTACTCCACAACCCACATAACTTGATGTGATCCATTTAATTCACACAATGGAAAAAGAAGAAAAGGTATTATTACTTAACCATGAATTTTTTTTAAAACTTTATTGTAATTATTTATAAAATATACATTTTTTTGCAAAATACTCACTGAAGCAGTAATTATCAATCATATTTTTAGGAGGATAAAGAAATTAATATGCAACTTGCTGGGAAAATAAAAAATATTGGTATTAATGTTATTCCTGGAAAAAAGATATGTCCCACATGTATGATTAAATTGATGTCATTTAAGGATGATGGGCAAAGAGAACCAACTTGTACCCAGACTTATGAAGATGAAGATA
>NC_061166.1:30302691-30347691 GCF_022113875.1 Hydra vulgaris | reverse complement strand
GCACATCTTTAAAGCAATGCAATTAAGAAAAAAATTACACGGTTTTTGAAAATGTTATTACACAAAAATTACACTTAGTGAAAAAAGCGGTTTTGCCCCTATTGTGAGGCACAACCGCACCCTCACAAAAATCGTTGTGAGTACACATATCTTGGTACATTTTCTTTACAATTGTCAAAGCTCAGATTATTTGCTGATTTTGTTGCACATTTGCATACTGTGTAGCCAATCTTTGTACTTACAGTTTGAGTTTTCTCACTCGATATACTCTTAGCATGGCCTACTTTATAGAAGGCCTCGACACCGTGCGGGAATTTTTTTGACTGAAGGCCGATTTAAAAATAAAATGGCGGTTTATTAAAAAAGAAAAATGCTATACAGCTTTGCTAACACTAATTATTTAATAACTAATTATTCTATTTAAAAAAAAATTTGAATGCATTTTTTTAAAATGAGTTTCTTGACGTTAATTTGACAACTATTTTATAAGCTTAAATAGTTAGTAAAGTTGAATAGAAACATTTTAAATAAAACTTTTGAATATTCAAGAAATAATAAATAATCAGAAAAATACACCAATAACAAATCTAATTTTTTTTGTACTAAATCTTCCCAAAAAAAAATTACATAAGCTTGATTTCTTTTAGTTTTGCTTCTTTATTACTTTTGGGAGTGTGAAGTAATGCAAAGTTCTTTAAAAAAATGTTTGCTAGTGTTTGGCTTTGTTTCTTTACAATAGAAAATTTATACAACTCTGCAATAAAAGCAAACTGTCATATCAGAAATGTTCTGCAAACTTTTTTATCTAATAAAGAAAAAAATATGTAACAAAATAAAGACCACTGAGATAGAGTATCAGATGGAATAGTTAATCCTCCCCTATTTAAAGTATTCAAATAAGTTCCATATTTTTCATAATATGTAGTTGTATCTTCACCAATTTCTTCAGTAAAACACTTTTGAACACAACCAGCAATATAGACAATAGCATAAAAAATTTCTATATTTATACTATCTTCTAGATCTGGTAAATTGTAAATTATATCAATTTACATATCATCTAAATCTTTAAGACATAAAAGACAGTCATGGCCATCATTTCCTTCTACTTCGATATTGAGCTGTAGCACCAGCTTAGCATGTTGAATACGTACTTTTTTGATTACTGATTTAGCAGTTATAAAGTAAGTACCACCAGAACCTTGCCGTAGTTTTCCGAAACATTTCTCAATTGGATCACTAGAAAACCAACCTAAAATAACATACTCATTTCCACTTGATAAAAGCTGGCAAACTCGTTTACCAGATGTTGGTTTCATATATTCTGCCATTGTTGCAATAGCAAGTAACTTTTTTAAATTAATGTCATCTGAAGATCTGATTACACTACGTGACTCATCCCTAAATCTAGCATTGGCACCTGGGCATTTAACATTCACTTATTTCCAAAATTCTATAATCAACTCCAAAAAAATAATAGTACCCTTGACACTTTCTTGGTCTATTTTAGGATGAGTTTTTAGAGCTGCAACTGTCTCTTCACTAAATACTTGTAAACAAGTGCTTACTTTTTGCCGTTCTATTGGTTTAGGAATTATTGATGTTTCAGTCAATCTGGATAACTTTATTAATTGGTTTTTTTCAAGTGTATATAAGTTAACTAAATCTCTCCAATTTGCAATCTAAGTTATCTCATTTTGAGTAAACTGTAACTGACCTAGTTTTTCTGTCAGCCAATTGTTTCTTATGCACTTTAAAAGATGGACATTTTGATATAACCAAGGTTTTCCGTCTACGGTTTTGAATTTAGAAAAAAAGTTTTGATTAACTTTATTTCCATCTGTAATAATTGCAATAACTTTACCATTACTCATAGAACTTTGTATGGTGTCTACAATTAATTTGCACTGTTCTTGTTGGAAATCTGATGTCAGATTACTAACTGGTAAAACTCTTGCTAGAAATTCAGGTCCACCATAATGGCTTTTTACCATGAATGAAAGTGCAGTAGTAGCTAATTTTTCTGGATTATTAACAGCTTTTCCAAAAATACTTCGAAATGATATAATAATGTTGCTTTTACATAAACTTCATCTATCAATAAAACACAATTTCTTTTTTTTTTCATCAAGGTTCGATAACACAGAACTTAAAAAAGTTAAATCATCTTGAGAGTTTATTTTTGAAGTTATGCATGTCAAAGTTCGAATACTTGGCAACTGATTATCATAATATAATCGATGGTAAGTGGAACGACTTGTTGCAAAATATTCAAAAGCTCTGGTTATAATATCTGGATAATACACAGCACAGCCAACAGTATGATCTCCCATTACATTTAAATGCTCAAACATTACTTGAGTTTTATGATCCTTATATTCAACTTTCAGATATCTAAGGGCTTCATTTAAAGATGACTTAGTACAAAGGGAAGTGATTCTGTTATTTGCCAGAGATTTAATAGTACATTTTGAACCAAAATGAAATGCTTCAAACGACAAACTTTGATTAATTATTAGCAAAAATAGTGGAACACCACAATTAAATATTTTAGATTGGATGAAAATTGAATTATTTTGCTTGTATGAAATCAAATCATTATAAGTTGATAAGTGCTTTTCGATTTCTTCAAAATTTAAATTATCAATTAAATATTCTTCTAATTCATCTTTTCTGATACCTCTTTTTAAAGAAGAAGATAAAGTCTTTCTCGTTTTAGGTGGTGGAGAGGATAGACAACTTTTAGATATATTTGGAAACGCTGATGGAGGATGAATCGGTCTCAATTTACCACGACATAATTTGGCCTCATCTGGCATAATTTGGCACGACATAATTTGGCATCATCTGGCCAATGCAATTCACAAACAACGGTGTATTTTGTTACAATTTAAACGAGGGATGCTCATAAACCATTTAGTTTTTTCACATACTTTATGAGGGAATTTATACACAGATACATTACAAGCTGAAGACTTATAATTTGAGGTCGCACACCGATAACGTATGTGGAGCCGCAGACGGTAGACAATGCCAGTGCGTTTACTTATTTATATTTGTCGTAGCTCGCCGCCGATGGTCATAAATTGGGTTAAATAGTATAAAATATTAAATAGTATTAGTATTTCGTATACACGCGTCACGTGGATCGAAAATTTGTCCGTTTGATCATACGTATGTTTTGTTAACACTATTGTAACTTGTAAATTTATTATAAAGGTTTTACTTTAGTGCGAGTAGTGCGTTTTAAATATAGTTTAGTGTTCGATATTTATGTAAAAATGGATCAGAAACGACATATTAGTGGAGCACAAGCGAGAAAGCGTGCAATTAATAAAAAAGAAAAAGAAGTGATTTTACTTAGTAAAATACCTAGGTTAAATAGTTTTTTCAAACAAATAAATAACATTACCCCTAGTTGTGTTGAAGATAATAAACTAGAATCTTCAAATGATAAAACTATTACTTATTATTATATTATTATTAATAATGATTGTTCTACTACTTCTACTTCTATTCAATGTACTGCGTCTTCTTCAGATCAATTAGTTGTTGATGTAAATGAGGAATCTGAAAAATCTGAGCTAAATGTCATTCCTAATCCTCTTACGCAGAATAATACAAATAATTTTAAAGATCCAGCAGATTGGACAAATAGTAATATATGTCGTAATTATTTTGCAAAATTTGGATATGATCAGAACATTGATGCAGATTTTACCTCATCAAAACGAACTTATTCTGATTATGATCGTTATTGTAGTAAATCAATCTTTACAAAAAATCGAAAAAACGGAGAAAATGTTTCACGGAAATGGCTTGTTTATTCGATTTCAAAGTTTGTATTATTTTGTGCTCCATGCAAATTATTTGGATGCAGTACTCAACTGGGAGATGCTGGATTTAATGATTGGTAAAATAGACATTTAGTTATTTCCAGGCACGAAAATTCTTTGGCACATAAAAATAATACATTAAGTTTTATTACATTACAAAGTGATGTAGGTAGAATTGACACTCAATTGGCAACACAAGTGACTGATGAAATGAATTACTGGAAAGCTGTTCTTCATCCGGTTGTTGAAGAAATTAAATTTCTCGGTGCAAAAGGTTTATCATTCAGAGGTGATAATGAACAATTTAACAAAATTAACAATGGGAACTTTTTGGGAACGTTAGAGTTACTTGCTAAATTTGACCCTTTTATTGCTCAACATATAGAAAAGTATAGGAATAGAGGGAAAGGAACTCCGTCCTATTTATCATCCACAATCTATGAAGAACTTTTACTTTTGATGAAGAATGATATAATTAAAATTATATTAAAAGAATTAAAAGCAGACAAGTATTATTCTTTAATTGTTGATTCTACACCTGATATAGCAAACGTCGATCAACTTGTTATTGCATTAAGGTATGTTTTACCTAGTGGTGTACCTGCAGAAAGATTTTTAATATTCATTTCAAACAGTGGTCATAAATCTGAAGAAATGAGCAATGTTGTAATGGATTTTTTTAATTCACACAATATACCAATTGAAAATTGTTATGGCCAGAGCTACGACAATGCGAGGAGTATGTCAGGTCAGTATTCTGGATTGCAATCAAGAATTAAAAGTTTTAATTCATTTGCAGAGTATGTACAATGTTCTGCACATTCTCTTAACTTGGTCGGAACGTGTGCAGCAGAAAGTTGTAATTCTGCTACGTCATTTTTTATGCTTCTCCAGGAACTATACAATTTTTTTTCTAGTTTTACTGCACGTTGGGACATTTTAAAAACATATTTGAAAAAAAATCTTAGTGTACAAAATTTATCAGTAACTCGCTGGAGTGCTCGCTTTGATGTTGCCATCAACTTAGTTCGAAAAGATAAGCTTATGAAAAAATATCAGATATTTATGAATGTATGCCCACATTGTATAAAACACCGAGTTCTATTGTTGTAAGAAACACATGTGAAACTTTGGCAAAATATTTTGTTTATGATGTTTAAAACTCAAGCTTACTTATAGATGAGTGTATTCTTTTTTCAAAATTAATTTCCACGGATAAAAATGTAAAATCTATTCTCTCTATGTATAAGTACATCAAGACCAAAGAATTAGAGTGTATGTTTCCAAATTTAGAAATAGTTATGCGTATGTACCTTAGTACAGCAGTTTCAAACTGCTCTGGCGAAAGAGCTTTTTCTGTACTTAAAAGAGTAAAATCCTACTTGAGGTCAACCATGAAGGAGGAAAGACTGAATGCATCAGCAATATTAAGCATTGAGGCAGAATTGGTTGAAAAATTAGATTTTAATGATACTATTAACACATTTGCGCATCAAAAAGCAAGAAAAAGAAAAGTATAAAATAATAGTTTGTTACTTTTTGTAATATGATTATTTTGTATTTTTATATATCTAAAATATATTTTGTTTAATTTTAATTTTATGTTTTTACTTGTTTTCACATAGGTATTATATACATGTACATATTGATGTGGCTATTAAACCTAAAATAAAGTTTTATTATTTATTCAAGTATCGAGTAGAGAAATGTGTACAATATTTTTTTTTAATTGGGGGCACCAAATTTTTTACAGCCTATGGGCACTATAGATCTTAATCCGGGCCTGAATACTGTATTAAAAATATGAAATAATTTTAATTTAATAAATCTAAGAAATAAAAAAATGTTCCCGTTCTTTGTTTACGTTAAAAAATGTTTATTTTTCAAAAACTGTTTACTTTTTTTTATTTTATCGAAGTTCTTTTTAAAAGTAAAGAATTACCGTCATAAATAAAAAGAAAAAAATCAAAGTCATTTTTATAAATAAAACAAAATATTTTCATAACAAACTGCAATCATTTAAAAAAAAACGGTTGTTGCAAAAATATAAAACATAAAACTAAAAAAACGTGTTTTATTTTTATTTATTTATTATTATTAAACTAAATAATGGCGAGTAGCCAAAAATGCAGCATTTTTAATCTGGTTCCTAAAAAAGAAATTAAAAATGCTTGTATACTTCATCATGGTGAAGTTGGTCGTAATAATAACAAACTGCGTGGTTTTACTGGAAATGCGCTTGCGAAAGTGAAGACTTATGGATTGTGACTTGCAAACCAAGCATTGTGACTTACAATGCTTGGTAAGTCACAAACTAAATGTACAACTCAGTTTATTTTTTTATATATTCCTTAAACAATGGTACGGGAAAAAAAAAAAAAATAGGGTAAATTTGATAATAATATTTTTTTTTTACTATCGTCAAATTCAAAATCATAAACATTCTACCTGAAATTCAGGTCCGTATCCAGCATTTTTTGGTCTTTGAGATATTTAACTTTTAGACATGGAGCAAACTCTAAACATTTATATGTTTATACTTATGTCAAATAAGGATGCTTTACAAAAAATTGCGATGATTGGAGCTCGGGAACAAAAAAGCCCCAAAATTTGTGCTTCCCCTGGCCTAAACGTGAGAGCAACAAGTTGATGAAATATTTTTATACTATTTTTAACCAGACTTATATTTATCGATAAATTTTAAATTTCATAGTAAAATATTTCAGCGTTCAATAATTATAACAATATAAAATTTGCGACCCCCTCAAATTGAGGAGGGTTTAAACTTTATATGGTCAAAAATCTCGAAGACCAAATAATGCTGGATACGGACCTGCTGATGCGTGCACAACAACTTTCTTATTTCATCAAAGATGTTACGATAAGTATGTGAATATAAAAACATTAAACATTTTATAACATCGGAAAAATAGAGCAGAAAATGTCAACAAGAGTGTAGGCGTGGATAATGCATCCTCATTTAAGCGTAGAATCTCAGCTCGGAAAAGAGATAGATCAGGTAAATTAAAAAAACCTTTTAGTATGAAATGCAAAGCAAAGAATATTGCTCTCAGTTTTCACGTTTTTTTTATGTACTACTTCAAAATTAAAATAATTCCTTTGTTTCATGAAAAATTATTGCGGATGAAAAGTGTTGCATTTCCTATTGCAAAAAGACTAATAAATAAAGGAACGGATATAAAACGCTTACACCCAATGGGCACCGGACCTAAAAACGACGTCTTTTTAACGTTCAAAAGACGTCCAAAACATTCAAAAGACGTTTAAAAGAGGTCCAAAACGAGTATAAGAGGTTTAAAAACGTCTTTTTTACGTCCGTGCCTACTGGGCGAAATTTGTCACAGAAAGTGCAGCAAACATGTTAAAAGAAAACGCTTAAGTAAAGCTGAAAACCCAGCTAGTATATTGGGCAAACCATAGTTTCCTTAGAGTTATATTATCATCGGACTAGCATCCTTAACAATACAAGACCCCAAAAAGTTCCTTTTTTTTTTAACAGAAGATGCAATTATGCGTTTTCTCTTCGACTATGTGACAGAACATGTATTAGACAATTTAGAGATTACTCATAGAAGTAAGCTATTTGAATTTTAGAAGGAAAACTGCACAGATAGAGCAAAGATTCTAGATAAAAGGACTTTGCAGGATGCTGTAGTTGCAGAACTTGCGGGTCTGTTCAGTTGCGGTCACCAAAATAGGGTATTCTTTCTTATGCAACAATGCCATTGAGAAGGGGAAAATTATCCAAAACTGATTGAACAGCTTATCCATCATGTCGCACAAAAAATTCGCAGCGAGATTTTGTCTTTAAAAAAACATACTTTAAACTGCCTATATATAATGCATCTATTGGTTTCGAAACCGTTTGCATTCACACGGTTGACACAGATATTGCTATTTATGCTTTGTACTTTCAAAACCAACTTCAAATAGAACTATTTGTGGATATTGGCGTCTCTACTGAAAGACGGATTCTTGATATAAATCTTATTGCCTCACAGTTAGGTACTGATTGTTGTAAAGCTCATCTTGCTCTTCATGCATTTAGCGGGAACAATTATACAAGTTTATTTTACGGGATTGGTAAGTCAAAGTTCCTCAAACTAATGAGACAGCCTGAAGAGTACAAGTCAATTTTTCCAAGGTTGGGGACTCTTATACCTTTGATGCAACCCATTTTGACCAAATCGAAAAATTTATATGTCAGTTATAAAAATTATAATGCAGTGATACGAACGAAGGAAGATACTTTAAGTTTATTGCCAAGAAAGAAGCTACGGAACCTTAAAAGTTTCTGCCAATTAGGGATGCTCTTATGTGTCATTGCAAGAGAGTTTTCTATCAAACAGCAGTTGTCAAACAATCAGTGGAGGCAAATCTCAATATTCCAAAACCTAATGGATATGGATGGCGAGAAATGGGCAATCAACTTGAGGTTAAATTGATGCACATTAGACCTGCTTCTGAGGATGTTTTGCAGTTAATTCCTATTCGTGTAAAAAGTCAAAATGTGAATCACGGGTTGATTGCATGGATTGACTTGTACGCAACTGTTCGTCTTGTGAAAACACAAATGATTGAGACGACACCTAGACAAAATATTATTCAACTGATTCGAATTTTCCTTTTTAAAAATCTGTTCACTAAATATTTTTTTTTTTGCGAAATTTGAAAAAATTATTAGCGTGACGTCATCAGTACCAAACAAGGGCCCGAATTTGACCCTTTAAGCACTATTAGATTGCTCGTAAGTTTTTCTAAAGGTTTTATTATTTACTATAAGGTTTTCTCAAGAGATTATCTAACGTTTGACGTAAATATATATAATTTAGTTTAATAAAAAAAAAGTAGCGTGACGTCATCAGTACCAAATAATGCCCCAATTTTGACTCTTTAAGCACTTTCAGAAAGACGCGTAAGTTTTTTTCGAAATTTTGTTATTTATTATAAGGTTTTCTCAAGAGTTTATCTAACTTTTGACGAAAATATTTTTTTTTTAGTTTGATTTTTTGAAAAAATGTCATAATGACATCATACGTACCAAATAAGGGCCCAAATGTGACCCTTTAAGCACTTTCAGAAAGGCACGTAAAGTTTTTCTCATTCAAGATATCAATGTTAAACTATTTAAGTAGTTTTTGTAATGTCCACTTCATTTCCAAGAAAAAGTTACACGTAGCGTCCATACTATTAAAATTGAACACAGTTCTCATAATAATCATTGGCTAACTTAAATAATTTAATCTATATAACGATTGATATAATAAGCAATTTAAGTGACGTAACGATCAATTATTTTTTCCAATATCAATTATGTTTTTAGGCAAAAGTTACAAATATTTGCATTTTATAAAGCAAAATACTAATATATATGTGCTCGAAGTCCAACAATCAGAGATTTGTTAAAGAATTTAATTTGTTGAATAAAAAATAAAGCAAATAAATGTCATTTATAAATCGTTTTCAGAATGCAATAAAGGGTATTAATACGTTTTTTTCTAATCTGTCTAAGATTATGCTTCCATTTTTTTGTCTATTTAGAGTCACACCACACATCTATCTAATCATTTTTTCTTTCAGGAAATATTACACCATATAAATACTAAAGTTTATATAAATATATAAGGGTATTGTATGCCAGCATCTAAATAAATAGCAAACATATATGTTAATATCTTTATTATGTATGCATAAATGTGCATCATGGAAGCATGATGCACATTTGATAATACAATATATTATATATTTTTTATATATTTGATAATACAATATATTATTTCCTTCTAGAATAAAAGTTTGGAAGCTTTTATTCCTTTTCTTTAATTTGAAGTCAAGCCTTATTCTACTCTACTTAAGAACAAATGTCCTTTTATTATTGCAAGAAGACAATGCAAAAAAGTCCTGTTTGATCTTAAGCTCTGTTATTCTCAGTTTATGAAATCTTTAATCCCAATAATATAATCATGGCAATGTTTTGCTCTCAAAAACTATTGAACTCTGATGCTGATAGAATTAACTTAATATGGGAACAAAAATCACCCAAAATCAGATTTATCACAGGGTCTGTCATCCAGATGAGAAAAGAATCCTATGAGAATGTGGAGTCTTTAACTTGTTAATACAGGCATCAAAGCAAAGTGGAAGTTTTATCTTCAATGTTAAAATAATATTTAAATATCAATATTTAGATGTAACAACAGTATTTAAATATCAAAGTGAATATTGTTGCAAATAGTACAAACATATGATAGGGCTTTGGTGGTGCCTACTATCTATCTTTGTGGTTTATCTAAGGAACAAAGCGAAGGTATATGTACAGTTAAACAGAGATTCATTTTGAATGAAGATATTGAAAACTTGGAACAGATATTTTGGGCGTTAGATTTCAAGAAAATGTTTTTTTAACTAGTAAGTCAATTAATTATGGTGTGCATTAAGGGCAAACAGCAAGTACAATAACTAGATCTAATTTAAGATCTGGACAAGTACTCCATGCATTACTCTGTGGATTTGACCACTTTATAAAAGTGGTTATTCATATAAATGCAGAAGTTTATGCATGAACAGAATTTAAAAGAGCTCCTATACAGTAGTTAATTAGCAAAACAACAGCAATAAGTTTCTTGTTATTAACTATTATTTGTGTTATCTAGTCAGAAAATTAATATAAAAATTTATAGAGACATATTTGTGAATATTAACATTCTTCTTCATTCAAATTAGTTAATGTCATGCTAACCCAGGACATTTTTAAAGTAATATCCTGGATTAGCATGACATTAACTATTTATAAACTGTAAGGACATATTTAGGAGATAATTGAGTTGAACAATAAAACAGCCTTAAATCATGGAGTGAGGATAACATTGCAGCTAATAACAAACAACTGAGAATATTTACAGAATTTTTAAAGAAAAACAAATCAATTACAGATTTTGGATGATTCTTTTAAAATACTTTACGTTGGTTCTGATTCTTTAGCTACTGAACAGAAGAACAAAGGCTGAGTACAATGCAAATCAAAACCAAAGTCAATATTATTTAGTCTCGGGTTATAATATGGTTTAGTATTATCAAGTTAATTAATTTACAGTATAATTTACAATATACAGGTACAACATGTTTACATAATAAATTTATAATAGCATTTATTCAATGATAATAATTTTGTTTATGATATGTAAATGATAAGGAATTTGTTTAATGATAAAAATTATATATTATGATTATAAAAGTAAAAAACTATAAGTATATCTTAAATTAAAAAAATTTAACTAAAAAGTATCTTTTTAAAAAAATCATTTAATGATTCTGTCATTGAAAAGTTCTTTTATTTAAATGATTAGTTAATTTATATTTTCAATTTGAGATGTCCTCAAAGTTGTTTGAATTTATTAGAGAAATATGGAAATTCTTTAAAAAGATTATAATATATTATGAAAAACATAAGCTCACATTTTATTTTAAAACTATTTAATAGATTCTATTTTCTATTTTACAGGGTGAGTGGGGGCAAGTGGGACATTTTAAAATATTTTAAGAGTAATTTTAATATCTTTTTTATTTTTAGAATTTTTATTTAATTTTTAAATAATTTAATTGACTGCCGTCAATTTATTATCATAAAATTGACAGCAGGTTATGACATAATATTTTTCATTTTAAATTGTCAAAAATCAAAAATAAGTATTTTAGTTTTAAATATCAATAATATATAAGTTACTCTAACATATTTATATGTGTGTGTGTGTGTGTGTGTGTGTGTGTGTGTGTGTGTTTACTATTTTAATGTATTTTATACACTAAAATATAGGTCTATGCTGAGGAAACTAAGACGTAAAGTAATATTTGAATACTAATTTCTGTCTATTCAAGACAGTTTGCTCGACAATGAGGAGAGTTTATTTTAAATTTGAACACACAAGAAGAAGCTTTTAAACCTAAAGAAAAATTCTGATGTTACTTTTAATGGAAGAAAAGATTAATTTATCATTAAATTTTACAAACTGCTTAAGACCCGGAAGAACAATCATTCACAAAGAAAAATTCAACGGGCACCTAAAATGTTAAAATGGGCTTAGCCCCCTCAATTTTACCCTTTGCCCTATTTGTGACCCTTAGCATTTTTTTTTTAACTTTAAAAACGCTATGTTCTATTTTTATGAAACAAATACTATTGATTAAAAGATTTTTTTTTTGTAATTGCAACTAGCACACTTAAATGGGCTTATGCCGCCCTTGTGTTTTCCCTTTTGCCCCATTTATGACCCTTAGCAATTTATTCGGATTTTAATAAGTCTCCTTTTTATTGTTATTATACAAATATTCTTAAATAAAAATTGAGTGACACTCCATCAAACCTAAACTCATCTCTGGTCCACAGTAAACAAGAACATTGTAATAAATAATAAATTCAGTAATAATTTAGTAAAAAAACACTTACCAAGCTTTTTATTATACTGCCAGTTTTTTCTGTAAAAAGGAAGTTACATGTATATATATAAATAGGTGTTTATATATAAATATATATGTATATATAAATATATGTGTGTGTGTATATGTGTATATATATATATATATATATATATATATATATATTTATATATGTGTGTGTGTGTGTATATATATATGTGTGTGTGTATATATATATATATATATATATATATATATATATATATATATATATACATACACATTCATATATAAATATATATATTTATATATATATACATATATATGTATATATATATATATATATATATATATATATATATATATATATATATATATATATATATATATACATATATATATATATATATTATATATATATATATATATATATATATATATTTATATTTATATATATTATATATATATATATATATATATATATATATATATATATATATATATATATAAATATAAGTATATATATATATATATATAAATATATATATATATATATATATATATATATAATATATATATATATTTATATATATATATATATATATATTTATGTTTATATATATTTATATTTATATATATGTGTATATATATATATATATATATATATATATATATATATATATATATATAGAGAGAGAGAGAGAGAGAGAGAGAGAGAGGGAGGGAGGAATGGAGGGAGAACAGAGGGAGAGGGAGAGAGAGGGAGGGAGGAATGGAGGGAGAACAATAGAGAGAATTTAAAAGTTTAAATGATAAAAAATGTTGTAAATAACTGTGTTAATTGAGACCTATTTTTAGATAATTTTAAGTTTTCATTTTTAAAATAAGCTTATACAGAGTATAATATAGATAAATACAGATTATTATACATATTTTAGAGTTGCAATATAAAAAGGTTTTAAAGTTGCAATATAAAAATATTTAACTTTATAACAAAAACTGCCATAAAACTGTTTGAAGAATTATTTTTAGTCAAAATTTTAAAAATTAAAATCTACACAGATATATCTGTGTAGATTTTAATTTTTAAAATTTTGACTGCAAATAAATTTTTTTATACAGTTTTAAAGCAGTTTTTGTTATAAAGTTAAATTTTATAAAAAAATAAAAATTTACAATATAAAAATAATTTGTAAAAAAATTAAGATAATAAAATGATATTTTTTTGTTGTTTTTTTTTTAACTTTTTTTTTTTAAAGTAAAACCTTCTGTCTCTTTTTCCTCTTCAATAATTTATGTATACTTGGCATCAAATGCAACATTTCCAAGATGTAATGTTATTTCTAATCCTACTGCTAAAATTGTATGGAAAAAAGGATTTAGAGAACTACCGACTACAAGATCAATTCAATCAGGTTCTGGTGATTTTATAATTATGGATGTCCGTGTAGAAAACGAAGGCTTTTATGTTTGTTCAGCAGAAAATTATTTAGGTAAAAACTTAATTTAAAAATAATTTAACTTAAAATATAAAAGAATATTTTCAGAAAGTTTAAAAATTGTTTAATTTGTTTAACTTTGTTCATTCAAATATTTTTTGAATGTAACACTCTGGCTCTTTACTTTCTCACCTGCATCATAACATAAACTAATTTCTCCACTAATGGTCAAAGTTTAGGCTGTTAACCAGTCACTATTTGGTAGGATGAAACATTTGCTATTATTATTATTAGTCAAATAGTGTTTTAAATTTCAAAGTTTTTCACGCAAAACACCACTCGATTTAAATCTAGTTTTACACTTTGGTCTATTATCATAACTATGCTAAAGAGAAATCTACACAGATATAATATATCGTAACAAGGCTTTCTGTAATTATAAATAATTTCAACAAGGCTTTCTGTAAATATAAATAGTTAAAACATATTTAAAGTAGTGCTACTAACAGAAATATTAAAGATAAATTTAATTATATTAAATATTGCAATCTTTATTTTTTTTAGAAATTAAGAATACTGCTTGGTGCACCATAAATGTTTAGCTTTTTGTTTGTCAGAGTTAAAATTAAAGTCTCATTTTGAATCAGATGCATGTGTAAATTCAATCCTTCAATTTTTTATTGTCTTTTTGTGGGCTGGATCCCATCATTCCCATCAATCTTTGTAAAATTATTCTCCAAAGCTTTCTTTATTACTCTCTGTGTTTTTCAAACTTTTTGTTCTCTTGACCCCTTTTTAAGCTGATGATATTAACAAACAAACGAAAAACAGAAAACAGTTAAGTAAAAAAAAAAAAGAGTACCCTGCAAAGTATATATAGAAAACATTTCAGAAAGAAGGGAGGGGAGGAATCATTTACATTCAGAAGTAGTTAACAGTTAGAAAATCATTTTCATTCAAAAGGTGTTAAGCTTTTTTTGTTTAATTGCAATGAAACGCTCATATTTTTGATTAAAAGTAGATTTATTTTTATTATCAATCAAAAAAAAAAACTTATCTTTGGTACATCTTTGAGCTAAATATTCTTTGTATACATATGTACTGACATTAAAATAGTTAGTTGAGTAAAAATATTTTAAAAGAAATTTAATGTCAAGGATGAGCATTTTTATTTTGGCAAAAAACTTTAGCAGATGCTTATTTTGCGATGAATTTGAAATATGGTTTCCAAGAAAGATCAGAAGTAAGAGTTACTCAAATTTTCTCTGAAGTATCGCTGTTTCTTTATTTTTGAATGAAATGTGAATAATAAAATTATTTTTAAAAATTATAATTTAAAAAATAATAATTAAGGGTAATAACTAAAAATATTAATGCAATTTCAATTTTAAGGTGCAGATTCTGACGCAGCTAAAAACAAAACCATTAAAAATTATTTATGGACATTTAACAACAGACTCTGGCAGAGTCTGTTGTTTTTAGCTTCCCCAGCACGCTCTGGTATGGTTCATTTGGAAAAACCAGTCAAATGTCTGGAAACTCGCAATCTTTAACTACTGGTCAAGCTATTGAACATACCGAAATAAAGAATAGAAGTTTTTATAATATTACAATACAAGTTACTGAAAGCGGTAAATACTCATGTGAGTTTGATGATGGTATATCAACAGTTAATAGAGTTTCTGTGATGCGAAATATTGCATGTAAGATTCTTTATACAATTTGTACATCTGTGTAAAAAGTATGCTAGGCAATGTTTTTAAACTTGGCATGTTTTGCATCAATTTTTTTTTTTTTTGGCTTGAATATGTGTTTACATTTTAAAGTGATGACATAACCTTATATGCGTTATGTTGCAAGCTATTATCTAAAGATTTTATTGAAATAATTGTTTCAGCGAAACAATTTATAATATAATACATAATCAAAGTTTTTGCATATTTTTTATTTTCAGATAACCAGACTAATATTATATAAGTTGTTAGATCTTTTATCGGGTGCATCTATTGTTGCACTCGATAAAAGATTTAGATCGAGTGCAACTATTTGTTAATAAATGCAATTTTATTTTTTTTTGTATTTTATTATAATTATATTCTCTGTTTTTTATGTTTATAGCTGTTTTCAACTGAGAGGGATTTTTTATATTTATAGCTGTTTTCAACTGAGAGGGATTTTTTATGTTTATAGCTGTTTTCAACTGAGAGGGATTTTTTATGTTTATAGCTGTTTTCAACTGAGAGGGATTTTTTATGTTTATAGCTGTTTTCAACTGAGAGGGATTTTTTATGTTTATAGCTGTTTTCAACTGAGAGGGATTTTTTATGTTTATAGCTGTTTTTAACTGAGAGGGATTTTTTAAACTTTACTTTGGATAGGAAGATGATTGGAAAGATAAATTTAAGAATTTGACAACTTACATTAGAAAGTTTTTGACAATCTTCAAATTCGGGACCCTTTTGCTATGGGAAGTATATGAAATTCAATTTTGATGTTGTCAATTCTAAATCATCTGGATCTGTGTATTTTATGTGTCAGCTTCAGATTTTCATGAGAATATTGCCTTTATTTCCTCTGAAAAGCAATGCCTCTATGCTGAACACATCTGCTAAATATAATATCCTAAGGAAAACAAACAATCTCAGAAGAGGCTTACAATACAAACTTGTGTGAAAATAGACATGGTGGCAACTTAAGAGCTCTAGGTAAGTTTTATCATTTAATTATTGCTCCTGTAAATTTTGCAAAAATAGCTTAAGAAAATGTAGTACCTCCTGTTTTGGGTATTATGTTAGAAATAGTGTTAAAACTGTATAAGTTATTGTTAAAGGAATATAAGACTTTAAAGTTTCAAACTTTAATCTTTATCTAATATTGAAAATGTGAGAACGAGTGAAACAAGAACTGCAAAAAGCGTTGAATATTTTAAAACAGCAGTAGTTATGCGCTTATTAGGTAAATAATTTGTAGACATTGGAAATCTATTGGCAGGTTGGATAGCAAGTAAGTTGATTTTTCTAAATTAGAACTCATGTTCCAAAATTCCTCCAATAAAAAAAAGCTGTAAAAAACAAAGAATCTGTGCAAGCATCAGGTGTTTAATTACAAAGTATGATTGTAATACTGATTGGGTGCAGTGTGGTATGTATCTAAATTGGTTTCATCAATATTTTGAAATATTTGATGAAATAATTGATTCTGAAAAGTATTGTGTGATATAGAAAACTATAGTTGTTTAGGATATCAGTTAAAGAAAGTCTTGATATTTATATTTCTCAAAAAATTGCTTTTTTAGAGCACAATGTTAGATTTTAGACATTGGCCACAATTGATTGCAGATAATGTGAGGATCATTTAAAAAAATTAAAAAATTAACTCAGGGTCTCATAAGTTTCTTCAGTTTCTTGATGTTAAATCCTGAAGTAAATATAAGTTTTTGTTAGCTGAAAGAATGGAAATTATCTATTAATGTGTATAATGGTTATTCTAATAGAAGAACTTATTCGACTAACTGAATATAAAGTGATATGTTTAATAAGATAACTTGTTAAATAATTATGTCCTTTTTATTGTTAAATAATTATTTTAAAATTAATTGTTAAATAATTAAATCCTTGTTTAATAATAATCTATGATTGAAGATGAGGAAAAGTGAAAAACTTCTTCTAAAAAATGGCGTCTACTTATTTTGAAATTTTATAATTAGTAATTATTTGGATCACCTTTTTACTAATAGATATAGCAGACATTGTTATAAAATCGGAATATATTGAAATAAGGCTACAATCGCTTCACATTGTTTGAACTGGTGTTACATTGAATCTAATTTAAGGTTTTCAACCATCTTATTTAACTGGAATAGTTTCACATTAGCTAGATTATTAATTACTAACAAGACTATCAATTTTAAAATTTTTTATTTTATTTCATTATTATTGCTATTATCAACAGAAGGGTAAGTGCATTGATTATTGTATTACATAAAACTTTGATATCCTGGTACACCTGATCTATGTTTAAAACAACAAATTTTCTTATATAAGACTATACTAACCCTTATTAACAATGTAAAAGTAAAACAGATTTGTTGTAAAATTTGTTGCTGATCTTTACAATACACACTATTTTTATTGCATATTGTTAATTAGCATATATAGTGTAACTGATATGTGTGTGTGTGTGTGTGTGTGTGTGTGTGTGTGTGTGTGTGTGTGTGTGTGTGTGTGTGTGTGTATGTACATGTGTATAATGTATATATTGTATTTATTATATTCTATATTATTTTACTAGTGTAACTTCTATATTAATTTATATAGTTTCTTTATTCTGATAATTTTATATTCCATGTTTATATACCATCTATATTATAAGTTTATGTAACTATATAATTTTATACTTATATAGTCTTATACTTAAAGTATACAAATACATTTTAATACTTAATAATATTAGTGTATTTACCAATATCATAAAATTATATTTCTTATTATTAATTTATATTTGTTATATTGCTTAATTACCCCTATATACTTAAAAACAAAATACTTATCTGAACTTATATTTTTCAGTTATGACTATGATATAAAGTTTCTCTTTTTAACTTTGTTTGAAATGTTATAATAAAAAGATAGTATACACATACTGTATACATTAATAATATATTACACAAATAAATTGACTTACAACTACAAACCTAATCCATTAAATCCTATGCTTTATCATTTCAGCTTTGCTTTATAATTTCAATTTGTTGCTTTATCATTTTGTTTACATTATCTCTATATGCCTAAAAACTTCTAATAGACTTATATGTAAATCATAAATATTAATTTATGAAGTATAGTATTAAAACAATCTTGCAAACTATGCAAAAAATCTAAAAACTATGCAAAAAATCTAAAAACCATAGAGTCATCCAATGTGACTGCTGCTCTTTTTGGATTCACACAAAGTGTAATCTAATCAATAAGCATGCATATAACATTATCTCTAATGACTCTTTAGAGTGGCATTGCTCTGACTGTATTTCTAAAAATATACCATTTAGTACCCTTTCCGATCAAAAATATACTATTTAGTACCCTTTCCGATCAAGAACCTAAGCTTACACTTTCATGAATCTTCCACTAAAGTTATTAAAATCTCTTGAACCTCCTGCTAAAAAGTCTATATAGAGATATGAATAATGAATATAATCTAACTATTAATTGTAAATATCTTGATGTTACTGAATTCAATAATTCTTTAAATCCTGATACTGATATATATCTTCATAATATTGCTACCTTACCACATCATATCGATGATCTCCGTAGCCTTATTGGTACTCTTCACACTTCCCCTATGGTGATAAGAATTACTGAATCAAATTTATATATAAAAGACTCAAATATAACTGATATTATCATAAATGGATTTAACACTGAACATTGCCCTTCTGAGTCAAAAAAAGGTAGGGTTCTTCTTTATCTAAGCTCTAATCTTAACTATGTAGTTCGTGATGATCTTACAATCTATACCTCGAAATTTCTCGAGACCATTTAACTCCTTTACTTGAGAAGTTAAGTTATGAAAAAAAATTATACTAATAGGTGATTTCAACATGGACTTAACTAATTATAGTGCCTCCTATTGTTTCTAATTATCTCCAAATTATCTCCATTATGCTCTTGCTCGCCTCTCTCAACCATTTTTTTTTCCAACACGTATAACTTCAAAAACTAAAACTGTTATTGATAATATTTTTATAAACTCCTATTCTCCTGAAACAATTTCTGGCAATCTAACAATTTTTATTTTAGACCACATGACCCAGTTTCTCTATATTCCTGGTTTTACCCAAAAAAAAAAAAAAAATCTCTAGAAGATGCTTCAAAAACATTGATAGTGACACCTTTATACAAGATCTAGTATGAACTGGGAGGTACAAATAAAAGACAATGATAAAAATAAATCAATGATTAGTTTTTTAAATACATTTGAAAAAGTTCTAGACATACATGTTCCCTACAAAGTTTTAACAAAAAAACAAATGAAACTTAAATCTAAACCATGGATTTACCAACGCAGGTATTCTTAAATCCATCTCAACCAAAAATGTCATTTATACAAAATTTGTTAAATCAAACAATATTAATACAAGAAATCTACTCTTTGATAAATTTAGGTTATATGGAAATAAAATAAGCAACTTGCTTAAACAATTCAAAAAAATGTATTATATTTCCTTTTTCAACAGCAACCTAAACAGCATTAAGAAAACTTGGAAAGGAATAAAAGAAATTATCAACATTAGACCTACTATATACAATAACTCTTTCAACCTCAAAATAAATAATAAAGTCATCTCTGATCCAACCACAATTGCTTATTATTTTTTTTGGTTTTAAGCAATCTGGATCAGGGGGAAAAGAGTCACTTTTTATAATAAAACCTAGGAAGGTTACATTGAGGAAGGTTATACATGAGGTAGACAATATAGACTTTGCTTCATTGAACGTAAACATTGCTTTCATAGAAGTTTCAAGAAATTTTTCTAAATTTCTTAAGTTATCTAGATATACAAAGGTGTCTTCTAATTTGTTTTCTTGAATAAACTTATCCATGATTCTTTGAAATTGTGCAACAAAAATAGGCCAAAAGGAGTTCTTTTAAATCCGAAAAGATGTCCATTGGACTCAAAAGCAGTATAACACTTGTCACTTTCTAGGAGAAGTATTTGGTGATAAGCACTTTTTAAATCAAATGTGCTAAATAATGACTATTTTTGCATCAGAGTTAATTAATTCATTGATGTTAGGTAAAGGATAAGCATCAAGTAGTGTAAAGCGATTTATTGTTTGTGAATAATCAATGACCATGCGTTTCCTATGTCTCTCATTCCTGGTAACGACTATTTGTTATCGCCAAGGAGAGTTACTGGGTTCAATTATATCTAGTTCCAAAAGTTTTTTAGTTTCTTGCTCAATGAATGCTTTGTCCTCTGAGTTATATCGTCTAGAAGATAGAAAAGGGAAAATAGTGCTAGCTTTCATTGTAATACTATTTAGAGAACAGATCTTTAAAGAATCTTTTTTACCACCATATTTGATATAAAGACTTTAGTGCAACTGTAGGAAATCTCTACTAAGTATGATTTGCTCGCAAGAGTTGGGTATAACCAAAAAGTTAATACTTCATACCAAATAAAGTGAAATTAGTTGAAACTTTACCTATAACTTGACAAGAGAAGGAAGGATCAGCCATAGAGACTCTTTTATTAGAAGGGATTATATTAGGTTTTAAAGAGTCTCAATGATTAGCTTATAATTGCATCAGAGCTTCCATGATGAAAGTTTAGACCACTTATAAATGAATCGCGAATGTATTCTTCACAATGCTCTGAAGCAAAAACCTGTTTAAAGTTGCAATTTTTACTGAGTGTACATAAGGCCTGCAAAAGCTCATCAATAGATTCTCTGGATGATTGTTTACATGAAGCTAATTGATGTCTGGAAAATAATTCATTTTTAAGTTTTACAAATAAGTTTTCCAGAATTTCCATAGCGCCATTAAATGATTCAATGTCAGCAATATAGTCGAACACGGAAGGAGATAAATAGTTAATGAGAACATCTAATTTATCTTCTGTTTGTATAGTTTTCATGAAGTTTGTAAAAGTTCTAAATCAGTGTGACCATTTTTTAGAAACTAATGCAGAATTGGGATTGGTGTCAAATCGTTCCGGTCTTAGATATTTATCCATTAAAATATGAAGAATAAATTGTAAGGTAGTAAATTTAATGTCTATAATTAATTCTAAGCATTAAAAAGCTTTATACTTCATATAATAATATTTAAAGTAAAATATACAAGCAATATATATATATATATTTATATATATATATATATATATATATATATATATATATATATATATATATATATTTTTTTTTTAACTTATTTGTTCTATAAAAATGAAAAAAAGGCGTTTATAAAATTGGAAAAAAGTGCTAAGAATCAAAAATAGGGCAAATGGTAAAATTGAGGGGCCTAAATCCATTTAAGCATTTTAAATGACTGTTTTAATTTGAACAAAATGCTCTTGGTATTTTGTTCAAATTAAAAAAAAAACTTTATTCTATTATTAGACAAATACTCTTAAATAAAAAAGGTTTTATTTGGTTGACACGACATAAAACCTGACGATCTTTCTTCGGCACATAATGATGTTCTTTATTTACTTTTAGTGTCGTCAAACATTGTAACTACTACAGATGCAAATAAAAAAATTTATGATTGGTTAAAATTAATTAATATTCCAACTAAAAATGTTTCTTGATGCATGCAAGTTAGTCAAGTATTTAGTTATGATTCCAATTCGATATGGAAACATTTTGAACCATGCTATTCTATGAAAAATACTTTGCTAGTTGTCAAAATGGTAGGAGCTGAAAGTTGGATTTAGGGAGTTTTGCTGATATTCCTTGGAGCAGTAAGTGCAAAATTCTTTTTATCATCTTCGTTTTATTTGTTTAATAAAATCAAAATTTTGTTTAACAAGCAAGTAAAGCTCTTGTATAATAATAACTTAAAATTTGAATAATGTCTAGCGTAAAGGTGCTGTAGTGTTTTTAGAATCAGAACTGTTTAGCATTTTAACTTTTTTTTTAACTCAGATGTACAATATTCGTCAAGCAACAAAACATTTGTGTTTACTACTTATCCTGATAATATGTTGAAGATTAAAGATCTTGGTAACACCCAACTTTGTTCAAAGAGCCTGACAAATAGAAGAATATATCCTTGTTTTGGTTTGGAGCAGTTTGTCTTTGAAGGCGAGAGTAAACATGGGAAGAGAGTAAACGTGGGAATGAAAAACTGAGATTATTCATTGAAAATTAGAAGTTATAATGTATTAGGTTCAAATACACTGATAGGGATTCAAGACATTTAAGTCTTTTATTTCATGTAAAATTATGATTGAATTGATCAGTTTGTAATTAATGTATAGAGTATAGAGTGGTGCTTAAAAAAATCATAATACTTTGGTTTTATGTAAATATATCATAAAACATTGGTTTTATGTAAATATATCATAAAACATTGGTTTTATGTGAATTTATTATAAAAAATTAATTTTATGTAAATATATCATAAAATATTGGTTTTATGTGAAATAGTATGGTAATTCTTTATGTTGTTTAAATCAAATTGTTCATTGATGCGCATTTCGGTTTAAGAAACCTTTTAACACGTTTCAGTGCGTTCTTTTTTTAATATTGGGTACATACCCTTGATTTCATGATCATATATCCATACATTAATTAATTGCAAAATCAATGTTCGTTTGTCAAGTTTGTTTGTAGGCATATCAATTGTTTTTATATTTTCGAGATATCAATATCTTTATATTTTTAATAAGGCTCCTTTCGTTTCCTTAGAAATTTTTGAGGCAATTCCAGAATAGTGGGGAGCCATAGCTCCTTGGCTCCCTCCTTTCTTTGCTTCCATATCCACTGGTTAAGAGCATCAACCAAAATAAAAGTGTGAAAAAAAATAATACTGTTCAACTTATTTTTGCTCCAAAGAGCTGTTAAATGGTACTCTCAAGTTCCTAATAAACAACACCCCCTCCTTCCCCCTGTTTATTAAGTTTTGGATATTTTTCCCAACCACCCAAGTTTATTATAACCCCCTCCGCCCCCCTCGTTTATTAATTTTTACTTGTTTTCAACAAAAAAGTAAAATCTCAGAAGTAAAAAAAAAAATTCAGTGAAAATCGGCCTTAAAAAATTGAAAATAATTTTCAGTCACCGATAAAAACAAAAACTTTCAGTGTAAACAGGTTTTACAAATTGTCGATCTATTAAATCTCGATTTGCTAAACATGATCTTTTAGTTTATTTCTCAACAAACCTTTGGTTTTAATTATAGGATTTAATATATAAGTTTTAAGTTTTATACTTTGCAAAGTATAAAACTTATATCAGCATATATCCTATTGAAATTATGATAAAACAGCCTAACCCGCAAGTCAAATGCGCATTTAACTTCAACATGCATAGTCTGAATAAACGGGGAGGGGGGGCATTAAACATGTCCCCCCGTTTATTAAATTTCAGAAAAAATCTCTCCTCCTCACTCTCTTTCGTTTATTAGATTTTGACTAAAATTCTTTAAAAAAACACTCCCTCCCCCAACCTTATATTCGGCACTCGAGAATAGGGGTTTCCTTGGCCTACTGGTAAAAGCTTTTTGATTATTTAGCAAAAACTTCTGTTTGGTTGGTAATAAACAAATTTGATAGGTAAAGGCATAAGTTTAGTCAACTGTTAAAAATCTTGACCATCTTGTTTTAATCTACTTTACTGCGGCTCGTTTTTTTTTTTTTTTTTTTTTTTTTTTTTTTTTTTTTTTTTTTTTTTGCATTAAATCAGCCAAAATTATAAAGCAGATGCTACTACAGGTTATTTTTAACCAGACTTTTTAAGTAGATTTTATAAAAGTATATAAGCTCCATAAAAGTGTTTAATTATGGCAGTGGTATTCTCTAAAGGTGCTTATCACATGATATAAAATCTAATCAAACTGTAAAAATATGCACTAGTCATGCATTCCCCCCCCCCACTCCACCCTAATAGTTTTGAAAAAATTGACCGAAAAGATGACTTAAAAAAAGCCAAAAAAAATGTGCTGAAAACTATTTCGGGGCCCCTAAATCCGGCATTGTCCCCTCCTTCCTCCTCCAATATAGTTTCTGCTCCTATAGATCTGCTAGTATCTTAATGCGGCTTTTTACAAATGTTTCCTCGCAGTAATTAAAGCATGACAAAAATTGTAGAAAATTTTTTTACCGCATTGGTCGATTTAGTAAACGAAGAGGAGGTGGTGGGTAAAGTGTGCATTTGTGTCATAAAAATATTTTTTTAAATGTAGCTGGTAAAATAATAAAAGATGCTAAATTTGAAAATCTGTGTCAATATTTACAATGGGAAATGTTACATCTATAGCGCCTCGGATGAGTTTTAACTTTAAATAGTGAATTAGGAGAACTTAGAAATGCAGAATATAAATCAATTAAAATTAAATTAAAAAAAAAAATTAGAAACTATGAAAAACATATGAAATCACCTTTGCGTTAAATGTATACAGAAACCTCAGATAGTTTAGGCATTAGGGGTGGGAATTTTTTTTTCAAGTGACGGCCCTATAATTATCGGTGGAGTAATTACCTAAAACTAAAAATAAACGCCACAACCCTCTGCGCAAATCCATTTTAAACTATCTTTAAAAGTTTGAAAATTTGATTAAATAACTCATATTGTTTATTAAACAATATATAATATTATTTGACTTACTGCCCAAAAATGATAACTTAAACTTTTTAAAAAAGTCATCTTAAAGGGTCAATCTTTCATAAAATTAAAAAAAAAATTATTTTCATTTTTCTTCCTGGTGTACCACTTTCACCACCAAAAAAGTTTTAAATTTAGCATTTTTTGGGCAATAAGTCAAATAATTTATCCCAGGTGTTAATAATAATTGTCTTTTTATTTGTACTTTGTGAAGATTTGATAAAAATTTATAATTTTGATATTGAGAGGCTTAACATATTGCACATATTAATTTTTATTTATAAGTATAAGAACAATCTCATACCGCGTATTTTCAGATATTTTCTTGAGTTCATTTTCTGGAAAATATAATTTGCGTTCAAATACCAGGTACAACTATCACATAGGGAAAATTAAATCACACCAGTCAAATTTTTTAATTACAAGCCGTGGCGCATCAATATGGAATCATTTCCAAAATAAAAATATTAAAGACCTAAAAAGCATTTCATCGTTTAAACGGGAAACTAAAATGCATCTTTTTAATTCCTGACATACATTTTAAAGTTTACAGTATTTTTTATTTTTATTTTTTTTTTTTTCTTCTTCTTATTTTTCTTGTTTTTAATATATTTTATTTTTTAATTTGTTACACTAAAAAATATGAGCTTTGTTCTTTTTGAATTTTTATTTTATTTTTAAAAATAAAAGTGTTTTTATAATTAGTAACTATAGGGGCTCTATGAAAAGATTGTGATGTTAAACACATCATCCTTACCTTCTTTGAGTTCCTGACTGATTAGAACTGTAAATACATATTTTAAAATAAAAAACTTTATTTATCATGTTTATGTTTACGCCGCTATGTATTTTTTGCATGATTATATAAAAATTGTAATTGTAGTTGTTTAATCAGCAAAATAAAAGTTTATAATAATAATATTAATATAAAAATCTGGTAGACAAACTCTTTTATGAACTTCAGAAATCCTCCAATGGGTGCAAAGGTCAGTGCAGTATTGTGACAGAGGCTATTACAACACATTCGCGAGACCTGCCACCTAAAAGAAAAGAACTTGAAACAAATTATAGTCAATCATTTGATGATACAGTGAATTCTAGTAGTGACCCAGTGGGCACACGACGCTATTTCGACGTTGATTTACAGTTGATTTTTAGTCGCGACGTCGTATAACCAAAAATCAACGTTGTATCAACGTTGAAAAATTTGTTTAAAACTATCAAATAAAATCGACGTTGATTCCACGTTAATTCAACGTCTATATTACGAGTTCGATCGTTCGTAATTGCAATATGATAACTAAAATACGCATGCGTGACTTAAAATTTTTTTATTAACATAACAAATAACAAGTAAAGACTTAACAAGTTACTTATTAGCCCAATAAAAACAAGTAAAGTCACACATGCTAATAAATTAGGTCATCTGTTGCCTTTTTATAAGGTTTTGAATTTGACAATTTAACAATAATACATGGCTTAACTTGTGATGCAGTTAGTTAGGTAAATATTAAATGGATATTTCTTTATGACCGTATTATTTCATGAGTGTGGATTACAAGTAGAGACTACTTGATATATTATATAAATATAAAATATATATTATATATGTTTTTCTTATTTATATAATACATATATATATATATATATATATATATATATATATATATATATATATATATATATATATATATATATATATATATATATATATATTTTATATATGCATATTATATATATGTATATATATATATATATATATATATATATATATATATATATATATATATATATATATATATATATATATATATATACATGTATATAATATGCATATATAATATATACATACACTATATATGTATATATGTATATATACATACATAATATAAATATATATAATGGATGATGTTTTACAAAATAATGATTTATAAAGCTTTTTTACCAATCCATGTGATTTAAAGAGTTTAAATATTTTTTATATTAAAAAATTTTTATTAAATTTTTAAAGATTTTTCTTGTAAAGTTGTATAACAAAGAATTTGTGAATGCTTCTTTAGTCCATAATATTGGTAGAAAGATCAACATAAAAATTTAGCAAATTTTAGCAACTGTATAATGTATCATAACGTACAGTTTATAGTTGTATTTTTCTGTTAGCTATTTTACATGAACAAATTTTTAATATATAAGTATTTTTTCTATTATAATTTCTACTATACTTTTCCAGTTGAAAAAGTATAGTAGGGCATGCAAAATGTTCATTCGAGCTGTTTGGATAGAAAATACAGAGAAATAAAGAGAGAAAATTCGATTGATAATTTTTTGTGCTGCTCGTCATCTTTAAATGTAATAAATTGTTTCAATGAAATGCATAAACCGCATCTAACTAATACAGATTTAAGCTGCTCAAAATTTAATGTCATGGAGATAATGTAATTTTTTTTTAATATAAACCTTAAGTCATTACTTTTTTTCCTTGTTTTTTTAACATGCTTTCATTCTGTATATATTGTTTTCAGTGTTTAGATATATTCTTTATTATATATTCTTTATTACATAATGTATTTAATACATTTTTAAATTGAATGAATATTCTTAGATCATGAGTTATGTAATAAATTTGAATTTGCCTCTATAAGTGATACTCAGATAGAATCAGGTTCAGAAAACAGTAACTATTTCAAAAGATACTTAATTCAAGTATTATTAGTTATATTTTGATATTAATTATTATAGGAGCCACTACCATGCTTATGCAAGAGAAAACATAATAACCAACAGAATAGTAAGCAAATACCTACTCCTGTAACGCAAAAAAAGAAACAGAAAACATTTTTTATGCATACTCCACATACTGTAGCTCAAGTTATTAATTGTCTGTCTGCAAGTTGATTTAGGAAGAAAAGATTCTGAACATTTTTTTCTATGCTTCAGTGATTTACACATTTCTTTGGTTGCTAAATTAATACATTTTATTTATTTTATGAATAATGTTTTATTTTATAAATTTTTTGTTCTTGTGTTTCAACACTTTTAGAAATTAATTAATGTTTGGTTCTTTTGTCTTTCTGATATATCTTTATTGTTAGAAAGAGATGTTAGTAAAAACTCTTTCCAGTAATTAAAGTAATATCATGACAAATAGTTCTGAAATTCTTATGGATAACAGTTTAAATGATTCTTGGGTGAGGTCAGAACTGATAGGTTGTTTCAAACCATGACTTTTTGCAGTTTTTTTTAATTGTTTTTTGATTAAGTATTTATTAATAACTTAGCCTAAGTTAATCTACTTGTAACTTTTTATAAATGTACTATAAAAATAATGTGGTGTAATTATTTTCTTAAACCTTTAGGTTAACAAACTTTCTAAAATTGAAGGTAAAACCATTAAGACAAATACAAATACATGTGATGCAAAGGTTTGTTAAAAGTAGTTTTAAATAAAAAATCTTTTGAATCTTTTTTATAGTTTGTTTTAAACTTGTGTTAAAAATCTGTGTAGCATATATTTTTAAAAGTTTGACAAGTTCTAATCAGACATAAAATGAATCTTTTTTTTTTATGTCTGATTATAATTTTTTTTGTAACTGTTTTCTCTTACTTTTGTATTTCCTTGAGCTAAAGAACAACCTTAAAGTACAAAGGTTGATTTGTAACGCATACTTAACCTTTTTTTTTACTCTATATATACATACATATATATGTACATACATATATATGTATGTATATATACATACATGTGTGTATATAAACATACATGTATGTATATAAACATACATATATATGTATGTATATATACATACATGTGCTTATATGAATATATTATATATATATATATATATATATATATATATATATATATATATATATATATATATATATATATATATATATATATGTATGTATGTATATATATATATATATGTATGTATGTATATATATATATATATATATATATATATATATATATATATATATATATATATATATATATATATATATATATAATATTAATAGTGCAATTTAAAGTTTTTTCTTTTATTTATAAAGTTGTACTTGATAAAAACAAATAAATAAAGATGAACATTTTGAATATTTATTGATTATTATGATAAATTATATAAAATACAGTCGTGTGACAATTTATTATAGCCACCCACAATTTTTCAAAATTATCAAGTTTCAAAGTCTATTATTTTAGTATTTTTTTGTGATTTATGTACTCAAAGTAACTTTTATTTAAGAAATGGGTATTTTTTTGACAAATAAAAACATTTAACTTATTGTTTATTATTTTATTATTAAAATATTATTAAATAAATTTTTTTATTCAAATTAAACAAATTTTATTATTCAAATATTACTGCAAATATATTCAAGATCAATATTTGGTGATTCCTCCTTTGCCTCTATAATTGCAGGAACCCTTTTTGGCATACTTTTAATGCATTTTTGAGCCATTTCCTTTTATTCTCTATTATAGTTCCAATGTTGAATAATTCTTTCTATTAAATACACTTTATTTGTAATAATTTTTTCAGATATTTGCTTCTTTAGGAGCGCCCAAACATTTTCTATAGGATTTAGGTCAGAAGAGTTTCCTGACCAATCAAGTAATGGAATATTTTGTTCTGATAGATATTTTTTAACTGATTTAGCTGTGCGACATGGTCATGCCCTGTCCTGCATGAAGACTTTTTTTTCACCTGGACTAAACTATTCTGCTTATTGTGACAACAATCTTTGTTCCAGCATTTTTATATTGTAACTGTAACATTTTTCATTCTGCAATATAGAACCTTCCTATTTCTTTTACACATTTCATTGATCAGATCATCACAGAGGTGGGGTGTTTAACAGTTTGCAAGATGCAGTCCAATAAGTATTTTTTCCCTTTTTTTCTTTTTAAAACTTAAAAGTACTCTCGCCGCTAAAGCATACCTTCAAATATTATACAAGGATTGTTAAGTGAATATTGAATGAATATTTAAAGTTTAGTGTAAGAAAGTGGATATTTTAAATTCATCTAAATTAATTTTATTAATTACCAATCATATGTTAAATTCCTATACTTTTTTGTCCACTCAAGCATTTTTTGTACAATTTTTGGTGTCAGTTTAGGCTTCTTAGCTGGACGTCGTGAAATGTAACCAAGATTGTGTAGGCAATGTTGGACCGTTCTCTTCAACATTTTGACTTTAGATTGGCCCAGCTTATTAGTTATTTTGTTGTTGGTAGCCCGTCTATTTTCTAGAACAATCTTGGTAAGTATTCATTTCCTGCATGGTGTTAGGATTCTCTTCTTTCCACATTTACCAACCCTCTTTGGCATCAACTTTAAAAATATCAAACTAAATACAACTATTTTTAATTTAAAATAAAAAGAAATATTCAAGAAATTTTTACTGATTTAAATAAGTAATATGATGATAACCTAATAAAAGAATTCAAAACTTTGGAAATAAAACTTAACAAGTGTACAGCAAAAAGATTATAATTAAGACGACATCATACAAAATGGCTGTCAAAAGTGACAGTGTTGCCAGTAGCAAAAAAAAAGCATTGATTTTATAAGTTAAAACTTTATTTTAAACAGAAGATTAACTTTCAATAATGAATTTTTACTCTTCATATGAAAAAAATGAGATTAAATTTCAAAATGATCAAAACTCATAGGTGGCCATAATAAATTGTCACACAACTGTATATATAAAGTATAAATATTTTGCAAAAACACTTTTATTTGCAATAACTGCTTCATTGCATTGTGGCATGCTTGCAATTTATTTTTTATAGTTTCTGTCAACTCTGGGTTATTATGCTAGATCTTGATAATCTCTTCCATAAGATCTTGCTTATTAGTAAGATTTTTTTTTTCCAATCTCTTGCTTTACTATTTCCCAAATATTTTCTATGGGGTTAAGATCATGCGAGTTGTCTGGCTATAGCAATACATCAACTAAGCCATAACAGTTTTTATTGTGTGGCAAGTTGCACCATCTTGCATAAATATAAGATTTTTGACATTATTTTTAAATTTTTTTGTCAATTTTTGACATTTTCGGCTGGACATCAATCCCTCTTCTTTTAGCCTTCTACAAATGGTCTGGTCTGACACAACAATTACAGCTTCATGGATAAGCTTAGTGGCTTTTTTTCTCTTTTCCAGGCAGATATTTCTGATTATACTGTCCGCTCTTGGTGTTTTCTTGCGTTTAGAAGGTGGTCTCCTTGGACCAAACTCTTCCCCTGTATGAATTCTTTTTCTTACTTGCATTACGGTTTAGTAAGAAATCTTTTGCGTTGGGTGAGAAACCTTTGGTAAGAAACCTTTGTGCTATTTTTTATTAAGAATAATTTGTATTTTGTAAAAGACATGTATATCAATTTTTGTTACTATGATATTAATAACAATGTATAATGTAGGTTGTTGACCAATGGTTTATAATCAAAATTTAATATGGCTGACGGTAAAGGTAAAGAGAAATTTAAAGGAACAAACATTAGGTATTTACTTGTAAGTTAAGTGTAAAATTATATATTTTTAAAAATCACAGTTCGTTTTTTTAATGCTATTTTATTTTTAACTTTTTGATGTATTTGATGAAAATTACTCAGGCAATACCTTTTTTATAGAGAGAGTTTTGTCAATTAAAGTGACTGCTACAGTTGCCGAAATAAGAAAAGGAATAATGAATTTATTAAAATACGCACTCGACAGATCAAATGGTGGTGGTTGGCGCGTAAAAGGCGATTAACCCGATGTATAACATTCATACTTTTTCCTAGTTGTTCTGGAACTATTGATAATAGTTATTATTGATAAATTGATAAATATAATACTGATAAATAAAACTTTTTTTTTCAAACATTTTATTTTATTTGCATTGTATATAAAGTCCGTTGAAGCAATTTAGTTGTATCTGATTAATTTACGTGAAATATAATACCCTCTGCGCAAATTATTGCTTTTTATTGTGTTAATTTATTGCAATTAAAGTTGAGAAAATTTTTTAGTTAATTGGATTTAACCAAAATAAAAAACAAAAATCAACGTTGAATTTACGTTGTTTCAACGTTTTTTTAACGTCTTATCAACTACGTATCAATCGAATATATCACCTATTCAAAGTTGAAATATGGTTGATATGTAGTCGATAAGACGTTAGATCAACGTTGAAACGACGTAATCATCGACGTTGTTTCAACGTCGTAATTTTCGACGTCGGATTTTATTTCCAATTCAACCAAATTTCAACGTTGTTTCAACGTGGCATATGGTCGGTTTGCGACGTTGTTTCAACGTTATTTCAACGTCATTGTGCCGGCTGGGGAAAGTTCAGAAGATAATAGTACAAGTGATGATTACATAGTTCCACTGAAACGTGCAAAAATCACCGGTAAAATAGTAGCTAAGATATCTGAAAATGAAGGGTATCCAGTAAGTTGTAGGTGCAGATTGCAGAAGCTGTACTCAACGCCGTTGGTGAGACATCAATTTGCAGATCGGCAGTCCAAAAAGCATCAACAACACTCGTACATGAATTAAGCTTAATTCGGTCTTATATAGACTCTTTTGAGAAATGTGGTACTTACATTTTGATGTTACATTGGTACTTACATTTTGATGTCTATGCTCTTACGAGCATAGACAAACAACATTATTATAGAACTTGCATTTCGAGTAAGCCTAAATCTTTGGTGATATCGTTGAAAAAATTAGAGAAAGGCAACCCTTTTTCTATTTATAACATGTTACACAATATTATCTTGAAATTTAATTTATTAAATAAAATTTCCATTGTAATATGTGACACAACTGCTGTAAATTCAGGTTCTAAAAATGGAGTAATTAGTAAAAAATATGGCAGGAATAATTATACAGATCTGGATTTGTTATGTAAATGATATTTGTCTTATCGAGACGCAATTAATTTCTTGGAAAGCCCATATAAATACAATAAATACAAAAATATCAAAAAGTATCGGCATACTCTACAAAGTCAAACTTTTACTTTCCCAGAAAAATCTTAAAATTCTCTACTTTTCTTATATACAAAGTTATTTAACATATGCTAATATTACCTGGGGAAGTACAAATAAATCTAAACTAAATTCTCTATATATAGAGAGAATTTAGTTTAGATTTATTACAGAATTTAGTTTAGATTTACATATATATGTACACCAGAAACACGCATCAAGATTAATTTATAATAAAAATAAATTCACTCATGCCGATCCTTTACTTAAAAACTTGAATGCGTTAAATGTCTATCAAATTAACATCTACCAAAATATTTTATTTATGCTCAAATATATGCTCGGGCTTGTCCCATCTCATTTTACTAATAACTTTTTTCAAACCTACGCCAACAGATATAGCACAAGAGAAACAGGAAATTTCACCCTGCCCATTAAAAAAACAAAATTTTCAAGATTTTTAATTGCATACCGTGGCCCCTACTTATACAACAAAATATTATCTCAAATTATAGAACTTACTAAATTAGATAATCTTACTATCCTTAAAAAAAAATTAAAAGATCTCATAATTAACAAAACCAATTTTATCGATATGTATTAAATGTATAAGAAAATGAATATAATAAATGTAACAAGAACAATTTAAATTTTAAAATAAGTAAATAAAAAAATAATAATAATAATAAATATAGTAGCAACTATACATAGTAAAATATTACTGAACAGTGGACCTCAAAAGTTAATGTGTGTTTTGTGAAATTACTCTTTAAATTTTTTGTTTATTTTGCATTTTAAAGGTTCTCGATGAAAAGACTTCTCTTAGTCTTCTGCGAGTTTCCTTACAACAACATAGTGTTATTATGATATATTAATATATTTTTTCAACGATAACCACAAGCAAGTACCTAGTAGCCCTGTGGTGCGACGGACTTGCGTATATTTTTTAAATGCATGGGTTAATAGCCAGCACTTTATATTATAAACCACGATTTTTTACTTTTTATTTTTTTTTTATTTTTTTTGTTTTTCTCTTAACTTTTCTAATCCACTGTAATACGCCAAGCGTGAAACAGCATTGTTAACGCTCTTTAGATATTGCAAATATGTGTGGTGGACATTTATATAAACTGGAGTCATGTAAATATTTGTTTTTGAAATATATAATAATTGTTGTAAAAAAAAAAAAAAAAAAAAAAATGAATTTACCCGCGATTCATTTTTCTAAACCAGGGCTTATTTCAAATGCACGATGGAATTCAAGAGCTATCTATTGCTTGAAATATATGCTTTTGACTCAGACAAAAAAGAATCTATAATAGAGGCGTACAATTTTATTGTAGATCACTGGGCTAAGCCATGGTTTTCTTGCAGAAGAAATGTTGACGATATAACGAAGTTAAAATTGGGATTAACTGGTAATTGCCTGGAGTGTTTGGAAAGACACTGTGATATTTGGAACTATTGTCCATTAGATATTGATTACACAAAAGAAGTGTGCGAAAGGTCTCTTGCGAAAGTTAAATTATTTCTTCAAAGAAACGTCATCAACTTAGAGGCCAAATTTCTGAGACACTGTAATAAACTTTAATCAGCCTATGTGTGATATTGTAATAAAATAATTTATTGTTAGAACTATATTTATTTCAATGACGCAACTTTATTTTAGTTATTGACGCAACTTTATTTTATTATTTTTTTTCATTTTAGAACTCAACAAACATTCTCTACTCCAAGTTACATAAATTTTTAGGCGTAGTTTGTAAACATGGAGGCTAGCCGCGGTAGACAATTTACAGGACTGGGGCGTTTTTTCAAATTTAGGTGTCCTTTTCTAAATATTTAAACGCCCTAATGACAAGTTGGAGGGAGGGGACTCTTACCCCTAGCCACAGCACTGTTTGTCAGGGATTTTCATCTCTTGTAAATTTGTTACTATGTTTTTTTTTTTACTAATATTTTAGTTTATGAAAGTCATTTCTTTTAAAAACAAGACTTTTCAATCTGTGGCAACTTGATTTAATAACTTGATTTTTTGACAAATTTATCATTTCGAAAAAATGAGTTTGCCTAGAAGGTTTTTGAATCTGTTACGGTTAAAATTATTTTTGAAATACTTTTTATAACATTTCTCCACCGGTAATAATAAGGCAAATTAATTTTAAGAAAAAAACGTAAAAAATTCCCACCCCTATTAGACATATGTAAACAAGAAATCCTAAGGTCACGATATCCAAATAAATGCAAATGCGCAAATGTTTTTAACTTCATTTAAGATACCGTTGGTGCAGTTAGATGCAAATACAACGCCATTATTTAAAGTATAGTATCACTTACTCTTCAGTTATAAGAAAAGTGATGAGATGTATCTTAGGAGCAAAATTGATGAGGCATTTGGAAAAAAAAATTATTTATCAAAGAGCAACTAGGATTTGCCAGGAAAAAACTGCTGTTCAAACATTTTTAGAATCTATGGATTCAAAATTACTGACAGTACAAGAAAATTTGCCAGTAAATAGATTCTTAGAAATGTTAAACAATTTTGACTATCAATCATATAACAGGTTTTAGTAAACAAAAAAGTTATTGTATTCAAAATAATGCACTTAGGTAGTGTAAAGGTTTTTATTGCAACAGCGAGCAACATATTTCTAAAGGCGAGTTTTCAAATTGGAATCCAGTTACAAGTTTTGAATCCATTATGCTTACTATTCTTATAAATGATTTACGAAACCAGTTATTAACTAAACGATTAATTTATACTGATAATATAAAGCCAATTATCATAATTAGATCAGCTTCTAATATAGAAAAGACAATAAAAGATCTAAATAAATAAATGGTTACTAAAAAACTATGGCTACTAAATTTTAATCTAAGCAAATGTAAACCCATTAATATAGGAAGCAAAAACAACAAAATGACCATCTTAACAGTTTGTTATTAACTAGTCGTTAAATGCTCATACGCGGTGCTCTGTGACAAGACAGTCTGACATACAGACCATAAGGTCTTCTTGGGACACCTAAAACAAAAGTTTAAAAAAATATTGTTATAGCATTTAAAACATTCAAACTTTTCAAACTTGATCGTCATTCCTCGGAAATAAAGAAAGATCTTTTTAATTAAACTTTAAAATTATTAATTAAATTAGATGAGATTTTTCGATTTTTTGAAAAAAAAACTTAAATTTCGTCCGAACAAGACGGTCAAACTTTTATTCAGATTAAACTTTTTAATACAAATTTTATTAAATAACCATTGAGATCATAATTGCAAAGTCAATAATTGAAATCATACTTGCAAGGTGATGTGACATATTTAGTAACCTTGACAAAACTTAATTTTTTGAAAGTCAACGTCAAGTTATTAAATTGAGATTTTAATAAATTAATTCATATAATTTTTGAGAAATAAAAAAACGCAGGGTTGCACAGAAAAACAAACTAGATATTGTATAATTACAAAATCCACTCAAGGTTCTATAAGTCTTTTATTTCGTAAAATTAGAAAACAATACAAGTAGTTAATTAGTTACAAACTAACATTATTAATTATAAAAAAAGTTATTTAAATATGTTCTTATTTTTGTTTAAGAAATATAGAGTTTCGTGGCAGAACGTTACTGTTGATCTTCTACTTTTTCATAAACTTTTCCTTGCAAGCAGTAGTAATATTTTAACTTTATGCATTTTTCACCACAAATTTCGTATTCTTTCTTTGGTCTAGCAATGCCATCACAACAAATTTCTTTTTGCCAGTTTATGCAACCTTTTAAACCGCATCTTCCATAATAAAGGTATGGTTTTGGGATACCATTGCAACAAATTTCTTTTTTCATGTTTCGACAGCTCTCTCCACATTGTGTTTCACCATATTTGCCTAGTTTTAATATCCAAAAACAACATTTTCATAAGAGTATATATATTATTTTTAGCAACAATTATAATATTTATAATATTTATATAATATATAATAATTAAAATTCACGAAGTTAAACAAATTCTTACAAATAGCGTATGACTTGTCTTCAAAAATGTTTGAACTATCAAAGTCACTTTCCAAACTTGCTGAAACCATAAATAGTAACGATATTAACACTAGTGGTTTCATTTTTTTTTTAAAGTTTTAAGGTTGAAACAAATTAGAGTTTCGAATTAACTTGTCAACATAAAAAGTAAAACTCAGCTGTCTCTTTTATACTCTTCATTGTCGTCATTAATAGTTCCACGATGTAATTAATTTTATCACTTTTGTTACCATAATATGAATAATCTTTCGAAATGGTTTTTTATAAATTCAAGCCACAAAATTTGTTTTTAAAAGCTTTTACTTATGTTAATAATTATGTTAATATTAGATAATAATAACCTAAAGTTATTAGTTATTAGTTAATACCAAGCTTCAAAAGTCAACATTTGTTAATTAGCTAAAACACCCTATCAAAACTTAATTTAAATGAATATTATGAATATAATTAGTAAAAATGGATATTTGCCTTATAGATTATATAATTTTAATGATAATTTTCTTTTATTAAATTATCATCAAAACAATTTTTTCTTAATGATTAATCAATAATTAATAAATAATTTAAAAAGATTTAAAAATTAGTGTTGTTACAACATTTAAATAATTCGACTGTCGACTAAATCGACTTATATATTTTTTAACATAAAAATAAAAAATTAAAAAAATGTTAATAAAATACATAAACGAAAGTTTAACTAGGTGTAAATATTGCTATCATCCTATGAATTATAAAAAACTTAAAGAAAAAAAAAACACAAAAAACAGTATGCGATAATTATAATAGTACTGTTATTAAATGAACAAACAAAAGTTAAAAATTTAAAAAATTAAAATTGAATAAAAAGATGTAAAGATTTTAAGAATTTAACTCGACTAAGTCGACTTTTAGTCAATCAGTAGGAAATCTATAGTCGATTGAATCGACTATTCGATTTTTCAAAGTCGACTAGTCGACTTTTATTCAATTTATTCCAAGACGATAAGAACACTATTGAAAATACAATTTTTTTTTTTTTGCTATTTTCAAGTTTTATTTATAATACTTATAATAATCAGGTATATAAAATTAATTTAAATTTTGACATACCTATTTTAGCTAATTAATAAATATTAACTTGATGTTATAATTAATTAAGAATTAACATATGTTAAAGCTTTTAAAAACGAATTTTGTGGCTCAAATCTTTAAAAAAAATCATTTCAATAGACTAATCATTTTATAGTAATTAATTACCCCCGTGAAGCTATTAATGACGATAATAAAGAGTATAAAAAAGACAGTTTTACTTTATATGTTGACTAGTTAATTCGAAACTTTATTTAAAATTTTATGAAAATAAATTTAAACCCTGAGCAGGCTTTTATATTTAGATTAATAAGGTTTTTAAAACTTTTTAGACTGCCTGCCTTAACCTAAAACCTTTTGCATTCGTGAGTAAGCTCCACTGCGCGTGTCCCTATTAGTCGATGTATGGATACTCCACTACTTGTCCCTACTTTACTCAGTCGATGGATAACCATATTTTTGTCCATTAACTGTTTCTAAAATTATAATGTAATGATCTCATAGTCTCATGATACTTTGTTGTTAGTAAGCACTAACGGTTTGTTTGCTTAAGATATATTTTACAAGACTAAGTTTTTATAAATTGATATAGAATTTTCTAAGGCTAAGAGTATAAACTCTCTTCGTAAGGCATACACACCTTTTTACACACCTTTTCAATTTTTAATTCTTTCTTCTTTTCCTCGGCTCCTTCTTCTTTTCCTCGGTTTTTCTTCGGTTCCTCTACTTTTTAAAGTTCATAAATTGTATAAGTGAGCCATTTGTACACATTTTTTTTCGAGCTTCGAGGACACTCTACTGCTCCTTTGCCTATTTTATTTAGTCGATGTATGCACACTCTACTGCGCCTGTCCCTACTTTTTAATTAGTTAAGCACGAATACTTCACAGCACTTGTACCTTTTTTTTAAATCAGTCGATGCATGTATACTCCATAGCACATGTCCCCTTTTCTTTAGAAATCGTTGAATTACCATTTTACTGAGCATGTTCATATTTTTTACACATATATATTAAAAACAATTACAGGTTCTTATTACCATTCATACATCTGATTTATGGAGTCCTGTTTATTTCTGTCATAAATTTTTATTTAATACAGCTTCTAAATTTTAGAATGTTTGTATGTTAGTGTGTTACAGCTGTTAAAGTTACAAACTCTACGTAGTTTGGACTCATCACTCTTTAAGTGTACAGCACTATTATATTATTATTATATTATCTGTCTAACATGTTTTTATTTTATTTTTAAATGCTGATTCTAATATAATTTTTTCTCTATCTTCCCTGAGGCTCCTACGGCCGGGTGTGTTCCATAAAGTAACTGATTTTCGAGTCTAGTTGCGAATTATAAAAATATTTTTAAAATAAATTAAAAGATAAATTTAAGAAGCGTTTTCCTTAACATTTAATATAAAATAGAGAGGACAATTTACTCATGCTAGGCTGATCTAGCAATCTTAATTTTATATTAAAATAAATCTTCCCTCTTTCTCTTTCTTCCGCCCTCCCCTATTGATCCGCCCGTGAATTGGTAGCTTTAATCTGAAATTAAAACAAAAACCAAAAATACCACAGGCAAAATATACGCAGTAAAAAAATAAAAAAATTAGAAATTGCGAAGAAATTGAATATTTTAGAAATATATGATGGAATATGTATCTTGGAAATTATATGCAAAATTATTCATGCGATAAAAAACAATGCTTTATAAATTTGTCAGTGTATAGCAATAAACATTGAGAATTGTTAAACGTAAAGAAGTGTTTAAGATAAAAAAATTTTAAAACAGTGTTTAAGAGTAAGTAAAATATTATTTGTTTCTACTTTTATTTACCTTTTACTACTTTTTTATTTTTTAGTATTTTCTTTTTTTATTAGGAGTGAACACATTATCATTCTAATACGAATGTTTCACTGCCTCAATAATATTATTACCTACACCTCAGCAGTTGCTTTCTAATAAACCAAGAATCAAAACCGGTTTGCAAACTTCCAGTTTGTTTTTGTGATAAATGTATTTTACTTTTTAACTTTTAATGTAGTATACATTTTTTTTTGTTTAATTGATTTAAAAAAAAAAATTAATGAACAAGGCTGAAAAAGTTTTTCTAATCTTATGAGCATAATATGATGTCATGAGCTTAACTTTTTGCTTCATAAAAAACTTTTTAAATGAAAAATTAAAACAAACACAAAAAATAACTGCACGGTTATTTTTTTTGATTTAGTTCAGTGTTTCAATATGTCAATCAGATCAAAGAATATGAAGGGATTTGAAAGAAGCGCAAAGCTTATGGATTTCTATAAAAGAAATTCCAGACAAAATGTTGCAGACAAAGATTTTTAAAAATAAAAAAAAAGTGACAAAAGCATATTTAAGGTACTGCTCTCTGAAACATTTTTTTTTTCAAGTTGAAAAATGGTGAAGTTCGAAAGAGAAACCTGCTAATTTATTCACCATCCACTGGAAAAATCTTTTGTTTCTTCTACTGCTTTTTCAAGATTCTGATGACAATTTCAGAAGTGAATTCGATGATTGTTCACATTGACAGCTTTTTATATAAAGGCATGAACAAGGCAGACAGTTCACTAATAGAGTCCAGTGCTGTTTTCAAAAAGTCATTATAAAAGAAAAAACTAATGCTTATTTGAAACAGCAGTTAAAAGATAAAAAGCGTTTCTAAAAGGATGCTCAAAGAAGAGTTTAAAAGGTTTTGGCACAAAAGTATTTATTGTTACTAGTATCAAAATTCAGGATAAAAATTCAAATTTAGATCTTGTTTGCAATTGCGTCAAACTCTTTTGGAATGAGTGACATTACTTCGTAGAGAATTTCTTGACATTCTGAAATGTGCTGGAAGAGTCTCAGGAATTATTCCTAAGCAGTACAAGCATGAAAGTACAAGAAAGAAGATGTGCAAAGCAGTGATTAGTGAGAATACAAAGAATGAAGTTGTTCTAAGTGTCAATGATAAATTTAGAGTTAAATACTTATTTCTTATTATAGACAAGTTGAAACAAAAGCTTTTAGCTCACGAGTCCCAAGAGAGAAAATTTGGCATTCTAACTAGTTTTCTAATCATTAGTCTTCTAGTCATTGTTGTTGTTGTCGAATCCTTGTGTACTATTTAACCTTTAGACTTAGGTACCCGATTCGATTATGAAATTGTCTAGTTTTCGAAGTTTATGGCAAACGAGAAAAGTATATTAACACTTGGATGTTTACAAGCGAATTGTAGAACCAAGTTAAAATCAATATTTCTAAATGCTAACATTGCATACTAGATTTTTCTAACATTTCCCGTAGTCCAGAGCAAGGATTTTCAAAGGTTAAGAATGATCTACGTTCCTCAATGTTGAATGATTTTTAAAATTCTCTTTGTTTAATGACAATTGAAAGAACAATACAATTGAAATACAAGTTTTGAAAATATCGTAATTGACTTTGCCAATGTGAAAGAAAGAAAAATTTCTTTATGAATAAAAAAGTAATTTCACGTTTTGCTGCATTTATTTATGAATATATATATTTAGGAATGGGGCCCCAATACAATTGTTGCGGCCGGTTTTTTACCCACCTGTTAAAACGCAAAAACTTGGCTCGGATAAAATTAAAAAATTCTGAAAGACCTCTAGATAGACTCATAAGGTCTATGCAATGCTTCCATAAAAGAGTGTATTTTAATGAAAACATTAAAAACATTCAATTTTACATTTACTTTAATATTACGGAATAGATAAAAGAAATTCAAACTTGATTGTTAAATAAAAAAAGTACATTAAATTAAACTTTAAAATTGTTAATAAATGCAACAGTAGAATGCAACAAAAATCATTTCTAATGTGGGCCGTCATACACACTCCCAAACATTATTTGTTAATTTAAATATAACGAATGTTTATCAATTAAATGTTTATCAAATTCTTACACTTATGTTCAAAATTAATAAAAATATATCTCCTAAAATATTTTACCCACTATTCAAAATACATCAGAATAGATATCTAACCGGATTTTCAAATATATATATATATTTTTTTATTAGTTGAATTAGGTGCCCCAAGATGTCCTTACGGTCTTATCACAGAGCACCGCGGAAAAGCATTTAATAGGAAGTTCACGCCTCCTTCCCAACCGATGTCGCAAAACTTGCCCAGAAGTGGGGTTTGAACCACGTTGCAAGTATCAGTTATATTCAACCCAAAAGTGTTTTTGCGGCGACTGAATTTTCAATTTTCAACTTTTGCGGCGACTGAGTCTACGATTTCTACTTGAGGGCCAAAATTATGAAATAAAATAATAACTAATGAACTTAAAACAATCGCTTTCGCTTAATGAGTTTAAAAACAAATCGAAGCTAAAACTATTAAGCGACGTAGCTTTTTTCTGAGGTTATAATAATTGCTACAGTTAAACTTACCAAACAATTAGAGGTTTATTATTATCGGCTTGACGGTCCACTTGTTGTTGCTTCCTTTCTTTTTTTTTTTTTTTTAATTATGATTTATAAGAATTATTCAAATATTTCAAGGTATAGGCTGGTGTAAAAGGAAAGCTTCAGGATTATGCATTATTACCTGCATACTTTTAAGTAATATAGTTTCTTTGTAATTACTTTTTTTTTCTTCATTTGTTATTAAATTTTTCTTGAACAATACAAAAACAAAAAGTTAAAGTTTAAGACTTTAAAAACGATGATTTTTATTTAATAAAGTCTTTAGAAAATCGTTTTATATTATATAGTGTTACGTTTTTTAATTTTTGTTGTTTTATACTTATGGTATAGACTAAGGGGCTTTGTGATAAGACCAATAATGTCTTCTTCTTGCCCCTGCTATTTGTACTTATATTATGATTTACGACTATAGTAGCAAAAAAAAAAAAAAAAAAAAGGAAATGAAATTAATTAGTTAATCCAGTTTTTTGATAAAAAAATAGAAATTTGATTCAAATAAATCGGATTAAATTCAGAATAAACTTTTTATTAGGCACCCACTGTAGTTATACGACAGAAAAAATTGTAAATATATTTTGCAAGGTTATGATGTGACCTATTTATTCACTTTGAAAAAATTTTGTGTTTTTGAAAGTTTTAGCCGCTTAGTTAAATCGATGAAAAAAACGATATTTTAAGTTTTAGACATTTTGCTAAATCGATTCAAAAAACGTTTGAATAAAAATATAAAGATTTTTTTCAGATATTTTTCAAACATTTAAAAAAAAAATTCGCACAGAAAAACAAATTAGATATTGCATAATTATATAATTAAAGTATTTTATTTCGTAAAATCAGGAAACAGTACAAATAGTTAATTAGTTACAAATTAATTTTATTAATTATAAAAAAAGTCAAAATATTTTCTTATTTTTGTTTAAGAAATATAGAGTTTCGTGGCAAAACGTTACTGTTGATCTTCTACTTTTTCATAAACTTTTCCTTGCAAGCAGTAGTAATATTTTAACTTTATGCATTTTTCACCGCAAATTTCGTATTCTTTCTTTGGTCTAGCAATGCCATCACAACAAATTTCTTTTTGCCAGTTTATGCAACCTTTTAAACCGCATCTTCCATAATAAAGGTATGGTTTTGGGATACCATTGCAACAAATTTCTTTTTTCATGTTTCGACAGCTCTCTCCACATTGTGTTTCACCATATTTGCCTAGTTTTAATATCCACAAATAATATTTTCATATGAAGTATTGAGCAAAAAGTTCAAAGATATTTGTTTGATATATATTTTAGCAACAAAATACAATATTTATAAAAAATATAACAATTAAAATAGATGAAGTTAAACAAATTCTTACAAATGGCGTATGATTTGTCTTCAAAAATATCTGAACTATCAAAGTCACTTTCCAAACTTGCTGACACCATGAATAGTAACGATGCCAACACTAGTGATTTCATTTTTTTTTTTAAAGTTTTAAGGTTGAAGCAAATAAGAGTTTTGAGTTAACTTGTCGACATATAAAATAAAACTCAGCTTCTCTTTTATACTCTTTACTGTCGTCATAAATAGTTTTACGGGGTAATTAATTTTTATCACTTTGATTACTACAAAATGATTAATCTTTTTATATAAACTTAAGCCGCAAAATTTTTTCTAAAGGCTTTAATAAATGTTAATTATTGGTTAAGTATAGCCTAAAGTCAATTTTCATTAATTAGCTTAATTAGGTAGGTCAAAACTTAATTTTAATAAATACTATGTAACTAGTTATTATAAATAAAAGGACGTATTTATTTTAATAATAATTTTCTATGATTAAAAATAATTAACGAGTTACTCTAAAAATGCAAAATGAAAACTTTTTTTTTCTGCTTTTTTTATTTATTTTTTATTTTTTTATTTATTTTGTTGAATAAAAGGTTCTTGAAATTTAAATATATACATACAAATAATTTAACAACTTATGTAAAACCCTTGTTTTTTTTTAACTTTACTTAATCTAATCGAAGATCAGAAGCACCTGTTACAGACTAACAAATTTTTAAAATGAATTTAAAATATTTTAAAATCATTAAAATAGTTTAATTAATACCTTCACAATTACTTTTAAAATTAAAATTTTATTTATTTTTCTGGATGGTTTATTTTTTTATAAAACATTTGTTCTAAATTTAATGTAGCTGTTATATTAGGTAAAATGCATTATTTTCTTTTGCCTTTAGAAAATTATTTATAAAATTAATACGTTCTCTTAATTATAATAATAGTTACATAATATTCATTTAAATTAAGTTTTGGCCTACCTTTTTTAGCTAATTAACAAATATTGACTTTTGGTTATTATTAATTAATAATTAACAAATGTAAAAGCTTTTAAAAACAAATTTTGTGGCTCAAATTTATAAAAAATCAT
>NC_061166.1:30167691-30297691 GCF_022113875.1 Hydra vulgaris | reverse complement strand
GCAAAAGAACTCAACATAATGGATTTTAAGGATTGTTTTAAAATCTGTTATCTTTAGAAGGGTGACTAGATTGGTGGAAAAATAGAAATAATGTTGTTTTTTAAACTATTTCTGGCAAGGAAAGAATTTTCACAGAAGAAATGACAGGATATTGGAAGCAGAAATAACAGTGGAGCATTTACCTACAATCCACGCAAGGTATGAATTGAGGGTTATTTATAACACTGACGAGATTGGTTTATTTTATCAACAGTTTCTGACAAAAACCTTTATCTAAACAGAAAACAATGCCCAGAAAAAAGTTTAGCACATTTATGATATTTCCATTTTACTCTCTATTTTTCTTGAAATTGAAATTTAGCAGACGTAGCGCAATAGTTAGCGTGCTTGCCTTAGAGGCAAGCGTTACAGGGTCTCATGCAAGCGGAGCATGTTTTTCCGCTATCGGTAAAGAAAGAGACGAGAAATTCTTAGTTAAGTGCTATTACTTAGTACTCCGCAACAAGTAAGTTATGACCTAATGGAATACCTAAAAAAAATAAAAATAAAAAGTTTATTTTAATTTGAAATAAGTCACTATAAAAAGGGTTTTCAATTATTCGAAATTTCGGTTAATCGATGTAAGAGGCCGGGTGATTAAAAATGAGCAATTGCTTTTACTCAATAATTGATCAGCTTTACGTAAATAAAAACCTAAGCAAAACGGCTAAAGTTTTTATTCACGTAAATTTGACCAATTATTGGGTAAAAGCAATTGCTCATTTTTATTCACTTAGCCTAAGTTCTTATTCACCAAGGAAGTTCGAATAAGCGGGAGTTTACACTATTTAACTATTGAGAAACTGATAAAAAACGAAAGTAAAAACGGTAACTATAAGCCAGAATAATGGAAATATTAAGCTAAGTTGTAACTATTTACTTTGAGCTCAAATTTTTGTTGTGTATGAAATTTGTTCAAATTTATTATTACTCTTCTTTCTTTTATTTTGTTTTAACGAATGTTTTTTTCAAATACGGCTGGAGTGAAGTATACACGTATCAACTGATAGCCATAGACACAGTGGAGTGTACTTTTTAGCTCCTTATATTGATCTAGGTTATTAAATATGTGGAAACAATTTTTAGCAGGTATCGCATAGCTGTTGCTATGAAGCAAATTGAACGATAATAATAATTTTTGCTATTTTACTAGTCTTTTATTGATATTTTTTAGCTGCAATATCTTGTAATGTTTTATATTATTTGTTGAGTTTTTTGACAACAATAAACTGTTAACAATATTATCAAACATAACAAAGGAACTGGTCGTCTTAGTTCTAAAAAATTATTTGGTAGTCCAAGAATTATTACAAAACGTATTAATTTGAGTACGAATTTGTAATGAAAAATCTTTTAATATCGTTAGCAGAAGTTAAGAAACAGTTACCATCTTATGTAAGTGAAAGGACAAAAAGGTGTTGACTTTTTTCTGAGTTTAAGCATTGCCTAGTCGCAGCCAAAAAACCGTTATTAAATGTCAAGCAGCGTGCAAAAAGAAGGGCATTTTACAAAAAGTACAAGAACTGGACTTCTAGACAGTGGAGTAAAGTGCTATTCAGCGATGAAACTATTATGCCATTTGGTACCTGGGACCATAATGTTCGTCGTCCTATCGGAAAACGATGCCATCCTCGTTAAAAAATTCCTACTGTGAAGCACTGCCAAAGGTTGATGGCTTTGGAAATGTTTTTCTGCTTTTGGAGCACGTGGTGCACTGTATTTTGTACTTTAGGGCACAACTGTGAATGCAGCCAAGTATCTGGAAAAATTGGAAAACAAGATTAGCAATACAATGCAAATAATTTGATGTACCACATTCCAACAAGATTGTGTACCGTGCCAAACAGCAAAGGCACTTCAACGCTGGTTTGTCAAAAAAAGATCAAGATGCTAGAATGGCCTGGGAATTCACCAGACTTAAATCCGATAAAAAATTTGTGGATGGTTTTTAGGCGGCGTGTGAAGCAACATGCACCACACACAATGCAAGATTTAGTCTACTGGATTACGTGAGTTTGGTGTACTGAGATTACCAAAGAATTATGTCAAAAACTAGTCAATTCTATGCAAAAAACGTATCAAGTTGGTGCTTAAAAACATTCAACTAAATAATAGTTTATAAATTTTTGTATTCTTTTAGACTCTGTGAATGAACAAGAATAAATGTTTTCAAATTTTTTACTCCGATTGTAGTAAGCGTGAACAGTTACAGCATTCTTTGTCTGTAACAGATTTATGAGGTCAAAAGTGAGATTGGTACTTTGACGGTATCGGATAATGATAAAGCAAGCAAAAAAGTTTAATTCAAAATTTAGTAAAAAAAATTTATTCAAAATTTTTTTACTTGCTTTATCATTTTCCGATACCGTCAATGTATCAATCTCATTTTTGACCTCGTAAATCTGTTACAGACAAAGAATGCTGTAACTGTTCACGCTTACTACAATCGGAGTTTTGATGTCAAGTTTACGTTGAGTCTGTTGCAATTCGGATAAATATCCAATGTGAAAAATTATTTATAATAAAGTTAACTTTTTTTTCTATAAATATAACTTACCGATTATCTTCCACCAGGTAATACTCTTCATACATTTTTCCAATAGAACTTGAGCGAATGCCAACAATAGTATCAGATGAATGCTTTCCTGTTGCTTTTAAAATCTTACAAAACTCAAAAAATCTGTTTCGTCTTGTTGCTTCAAAATATGATACATTTAGGCAGTGTGTCCAATTATTTATTTCTAAATGAGGAGGTTCTGGCTATATTCTGGCTAAAAATAAACCAATTATTGATTCACCTAACTGATGCAATCCATTCTCAGCCATAAAATCAAGAAGCTGTAGACGTTTCGCATTTTCTGTTAACTCATTAGATAAACCTTTTTGAAACTCTTGTAACGTGACAAGATTATTTTTTCGACAAGCGGTATCAGATATCTTCCATTTCTTATCAAAATACCCAATAGATCCGTCTAATAAAGTAAGTTCATTTTGCGAACATTACAGATCGAGGATGGATGAGTAGCACTAATTGAAAGTTCTTTTGCTGCCCAACACAACTAGAATGTATCACCAGCAGGAACAAAGGAAAATTTTACTTTGTTTATATAAAACAGATTACTTTCAATTAACTCCATCTCCTCACTATGCTAACTGCATAAAATCGGTAGTTTGACTCTTGCTTTATTATAGAAGTAATATCTGCAGAGAGTATAGTAAAAAAGTCCCTAATTGTACTGCAGTGATTTTTGACAAAGCATTTTAGGTCTTAGAATGCCGTAAAAATTACCACAAAAAAAAAAAATGCTATCTCTACAGTTTTTGTTGTTGTTGTTCTACTAAGTTTTTTTATTCTGTTATATTATCAATATTATTTTGAACAAAACTTAGTCGAATCAAATTTTATTCAGAACAAACTTATAATGGGGAAATTTATTAGCCGTCTACTGTAATTATGTTTACGAAGAAAATAAGTAGGGGAGAGTATGCACCCATTATCCTAAAAACCTATCAGGCCAACTTACTGAATATATGTTTTTATTTCGATCTCTAAAATAACAGTACATAATAGCAAATTTTATACCTTACAATAATTCAATTATCATTTTTTTACCAGAACATTTTAAGTAGATTTAAAATTATTAAAACTTAGAACGCTTAATTGGGATTATGGGTGCATACCAGTATGCTCCCTTGATCCTACCTATATGTACCCTTGATCCTATGTATGTTTACTTGATTCGAGATCAAATTTATACAATGAATGTATAAGAATAATTTTTAAGCGGTCAAAACAATGTCTATAATAAAAACCAATCAAGTTATTATTAGTTTTACTACAAATTTATCTTTCTTAAAAAAGTAAAAATTAATAAAAAAAATATTATTTTTTACTGAGACTCAAAGTTTTTATTTTCATTACTTTCACGATCAAGTTTTCTTTTCTTTGTCATGAAGATCTTATTTTGCGTTTCATGTTTTTTCTTTTTTGACTGAAATTTTTTTTATTTCCTGAAGCTTATTTAACTCATTTCGAACAGGAGTGTCTGTGAGTATTCGAGTATGCTGACGTTTACGTCCTTTAATGGATTTCCTTGATGCAGCTTTTGGAAATGGCCTAATTTTTTCTAGACTTGCTTGATAAGAGATATTATTAAAAACACTGAATAGTTGACTTCCAGGGTTAGATATAGGCTGAATAGGCAATACACTACAAGCTGAACCAGGTGACAGACTTGACATCAATGATTGATTAAAAGCTGGGGCATGAACAATAGCAGAATCTGGATCAACAACACCTGGAAATAGGTTAGCAGTAATAGGTTCTGGACGGTCTGTTACATATGAAGACAAAAATTCATTATCAGAAAATATGTTAGGATTAAAGGGTTCAATTCCTGCCGCTTCAAATCCTGCAGAAATGTTAGAAACAGTAAAAGCTTGTGCATAGACTTTCCTTACAACTAAAGCTATATCATATATGGTCATCGGTCTTGGATTAGATACAATACAATCATCACAGGCTGCATTGTAATAACGTTTCAGTGGCCCATAAACTGACCAATCTAATGGCTGCAACTTGTGACTACATTGTAGTGGAAAGGACAGCAAGTAAAAGCACTGGATTAGCTGGTAAACATTTCACATTTTGAATAAAATGTTTCATCCACTCTAAAAACGTTGCAACACTCATCCAACCAGATGGGTTTGCAACCCCAACACATTCAGGTAGACCATTATTTATCATAGTTCCTTTGAAATGAACTCTTGGAAAAATAAAAAATGGAGGGATTGAGTTTCTTACTGCATTAACTGCACAACAAACAGTTACCTATGTCCCTCTTTCTGCTGAAGTTATCCTTGCAACTTGTTTATCCCCTTTTTTAGCAATTACTTTAACTGGTTTTTGAACAGTTGTGAGACCTGTCTCATTAACATTATATATGTTTTGTGGCTGAAACTTGTGTCGTAGACAAACATCTTTTAGATTGGTGAAAATTTCTTCGACAGTATAACAATTAAAAGTAGTTTGTGCCATACTAGTAGCTTCTGGATTTCGTAAAGACAACTCATTCCTACGTAACATAAAACCACGAATCCACTGTTTCCCAGCAGTTTGTAAACTTTTCCACGATTTAGGAATGCGCTTAGAAAGAGTCATTGCAAATTCATAGGCAAGTTTTTGTGTTGTTTTTGTTGACAATTCATAGTGAAGTTTTGAGGTCCTTAAAAGATAATCTGATAAAGATGTTTCTTCTTCGTTGGTAAAGATTTGTATGGTAATGAAGTTAGGTTTGCAGACTGTATTTGGATTTAATTGACATTTCCTTACGTATCTTTTAAGTGTCATTAAATTGATTCCCCTCTCTTTAGATACACGATAAACTGTACCACCATTAAGAACTGCATTAACAGCTGCTCGCATTTCATTCTCATTAACTTTACCTCTAGGTGGTCTATCGGTTTTTCTTTTTTTATGATACACCATATTTAACTGTAAAAAAATGAAACATATTTATATAGTTTTGCTATATTCCTAATTTTTTACTTACTAAAATTTTCTTTATTAACAAACACACACAGATATTATATTACATAAAAGTTTTAGGAGAACAAAAAAAATAAAATACAAAATAGCATAAAATCTTCATTTTACGGCTTTTTTTTAGAAGAAAAAAATAAATTTAAAACAATATGATGTATTATACATCTAACTTTAAAAGTTAAACATTTTGTGTGTGTGTGTGTGTGTGTGTGTGTGTGTATGTGTGTATGCACCTTTGATCATATAATCAAAGGTGCATTAACGTGCGAAAACGCATTAGGATCAAGGGTGCTAACCCGCTCCCTTTTTACAAAAATTCTTTTTTTGTCATATTAGATGCTTTTATAGCTTACCAAAAGCAACCATACAAGAGGTAAATATTTAAGTTACAAAATGACATAAGCAAAATTATTCAACTTAAAAAAATTTTAAAGATGTGAGGTTCCTTGTAAAAGTAAAAAAATTACTTTTTGTCGTCAAAATCAAACTATTTAGATATAAATTTAATATACTATTCTTTAACCATAACACAATTAATTTTGAATATACATTATTTATAACACGCTGGTTATCAGCCCTCTTTAATAAGTTATGTAAGTATGAAGATAACGCTATAGGATCGAAGGTGCTTACGGATCAAGGGTGCAAGTTCTCCCTTATAAATAAATATGTGAAGAAATGTGACTTATTTATCAACCTTGACAAAATTTAGTTTTTTGAAAGTTTTTCCGAATATTTGAATCTACAAAAACGATACATCAGGTTATTGAATTAACATTTTTGTAAATCAATTCATATAATTAAAAAAAAAAAAAACGCAGAATCGCGTTTAATAACTAAGAACTTAAGATAATTTAAGAACTAGATAATTTATCATTTTGAAATTCACTCAAGGTAATAAAACTCGTAAAATTAATAAAAACAATACAAGTAGTTAATTAGTTACAAATTAATTTTATCAATTATAAAAAAAGTCAAAATATTTTCTTATTTTTGTTTAAGAAATATAGAGTTTCGTGGCAAAACGTTACTGTTGATCTTCTACTTTTTCATAAACTTTTCCTTGCAAGCAGTAGTAATATTTTAACTTTATGCATTTTTCACCGCAAATTTCGTATTCTTTCTTTGGTCTAGCAATGCCATCACAACAAATTTCTTTTTGCCAGTTTATGCAACCTTTTAAACCACATCTTCCATAATGAAGGTATGGTTTTGGTATACCGTTACAACAAATTTCTTTTTTCATGTTTCGACAGCTTTCTCCACATTGTGTTTCACCATATTTGCCTAATTTTAATATCCACAAATAATATTTTCATATGAAGTATTGAGCAAAAAGTTCAAAGATATTTGTTTGATATATATTTTAGCAACAAAATACAATATTTATAAAAAATATAACAATTAAAATACATGAAGTTAAACAAATTCTTACAAATGGCGTATGATTTGTCTTCAAAAATATCTGAACTATCGAAGTCACTTTCCAAACTTGTTGAAACCATAAATAGTAATGATATTAACACTAGTGATTTCATTTTTTTTTTTAAAGTTTTAAGGTTGAAACAAATAAGAGTTTCGAATTAACTTGTCGACATATAAAGTAAAACTCAGCTGTCTCTTTTATACTCTTTATTGTCGTCATTAATAGTTCCACGGTTTAATTAATTTTTATCACTTTTGTTACCATAAAATGATTAATCTTTCAAAATGATTTTTTATAAAATTGAGCCACAAAATTTGTTTTTAAAAGCTTTTACATTTGTTAATTATTAATTAATAATAACCAAAAGACAATATTTGTTAATTAGCTAAAAAAGGTAGGCCAAAACTTAATTTATATGAATATTATGTAACTATTATTATAATTAAGAGAACGTATTTATTTTATAAATAATTTTCTAAAGGCAAAAGAAAATAATGCATTTTACCTAATATAACAGCTACATTAATTTTAGAACAAATGTTTTATAAAAAAAAAAACCATCCAGAAATATAAATAAAATTTTAATTTTAAAAGTAATTGTGAAAGTTTTATTTTATTATACTATTGTAATGATTTTAAAATACTTTAAATTCATTTTGAAAATTTTGTTAGTCTGTAAAAGTTACTTTTGATCTTTGATGAGATAAAGTGAAGTTAGAAAAAAACAAGAATTTTACATAAATTGTTGAATTTTTTGTATGTATATATTTAAATTTCAAGAACCTTTCATTCAACAAAATAAATAAAAAAATAAAAAATAAATAAAAAAAGCAGAAAAAAAAAAGTTTTTATTTTGCATTTTTAAAGTAACCCGTTAATTAATTTTAATCTTACAAAATTATTATAAACATAAATAAATCCTTTTATTTATTTTATTTTATCTTTATTTTATAAATCTTTATTTAAAATTGAATAGCATTACAAGTAATGAATTATACAATTTTGTCTGTCCTTTAATGTTATTAGTTTTCTAAGTGTGCAGGTTAAGAAACATATCAATTATGCATTGAAAAGGTAGTAGAGCTCCCAATATTGCTTGGAAGGTAAAGGTCACTGACGCCATCAGGAAGAATACGGAGATATTTTTGAATAAAAGTATTCTGATAAGTAGTAGTTTTTGCGGTGTTAAGAGCATACGGGAATCTATTAGGGTTTCTGCTGTTGCAACAGCAGAACAGCAACAGCAACAGCAAATTAACTCACACCAACATGTTGCTGTGAGTTAATTTAGTGGTTATCAGATGGCATGAGTCTGCAAGGATCTTATATATTTATAATAACTAGTAACTTAGTATTTATTAAAATTAAGTTTTGACCTACCTAATTAAGCTAATTAATGAATATTGACTTTAGGCTACATTTAACTAATAATTAACATTTATAAAAGCATTTAGAAAAAATTTTGCGGCTTAAATCTATAAAAAAAGATTAATCATTTTGTAGTAATCAAAGTGATAAAAATTAATTACCCCGTAAAACTATTTATGACGACAGTAAAGAGTATAAAAGAAGAAGCTGAGTTTTATTTTATATGTCGACAAGTTAACTCAAAACTCTTATTTGCTTCAACCGTTAAACTTAAAAAAAAATGAAATCACTAATGTTAGTATTGTTACTATTCATAGTGTCAGCAAGTTTGGAAAGTGACTTCGATAGTTCAGATATTTTTATATAAGATATATAGATATAAGACAAATCATACGCTATTTGTAAGAATTTGTTTACCTTCATGTATTTTAATTGTTATATTTTTTATAAATATTGTATTTTGTTGCTAAAATATATATCAAACAAATATCATTGAACTTTTTGCTCAATACTTCATATGAAAATATTATTTGTTGATATTAAAACTAGGCAAATATGGTGAAACACAATGCGGAGAGAGCTGTCGAAACATGAAAAAAGAAATTTGTTGTAACGGTATACCAAAACCATACCTTTATTATGGAAGATGTGGTTTAAAAGGTTGCATAAACTGGCAAAAAGAAATTTGTTGTGATGGCATTGCTAGACCAAAGAAAGAATACGAAATTTGCGGTGAAAAATGCATAAAGTTAAAATATTACTACTGCTTGCAAGGAAAAGTTTATGAAAAAGTAGAAGATCAACAGTAACGTTTTGCCACGAAACTCTATATTTCATAAACAAAAATAAGAAACCGTTTTTGATAACTTTTTTTATAATTAATAAAATTAATTTGTAACTAATTAACTATTTGTACTGTTTCCTGATTTTACGAAATAAAATACTTTAATTATATAATTATGCAATATCTAATTTGTTTTTCTGTGCGAATTTTTTTTTTTAAATGTTTGAAAAATATCTGAAAAAAATCTTTATATTTTTTTTCAAACGTTTTTTGAATTGATTTAGCAAAATGTTTAATAACTTGATCGTTTTTTTATCGATTTAACCAACCGGCTAAAACTATCAAAAACACATAATACTTTCAAAGTAAATATCAATAGGTCACATCATAACCTTGCAAAATATATTTACAATTTTTTCTTACGTATAACTACAATGGGTGCCTAATAAAAAGTTTATTCTGAACAAAATTTGATCCAATTTATTCGAATCAAATTTGTAGATTTTTATCAAAAAACTAGATTAACTAATTAATTTTAATTTTTTTTTTTTTTTGCTATATAAATTGTAATCATAATATATAAGTACAAATAACAGGGGCAATATAAGTCGTATATCATAATATAAGCACAATTAGCATGGGCAAGAAGAAGACATAATTGGTCTTATCACCAAGCTCCTATACCATAAATATAAAACAACAAAAATTAGAAAACGTAACACTAAACGTAACTCATCGTTTCTAAAGTCTTAAACTTTAACTTTTTGTTTTTGTTATGTTTAAGAAAAATTTAAAAACAGAAAAAAAAAAAAAGGCGGCCCACATTAGAAATCATTTTCATTTCATTCTTCTGTTACATTCATTAACAATTTTAAAGTTTAATTTAAAGCACTTTTTTTTATAACAATCAAGTTTGAAATTCTTTTATCTATTCCGAAATATTAAAGTAATTGTAAAATTGAATGTTTTTAATGTTCTCTTCAAAACACACTCTGTCAAGCTCACAATTAACCTCATCTGAAAGGGCAAAAATAGGTCTTTTATGGAAGCATTACATAGACCTTTTGAGTATATTTCGAGGTATTTGAGAATTTTTTAATTTTATCCGAGCCACTTTTTTTGTATTTTTCAAAACCTTTGTTTGCAACATTTTGTCTGGAATTTCTTTTATAGAAATCTATAAGTTTTCTTCTTCCGAATCCCTTAACATTCTTTGATTTGATTGACATATTGAAACACTAAACTAAATCAAAAAATAACCTTGTAGTTGTTTTTTGTGTTTGTTTTAATTTTTCATTTAAAATGTTTTTTTATGAAGCAGAGAAAGCAAACAAAAAAAAAATTGTATTCTACATTAAAAGTTAAAATATAGTCACGACAAAAACAAACTGGAAGTTTGCAAACCGGTCTTGAATGTTGGTCTATAAGAAAGCAACTGCTGAGGTGTAGATAATAATATTATTGAGACAGTGAAACATTTGTATTAGAATGATAATGTTTTCACTCTCAATAGAAAAAGAAAATACTAACAAATGAAAAAGTAATAAAAAACAAATAAAAGTAGCAACAAATAATATTTTAAATACACATATTCTTAAACACTGTTTTAAAAATACTAATTTTTAATGTATTTATCGCATGAATATTTTTGCATATATTTTCCAGGATATATATTCCAACCAGTGGCGTAGATATAAATTTTAGGCCTATAGGCAACAATCTTTGGTGGGCCCCTAGTCTCCTCCCACATGACCTAATTCGATATAAAGTAATTTGTAAAAGTACAATTGTGTTCGTAATTTTGTATTCGTAGTTTTACATTTGTTTCTTATTAAAAAACAATATAATATTTTAACAAATCAACAAATTAAAACTAAAAATAAATGATTTAATACGCTGAAAAGTCTGTAAGCTAGTCGTTCATGAAAATTCAATATTAAAACTTAAAAATAACAAATTTAGAATACTGTTAATTAGAAGATCTTCTTTCTCGCTTTTGCGTTTGCAAAATCATTGACATTTTTTTTTTTTTTTTTTTTTACATTTATTTTGCTTTTTAACAAATATAATCAACACATATATATACAAGAAAGAAAGAAATATGTCCGTGTAACAAAGAAGACAGTAAAATCTTGTCAACAAGCACCGTTTTTGTATATACAGTATATAAAATAAACTATACTTTTTTACAATGATCTTTATAAAATAAAAAGTTAAACAGACAGGGGCTCAAAGAAGATGAAGATGACAAAACGTCATCGCAATCTTTTCATAGAGCCCCCTATATACATTTTCATTAGGTTATGGATATTAAATTAAATTAAAAACCCTAATGGGCATAAAACTGCTGCGCTGATCAATAAAAACAAATAAATAAGATTATAAAGAAAATTACTTTGTAATCCTTTTAAACACAAACAATAATCAAATTTTAAAAATTTCTTTTTTTATCAGAAACTTAAATGAACTTAATGACTTTGCCATACATTTAAATCCTTTTTGATATCTATTCCATATATTTGGCCCCCGATATGCAATGCTATATTCAGTATATTTATTAAGGTTTTGAGGCAGTTTATATGTGTTACTTATATTTGCTCTTAGATAGTAGTTTTCATTTATGTTTATTTCAAACTTGTTAGTAAAGTTTGTAGGAGAGAGATTATTATTAAATTGATACATAAAAATTAAATGCTGATAGATATTTATTTCAAAAACATCCATCATTTTCATATCTTTCATTATAGGTTTTGCATGCTCCCGCTTATTTTTAAAGTAAATGATTCTGCATGCGTGTTTTTGTAGACTATAGATTTTTTTAAGTTTTGATGGCTGAGTACTTGCCCATGATATGTTTGCATAGCTGATAAAGCAATGAATTAGTCCAAAGTAAATTAGTTTTAGACTTTTGTAATCCTTTATAATTTTTAATTTGCTAAATGATCGTTCAACAATGGCTACAGTAACTGGAAGTCTAAAGAACAACATGAAAGCAGTAAAGATTTCAGAAAATCCACTTTCTAAACAGTTATACTTTGTGAGAAGTAATTCTGAAATAGTTATTTTTAAATAGACATTTTTCATTTAATTCTTTTAATATTAGAGAAATTGCGTATAGAAACTGAATTTGAAACTCAAAGGATTTCACTTCTGGGTATTTGTTTTTGAAGTTGGCGCATAACTTTAAAAGCTCTGCTTCTGGTAAACTAACTATGTTTTTGGGTTCAAGAAATCCAAAACAGTTTGTAATTGTTTGCATTCCTATAAAACGCTGCTTCAGCATTTTATATATTTAACATTTATTTTGTCCAAAATAAAATAAAATACTTCAACTTTGAATAAGTGTTCCTTGTCGTCAACGCGATTACCTGATGCCAACTCATAAGAATATTTTTTTTTTTTGCGTGGTTGTCTTTTTGCCTGAAAATTAGTGTCAACTCCCCACTTTTCGGCTTGTTCTTCAGCCTCTGATTTCAGTTGTTTATACGGTTGTCTAAAGTCTTGAATATTTTCACTGACACAATTTAATACAAGAACAACTTCATCTAAGTCAATGTCTTTCTTCTGAAGTGTTTTGCATACATAATTAATTTCGCTCATCATCTTATATAAAAATACACTGATAAAAACAAGTTCAAATGTCGCCATCTTTATTTGCATTTGAATAGTCTCATCTATTAAACTTTTTGTTAGATTTCAGATTGATTTTAGTCAAAGCTTTCAATATATCAATATAGGGAACTTTAACAGGTATTAAAGATTGTAATCTACTGGACCAGCGAGTTGGGTTCAGTTTTTTTAAGGTAGCCTCTGATTCGACAGTGAATGAAGATTAAAGATTCCACCTCTTTATGCCGTTTTCAAAAAAATATATATAAATATTCTGAATAGTGGCAAATTATGACGATACTTCACGGCAGCTATTAACGCAGTTATTAATTACCAAATTGAGACTGACTGGCACAATATACATACTCTGCATTTGGTTGGATCCTTTTAATTCTTGTTTGTACACCATTGTACACATCATTTATGACATTAGCCCCATTGTAACATTGCCCATAACACTTTTATATAGGAATATTTATTTCCTTCAGAATCTGCATTACCTGATCAGTTATACCTTCTGCTGAATGGTCTTTTAATTCATAAAATCCTAGAAAGATTTCACTAATTTCGAAATTTGTTGGTAGTTCATTATTGTTTCGAATAATGTGGACATGTCGTATAGTAATACTTATATAATCGACTTTTGTAATGTCTTGTGTTGTGTCCAGCATAAGAGTATAAAATGGTGTTGCATTAATCTTAGATGTCAATTCCTTTTATATCTTTTCTCCCAAACATTCTATTAGCTCCTTGTGAATTAAATATATATAATTAATATATTTAATTTAATTGATAACTTAATTATATCTAATTGAACCGGATGGCATGTCTAGTATCTGCTTTGTAACATCATCATAATTAGCAAATAATTGAACTTGTGAAAATTTCCATTATAGTCATCCAAAAATCCTTCTCGATGGCCTCGAAATGTTAGAGAACATTTAGGTAGCGTATCTGTTATACGTATTAAACGTTCCAAAACCATTTTCCAAAAAGAGACCTTATATTGTATTTGTTCTTCAACATTTTTATCAATGGTTTCTTTTTTTCTCCACATTTCCTGTATTGCACGTGTTTCAATAAGTTGTTGGAAACAACTATGTGTTTTTATGGGTGGGGACAATTTTTTCCAATCTCTTGTATCAGAACGATATTGACTATTGATATTTGAGAACAGCCAGCAAGGTTCACAATGCAGCGTCCAAAACAGTGGAATAGCAGAGCCACATGCGTGGTATTGGACCATGTTTTTCCATAGAATAATAATAATTTTCACTAAAACATTTATTTTGTTGCGCAGGTTCTTTAGGAAATGGTCCTTTTGGTCTATGGGGTGAACGATTTATTATTGATCTCTTTTTTTCATCAGAAATGTTTTAATTTTGATATTGTCCAAGATCAGTTGTAATAATGACATCATCGTTTTCTATTTAAATAATGTCAACATTTCTGCACTTCTGTTAGTACTTTCGTATTTGTCTCTTGACTCTCTTCTAAAGCATCTGCTAATTCATCATCATACCCCCAATGTCATCATCATGTCCCCGCTCAACCATTCCATCATTGTTGTCTGCCATTGACATATTTGAAACACTATCTTCTCTTTCTTTCTTTTTTAAACCAACCATATTTAAGTAGGTTATACAATTATTTTTTTATTATTTACAAAATCTGTCCACAAATGATCAAACAGGATACGCAAAAACTATTAAAATGTAAGTGCAAAAAGTTAACTTTGATTAAAAGTTATTAACAAGATACAGAAGCTTTAATTTAATTATTGATTTAAATTAATTGACTAAAATTATATTATAAATTATTGACATCCGGTTATGGATATCAATAATATATAATCAAATTTTAGCAAGATGCAGTGGCTACAGTTACGGACGTTGATAACTTAAATCCAATTTTGAAATAATTTTCGAAAAAAAATTCCAGTAACTTAAGGAAAAGGGCCCGTGTGTGCCCTAGGCATTACCTACTTTTGTTATATGGTAGCTACGCCACTGATTCTAACATGTATTTCTAAAATATTCAATTCCTTTCCAATTTCCAAAATTATTTTAATTACCGAGTATATTTTCCGTGTGGTAATTTTGGTTTTTGTTTCAATTTCAGAATAAAGCAACCAATCCACGGCGGATCAATAGGGGAGGGCGAGGGAAAGAGAACATTTTTTAAATATAAAAATAGTATTGCTAGATTATGCCTAGCATGAGTAAATAAAAATAATCATTTTATTTATAAAATTTATAGCCATTACATTCACGGAATTTACTTTATAAGATTGTCCTCTATTTTAAACTAAATGTTAAGGAAAGTATTTTTCTGATTCAGAGAAACGCTTTCACAGAAAATCAGTCATAGAAAATCAATCAGAGTCTGATTTTTTGAGCTGCTTTTTTGTATGTTTCTCTTGTTTATCTTTTTAACTTATAATAAAATAAAATTTTGTTTTGTTAAAGATTTTTTTTATTTTTTTAAAAATAAAATAAATCTTTTTTCTACCTTATCAGTTTTATTTTATTTTATCAAAAATAAATATTTATATAAAGTGATATTTGTATAAAAACAACTTTTACGCTTACAATATGGGCTTAGTAAGCGTGTAGTGTAGAAGGCCAAAGTTATCATTAATCATCAAGTAAAAGGCAGAACATATTAACAAACCTCTTGATGATAACTTTTCCCTTCCACTTGCTTTTTAGATATCTAGATATCTACCGTTTTTTTTTAGAAAATAGGTCAATGTTTCTCCATTTATAAAAACAAATCTTTTATGATAAACAAACTAGAGATTGAAAAGGTTAAGAGCATAAACCATAAAGGTTAAGAGCATAAACTTTTGCTTAACAACATTAAAAGTTTGTTTTTGCATTCTACGCAACAAAAACACGCAGTTCTTAGACAATGGACTCGAAGGAGCTTTTGAGGAAGAGCTTTTATAGAAGAGCTTTTTGTTTTCTGTCAAAAATTCTTTTTGTTTTCTGTCAAAAAGTTTATTAAAAATCTTAAAAGTTTAAAAAGTTAACGAAACCTTTATCTAAGTTTTTTGTTGTTTGTTTTCGAGGTTTATTAAACGTTACAGTTGGATTAAAATGGTTCTGCGCAGAGTTCTTTTTTAATAAAAACTAAATAATCAATATTGGAAGATTCAACTAAAATCCATCTTTATTAAAAAAAAAAAAAAAGTAAAACTTATTCTTGAATTACATTAACTTTTCTTTATAAAGATCACAAAAAAACTGTTCTCAAAATATTATTTTGGCAGCTGTCGGCAACTGCTCTTTTTTAGCTGTTATGTACTCGGCTTACCCCATATAAATTAAATACGTCAAAATAAATAAAAACTTTTTATGGATTACATTGTTAATTTAATGCAAAGACGACAATGAAAAAGATGTCAAAGATAATACAGCAACCTTAAAAAAAGTTCAGGAGTTCAGTACCTGAAGTTATAAATAACTCATAATAACAAAAAAAATTGTTATATATTTACTTTTTGATTTTAACATAATAAACTTCAATTCAATTTTCATCTTGAAAAATTCGTATAAATTGGTGGAAATGAAACTTTGAAAAAATTTGATAAACAGATTAAACCTGACGATAATGTTTTACAATCCCACGTCTGTTACACCTGACATTGTAAGGCATTATTGTCAGGTAATAAATAAGGTAAGATATTATTCTTTGACTCTGGTCGGTAAACCTTGCATTAAACATACGACAGAGAATTTGAATTTTACCTTTAAGGTAGATAATTAAATGACAGATATTTATTTTTAATATAATTTTTTAGATCTAAGGAATTCTAGATGATTATATTTCTTAACTTTATTTGTGACCAGCAGTTGTATTCATATTTTTTCGTTAAACTAAAGGAAAAATTTGCAATCAAATTGTTTCGTTCGCAAGAATTAATTCAATTTGAAATTTCTCTTTATTTTTTCTCAAAATGAAATGACAGCTTACAAGTTTTCTTTGCATTTCTACAGTATAAATATTTTTTTCTAAATAAATACAAACTATATTGAACAGATAATACCAACTTTCTATAATATCTTCTCAAAATTAGCAAAAAAAGTATACACACATTTTTCAAAAATGGTAAAAAGGTTTTCTTGATTCACTATAGACTCTACGACATTAAACAATCACAAATACTTGCTATTGTATTCCACTATGCAGCTTTTCAATCTGTTTGCATACTCAGGATGTGATGAAGACCTCTTATATCTCTGCCAATGGTTGTTAAAGTATTAATGAGTTGATTCAAGGGCCTGTTCACTGATTTCAATTACAAGAGTGAAAATTCCAAAAGGTGTTTTTTTTCTTGCAATAAATTCCTGCACATGGCAAAACATTGCACGCACCTTGGGTGTGACACTTCATTGAGTAAGAAAAGATAGGCCTTTTTGAAGTTGTCAATTTTTTTAGCATAATTGAAATCAAGCTCTTGACCAAAGCAAGCCTTGACAACATTATTGAATTTCCTCAGTGTGTTGGCAATTTCCACAACTTGAAATGCAGCATTTGATTCAATAAGCTGCTGTAATAGGTCTAAATTGTTTAAAGGTTTTCTGCAGGCATTGCCTCCATGATAAAATTCTTGGTGAATATGCAGTTTAGCAGGCCATTCTTCTGCCTTTGGCCGCAAGTCTTTCATAGCCTTGAACAAATGGTTGGTTACACTAAGAAGCAAGTGCAGTTCCATTGGGGAAAGAATGTCTATGATAAGTCTGTCGTTAGATCTTGTCAGAATGGGCTGATGAACAACATTGCTATAAACCTTTGCCTTCCTATGATCCCTTCCAGATGACTTGAAATCATAATATTTGACTTTGAGTGATCCAATTGTTTTGCTCTCACCACATATCTCCAAATTCTTTAATTCCACATTGCACCATGAACAAGGATGGGAACTGGAGTGTGATTGAAGTCCAAGAAGAAGGTTTGCTACTTTCAAATCACAAGAAATAAGAAGATCAATCTGATTTGGATTTATGAGTGACCAAATTTTCTTAAGGCTGTTAATGACTCTGGTAGATTCTCAGCAATAGTTTCTCAATGATGAGTTTTTGTCTGACACTAGTATCTTTGGCCTGTATTTGTGTGAGAAGTTGTTGTTTGTGGGGAGGTGAATGCAGTTCTTTAGAAGATTCATCTATATTTACACCAAAAGTGAATTTTAGGAACCCACCTCTACCATCTATACCAAGCTTAAAAAAATGACTGCAGAAAATATTTCTGTACATCAATACTTCATCAATTATGTCTTGCATAACTTTGCAATGAATGAGCAGTGAATGACCTCCTTCTAAATTTGCTTGCTTTTCTCCCGTGGGTATTGTACTCTGGGTAAAGAAGTCTGAGAGAGTTTTTCCAAAGCTGTCAAATTTTGACCAAAAGTATGGTTCTATCACTTTGGCCTTGGCAACTTGGTTCAAGGTGGATGCTAATTTTTTCATGCCAAAGTTAGACAATCCAATATTTTTTTAGACAGGAGCAAGGCTTTCTGTAGTGATTGGAGAATCATCAAAAAGATTTCTTGCAATTAAAGGACCTACAAGTAAATTGAATAAAATTGTTGAAAACTCAATAGAAAGCAGGCTTGTTAAAATAATCTCAAGTTATATGCCTTTGGAGCTATCAATGTTTAAATCAAAGCTAAATCAAATTTAAGAAACAATTCAATTAAAACAATAAGAAATGAAACAGTATCTGGTGTAACTTGTAAGGAAGGGCCTCTTCCAGACCTTGGCATCGGCATTGTGCCATTGGGAGATGATTCCTTTCTTGAAAGTACTTGAGTAACAATTTGTTCTGCAGTATTTGTATCTTGAGCTGCCAAAAGTCTCATATTTTCTCTAAATGTGGATGATACGCAGGAATGAGTCCACGTCCACGACCAATAACGCTTAGGCAGTCACCACACCTTCAAAGCTTCTCTCCTTCATGGTGGCGTGAGGGTCTTCTTGGTTGAGCTTTGAGTGCCCAATTTTGCAAATGAGGCAACAGTAGTCTTGCCCACAATTTAATGGTTTCACTGTGATGAATGAAAAATCAAATAAGACTGGAAGTTGTGCATTTTTCCCTGCATCTTTTTTTCTTAGAATTGTCCTACAAGCTTCACAAAGTCCAAGTGGAATCCTCACATCAGATGTTTCCAAAGGCTGATTGTAAATTGTTGACAATCTTTGAATTTGAAATTGTGTCAGTTGATTTGTACATTTGTGGAAATACAGGCAACAAACAGTTTTCCTGTATTCCTCATGATTCTTAGCCCGATTAAGCATTTTCAGTGTTTTTGTATCAAATTTCTGTTTAGCAAACTTTAACTAAAATGATAGCAAGGCCGTTTCCCGAAAAAATTTGTTTTATTATTAGAAAAATAGTTACAATATTCTAATTCCCGAAATTTTTAATAAAAGAAGAATATAAAAATTTATTATTTGAGTAATAAATAGTTATTTTGCAAAAACATAATATTTATTACTATTTCACATTCATTAACCAAAAAATTAAAAGTTACTGTAAAAATGCAAAAAATTTTTATAGTTTGATTTCTAAACTTGGTTCCCAAGTATCAGGGATGAATGTACTTTTACCCAATGCTAACCATTTCCTTAGGTCAAGCCATCAGAGTTTTTGACCCAAAATGTACAACGGTGAGGAGTGTTTGAGTGATCGTTACGATAAAAAAAAAAAAAAAAAAAATTTTTATAAAAGGGAAGGAACGATAGGTTCCATAACACATGTTTCAATAGCTATAACAAAAAAATTATTATTCCACATGCAATATCAAAAAATTTATTATTCCACCTGAAACTAAATAGATGCATAGGTAGCACGTTATTTATTATTGCCCCCTTCTAAACGTTTTTATTTTGAATTTCCTGTTTAATTTATAAAGGTCATTCCTTTAAAAAAAAAAAAGACTTCTCAATCTTGCCCGATGGTTTCTATACACTGCAAAAGTTTGACCTCGATTATCTGGTTATTGGGACTGTAAAAAACTGAAGGCCTTTTGGGATTAAATCAGTTTGTTTACCTCTTCAAAATACTCTTCTCAAAATCTAGTTAATAAATGTGCATAATGAATGTTTTTTTGGACTTTTTTCAAAAGCAGACGCGATAAAAAGCTCAACAAGTTTTGACAAACGTAAATTTTTTCTTAAATTTTATTTAGGTGCCCCAAGAAGTCTTTACGGTCTTATCGCAGATTACCACGGATGAGGATTTAAAGGGAAGTTTACGCTTCCTTCCTAACCGATGTCGCAAAGAATGGTCAAAGAATTGACTATTCTTTGCGACATCGGTTGTCAAAAAAAATTGATGATTAAAAATATTTTTCATGCGCAGGTTTGTCGCGCACTATACGCGCGTTACGTTTAACTACACGCCTAAAAAAATATGTATTGTTTTAAGGTGAGTTCCACTAATCCATTTTTTCACGGGAAAAATAATCACGTGGGCATGCGTAATATAAGTTTTAATATGTCCGATGGAAAACTACGCATACTCACGTGATTATTTTTCCTTTTCCTATTCCGTTCCCGAGAAAAAAAGGATGAGTGGAAACTCACCTTTATAATATACGAACCAAAACAAACTATTTTGATACATCACACTATTGGATATTTGTATAACAATGGTTTTAAAAGGATGTTGATACTTGGGAAAAAAACAATTTTTTTTAACAATTGGTCAAGATTTGAAAAGCCAATTAAATAAAGTTGCATGCTTTTGTGCAACTGGACTTTTCATATTGCTTTTGATTAATGTAAAGAGCAAAGTAAAGTAGGGCTATGGGATATACTATGGGATCATATGGGACTTTTTTTATAGTTAATTTTTACTTGTCTCTAATATTGGCTTTATTTATACAAATGAAAATATTTTTTTTGGATGATTTAAAAAATAAAAATTTTATTAGATATATAAGGTTACCTGAACATTGATAGATTTAAATACATTATTTTTGGTTTTAACAACATTCAAATTTAAATAAAAATGCCGTGAAATTCACGAGATTCAACCTTTTCTATCATTATGCACGATGAAAGCCTTACTTAACCCTTAATTCAATAAAATTACAATCCCAATACCCTAATATCACAAATATGTCAGAGAGAATGAAAAAAAGTTTAAAAACAATTTATAAATTAAAATTGGGAGTTTTTGCCACTTCATCACATCTTTAAGACATAGTAAAATGCCATCTTAGTTGTGACCTTCGCTCTTTAATTCGCACCTAAAAAGATTTTGAATTATCATTTTTATATACTTAACGCTTTGGCAAGGTACGTACCCAGTAATTACGCCAGTCGCTATTTAAAAGTTTTGAATCAAAGGAAATAGCTAAAAAAAAACTTATTTATATATAAAAAAAAGCTTATAAATAAATACATATACATCTGTATGATATAAAAAATAAAAAAAGAATAAATATTGTTTCTGTTTTTAATAAACAAAGCAGCAACAAGAAAAGAAAAAAAAAACAAAACAAAACTGAAATGACTCCATCGCTAATTAGGAAATTCGCCATCAATTGATGTGACCTTGACTAAATAAAACAAGCGCAAAAGTTCTCACTGTTTTAAGAGTTAAATTACTTTTTGAAGCATAACAGCCTGTGAGTGGTAAACAACATCGATTACACACGGAGCTTGCTCCCATGGCTCACCATCGAGTTGCATTGGTACGTTGCGTGCTTCTTTAGTTTTGTGTATTGTGATCTAAAAAATGTTATATATATATATATATATATATATATATATATATATATATATATATATATATATATATATATATATATATAGAAGTTATATATTTTATACTAGATATATTTTTATAGCAGATATATATTTTATATTAGATATATAATAACGCATAATATCAAATGTCTAAACTTGACACCCTAAATAGGAGTTTGCATTTACCTTAACATGCTTTGCTCTCCCCAATTTAACCGGACTAGACAAGTTTACTTGTAATTTAGCAATATGTAATGATGAATACAGGCCTGCCACTTCCAAAAAACCATCATTAAATCTACATTTATTTAAAATATAAAATTTTATTTAATAAAATTAAACTATTTTTTTTTTTTAATTTCAAATGGAATAGAGGAAACAAGGGGAATAACTGTAGCTCAAAAAAGAAAACACACACAAAAAAGAAAAGAAACATGTAGAAAACGTAGAAAAAAATGTAGAAACGTAGTTTAAAAGATATAACAAACCGCATAAAAAAAGAAATAAAAAAATATTACAAAAAAAAAAAAAAAAAAAAAAAAAAAAAAAAAAAAAAAAAAAAAAAAAAAAATGAAAAATGAAAAAAAAAGTAGAAAAGTTTAAACATAAGCATAAAAAAAAAAATGGCACATAAGTATAATTATAATTAACAAATATCAATTAATCATGATTACTACTTAAATTTAAAGCAAAATAGGAATAAAAATTAAAAAACAAAGTACAATTTAAAAAAATGTCAAATATTCTTACTGAGAGGGCATTTCAGTATTGGCATTGTCAGAGGAATCCCATATTCGGCAACCACCACACCAACTGTTAATATTTAATACTACAACACCTTCCAGTTGTGGTAAGTCTATTTTAACACCATCTAACTCCAACTCTATGCGCTTGTGAAGGTTTTTACACTCTGCTTCAAGGACATCACGTGAACCATAAATAAAGTACATTAGCTAAATAAAAATTTAAAAAATTTTTAATTAAATTTGAGTTTAAAATTAAGTAAACTTGAAAAGCAGCTTTAGAATTGAAAGTAAACAATTATGCTGAGTGAACTGGGTATACCCCTTACTGATTGCCTGAAGTAAACCTATTCAAAGTAAAAAAATTCAAATAAAAAACTCTATTTGCTGAATTCAACAAACACAGTTTAAATAATGTAAAAAAAATTTCCTAAAAATTGATAATAATATTGATCATTCTTTGTTAATGATTTTTTAAAAATAGTTTCATTTTTATAAAACAAGATCTAGTTTGCTGAAAAAATTTTATTTTCTGTTACGCATTTATAAACGTTTGATTATAAAAATTTGAAATCAAGAAAACATACTGTGTCAAGAAATTACTTGACCTTTAATTAACTGAAAATCAAAACTTTTCCTTTACGCAAGTAGAAAAGGCTTTGTTGCCTGTAACAATGAAAACTAGGAGGTATATTGATATGGCAACTAACAAATCAAGAAATTTAAAGGTTTAATATTTAATCAAATTAAAATTAATATTATTATAACTTGCAGCAAGGACCAACAAAGAAAAAAAAACTGCATACCTTATTTATAATTCTGCTTGTAAAAAGAAATGGCTGATATTGACGATGGCGATGAAAGTTTAATGTAACCTGTGCGTCACATCCTACTGATACATAGCTATTCATATATACTACCTAAAATCATAAAAAGACAAATAACAAACAAATCTAATCACGCTATTTAAATCTATACTTCACATAAAATTATTATTAAATTATTTTGTCATTATTTACAAAAACAGTAAACCATTAACTTACTTTTGTCTTCAGTTTTTTGCCAAAGTAACCACTATTTTTAATGCTAACTTGCCACCTAATTTAGAAAAATATTTCTTACATTTTATATTTTATAAAAAACCTTGTATACCAAATTAACTTATTAAAATCAACTTACTAAAACTAATAACAATATATCCAGTTAAAACCAATAACTCATCAAAAATGGGAAATTTAAACAAAAAAACTAGGTGTTTACCAACCAAAGTGCTCATGGGATACACAGTACCCTCTAATAAGTTAGGAAACAGTACTAACAATTTAAAAGTTTTCAACATTTATATAATTTTCTTTAATATAGTACTATTACACTTGTGCGAATCGCTTCCAAATCACAAGTAAAAACATAATAGATTTAAAACTTTTAAAGGTAAGCCAAACTGTTTTATTAATATATTACTTTTACCTTTTTGTAAAATTTTGCTATTATTATGATCATTATTGCATTTAATAATTATGAGTCACCAAACAAGTGTTTTAATGCTGCGTGTTAAAAAACACATAGAATATTATGTTTTAATGCCCTTTGTAGAAAAGATGCCTGGTTATTGGAGATTATCAATGGAAGAGAGTTAAATAGTTGTTTTTAAGGTTGAGAGAGGATTTGTACTCAAAAATCAGCAAGGAGATGAATAAAACACTAGGTAACATATCAAAGATTGTATCAAAATACAGACAAACCAAGAGTTGTTATGATCAATCCAGAAGTAGATAACCACAAAAGATAACAATTCGTGAAGATCAGATTATTGTTCCAGCCTCACTTGAAAACTGTTGCTTAACTATCCCCAAAATTACCTCAAAAATCAATAATCAAGATATCATTCATTTAAGAAAAAATACTTTTTGTAAACAACTAGTGGAAGCAGGATTATGTGGCTGTGTGGCTGTCAAAAAAATTTTTTAAGCAACTAAACTTTGCTCATGAACATCAAAACTGTGCAGTTGATCAATGGAAAAAAGTTCTTTTTTCTGATGAAATTACTTACTAACTCTTTTGTAGTTCAAAGCGAGTGTTTGCAAGATTGTTGTTTCCCTATGGTTAAGCATGGTTAAGCATGGTTATGTCAGTAGAGATAAAAATTGATTTTTTGGAACTTTAGACTCTGAGAATAAAGGTATTGAATTCTTTGGACTCTTCGCACCTTGGATACTTTTTTTATCTTAAAATCATAGATCATCCAGGTCATATTTTAAAAATCAGGAAAATTATTTGGGTAAAATGTCTGGAATATATTTTCCTCTTAATTTTGCTTTTAATTTTTTTTTGTTTATAATTTTTTTCTCAAACTTTTTTTGATTTTTCTATGAGTGATTAGTGAAAAAGCTGAAAACAAAATGTTATCCACATTAATTTTGTAACAAGAAAACTTAATGATAGTAAAATTTTACTGTTGCAGAAAGGATTTAAAATTTTTTATAACATTTCAAAAGACCTGATTTTTATAACAGGTCTTTTGAAATGCATTTAACTAATGAAAATGCACTTTAGCAGTGACAAATTTATATGGATTATCTCTAAAATGTCTACAAAAATATTCAATTACCTGTAACCTATTATAACTTTTATTTTTTTGATTTATATAAAATACCATTAAAATAATTTTTCAAATCGAATTTTACCTAATTTGGCATTTCTTTAGTAAAGTAGACAATTACGTAAGGCATGCAAACAAATTCCATAATTAACATTTTCTTTAAACTTGTTGTGCCATAGGTTTAGCAAATGTTGAGTTATACATCTACTACAGAATTTTCAAAACGCCACCTAGTGTTATCAAAAGTTAAAAAACTTATTTACATTAACTTTATTTCTTTTTTCATTTAAATTTATGAAACCACTCTAATACAGTAAATTTTTAAACATACTTTTTGACCAGGTATTAAATTTGTACTAATAAGGAAATTATAAATCATTTGGTGACACTCATACACCCAACAAATGCTTGCTAAGATAATAAAGAAAATCTTTTAGATTTTTTGAAATTTTTTTGAAACCGTGTTATTGGGGTAAAGTGGGACAAGTGTGAGTAGAAGTGGGACAAATAAATTTAAAACAACATTTTAACATAAAGAAAGGTTCAAAGACAAACCCCTGCTTAGATAATAATCAAAAACTAATTTAAACTCCTTTTAAAAATCAAACTGTATTAACTGATATCTTAAAATACCATAACTTAGTATTTATTACTTTCACTAGTATTTTTAATACTCCAAATATTTGAATACAAAATATTCTTGTGTTCTTTCAATCTTAAGATTTATAACATTCAAAATTTGAAATTAAAACCAGAATATGAAAATTTTATCCTTTTAAAACAACATCATTAAGTTTGTTGATTGGGAAAAATTTGCAAACAAAAAATTAAAGCAGTAGACTGGTATAATGGTTGTCCATAGTAGAAACAATGGTAGCCAATGGTAACAATAATGGTAGTCGATGACTCAAGTAAGTAATTAGCAATGCTTTATTTGCCCAAAATGTGACTAGACAAAGTTAACTTTAAACCACTGTATAGTACTGCTATTATAATAGTAATTATGTTATACAATTATTATAAAATTATTAAAGAATGCTTAAATAAAGTATATGCTGATTGTCCACAATCTGATGGGACCCAACAAAACAAAAAATAAATAAACTTTTTAAAGAATTTTACACGATTGTTTGTGAAAGGCCAATTACTAACATTTATACTTTATTTTTGATTATTGAAAAATTTTCAAAAGTTATTCATTAAATGTAAACAAAACCAGACCACATTATCCAAAGAACATTTTCTTAAGGTTTCTGCTCTGAAACATTTTTATAGGATAAAAATAACTGAGAATTATTTTTTTTTACTTGTTAGTCTAATTTACCTATCAAATTGAACAACTTTAGCTTCTTCAATGTCTTTTAACAATTCTTCAATTTCATGTTCATCCCCAACATATTTCATTCCCCAACCCATCACTCGAGCAAGATCATTACCTGTTCCCATTGGATGGATTCCAACTTGTGGTTTCAACTTGATAAAAAAAAAAATTAATTTGATTAAGTTAATCTGGATATGAAATAATATTAACAAATAATAGATATTATATAAAAATAATAAAGATACAAAAAATAAAGTAGTGTAAACTTTAAACTATAATTAAAAAAATTAAAAGACAGCTGAAAAAATGAAAATAAAACTGCATAGATGTAAATTGATATTTATATAAAAAAGTATGAAAATCTCTCAAATATTTAACATAATAATGATTACTGATATTATCAATCACTTATAAATTTGTTCTTTCAAGTTTAACATTCATGGCTCCACACTTCCATAATTTGAATTAGTTTGCCCAACACCGATTTAATATTTAAATATGATTTAATAGAATAGAAAAAGTCATTTTTTACAATTATATGCTTTCTGGTATTACCCTTCTCACAAATTTTTTGTTAATATAATAATAAAAAAAATATATATACACATTTTTTTTCTCAAGGTTACTATTTTAAATTTATATGTGTATTAATATACACAAATATATGCATACTTATAACATTATTAAAATTTACATAATAGGTTTGAAAATCTAGTGAACTACGTCTAAACATATAATATGTGTTACATATTATATTACTTTACTGAAGAAAACTTGCATTTATTAATTAATAAAGTTCATCTCAAACGAAATATTTGCGCTGAAGCCTACTTAAATTAAGTATATATATATTTCTAATTTTTGTCTTCAACAGAGATTTATAGAGGTAGAAAATGGAATTAGGAGTAAGGAAATAACGCACAGTAAAGAGAGGTGAGCTTAACAGGTACTAACTTTAAAATGGATTGTTTATATGGTTTCCATGAGAGGGAATTAGTGAAAGATAACTCAAGAAGAAATGAAGCAGAGGGCTCTGCAAAAAGTTTTGCCATTTATCAATATAGGAACTTCAACAATATTAGGATGAATTTTAGCAGTAAACAAAATTTTTATTGATTTAAAATTCACCAGCCCCTGTAAACCCTAAGCTGCATGTTCTAAGTGATCAAAACAGGAATTTTTGTCATGAATGAAAAATCAGAAAATAACTTAAAGCAAGATTATCAGAAAGATAAATAATATAGAGAAGGAACAACATAGGACCAAGGATGGAGTAGTTAAGTACCCCAGAAGTAAATAGAAATAAAGTAAATTATTGTCCATTAAATGACGACTTTTATACTGCAATTTGAAAAAAATGATTTCATTTCAAAAACTTACCTACGTGCTTATTATAAAAGAAGTTTACACGCCAGTCGGTCAAAACTCTCTACACGTCAAACTTAATCAAAAGTCTTAATATGTTAGGAGCAAGAACTTTTGCCTCAGAAGAGTCATTAGGTTTAAGAGTTGAATAAGACCAAAAAATTTTTCAAATATTTCTATGTTTGGGAGAAGAAATAAGAGCAGATTCATGTATGAGAAATGGGATTCTAGACTTAGTTTATTAATGACATGTAAAAGAAACTCTCAAGAACCTAATTTCTTAAAGAACTTAATTGATTAAAGATGAGATTTACAAATCTGATAATAATCAACTTTAGCATCAGAAAATGTGAGGCGATTTTTTTTCTGTGTTTAGTTTATATTTAAAAAAATGTTCTTCAACTTTTCTGTTTTTCCAATGAAATTCTATTTTTGTAATATAGCATTTGCTTGCAGTTTGCAAATGACCACAGATGTTTTTGTTAACTGCGTAATGCAATATACCTTGTTTTTTAAACTACCCAAGCGCTTTGATCTTGTTTGCTAATAAAAGATAGTTAACTAAAGCTATAGCAGAGTATGTCGAAGTATCAAGATGGTTTATCTTTTTGTTAACTATGGTGTTTATCATACTGAAAGATTGCTCAACCTGAGGACAACTAAATATACTTAGACATGCCTTGATAATTTTTCTAAACTCTTAACATTTTTGACACTTATAAACTTCTACCCACTAATAGACAAAGCATACGGGCTTTGCATCAGCAAATACAGGTGGAAGCGCTACATCTATCTGAAGCTGCATAACTTCTTGATTTAAATATTACTTTATTTATATCAACAGGGGGAAAGAAAGTTGGGAGTTTTTTTAGCATTCTCTCTGTAATTTCGTGACCTTGAGACATTGGGTCAATTGCAGGCAGGCATTTTAATAAAGGGCTATTAAAAGGAAATTTATTAAGTAAGTTAACTGGTGATTCAAGGTAAGCTTTTAGCAAGGTCTTAAAAAATGATGATTTGAACCCAGGATTTTGAAAAATTATTTTTGACAAAAAAAAAACAAAAAAACAATTACAATAGGTTTAATAGTAGGCTTTACTGTATTTGTGCAAGTACTGCCAATATGCTATTATCTGGAGCGCCGTATGGCAATTTGTACCTTCTTTTTTAAATTAATTAAAAATGACGATGGTATAGTTTTGTTTGACTTAATCGTTGCATTTTGACAATGTATTTTAGACTTTGAGTGGGGGAGTAAAGATTTTTTTCACTTCATAATAAAAGTCTTTACTACATTTTGTACATCATACTTAAAACAACAAATCAAACTATATAATTATGATGAAATTATATATTTCAGTGTTCAGCGGAATAAATTTAATGCTTCAGCTTTATTTCTAAATAATAATCTTCATTAAAGTCTGAATAATAATACAGGAATTAGGAATAAACAAAAAAGTGAAGTACCTTTATTTAAAAAAGTGAAGTACCATAAAACTATAGTGTGCAAAATTTTAAAGTCAAAAGCCTTCTTGATTTCATCTTATTTTAATTTATTTTTTTTAGTGTTGTTCTGGCTTTTAAATAATTCGACAGTTGAATGAAATAACAATATATATTTTCTATAGTTGACTAAAATTGACTGATATAAAATTGATTAATATGACTAATTGCACTCTATTTTTTTTCTAGTAACTCCAAACTTAATAGTGTTTGCTTGCAGCTTTGTTGGGAGTGTATCAGAATTAAAAAAAAAAAAAAAAGAAAAAAAAGCTGTTGACTGAAATAAGTAAGTGAATATAATATTTATAATTTTACAAAAGTCAAGGAAAAGTCGGGGAATTTAAATGGATTCATTCAACAGTAAACAGTATAACTGCTGTTTTTTTAAGAAATATCAAAAGTAGCAAATAGCTTTTTTTTAAATGTTTTTATTATTAAGTCACTTGAAAACAATTCTAGGAAAACTTTTTTTTATTATTTTTGTATCTCAGAATTGTCAGATAAACTCTTAAATCGCATTTCATTTTTTTCTTCTTCTTAATAGTAATAATTGACAAAAAAATTTTGTAAACTTTTAAAATAGAATTTACATAAATTAACTTCTTACAAAAGTTAATTTCTAATATTTAAAAAAGTTAATTTCAATAAATAAATAATTTTTTTTTTTTTTTTTGCTAAAATTGATCTCATGCAAATATCAGTTATAGAAAACATATTTGCTCAAATACAAACATTGCCTTATTTAAAATGTTCATAACTTTTTACAAATCAGTAGCAAATAAACATCCAGAAACTTTCAAAAACTTAAAGTAGTTTTAAGTTAATTTCTGGAGTTCTAGAAAAAAACTCATCTATGGACTAAAGTCATCACACCAAAGATAAACACAAATTTTCTACATAATTTATTTTATGCATTTGTTTAAACTTCATATTATATTTTGCCATATAATGCTCCTATACCCCAAGATATTTTAAGCTTAGCATCGGAACAGCCACAAATTGTCATAAAGAATGATTAAAATTTATGTCTGTTATTACCTAACATTTTTGCAATCCAGACCCTACCACTCAAAGACAAAGTTGACAGGGATTGAATTGTATTGCATAACATTCTTGTATTGTATAGCATAACATAACTTGTACTGCATAACATACAAGGTCTTAACATTTAATTTGACCCTCTATCAACTAAGCTACTCAGTTACGATAATAATCATAGAGAAGTAATAAGTGTGTATCTGAATCAGAAACTCAAATAACTTTCTGAACATGTTGAACATTTTCAGAAAATCTGGGGATAAATAAATTATCATTGACATTTATAACAACAAGAATTTCAAGATCAAATACCAAATTAATATTGTTTAAGTGTTATACTACAATTAATGATTTTAAACTTCAAAAATAAATGAAACAAACTTTAAACATAGAAAATGACTGTTATCAGTTATTTAATAATCCTACCTGAGCAGTAACCAATGGGTGGGTATTCGAATATGAACTGATTGAGAGAAGTGAGTTTGTTTGGCTCGAACGCTTAGTTATTTTTTGGTTTGAATTTACTTCCAGCTCAAAGGCTCCCGCAAATGACTTAAAACTGTTAAAATGATTGTGTGCGTGCAAAAATGTAAATGAAAATATTTTGAAAGCAACTGTAGAGAAAATGTGAACGGAAGTTTGATGTGAGTTTTCTAAAAGCACTTCTCCACCTTTTGTTTAGAAGTATAAATAACAAAGGGTTGATGGCGGAACTGCTGTAATGAAACACTTTAAAATCTTCTTCTTGTCCGTTCATTAATTTATTTTTAAATTTATGTGCGTAATATTTATTAAACATTTTAACATATTAATATAAACCATTTATGAATAAAGTCAATATTGCTCCAAGTTTTCTTGACAATAATGTTTCTATTTAAAATAAAAAAAGAATTCCCCCCTTCTCCCTCACTGCCAAAATTTTTATTACAGCCTAACCTATACTAACCTATTTCTAGTTTAAAAAAAAAGTTAAGACAAAAATACTTTTAAAACTAAAAATCAACTAAAGCACTTTTTTAGTAAAAACACTAAACGAAAAAATATAGATTTTTTCAATTTTTGAACTAAATGCTGATTTCTTGCACTGTCCATTAAAAAATTAGCTTTAAAACAAAGAGTATTTTGAAACCAAGGAAGTATCGCTGGGATTTAAAGTAAAGAATGAAAGTATGCTGTAGCACTCATTGAAGGATTCAATAAAAAGAACGAGAAACTTTTTTTAATTACATTTTTTTATTGCAAATAAAATTTTTGTACAAAAATTTCCTGACACTAATAAATCTAAATTGTGTCAACTTTAAATTAATTAGAGAAAAATCAATAAGCAAAATGAAATTAAAATCTGTTTTATAATTTTGTCTTAATCTTTTAAGTTTATTTCTTAATCATCATTTATTTAACATTTTAATTCATCATTGTTTCATAAACTCAATAAATCTATACACCCTGGGTGCTTTATATCTAAAAGTAGTTGAAATATGTATTTAAGTATGAGTTTAAAATAAAGAAAAATTAATTTAATAAAACTGATAAAAATAGTTAAAAAAATATTTTTTTGTTGATTTTTATAGCTTATATGATCATGATAAAATTATATCATTCAAAATGTTTAACTTTTATTATTTTAAACTTTTTACCCCATTTAAAAATTTAAAGAGGTTTACATCTGTATATATGAATATATATACATATATAAAAATATTTATATACAGATGTAAATATCTTTGAAGTCCCAAAGAAGACTTCTATTTTGTGATGAATAACTCTGGAATAAAATATGTTTATATATTTTATGTATAATGCATTTGCTATTTAAAAAATAAAGAAAAAGTAACTTACTGGAAGGTCAATTTTATCAATAGTATTAAGTATCCAACCAACAGTTCCATCACCACCACAGACCAATATTCTGCATTGTATATCTGGAAGTAGTCGACAAAACTCAAGACCAGATTCTGCAGTTGTTTCTAAAAGATCTATCACCTAGATATTAATAAAGATATGTTTTATCACCAAGATTTTAATAAAGATAGTATAAGATTTTGGAATAGGTAAAATCGATAGCAAGGAAAGTTTTTTATTGTTTTTGTTTTTTAACAATCAACTCCTAGCGCTAGTACCACACCTCTACAGTATGGACAGTTCTCCATTATGTCATTTTCTTTCTTATATACATGTTACTATTAAAGAGTAAACTGTTCTAGGAGATAATCATTTTAGGTTTATAACTGTTCTAGGAGATAATCATCTTAGGTTTATAAACATTTATTATAATCGTATTTGTTTATAAATAGAATTACAATCCTTTTGTTTATAAAATAGAATTATAATCCTATTTGTTTATAAAATATAAATAAAACAAAATATTTGTTTATAAAATAGATCTTTAATTGTTTCAATACTTTAATTGGTAATAAAGTTATTAAATTAATTCAGTATAAAAATGTAATAAAGGATCATAACACTTGACAAAGTTTTTAATAAAACAAATTAAATGCGCTCAAATATAATATTTTATACAATACAATTATTGTAATATGCTATGTTAACATTAGGCCTTGAGCATTCAGATGTAAATTTTATGAAGTTTAGATAAAAACTTTACATAACTTTAAGTACACTAAAACTATTATGTTTTGAAATATTTCATATTATTAACAATGTAGTTTATGCAATTCTCCTCCATGTAAGCTTATGTGGAGAAAACTCAAGTTTCCACTACCTAAGCTTGACTTTGATGATGAGCAACAGATAAATCAATAATAGCGACTCCAACAAACAAAGGTTCTTAAAAAAGATGTTTTTACATTTTACAAACAGAAACATTTTAAAGCATCAATTTTTAATCAAAACATTAATTTAAAACTAAAACAACACAGTTTTCCTGTATTTTTAAATCTCACGCAATTCAAAACAACACAGAACTTGATAAAAAGATTTATTACACCAGCAAGTAAACCAGAAAAGTCAGAGAGTTCTCACCATAAAAACCTTTTGTTGATTTAGTGTTTAAAATAAATTATAATAGTGTTTTATAAATAGTGTTAATAGAGTCAAATGAAATAGTAAAAAATTTAAATTTTTTTTAAAGTTTTAAAGAATTTTGAGTATTTAAATATATAAAAATCAAATAATTTTGTCAAAATAAGAAACTTTATTTAACTGGAAAAATAAACTATTTCATTCTTTTCTTATATTTGGGGAGAAACAATAGATATAGTTTCTCCGCAAATTGAAATTGATGGGTAACTATAAGAATACTTAATTAAAAAATGCAACCAATAATAACAATTAATAAAACAACCAATTAATATTTTTATTTATGTAACAATTTTGAGTCTTGAGTTGAATAAAATGATTCTAGTTAAGTTCTGACTCGTGCTGCACTTTTTGGTGCAAAACTTGGCGTCTTTTATTTATCGCTTCAGAATGCATATTTGACAAAGCCAAAGCTTGCATTTTGAATTTTCACACTGCTAATATTCACTATTTTGACTTGCTGAAGCTTTGCTCAAAACATCACGGCACTTTTTTCACTAGTGTTGGTCTGCTGCTGTTGTTGTTGTTGGAGTCGCTGTTGTTGATTGATTTATCTGCTGCTTATCATCAAAGTCAAGCTTACATTGTTTCCTAGCTTGTTTTGCTGCTTTTTTGCTGTCAGCATCTTTTAATCTTTATGCTGTCAGCATCTTTTAATCTTTATGCTGTCAGCATCTTTCAATCTTTCGAATATTTTATAAATTTATAAAATCTTGGCATGTCTAGATTTATTTTATTATTTTGTGTCAATGTGATTGGTCTAAAACATTTGCTATATAGCTGCAGCAAGCAATTGAGTCCATTGCAATTAATATTTAAATTCTTTTTGAACTTCCTTTTGAATAACCAGGGTTATATTGAGGATTGGTTGCAGGCAAGTTGACTGCGGAGTTAATTTTGTGGCAGGTACTATACAACATATACTGATGCTAGATGTTTCTGGTGAAGATTTAAAAGACAGTAGCTGAGATGGTGCAGCTAATGGTGTTGGTGGTGGCAACACTGGTGGTGGTGGTGATTCATGTGGTTAAGATGACAAAAGCTCAGGTTGAGACTCTGATGCTTAACCTATGACACTAGTGGTTAATGAAAAGCTTGTACCAATCTTTCCCTTGTGTACTGTTGGAAAGTCGTTAACTAAAGCGATGAAGTTCTACGAAAGCCCTAAACTGATAATTTGATGAGTGTATGTACCGGAATTGATTTAAAATGTTCCAGCAACTTTGTGTTTAAACCACTACCAATAGTTTCACCTACACCATAGACATGTCTATAAAGAGTTGCTACTGGTATGCTGAATGATTGAGCAACTTTGTTGAGTGAAAGTTTGCCACTTTTTATTTTCTCCACTAGGTCTTAATTTTTTTTTTTTTTTTTTTTTGCATAATAGTTTTTTGTGCCATATTTTATATTAGAAATGATTTGATAATAACTGATTAAAAAGTTAAATGAAGAATTTACAGAGATTTATTGGTCAGTTTAGATATAACTAGTTAATAAAAGCTCTATTTACTAAGCAAGTAACTTGCGTATATTATTTGACCCCATAGTTCACTGTTTCCATTTTTAAGAATAATTACAAATAATTGAAAAGAATAATTAGCTAATGATTGGGGTATTTCATTCAACCCCATAGTTCATCATTTCCGCTTGCACAACTCTTTTTATCGGAAATAGCAAATTTCATTTCAGAGAGTTTCAGGCTTATTTAAAAAAAAAAAAAATTAAAATTACTACACAACCTAAATTTGACCTTTCATAGAAAAAAAAATTTATTTTGTATTAAAATTTTTTACTATCTTATTCAGAAAAAGATTCTCCTCAACATGATCAAAAATATTAGCAAAATATTTATTCAATAAAAAAAGTAGGAGCAAAAGAACAAACATTGTCATAACTATTTCACTCTATTCTCTATTTCATTTAACCTGCTTTTACTCTTTAATATACAAATTTTTTTAAGAAATTTTAAAAATTAAAACTACAAATTATCTTAACTAAAAAAAACTGCTGTCATAACTCATACCAAATGGTATTGTAATAAAACAAAAGCGTATTCAAAAGAACTAGGAGATTGTTTATTATTACTAAAAAAAACTTAAAGAAAGTCCTAAACAAGTTGCACAGACTTCGGCAGTTGAGTATGAGATTGAAAAATTATTTTAAAAATTATCTGTTATGAAAATGCAAGAAGAATGTATAAAGCAAGAAGAATGTATGTCATAATTATGTCATATAAAACTTAATAATTATGTCATATAAAACTTTATAACTATGGCATATAAAAGCATCTTCAAAGGATCTTTTCTTATAGAGAAGCAAAAAATTGCTTGTTAATACAAAAACTGAACAAAAAGAACAAAAGTACAACGAATAGTTATATAAAATGGTTTGAATAGGAAAAACTATTTAACATATAAATAAATGAATTTTTTTTTTAATTTAGTTTCAATGCAAAGTTTTGTAATCATTAAAGAAAATAAACAAAATAATTAAAACTTATAAAAATATATATAAAATTATATATAAACTTATATATAAAAAATTATATATAAAATTTATAAAATGTATAAAACTTCAATATGATTAAGATTCAAACTATAAAGCATGAATTTTTCAACATTATTAATAATAAATATATCGATAACAATAATTGCTACAAAAAGAATTTACTAAAGTGTTTTTGTTTGTTTTAAATTTATCAAGTTCTGCCTCATTTTGAATAATGTTTTGAATTAAACTACAAAAATTAAAGAATGGTAAATTCAAGTATATGGTAGTGGTGTAGTGATAAGCTTGCTTGAGAAGTGAGAGATATAGATTTTAAACCTACCTTCAGAGTTGTTAACAAGGCCAAATATGGCAACGCCAAGCCACACGTTACAAGGCCAAGGTCAAAAGTTACAAGGCCAAGGACAATGCCAAGAGTTTTAAGGTCAAGGCCAAGGTTAAGAGTTTCAAGGCCAAGGGCTACGCAAACATTTTCAAGACTAAAGACTTGAATTTTTGCTTTAAGTTAAGGCCAATTATTAACAAAAAGTAGCAAGTGCTGTGACTACACATTTTGTAAAAATAGACCAAGGTTATGCACAGAATTCAACAAAATAAATAAGAAATTATGTATAATTTTTAAGGCCAAGGCCAAAACAATCAAGGCTAAGACTGAGGCCAAGCCCAACAGTTCTAAGGCCAAGACCGAGGCCAAGGCCTTAAAGAATAACAACTCTGCCTACCTTACCCCTAAAAGTACTACTTCTATCTTGATTCTCTGCGCGGTAACTTCATGTTTTAAAATTTATGCTTGACAATTATAAGGTTGAGAGATTTGTTTTTATAAAAAAAAACAAAAAACAAGGGCCTCCTCAACTATAGCAGTTCCTTGGGCCTCAGGTAGTTGAATATAAAAAAAAATATGTGCACACAACAAAAATTAAAAATAGCATAATAATAAAAATAAAGAGAATAACTTGCTTACTATTCATTTATCTTGCTTAGAGTTATGTAAACACATTTTTTATCTAGCTTAGAGTTATGTAAACACATTTTTTAATCTCGTTTAGAGTTATGTAAACACATTTTTTATCTCGCTTAGAGTTATGTAAACACATTTTTTATCTCACTTAGAGTCATGTAAACATATTTTTCATTTATCTTGCTTAGAGTTATGTAAACACATTTTTTATCTTGCTTAGAGTTATGTAAACACATTTTTTTATCTCGCTTAGAGTTCAGTAAACACACTTTTTTATTTCACTTAGAGCTATGTAAACACATTTTTTTATCTCATTTAGAGTTATGTAAACACATTTTTTATTTAATTATCATTATCAAGATATTATTATATCAGATAAAGTTTCAAAACCTTACTAATATCATTTGTGCAAACTGTTTATTAAAATTTTTACTGCCTTTATACAAAGAATAAGAAAGTTACAATAATCATTATATAATATCACAATTAAAACACATCAGGCTTGGTTGGGAAGCGGGTGCGATCGCACTCTATATCTGACCACACATATAATATTTAGTTGCGACATATTGTTCACAGCTTTTTAGATGTTTTACTACTTTAATACTCTTATTTATAACTTTTTTTATAAAATGACACTTTTATAAAAAGCAACAATCTACTGTTAATGATCATTTAGTAAAGAAACAAATGTTCTTCAATTTATCAAAGCGTATAATGTAAATCTATATTTACATTATACACTTTATATGGTCTATAATGATCAGTTTCTAAACTGCATACTATGTATACATTTAATAATAAGGAAGCAGAACTGCTTCGCAATACCACTAATGTATTTAGTGGTTAGACTTTTTAATGCATTTATATGTTTTTGTTCTGCATGGACTGCAGGCACAGCGCTTGTTCTCCTTAAGTCATTTTATATAAATGTATGTTTATGTTTTATTTGACCCTCTGGCCTGGTGTTCATCCACTCGTAACTCACTCTGTATATATGTATTTTTATGTTCAGTCGCCTCTAAGTTCCTGTTTGTTTATTTGATTATTAATTTTATTAACTTGGATGATTATTATTTTTTAGACTTTATTGAAATCGCAGTTGCTGTTGAAAGTCTTATTTTTATAAAATCGATCGCATAAACATTTTAAAAAGATTTATATCTAAAAAATAAAGAATTAATCTATATTATTATTTATATAATTATTTATTATAATTATTAATATTTAACTTTATATAATTCAAAAAATAAAAATAACCATTTTCTTTTTATAAATGATCAATAAAAGTAAATCATTGCTTAGTTAAAAAGCGCTTTGCTAATATTAAATTAATTGATTACAAAAGATTATTGTTATGTGTTTTATTGCCAGTATGAACAGGGTTAAAGTTTTTCTAAGAAATGAAATTTGTTTCAAATAAAACAGATAAAATTTCCAGACTTGTTAATTTTACCTCACGGTATACTTCTTTTAGTTTGTTTTATTATTTACCAAAACATTCCTATTTATAACATTACTATTATACAGGGCTCCCACTATGAAAGCTGAGGCTAAAAGTAAGGATTTTAAGGATATTTAAGGAGATTCGGTCACAAACAACAATTTTTTGAAAGAAAAAGTAAGGAGAATTAAGGAGAAAACAATTACATTAAAAACAGGATCTTATTTTTTTCAATAAATTTTAAAGTGATATCCAACTGCCGAGACAAGTTGTGTTCATATTAAAGAAAATGTTTAAAAAAAACATTTGGGCTAAATTTTTTTATTAAAACTTTATAATGAACGCACACCATTAAATTTAAAATTCATTTTTTAGTCGAAGCTTGCCATTTCATTTTTTTTGGTTCTCGGAGTCTGTATAATGTTAGCCGCAATCTGCAGACTTCATAATTTATTCCATGTGTGTTAATTCATAACAGTTTTGGTATATGATGTCATTGTATAAATTTTTTTCTTTTAAGATGTCGTATTATTTTTTTGCCAAAATCACCAAACCATGTTAATTGTATAACTTTTTACTAAATCCGAAAAAAGTTTATGATGCAATTAAGAATTATATTTATAAAAATAAAAATTTAATATATAATAAATATTTACAATAAAACGTAATGGTTTAAACTAAATATAAATTAGATACTAAAAGAATAATTTTACTAAAGCGAATAAATTAATTTAAGTATAAACTGAAAAAAAACCCGAGTGACTTGAATAAAACATATAAACTGAACTAAGTAGAAAATAAATATTAAACGACTTATTTTACTAATAACTGTTCAAATCAAACTAAATTAAAGTTAAAACAAATAATTGTTCTAAAATATACAAGAAATAGTTATAATATAAATATAAAAACAAAGAATTGCATTAAATTGTTTGCTACCAGCCGAAAAAAAATTTTTTAACAAAAATCTTTTTGTAGCAACCGCACATTTTTTTGAATAACATTTGAATAGCATACCATTGACAATTAATTAAAATTCGATAATAATAATGTTTTTAATACGCTTCATTAACATAACATTAAGTCCAAAACAGACCTCATTTAATGAATGAAAATAATATTTTTTCTTCAAAATTATTTTTGGTAATTACTTAACTAAATACTTAACACCTCTACAAGTTAATTTTACAGTGTTAACGCAGTTTAATTTTATAATTAAATTTAAAGTTTTTTTTTATGAAAGTTTATTCAAGATTTTTAACTTTTTTTTTAATTTTTTTTATAATTACACAATTATAGCTCTTATTTTTTCTTGATTATGTAGAGAATTAATTAAACCTTCAAAACAAACAAATTCTATATGTTTAGAATGGAAATTTATGTACTAAATTAAGATAAATTGTAAAGCATACTTGAAAGCCGCTACCAGTGGCTTGCGGTAGTGAAAGAGTTAAACCATAACTAAATGTAAATTAAACATAAAACGAACAACTCTATTGAACCATATAAACTAAATATATAAAGAAAAACTGCATCATACTCCCTTTATTTTTTTTTGCCTGATAACTCTAATAATCACAAAATATGTATAATTGTGTCATGATTTTGGCTGGCTTCTACAACATAAATAAATAATAAACACAAAACAACAATAAAACAAGTAAAAAATAATTATAAATATAAATATATATATATATATATATATATATATATATATATATATATATATATATATATATATATATATATATATATATATATATATATATATATATATATATATATATATATATATATATATATATATATATATATATATATATATATATATATATATATATATATATATATATATATATATATATATATATATATATATATATATATATTTGAATAATTTTTTACTAAATCACAAATATTTTTTGTGATTTAGTAAAAAATTATACTAATATTTAATTTTCTGATAGTAGTAGAAAAAATACTTTTATCTTTAAAAAAAACAACAACAAAAAAATGCTATCTTAAAAAGATACTGTGATGACGTCATATACTGAAACTAATATGAATTAACACGCATTGAATAAATTATCAAGTCTGCAGATTGCGGCTAACATTATACAGACCCCGAGAACCAAAATAAAATGGAGAAGGCGAGCTTCGACTAAAACGCTAATTTTAATTTTGTTGGTATGCATTCATTATTGGTATGTATTCAAAAATTTAGCCCAAATGTTTGTTTTTTTAACATTTTCTTTAATATGAACACAACTTGTCTCGGCAGTTGGGGATCTCTTTAAGTATAAACAGAAAAAATATTATAAATTAATAGATTACTTTAAATATATATATATATATATATATATATATATATATATATATATATGACTTGAGGACTTAAGAAGATTTTTTTAAAAGGATATTTAAGGTTTTTAAGGAGGAATGGGAACCCTGTTATAAGTAAAAACTGATCTATTTTATAAGGTCATCCCTAAGCAATCTTCCTCCAAATCTATGGATTTTTACCATTCTGTCTACCTCTTAACTATTCCTATCCCCAACATTTAGGTAGGAGTATAACATATTTTGAGTCATTTTTAACCACATCCCATCCCTAACCAATACACACTCACAACAGGCTTACATATTACTTTTATGGATTTACCCCTTAGTTTTTAACTAATTACATACTTTATGGACAACCCTTGAATACATTTACTTCATCAAAGTTTATAGTAAAGTAGTTTTCTGAGTTAACTAAACTCTGCCATAACCATAGGGCAGAGTTTTCACCTAAATAAAATATAACAGTAAAAAAACCTGTGCTGGATTTAACATTCCTCTGAAAGCTCGCAACAACTTATAACCTTCATTATTGCCACTTTTTGGATTAACAAACACTAAAATGGGCCGCCATTTTTTAAAATTTGGTTTTCTAACCTCTTTAATGACACAACTTTTGTGACCTAAAAAAAACAACATACCAATAGCAAATAAACTATACCTTTAACAGAGAAAAAAATTACATTTTCTATTAATTCAACATTAAAAATCAGTTTGATTTCAAAAGCTAGTCAAAACAGTAAACATTTTGAGACAAGTTCATTTGTCTCAAACAAAACAAATTCTCAATGAAAAGTTAAATGAGTATTTATATTAGATTTTAAAAGGCAATCTTTCTGTTTTCATATAATTGAAAAACGATAGATAAAACATATTTAAACTAATTACGCATCTTGATACTATATAAAAAACTATAGTCAGGTCAGGTTAATCCTGCTACTGGTAACATGTAACCCAGTGCAATCTGCTTCATGTCCAGCTGCCTTGTAGGATACATCTTTTTAGGCAAAAGCTAGGAGATGCCAACTCTGACATAAAACACCCCCTGCCTTGGGGCTCTTCGTTGAGTAAAGGCTAGAGATGGTGTCTCAATAAAAATACTCACCTAGGGCAGATGTTAAATACATCTGGTTGCTATCTTGTAGAAGGCCTCCTAGGCAAAAACATAAGGAGTAAACAGATTCTATCTGTTGACCTGCCTCACACTCCTTCTTTATCTATTAGGCTGGCGCAGATGTATTTTTAATACGTTGTTTCCACTTTAGGATGTTGAATGCTGAATCTTCTTGACTTGATGCATGGGTTTTGCTTGTGTCTGTTTTTATGACTAGGCAACTCATTTAATTATCTCCTGATGAGGGTACAGCTCTAAAACTCAGTTTCATGGTTCTGAGGACAGCTGGTAGTCAGGTTTACCGAACTCTGTGGTAGCTCTCAGAAAGGCTGATTCCATCAACAGCTGAAAAATATTAAAGTGCTAACAGTGTCGTGTTGCACATGGATGGTGTCCTTGTTTGTACTTGTGTTGTGCATTGCAAAAGCCACATTTGGAGCCTTTGTTACGACTTAGGATTTATTAATAGCAATGAGACAATTGCTTGGGCTAGAAAACAGTGTACTGAGTACTATCTATGTTTCGAGTCAAGTTCTTTAACAAATTTAAAAATAAATAAAGTAACAAAAACTATAAAACACAAAAAACCACTGTTTTTTGTGTTTTATAGTTCACCAAGTTCGCTAAATTTGCTATCATTCACTAATATTCATGGTCTTTGAACTTTTCTTCTGATGAGTCTTATCTCTTTCAAAGTTTACCAGAACTACTTGCTCTTTGTGAGACTAATTTGAGTTCAGCTGTCTCATCTTGTGATATTAGTGTTGATGGTTATCTTTCTTTAATTCGTAAAGACTCCAATAGTCACATGCTTGGCCTAGGCATTTACATTCGTAAGAATTCACCCATTTGTCAGGAAACTAGGTTTAAATCCACAGACTACTCTTTTATGTGATTTTGTTTAGCACTTCTTCACTTTATCACCTTTCTCTTTATTTTATATCGCTCTCCTTCATCTCAAGACTGCACTATTCTTGACGTTATTTCTGATCATATTGACTAAGCCCTCTCTCTTTACCCATCAGCCAATATTGCTGTTGTCGGTGACTTTAATGTTCATCACACTGAATGGCTTGGCTCTAGTTTCAGTAACTCTGCAGGCATTAAAACCCACAACTTTTGCCTTTCTCAATCCCTAACTCAAATAGTCAACTTTCCAACTCGCTTTCCAGACAAACCAAATCATTTACCTTCTCTACTTGACTTATGTCTCGTTTCTGATCCTAGTCAGTGCTCCACATTCACCCTTAGGTGCTTCCGATCACATTTCAATCTCTCTAAAACTATTATCTCATTCTTCTTTTTCATCAGAATCCCCCTATCATCATACATCTTACAACTACCTTAAAGCTGACTGGGACTCTTTCTGTGATTTTCTTTGTGATGGCCCTTAGGTAGAAATCTTTCGTCTTCCTGTTGACAAATGTGCTTCTTACATAACTTTGTGGATTCAGGCTGGCATGGAATCCTTTATTCCCTCTCGACGATTCCAGGTCAAGCCTCACTCTTCTCCATGGTTTTCCTCACATTGTGCTGCTGCAATTGCCAATCAAAATCATTACTTCCATATCTATCAGCAAAACAATTCTCCAGAAAACAGATATCTGTTTATTACTGATGGGAACCATTGTAAAAAGGTTTTGTCTAATGCCAAAACCCCCTATTCTCAGATCTTGAATTCTTGTGTTTCATCACAAAAATTAGGCTCTCGTGACTTCTGGAGAATCTTTAATAGTATCAATAATTAGGGCAAGTCTGTAATTCCACCTCTTTTGTATGGTTCAGACTTTGTCACCTCACCTAAAGACAAAGCTGAATTGTTTGCTAAGAACTATTCATCAATATCTTCTCTTGATTCCACTAGTTGCATTCTAGCTGATATAGCTTTCAAACAGGTTGATCCATTGCTTGAGATTCGTATCACTTCAGCCTCTGTATCTAAAGTGCAAAACTGTCATCTATCTTTTCAAAACTATTCAACAAGTGCTTATCAGAGTCTTGTTTTCCAGCCTGCTGGAAAGCAGCATCTGTTATCCCTATTTTTAAAAATTCTGGAGAGCAATCTGATTCGCCTAACTACCGTCCCATTAGTCTCCTTCCTATAATAAGCAAGGTTTTTGAATCTTTAATTAACAAACACTTAATCTCTCATCTTGAATCTAATAACTTAATCAATATATAACCGATAAGTTTTATCGATAAAGGTGGAAAGGTTAAGGCCATCGCTCTTGACATTTCTAAAGCATTTGATAAAGTTTGGCATGCTGGTCTTCTCCATAAACTTTCTTCTTAAAGTGTATCTGAAAACATCTTTAAGATTATTGAATCCTTCCTTTCCAATAGTAGTATAAAAGTTGTCCTTGATGGACAGCACTCTTCTTCTTATTCTGTAACCTCAGGGGTTCCTCAAGGTTTAATCCTTGGTCGTATACTTTTTTTAATTTACATTAACGATCTTCCAGATATCCTCACATCTAAGGTGGCATCGTTCGCTGATGATACTACCATTTGATCTTGTCACGATCAGGCTTGGTTGGGAAGCGGGAGTGATCGCTCTTGTATACTGACCACGGAAATTAAATTTAGTTGCGAAGAACTGGCCAGGTTTTTTAGTCGTTTTAAGAACATTTAAGTTTATGTACGAAACAAAAAAAAATTATATGGAAAATGTAATTTTTTAAGAATGTTTTTTATGTTTCCATACATGGAAACATAAAAAACTTGAATGTTCTTAAAACATCTTGGTGCATGATAATAAAAAGAATATTCGCAAACACTAAAAACCTGCCAAATTAACAAACAAACTAATTCTATTGTTTCAAAAAATACGCCAACTAAGTAAAATAAAGTTCTAGAGTATTCTGTTGAAATGTTTGAGAAATTGTATTCACGATTTTTACGTTTTGAGATTTCTAGCCTAAATAGTTTAATGAATATATTATCAATATTATGGCTCATTCTCAGAGCCACATCTGCACTATGGCTCTTCTCAGAGCCACATCTGCACTATGGCTCATTCTCTTCATTCCACTTCTGCAAAGCTGTAAATCTTACAAAAAATTATTATTTGTTTACAAAAATAAATGTCTTAAATATATATTATTTGAATTGTCAAAATTTTGAAAGTTTATTATAAATTACAGATTTTATTAGTATATTCTTATTTTTTATTTAAAAAGTATGTATTTTTTTTGTAAATGTAATTTTGTGTATCTGTTTTTTATCGCAATGTAATCTTTTAAAGCAAGTATTATGATTTAGTTTGTAAACAAAGACTTACAAAAATAATTGTGTTTTCAATGAAGCAATAAATAATCATTTAAGTTAAAAAAACTAATTTTGTAACAATAAGAAGAAACAATAAGAAGTTTCTGGTTACTAAACACAATGGATACAAAGTAACTCCGGATGAACAAGCACAGCACATGAGCTCACGACAGAACACAAATATATATAGCAAGTTTTTAGATATAAAGAAAAGTTTCTAGTTATTGGTTTACTAACTTTTTTCGCTTAAGTTTCTGCTTTAAATACTAATTAAAATTAAAAAGCCCACATACTAAACATCATCAGCGATATTGAGAAGCAGTTTCGCTTCCTTATCATAATTAACCTTTTTAGTTGATTTCTATCTAGTTAGTTTAATTTCTATAGTAACTTAATGATTATTTCATTTGTTTATCTTACTAAGAAGAATTGTTTCAAATATGTTAAACTTTTTAAACTACGCGAAACACAAAATAGGTATTAAAAAATTTAACTTTTTTATTTAAAAAATAATTTAGCTTAGAAAAAATTAAAACTTGCAAACTTTGTTAAATAAAGAATATTTGTTTCCTTTTTAAACAATCGTAAGATGTTACTAAATATAAAAAACATCGCTTAATTTTATAAAAAAATTATACAAGAGCGATGTTTCGAAAATATTTGTTCTAAACATAATTTATTTTGTTTTAAGTTTTTTTCGTGTTAAAAGAAATTTCATTTTCCTAATTTTTTTTTATTTTTTTTTTGTAATTGTTTCTCATCGGTTCAATTATTCTTTTGCGCATTTTTTTGTTTGTTTTTTAAAATGTTCTCAAAACGACTAAAAAATCTTCACAACTAAATATTATTTCTGTGGTCAGCAATCGAGAGCAATTTTTGGATATTTAAAATAACTGCCAGCTTTATGTAAAAAGCTGACAGATATATAGTCACCTCTTACAAGAGACCTCTATAGATCTCCTCTTTAAATTATCTAAAATATATAATACAAATAGTACTTGCGTTACATGCTTTTAAATATGGCCTGAATTACCTCATTTTACAATACAATGATAAATACTTAAAAGACTGCACTAAGTATATACGAAAAAAAAAACGGCTGTTGACTATAATAATACTGTTAGGGATTACAAAGTATATAAAAATGTTTGATAAAAAATCTTTTAATTTTTAGAGTTTCTTGAAGAGTTAACAAACAACTTATATAATTTCAAAAAACATTATTATGTCAGCAAATTTCAGACAAAAAAAAACTGAAAGCAAACCATTTGTCATAAGAGATTAAATTCAGGCGTTATATTTTTCTAAAAATCAGGCAACTCTTCATCCATTTGTTGTATATATAAGATTTTTGAAAGAAAAACTGACCAAAGAAAGCAAATGTTATTGCGTTATATCATACAATATGACTCACAATACTGAGTATTGTGAATCATATTGTATTCAGTTGTTTCAAAAATTGTATTTATTCTAAAAAAATATCCACAAATTCAGAAGATTCATTATTTCACTGATGTTGCAGGCAGCCAGTATAAAAATAGGTAGTTTAATTTTTTAATTAATATTATTTAAAAAATTCTGATTAACCAATTTTAAACAAACCATACTTGTTTATTCAAATGATGTTTTTCAAATTTGCTATATAATAATTAGAATATTAATTTTTTAATCAAATTTATTTTTTTATGAATATAATTTTTCGTAATGTATTACAGATTTAATTTGAAAAACCTTTGTTTTCATGAAAAAGACTACGGGCTGAAAGGAGATTGGCACTTTTCTATGTACTGTACATAGAAAAGTGAATGTGATGGAGTAGGTGGTACAGTGAAAAAAGTAATTAATAACTTGTCCCCCCAAAAGCCCATTGGAAATCAAATTTTGACTCCAAAGGACATGTTTTTAGTTGCTAAAGAAAATTTTAAAAACATCAGTTATTGCATATTCTTGTCTAAGTGCCTTTGAACTTTCTGAATTTTTTCAAATAATGTCTTGTATCCTATATCATTATGGACTTTTAATTGAAATAAAGAAAATAGCTTATATCATTTTTAGTTTTAAAAGTCAATCCTATAAAACAAACTTTTTGCTATAAAAGTATCTTATAAGGAAATTTTTAGAGAAAATAGTACTTTAAAATAAGAGCTTACTAAATGCATTTTAAAAACTATATACTTGGTTTATAAGATTTATGTTAAAATTTATTTTTAGATTTCTCTATATTTCTTGCTAAACGATTTGAGAATGCTCCTGCTATTAAAGGAACCCGCTCATATTATGGTTTCTCATCTCTATCCTGTTGTTTAAAAGCTTACGTAACATCAATGAGCACAAGATTTGACATTTTTTACATGCTGGTTGATACTTGGATTAACACTCAAAAGTCAGTAAATGTTCTCATCATTATTGCTGATTGGGTAGCACATTATTTTAATGAATTTTTTCCTGGAAAGGTAATAGATATTAAAAGCAACTAATTATCTGTCAGCTTTTTACATAAAGCTGGCAGTTATTTCAAATATCCAAAAATACCAGATACTCATCGGTATCCAGTTAGTGATATTATTGCCACATTACATGAGCCTAAGCTCCAAAACACAAGGTTTTACTCCTATCTAATAAAAAAAAAAGATTAGATAGATTATACTATATTTATTGTTTTGAATTAGCAACTAATTATCAATTAAAAAGCAAAAGCTAAACCTAATAATTTAAGTGGTTTCTAACAAGTTTCAACTTTATCCTTTATTAATCATTATTTATTTTTATTATAGAAGTTATTATATTTTTTAGCCCCCTGATGTATCATGAATATCCCCTTGATATATTATGAAAATCTTATAAAAATTGTTCAACATTAATTATGTAAAACAACAAAGGTTTTTGACTTTGAGATATAACACTCCTTAATTGTGTAAATTATGTTTAAAGTATCACTATTTACAAATATTATCGAGTTTTAGTTAGTTATTGCCCCTTTTTTTGTGCCCCTACCCAGGCTAAAATAGTCTGTAAAGGCTTTAAAGTAGTCTGTTTTTACAATTCTTAAATCTAGGGGGGGGGCCACTGTGCAGTGTTTATAAAGCTATATTTTCTGAACCGTTGCACTTGGAAGCCTGAAATTTTAAATTTAACCTATCTACATGATGTAGATAATGATATATAAAAATCAGCAAAATCTGAGAGGATGTCCCACAAAGTTTACTCAAAATTGGTTGAAATATAATGATTTGACCCTACTATTTTCTTATTTAAATTTGAAAATTTTAAGTCTATAAAATAAGAAGTACAAATTTTACAAAAAGAATTTAATTTATTAGATAATTGGTTGAAAGATTTGACCCAGTAATGATTATAGATAAAAACTGAAAATTGTGTAACATTATTGATTTTTAGACTTGTATTGGTCAACTTCGGTAGTTTTTCAACTTTGATTTTTGAAAGACTTTTATAATAATAAATACAACATAAATTGAAAAACACCAAATAAAATACACTTTTTTAACACCCGTTATGGTACTTAGACAACTTAAGTTACTATTTGTCTCAAACTATTTGCATAAAATAAAAACAGAAGTTATCAAATGCAAAATATAACAAGATGACTTTTTTATACACAACTGAATTCTCAAAACCTAGCAAGTTAAATAAAATCAACAGAATTGTTTTCTAATTAAAAAATATTTATTGATTTTGTAAAATATACCTAATAAATATTGTTTATAAAAGATAACTATTAGTAAAAATATCATTAAAAAAAAGTCGCAGCAACAAATACATTAGATAAATTAGAACTTTACAGAGATAAAACTAGAAGGTTACATTATTCAAATAAATTCAGATAATAAAATGACCAACCTCTTCTTTTTATGACTTTTTATGTAGGAGAGCACAATAAAAATCTTATTTTAAATTAACTCTTACAGAGCTATTTATTAGAAAGAAGAAATTGTCCATAAAAAAATAATTTATAAATTCTTATAATGGTTTATATAAGCATTTTATTGATGTACATACATCTTTTATTAAGGTGTACATACATCTTTTATTAATGACTATGCCATATGACAAAAACTTTGTTTTTACTCAAAAATGTTGTCATCAATTATATTGATGACAACATTTTTGAGTAAGAACAAAAGCCTGTATTGACTTATAGGTGCTTGTCATTTTAATCCTATGCTTACAAACTTTAACTTACTTTCTTGATAAAGTCTGAGTAAACACATATTTTAGTAGGAAATCAACTTGGACTAGGGCAGTGACATTCCTCATAAATTTGTACATGTATTATGTACCATGAAACATACAGTTGACTCTCGACTTCTCGACTGAGAAGTTCAAGATATCAAGAGTCAACTGTACAATCTATTAAAAATAGAACTATGAAATAAATTTTTAATTAGAAAATTAAAAATATATATTCAAAGTAACACTATTATTGCATATTTCTCACATTTCTCTTTTTTCTTGTCTCACAACAACTTAAATGGTTTTAAATCAAGCAACTGACCAACCCATTCTATATTTTTTAGCTCTTTTTTAGCCGCAAAATATTTTTGGCAGAATTTAGAAATGTGTTTTGAATAGTTATCCTGTTAAAAAAAATCTGCAACCCACAATTCTTTTTTTCGTACAGAAATACATGTTATGGAAAATGTGGTGGTATTTTATTTTATCCATAATTCCCTCAATTTGCACAGTCACTAACTTTGTTTTCAGCAAGGCATTCTCAGAGAATGACTGACCCTCAACTATTTTGACTGTTGGGATCATGCATTGTTTCATCATTGGTTCTCAAACTAACCGAAAAACAACTGTCAACACTTTTCTTTAAAAATTTCAAACTTAGATTCGTCTGAGGACAAAACTTTTGTTGTAGTGACCAATCTTTATGTATTTTTGCACATCTCAATCTTTTAAATTCTATTTAGTTTTGATAGTAAAGAAGAAATTGTTTTATGGTTGAAAAAATATATATATATATAAATTTTTTTTTGAGGGGATTTAATAGTTAAATTTTTTTAATGCAAAAAAAGCTTTCTCTAAATTTGATTTTTAATTTTCTCAAAAGTCTACATTGACATTGTATAATCAGTCCTTGGAATTAAAAAAAAATGAGGTCAACAATAAATTGCTGGCCTTAAATTCTTAGGGTAGGCAAGAAAAATTTGACACAAAAAGATCACCATAAAACATAGAAAAGAGGCCGGAAATAAATTGCAGACCTCAAATACTTTTAGGTCTGCAGGTAATTTAGGAGTCGAGTGCTGACCCTAATTCTGAGAGTTGCATAGTAAAACTCTTAGAAGTTAAATGTACTGAAGCAAATGTCTGTAAACTGCTACTGCAAAGGTGCGTATAATATAAAGACTTCCAGATCAGACAAAAATAGGAAGATCAAACTTCAACTATAATACCAAGATTTTTTCTTGGTATAAATTTATTTATAACATAAAAATTTTTTCACAACATGTGTTGCATGATGTTTTAATCATTTTTTTATAAAAATGATCAAGAAGCATAGTATAGTTTAAATAAACTTGAAATATTTCAAATTGTTTGATAAAATGATGTTTTGGTTAATTGTTTATAACTTAAAATTTAAGAAATTAAGGTTTGCTGTCTTTTCTGTGTGACAGTTTAAATGAACAATATAACAGATAATAAAAATAAGGATAAAATAAACCCTTTTTTATTGTTATTTATTATATTTTTGCCCTCAAATATTATTTAACCAGGGCCAAAGTTGAGGTTGTAAAAAACTTTGTACTTAGCCAGGTCTTTGGTCACTTGCTCTTCAAAAAATAATAAATTTATGTAAAATTTACACAATGAATTTATAAAACTTATTTAATGATAAAAATTATATTCAGAGGGTTAAGCTTGAAAGCTAGAGCAGGCAAAATGACATTTGCAATGCGTTTATGGACTAAAAGAGAAAATCTATTATTTGAAAAAACAGCCAAGATACTAAAATAAAAATTTATAGGTGATAGAATCAGAAGTAAAAAAATTACAAGCATAATAAAGAAAGGAATCTAACCAGATGGTAACAATAAATTTCTTTTTTCTGAAAAAAGTAAAGTGCATTAATTAATAATTTTATATTATATTACTAGAGTAAAAAAAAAGTCTTATAAGGCAAAGACAAATATGTAATAGTCAGCAGCTCCACTGGATTTTTTTTGTTAACATATTTATATGGCATTGAAATAAAATAAGTAAACATCAAAAATCAAGCACAAAATTAAAAAAACAATGTGCAAAAGAAAAAATCATAATATACATAACTTCTCCTCAAAAATCTTTAGTACCATTTATTCAAGAAAACATCAATAAATACTTAATTTGAATAGAGAAGCAATAATTGCTAATTTCATAAGGCAATTAAAACAATTTTTTTTTAAATAAAATGACCTCAAAGTTTTTAAACGTTGAAAATTAACAAACTATGTATAAATGTTAAAAAAGTTCCCCATTCCATTAGATTCTGTATTCCTTTTTTAAACTATATGGAAATTTTCAAATTAATTTGACGAGTTTTGGTACTTTGGAATCCTTACCTTCAAAAACTTCTTTTGTAAAAACATTCCAGCTGCAAGTTTTTTTTATTAATAGTGGACTTAAGACATAAACAATTTATAAGTGAAGCCATATAAAACTTAGTACTTTTTATACATGGTTGAAAAGAAGTTGAGTTAACTAATTCGATCCTTGAGGTTTAATTAGTTGAACTAATTAAACAACAAACACTTTTTGTTGCACTTTGGAATCTCTATAAAAGTGCATCAAACCTTTTTGATAATTAAGAGAAAAACTTTGTATACTTTACAATATTTTATTTTAGCTAAATATATTCAAACAATGTTTAAAAACCTACCTCTCCAACCATTTGTCTTTAAAGTGACACAGTATGGTGGAAGTATAATTTCTTGTATTGCACCAAATGTGCACTCAACATCCATTTTAGCATAACACTGACCTTCATGAACAGTTTTATGACACCAAATGCATCTGTAGTCACATAACCTTGGTTCAACACCACATGATTGATTACAAACTGAACACACGCTGCAAAGAGTTAAATTACCTTTAATCCAGTGGTGTCGCATGAACATTTTTGATTTTGACAAACTTGTTACCTTGCAAGCTAATTTTTTATTGCCATCAACTTCACATTCGTCATGAACCGAAATCCAACAAACATCGCAAAAAACACCTCTAACTAGGGAGAACTCACAAATATTACAAAAGGTTGGCTTGCTTAAAAAGTCTGAATGAACCCAATGATGACCTTTTCCTGAGTCACGAACATGAAACTCTTTATGGCGATTTTTACGTCGACTTGAAAGCTTGGTTATAATAACGCATAACAATATGAAAAATATAGAAAACAATATTATTTGCTTTGGCTGTTCCAACCATACCAGAAAAGTAACAACATCGTCAGTTAGCTTCATGCTTAGCAAATTTCTTATTACATATTTTCAACCCTAAGTAATATACACACAGTAATCTTGTTTTATACTTTCACATATAGCATTATTCATTTCTTTCTTTTCACTTTTATTTAAAAAAATTATTATTATTCACTCTCAATTGGCGCATAAATTAATTAATAAATTACCGGGAAAACAAAATCTCACAACCGTTACCGATCTTCACTTTAAACTTTGACCCCCCTCCTTTTTTTTTTTTTTTTGGGAGGTTTCAAATAAAAATAAGGTCATAATTTTTCAACGCTAAGAGAAAAATATTATACAAATTTTAAAATTTATCGAATAGTATAAATTTAGTTAGGAATATTAGTAAAAATACTATTTTAACAAGTTGTTTCTCTCACGTTTGGGACAATTGTAGCCAAAATTTTGGGTTTTTTTTGTTCTCAGGCTCTAATCATCGCATTTTCCCCCACCCCTTTCTTTCTTTCATACTTTTTTTCTCATCCCCTTTCCCCTAAAACCCCACTCCTTCCCTCTTATCTTTTTCCTGGGCCCTTTTTATTTTTTGGCGGGGGGGGGGGGCAAAATTATTGTTACACCGCTAGCATTATGTCTTGAGTAATATCTATTTAAAATAACGAAACAACTTCGGTAATATTAAAGTTTTTTATTTCACTGTAAACTTAACATTAGAGAAAAATAAAAGAAAGTGAAAGTGGTGTGACTTACGGTGTAGTTTGCTAAAAACTACCAAGTGATGAAACTATATATATATATATTATATATATATATATATTATATATATATATATATATATATATATATATATATATATATATATATATATATATATATATATATATATATATATATATATATATATATATATATATATATATATATATATATATATATATATATATATATATATATATATATATATATATATATATATATATATATATATATATATATATATATATATATATATATATATAATATATATATATATATATATATATATATATATATATATATATATATATATATATATATATATATATATATATATATATATATATATATATATATATATATATATATATATATATATATATATATATATATATATATATATATAAAGAAACACAGTACTAAAAAGTTAAAATACTTAAAAAAGAAATTGAATGCTGGAGACGAATCTATTTAAGAAATACGGCAAAAAAAAAAAAATGCGGTGCACTCTTTAAACATTTTTAATTGTATTTTTTCATAAATTTAATCATAAAGCAAAGTTAGCATCTTTTATTATTTATTCCTTATGTTCTTCAGTGTTAAGTCGGCTTTCTTTTCTTTTGGCATCAGAAAATTTTCTCTTATGTTTTTTTTTTTTTTTTTTTTTTTTTTTTTTTTTTTTTTTTTTTTTTTTTTTTTTTGTAATTAAGACAAACAATTGAGTTATAGTTAGAATAAAGTTTTTAAAATGTTGAATTTTTTATATCATTTTTTATGTCTATCGTTAAAAATTATTCTAATTTGATGAAATATAAAAGTTTAATTATTTACTAAAAGCTATTAGAAAATTATTTAAATCAATGCATCCTAAAATAGATTTAAAAAAAGTTATTTAATGTTGATTTATATCAACGTTTTATTTCTATTAGAAAAAGCAAACTATTATATATGAATTATTTATAATTGTTAAAAAAAAAAGTCAAACAAAACCTTAAAAAAAAAACGTTTAGTTTTACGCATGAACATTTGTTTTTATTCAGTTTTGGTTGCTATAAATGACCGCCATTTAGATACACAAAGAATAATTATTATATTAATAAAATATTCCATAAGTATTTTGAGTTTAAAAAAAAAACATGAAAATTAAAAGTTAGCAGAAGCCCCAATGATCCACCCGATTGTTATAGGACAATATAAACTTGAAGCACACTTTTGCATTTATCTTTGATACCAAATCATTGATATTTAGAAAAAAACTAAAATATGATTAGAAAAACAGAATTTTGACCAGAGTTTCTTCAACGAATCCAAAATATAACCGAAAACTTGTTACTTTAAAACGTAACTTTTGTTTAAATTGTTTAGTATTGATTATTTTTTCATTTTTAAAATACTGATTTAATACCCTCTCAAAGAAACCATTCCAAACTAGCATTTTTGGAAGCAGCTAAATAAATCTTTGTAACTCTTTGAAAACAGCTAGAACAATTGTTTTACTCTTCATTAAAAAAAATCAAGCTTTGCTTTAATTAGTAACAAGGTAATGAAAATACTAGTTATTTTAAAAAACTAATATAAATCATATAAAGATGCTTTGATTCCAGAAAATTTAGAATGTAGAGGTCATAGTCTAAAACGAACAGATATTAGTATCACCAATTAAAAAATTAATTTTTAAATGAGATAATACAATAGCAAAAAAATTGATGAAAAAACAGGCATATAAAACCACCAAAACAATTAAGAATTTATTTAGAAAAGCAATTAGAAAAAGTACCACAAATCTCTTAGAGATGTATTTCTTGCTCATCATAAATCTAAACTACTGTACTTGCGTTTTCTACTGAAAAAAAAATCGTCAATAGCTCCTTTTTTTCCCCACGTCTTCAACACAAAGAAAGTTTTCTTTTACCTTGCAGTTACTTTTTGTTTTTGTTTGCTGAAATTGAAGTGCACAAAGGGAGGAATAAAAATCATCTGTTCTGTGTGACTAACCCAACGTCCCATCTGTAATGACAATAAAGTAACCTGCTTTTCTTAACACACTGATATCCACAGACACATCCAAGAGCACACTGCACCAATGAAATGGACTTATCTATAAACTTACTTTGTAGTTCACGCTACATTTTTTTGATAATTTTTTTAATGTTTTGTCATGACTTGAAATCATTTTAAGAACTCCAAGAAACTTGCCGTTCCTTGGCTCTCCTAGAGCAGAAGTTCAACTTGTTGCAATAACAATATAAGAAACGATAAAAAGGCGTATTGTTGATTCAATAAAAAATATTAGTTATGTAAAAATATCATGTTTCGTGATGAGAGAAGCAATGTTACATTCAGAATACAGCAGAAAGCTTTAAAAGTTTTGGACAAGTGTCTTTTTTGAAATGACAGGTTCAATTGTTGAAAACCAATTATCAAAGAATAAATAATAGTTTTGGTGAAACAATTTTAATGAGTCACAAAACAAAAGACTCAGCTGCATATTTTTCACTTTTTTTACTGCTCACAAAATAAAAAAATTCTACTTAAAAGCAGTCTTTTTAACTCGAACAAACTTTGTAATGCCAATATATTCTTGGTTTTTTGGGATTAAATTAACATGTACCCCTAATTTCTTTTTTGCAAGTATAAACTATATTTGCAAAAACAAGTCATTAATAAAGTTGCAACGTTTAAAACATTTTTAAAAGCAGTCTTAGGACAGGAGTCTGTTTCCTCTAGTCCTACTTCATGGTTTCTTCCACAAAGTAGAGGCAACCTATACCCATGGCTGAGATCAAAAACCACAGCATTATACTTACAAGTTGATCCACGAGGGCTGGTGGATCATTCTGGAAAGGTGGATCATCATAGTGAAATTTTTCATTTCGGCTTTTCTTTTGGCCTGATGAAATTTTTCTTTTCGACTATCATCAGCTGAGATGATGAAAGTCTTTCATCAGCTGAGATGATGAAAGTCTTTCATCAGTTGAGATGATGAAAAGTCATCAAGATTAAATGATATCATTTTTATCAAAAATCAAAAAATATAATTTTTATAAACTTATAAACTTATAAATAAATAATCATCAAAATTCCAAATGTTTTTTTTCATACTTTTTATGAGCTGATAAAAAGAAAATCATTTTTGAGTAAGAGAGCGTTATTATTTAACATTTGTTTATAAACAATAAAAATAATTTTAAAAATATCTTACAATTTAGAAATATATAATATAAATAAAATACTTTACACTATTAATATTTACTAATAAACAAACAGTATAAATAAAATACAAATATAAAAAATATCAATAAATTCTACAAATAGCTTTAGTTTTCTTGTAAACCTTCTGAAAAAATCTCTGATTTTTTCAGAAGTCGTATATATGGAATTTTTTTCTAATCGTTGCTTTACTCGTAAAAAAACCTTTTTTTTAAAATATTTGATTTGCGATTCTTCATTTCTAATAACAATGATACTTTTATGACGGTAGTGTATGACTAGTGCCGTGGTTAGTAGGTTGGTAGGCTCCCTCAAAATCTATCATAAGGGCCCAAAATTCTTAACAATTCAATTCAAAAAAAGCTCCTTAAATTTGTAAAAAGACCCCTAAATTTGCTGCCCCGCCCCCCCATTTGGCAGTGTTATCTTAAAAAAGGTTCGCACTAAATAGTTCTGTGTGCACCTAATATAATCCCGCATGCGTGTTTTTGCTTACTATGAAGTTTTTTTAATTTACCACAGTTAGTACTACCCCATACGATATTATAGAAAGAGATAGCACTATGAATAAATAAAAAGTATATTGTTTAAAGAAGCAATGTTAAAAAATGGTTTAGATTTATATAATATAGAAATATTTTTTATTTTCAAAATATTTTATATGAGGCTTCCATGACAAATTTTAGTCTAATATTACTCCTAGAAAATAAGGATTGGTTCCCTTTTAATAAATATTTTATTGATTAGGAGATTGGATGATTTTAAAGGAATGTTGTCAATTTTACATGGTTTGGAGAATAAAAAAAAATTAATTTTTTTTAGATTTAACGAAAATCTATTACTTGTAAACCACTTGTTTATTTTTAATAGTTCTTCATTAAATATATTAAATAGAGCTTTTAAATAGAACTTTAAAATAGAACTTTAAAATAGAACCTTTATGACTTGGTTGGAATAAATGCCTAATAAATAAGTTAATTTATTAAGCTTTGATAAAGGCTTCGGTAAGGGCTCTTGGTTAAGTGAAGGCTAGAAATTGTGTCTCGATAAAAATAGGCTAGAAATTAAAAAATAGAAGGATAGAAATTGTCTCGATAAAAACAGTTATCATAGGTAAATCTTAACTGCACCAAGAAAAGAATACGTTTGTTATAAATGAAATAACTTGCAATTTTATTTCAACTCTTGAGTAATTGAAAGTGTTGTTGAATAAGTTATATGGCCAGAAAAACCATATATATATATATATATATATATATATATATATATATATATATATATATATATATATATATATATATATATATATATATATATATATATATATATATATATATATATATATATATATATATATATATATATATATATATATATATATATATATATATATATATATATATATATATATATATATATATATATATATATATATATATATATATATATATATATATATAAACCGTTTATATTTTTTAAATAACAGCAAATTTAATACTCTGTTTACGTTAAAGTTTTTAAATTACAATAACGCTGTTAAGACTGAATATTGACTGAATTTCTGTAAGTAAAGTATTAGTATATTAAAAAAAACGTGTCATAAATTAAAAATAATATTAATATATAATTTTAAATATTTAAATTTTTACTAGAATTAGGTCTATGATTATTTTATTTTATCTACTATATTTTATTTTAAATTAGATCTAATAGTAGACTATTATGTTAAAATAATAAATTTTTTATTTTTACCTTTGGATTTTTAAGAAGGTGTAAGAAAAAAACATAATAATGCTGAGTACATTTTCATCAGACGAGCCATGACCCTTATTTGACAAAGGTGGACTTATTAATTACAAAGAAACAAATAACTTTGCTCGAAACTTACATATAACTTCAACTCAAAAAAAAAAATTTAATTTTTTAACTCAATGTTTTCTAATTTGTACACTTAATAAAGTATTTTAAAATATTAAAAGAAGTTTTCATATGTTTTTTACTTTAAATCTGTGGGTCAAATTTTCCAAAACTTATTGTAGTACTTTTTTTATATATATATAAAATGTAACAAAAAATATTTTATCCATATAATATTGGCAGATAATTGTTTTTTTTTGACATGTAAATGTTTATGAAGTTTCTTTTATTAAAAAGTTAAATTTTATAACATTTTTAATCCATAAAAATAAATGTTTTTTTTATGAAAATAATAGATGAAATAAAAAACACAATAAAAATTAAACAAAATAAAATAAAATTTTAATAATAATAATAATAATCAATTATGTTTTATGGTTTATAATAAATTTTGACATAAAAATTAGATTCGAAAACAATGATCATAGAATTTATAAATGAAAATTTACGACCATGGCTTTAGATTATTGGCTTTAGAATATTCTATGTTTGAAAAAAAAATAAAGCTATTAACCTATTGCACCCAGTGTATACATCGTTGTAAAGTAAGTATATTTATTTTTTCCTAAATGTCTTCGTTTATTTTATAATTTAACAACTCTTTCATATTAAGCACATTTTTTAAAATTCAGAATCTCATAAACAGTTCTATGCTCTTTTCAAGTTTCTGACAAATACTAAGTAATAGAATTACAAATTAGTTTTAATTTATATTTTTTTCTATCAAGTACCTAAAGCAAATTAGTTGCTTCTAAAATCTTAACATAGAGCAGAGATTTCCAATCGACAAAGATGTTATCATTTTATTCTATAATATCTGTTTCTATTCTAGTTTGTGTAACTTTTATCTAATCCAACTGCTTCTATATCATAGTTATGTTGCTGCATAGTTGTAAACAAGAAAAAAATTTCAAAAAACACTCAAGCATGTTTACACTTGTAAACATGCTTGAGTGTTTTTTTTTTTTGACAGAAGGCCTAAAAGACTGTAGATTGTATTATTCACAAAAACGTGAAGACAAAAATAAATTCTAAAACAACAATATGTAAGGAAAAAATGTTAGATAAATAAAAGTTTTTTGAGCATGAAAGAACACGTACAATAAAAGGATGCAACTTTGTTGATTGACAAGTCATGCAAGATTGAGTTTTGGTTGATGGAACATAAGATGAAAATTTGTTTATTGATAGCGCCACCATGGTAGTATTTGTAAGAAAAAGAAAAGATGTAATCTTACAACGATAGGAAAGATGCTCAAGCTTGGCAGCTAGAGCATGTCTAACTACATTTACATTACGTTTTTGGACCTTATCTGCGAGAGAAAGGGTATCATTAGAAGAACCAGCCCAAATCAACAACTGTATTTTATACAAGGACGAATTAGAAATTTATAGAGGAAGAGAATGGAATCAGGAATAAGAAAATGATGAACACAACAAAAAGAGGCAAGTTCATATTAAATTTTAATCCAAACAAAACTCAGTTGCTACTGCTGATAATGATTATTTACCTTTGCTATGGATTGCATCTATGTTTGATGGTTGTATCAATCAATATTGGGTTGTATCTGAGGTTTCCATGAGAGACCAATACTAAAAGATAATCTGCGAAGACATAATAAGACATATTTTTAAAGAAAGCTTTTAAGAAGCTTTTTTTTTCTAAGCCTTACTCGACAAAAAACAAATACGTTAGAATTATCTTTTTCTATCTTCACTTTTTGAAAAAATTGAGCTATTGATAGTGTTATGTACCACAGAATAATGTTTTTCTACTATATTAAAACCTAAGTTATAAGCGAAAAAGTTGCTGCGAAAAAATATGTTGTAAAAAAGTTTTTACACGTTGTCTCCTAAAGATTTTATTTTTTTAAATCGTTTTATCTTAACTAAAAAATTTAAAGATAAACTAGATGATGCTAACATGGCGAAATGTCAAAGCCAAATTGAGATCACTTGCAGAAGGTGGTGTTTTTTCCCTATAAGTAATGATATCTATTAAAATATTAATACTTTAAAGAAAGAATATTTTTTATTTTTATTCTTAAATAATATATTGATGTTTTATTTTGTCCGATAACTTATGCATCACCTGTTATGAAGCAAATTACAAAATTATGACCACCTTAGTGTTGATATATAACAGATTTTTTTTTTTTTTAATCATCTTCGCTTCCAACAAGGCTGCAAGCAACCACTAATTAGTGTTGGAAGTTACTGGAAGAGAAAATATGAAGATTGTAGAGCAAGATAACGATTGACAGACGACTTAAAATATTGCAAATTATATGAATCAGGAAAGCAAGATGAAGGAAGCGAATTCCAAAGAACTGATGTTCGAGGAAAAAAACTAGACGAATAAGAGTTTTTGGAGCACTTAGGAACAGTAACAGAAAAAGGATGAGACTTAATTGAATGACGAGTAACACGAGAATGAATTTTAGTAGATGGCACAAGAGACGCTAGCTCTTTCGAGCAGTGCCCATTATAGTATTTGTAGAAAAGAGAAAGAGAAGCAACATTACGACAATGTGACAGAGGTTGAAGGTTGGCTGCAAGAGCAGGTCCAACTATGTTTACAATGCGTTTTTGCACCTTGTCTAAAAGAGAAAGGGCATCATTAGAAGATCCGCCCTAAATATAGCAACAGTATTCCATACAAGGCCGGAATTGAGATTTATAGAGATAGAGAATAGAATCCAGAGTAAGAAAGTGACGAGCTCGATAGAAGAGAAGCAACTTTAGCAGATGCTAATTTTGCAACGGATTTGATAGAAGGTTTCCAAGAAAGATCAGATGTAATAGTTAATCCTAGAAGATGAAGGGTAGGAGACTCATCGAGTACATTACCGTTCATAAATATAGGAAGGTCTAAACTATTGCGATAACGATTGGCCAAAAAAAATTGAGTTTTATCTGAATTATATACAAAAAATTTTAAAAGCCCTTTGTATTGAGTCTTTTACAATCCAAAGTTACGATCTAAAAATAATGTTAAACTGTTTGTTGGAGTCTTAGTTGTTAGTCGATTAATTTTTTAAACAACTTTATCTTTTTTCTTTTAATCTTTATGCACTTAGGCAGCAAATATTATAGTCATCATTTGATATCTCGAACACTAAGGAGACCGGTAAAAAAGTTCGAAATATCGAGAGTTCAAACTTCCAAGAAATGGTTTAAAAATAAGTAGAACTGTCCAACTTTCATTAAAAGCAAGTTATTTTTCTGACAAAATTAACAGCAACAAAAACTGCAACTTTTGGAAAAAATCACCTGACATTATTTTAATAATTCAAAATTTTTTCCATCTTTATTAAATCCTTAAGGTTGCTAGGTTGCTAGGGATCGTATTTTATTTCCGTATTTTGAGCGGTACAGCAAAAAATTTTAAAGCGTTTCAAAAGCATCTTCTGATGAACCACATCAGATGGCCTTTAACGTCAATAACTTTGTGTGAATAAACAGAACTTACGAAACAATGTTTTTTTTTGACAAAAAAAAATATTGTTTTGTAAGTTTGCATTTGACGAGAACAACGAATTAATTTTTTAAAGGAATACTTTTCAGAAATTCGATTCATAAAAGAAAATCGAATTTAAAAAATCGAATTTTAAAAAATTTCATAGCAATACTTTTCAAAAGTTGGAGTTTTGAAAAGTTAAATGTTATTAATTCGTTTTTTGTAAAAAATTTTTTTGAAAAGTTCAAGAACAAGTTGTCACGTAGACCAAAAATATTGTTCGAGATATTGAGAGCATTTTAGCCTTATAGAGTACGTTATGTCCATAAGACCGCCAAATAAGTTCGAGAAAAGTTTGAGGTTTCAATATTCGAGATATCGTGAGTTAACTGTATTTGACAAGTTATGCAAAGGTAATTTTACTATTATTTTTGTGTATAAAATGTAATGAAAACTAATGAAAAAAATTATAAGTTTAAACCATTTTTTAGTTTTTCGAGCATTAAATTTAATTTGAATTTTAAAATAAATGATAATGATTTATTAGTTTGTTATGGGAATTTGATTCGTTGATTTGTAATGTCGCAATCTAAGACAAAAAGGACATACTATAGTTTATCTTGGAAAGTTCAAACTAAATATTGCGTTATTGCTCTAAAAATCTTTTGAATTTAATTACTATATGAAAAGATTGTAACTATTATTTCAGTAGAAATTATCACAACTTCATTTCATTATTATTAAAGATGTAAATTCTATAACAATTACTCCAGTCGGCAAATACGCAGATATGTACTAAAACATGGTCTGGGGGTTACCGATTGGCAGTTGTACCCAGTGCCGTAGATTGCGGGTAGGAGCTGTAGCACCACCCCTCCTCTCCCCATCCTCCCGAAAAAAAAATTCAGTCATTAGGGCCCAAAATCTTGAAAAATTTTCCACTAGATATTACAAAAATACGCTATTGTGGTTTTACTCAAATAAAAAAATGCTTTCTTTAAACAAAAATCTTGGATATTATTTATCAACAAAAAATGATTTTCATAATTTGAGTATGGTTTAAACTGTAAAACTTAAAGCTGCAATTATATTATATGCGATTGGCCTAAATTTAAATAAATTTAAGTTATAAATTTTGAGATTTTAAAACAATAAAATATTTAATTTAATAACATTTTCATTCATAATTTGTGTACAAAAAATGAAATTTTTTGAAACACTACTCAATACCTAAAATAAGTTTTAAAAATATAATAGATCACTATTTTCTTAACAAAACAATATTTTTAAACTAAAAACACATTTTTCTACAGGTTTCTGATTAACGCTCTCAAGAATGATCATAGATCACTATGAAAGTTTTAAGGTATCCATGGCAATGAAGCGATGAAAGCGTTAGGATTTGTAGTAAAAATGACGTCAAATTGGTTTTGAGTTCACTAGTATAAAATCACATCAAATATTTTAAAGATCATCATTTCGTGAAAAGTAATATTTGAGCGACAACGATCTTCAATATTTAATTAAAAATAAAAAAGTTCTTGAATATGGGATTTCAGTTTAATTTAGAAACCAAAGTTGTTTCTTACAGAAAATGCTTAATTAAACAAAGCAATGAAGCCAAATGCGTAATTTAGTTTTTCTTTATTTTATATGCTATTTAGTTATCAAATTAATATAGTTTATTTTTGTTTATATATATTTTTGTTTAATTTTTAATAATTTTTATTTTCATGTTATAAATAAATACTAGTTGAGCCGTTTATTTTGAAAGTGGCGTAAAGTCACATTTTCAGAAAAATCAAGTTATTGAAAACAATAATTACAATGTAACGACATCTTTATTTCTTTTCATTTGCGAAAATAAAATTCAATAATTTCAAATTTAATTTTCAATACAATTGTTTCATTAATAATAAGTTATAAAACATGAAAAACAGCATCGCACTAATTTTTCTTTTTTGTGAAAAAAAAAAAAAATCAATTCGATACTGTTTTTGATGTTTTATAACTTATTATAACTTTACATACTGCAAGAAATGTCGCTAAAACACTTAATTCCCAAATAAAGAGATACCGTTACATTGTAGTCATTGTTATAAATATCTTGATTTTTTTACTAAGGCGACTTACCAAATCTATGCAAAATAAAAGGCTCAGTTTCATGTGATTAAAATTGCTTTTAGGTTTCAATTATTTTTGCTTTTTTAGTTTTTTTGTTTTTGTTTTTTACTTTGATAATATGCATATAAATTGCATATAATTAGATTCTTTAAGTTAAAATTTACAATGTTTAAATTTGTTTTAACTTAATAATTTATTTATTTTATTTTCAATAAAATTTTTTTTTTTTAATTAGGTAAAAGCCTACATTTCTCAAAAAAAAAGTCATGAGTTACTACTGAACAAAAAAATTCGAAGTTTGCAATTATTAAATAAACAGCTTAAAAACAAAAACCGCAAGCTTCAACAAATGCTTCACAAACCAGCAAATTATGTATCAAAAGATGAGAGCATACCTAAGTATCCTCAGGAATCAGATGAAAAAAAACATCAGCTAGTGTTAGTTGACACACTTCCTATTATAAAAAATTCCGCTAAAAGTTTACTACCTATCGAATTAGAACCATTTATTTCAACAAAATATGTCAATCAAAATCAAGACTATAAAGCTGAGCCATTAGCTTCTGATTATATGTTAACAAATGAAATTAAAGAGCGTGAGATATGTATACACTCAGACGACAGCCAATTACAATTAAAAACACCAATAATTTTAAATGAACAAGTAGCTTGTATTGAAACTAAACATAATCAAATCAATAAAATGAATGAAACAAAATCTGATTTTGCTATTTTAAAAGATGTTGAGATGCCTGATGTAAATCATCAAACAGATCAAAGCTCTTCAAGTAAAATAAAATCCAACAAAAGAGAAAATGTTAAAAGTAATCAAGTTAATAATACTGTTCCTCCACTTCGTGCAATTGTATCCCAGTTTCTTTCAAAACAAAACAAGGACTTGCAGGATCTTAAACAGAAGGAATATTTGTATGAAATCCAAAAGTATAGCGAATTTTATTTTTTAGAGTCTTTATTATTAGAAATGAAAAATCATGAATCAAATATGAAAAACAAAGGATTTTTCAAAAGTAAATCAAAGATCAGGAAAAATTTTATAAACAAAATTTCCCAGAAAGTCAGAGATTACATTCCAACGTTTTGCTTATAAGAAAACTAAAGGTTTTAGTAAAATATTTGTAGATATTAAATTTGTAAATTAAATTTTTATATTAAATTTTTATATTAAACTTCTATATTAAATTTTTATATTAAATTTTATATTAAATTTTTATATTAAACTTGCATATATTATATTTCTATATTTGTATTTTATGTATTAAGACAGTATTTTATTTATGCTGTGTATTTTTAAATTATAAGATATTTTTAAAATAAATTCTATTATTTATAAACAAAAATGAATTAGCATTTCTTCTTTCGATATTTTCCTTCATCACCTCATAAAAAATCAAAAAAGCATCGATTTTCTCTAATAAAAAAAAAGAGATGATGTCTGATAACAGAAAAAAAACTTAAATACAAAAGTTGATCAAACTTAAAGTATTTCATTAAGCTGATAAACGAGAGATAGAAAGACAGATTTCTTTTCAAAATAATCTATTTCGAAAAGAAAAAATCACGAACAGAAATGAAAATGCTCTGCTGTTACTACTTAAAATTCCAATTGTATTTATTATTAAACAAATTACACTTGGTGTAAACTTTTCTTGATAAAAATATAGCATGCAGTTGTTTTCTGATTTTTCCCGTTTTTATTTAAAATTTATGTTTTCTTTTTTGAATTACCTTGTCAAAACCAAGTGTAATTTGTTTAATAATAAATACAATTGGAATTTTAAGTGGCAACAGCAATACATTTTCATTTCTATTTGTGATTTTTTCTTTATTTTAACAATTAGAAGCTGGGACTTTAACCAATATGCATACTATAATGATTTTTTTAAAGAACATTTATAACAAAAATATATTTATCACATTTTATGCAACCTGAATAAATTAAATATAATTTTATCTTTTTTTTTTTTTAACGAGTTAATGTTGCAATAGTTTGAACAAAATAATTTTCAAAACGCTCTACTCTAGATAGAAATATTTGATGACTGCTACTCTAGCTAGAAATATTTGATGACTGCTATTTCTCATTGAAAGAATATTAAATATAAAAAAAAATAAAAAAATAAAAGTTATAGAGATATAATATTTCGCTTAAAAAAAAAGCAATTTATTTTCACAAAAATAACTACATGAAATCAGCAAAATAAAAAAAAATTGAACTACACTTAAACAATAGCGGTGACTCGGCAATACATAGCGCAACCCCGTGACTTTCTGGTAATCTTTACTAATATAAAGTATTATTTTTTAAAAAAGTATTCTGCTGAAACTTGTATATATTCCAAAGAGTTTAGTTTTTTTATCTAGTAACTTGAATTTTTTTCTGTTCTGGGCTCCTAAACTTCCAGATGGGCCCCTAAAGTTGTTGGGCCTCCCCCATTTCAGGGTTGTGGGAAGTCTAGCCACGGCTCTGCCTGCAAAATACTTTCATTTATAAATACTTAATGAAATGTTATTTAATTTTTTAAGAGCCGTTTTTTCTAAGAATCAGGCAAATTCCTGAAACTGTGGAAGTGACCTCGTCCAAATTGCTTGAATTTTTTATATATTGATCAGAATATAGAGAAAACCTGTTGGGGAAAAAAAAAATTTCAAAAATGTTTCGTTCACTCGGAATCTGGGCTTAAATTTTTGAGATTTTTTTAAAAATTTTAAGAAATTTAGTTTTTGCCACCTTGGAACCCATTTTTTTGGCAAGGCAAAAAGTTGCACATAGCTTTTATAGTTAATATCAGACGTAACCCAAAAGCTCTCTCCAAAAAATATAAAAAAGTTGCGTGACACTGTGCGGTTGGCTAATTATCATAGTTCAAAAGTACAAAATCAATCAGTTTTGTCAATTTTTAATCAGAGTTAATTCTAGCGGCGAAGTGTCGCACACAATTTTTCTTTTAGGATTTGAAATTATCAAAGGTATTGAGCCTAAAAATGCAAAGAAAGTTATGTGATACCTAAGGCCTCTTAATATATTAAGGCTTGAAATTGGAAAAAAATGTTTTAGTATACTTACAAAATGAACCATTACGGCAGAGGCGCTTAGTTTTGTAAAAATGTAAACATATCCAACTGTCAATACAAAAAGGTCCTAACATAATAATAAAAAAAATTCGTGTGATTTTGTCACACGCATGATATAACATGAATTAAAAACTGAACAAAAATCTAACATCAAGATAACTATATTGCTAATTAAATAAAACATAAATCAAACATTTAAATGTTTTTCCATTTAAAAATTAGTTTTTCATTTGTTAATCGAGTCATTTACACACATTATCCACCACATCACACATAATTTCTACTCTGCTGCAGTAAGTTTCTCTAAGAATAATGATATGACTGTATTATAGTCTTCTTCGGATAATGAATAATCGCCACAACCACTGATTAGAAAAGGAGCATTTACTAAACAGATAATTTTATCAGTTTGGTTATTTATCTCCTCGGCCAGCGAAAAGTATTCTTCTCTTGCCCGTTAATCATACAATTAACTCTGATCCCAGTTATAGATACCTAAAAGTATTAGCGCAACATTTAAAATAATATAATAAAGAGTTTATGATTAGTTTAATTTTGCTTACATTCAATAAAACTTGTAAAGTCTTATATAATGTCATTCTGAAATTATTTTTACATTTTATTTATATTCCTTTTATTTTAGAGCACTGTTTTGTAAAACAAAATAAAAACTTGAAACTAATATATACTTTGAATAATATTACCTCCACAATATATCCAATATTCCATTGTTTTTCATATGCAACAGCAACCCAATCATTCACTTTCCATACAAGACAAATTTATTTTGCAAGATTGGCGATGTCTTCCTCATATTTATTATCATCTTCATTGTCTCCTGTCAGATTAAAGTCATCATTTTCGCCATAAACTTCTTTGTTATCGTTAACCTGACTATTTTCATTATTTTCTGTTGTCGGTTCTACCAGCTTACCTTTTCTTTTCAGGTTACTAAATCTATAACAATATCAATTGTACATATTTTTAAACATATGTAAACAAACACACAAAATTATAACTTTCACCTAAATTTTTAATTTCATATTTGTAAAAGAACTATTTAACATTCAGAAACATAATCTAATTTGCAAAAGTTTTGATAGCAACAATGCCTACCTTGAAAATAAAGATCTTATCTGTTGGCTAGTTACATATTGATCAGGCGGAAGTTCTCTCCTCAGCTGCATGTGAACCTGCTCAGGGCTCATTTTATTACCTGATTCTTCTCCACGAATAAAGTATTTATACAACAGTTCTTTCTGCTGATTTGAAAATCTAAAAGAACTTCGAACTGGTAATGTCCAACCTTGCAATAGAAAAATGTTCATGCAATGTGGTTTGTCTTTTACGGAAGCACTGTTAGAGGATGAAGAAGTTGGCATATTTAGTTGTGAAGTAATTTTCATCTTATGAACAAACGAGTTGCGAACTTTATCCAATGATGTCAATGATTTCGGAACTGTATGAAGACCGGATAGCATGTGTTCTTCTAACTCAACATCGCTTTCAAATGATAAAGTACAATTCATTTCAGTGCAAAATCTTAATGAATATAATTGCCTGTCACTTCTTTTCTGTTTTTCCTTAAGTGACTTGTTACGCTTAATTGAATTATCTGTTTTGCTATATGGCAACAACAACTTAATCGAGGGTTGAATTTTAAGATTTCCATACTCTTGTTCAATTCCCTCACCGATATTGAAATAACGCCACATCTTCATACTTTTCTCACCAAACTCAAATGAGTGATAGTTGCTAATGTTCTTAATCTTTGGTCCAGTAACTACAGTTTTATCATTGCTAATTTGAGCAACTGCTACTTTTGCATCTTTAGCGCCAAAACTATAATGCATAGCCGTGTGTATATCTTCAGCAGTCAAAAGATTATTACCAGAGTCAACGTAACTCCTTAAAATTGTCTTTACAACTGCACTCTCCCTGTCACATTGATCTTTTCCACAACAGGGTTCATTATAATCATATCTCAGCAACTTTATATCTCTCTCTTTGCATACATTGTAGATTACTTCAGCTGAAAGATTTCCCTGATAGCAGCCGGCATTATCAGATTTGGTACACATTTTCTTGATATGCGGTAGATCAATTCTGAGTTGGTCTAAAACTGCAGTGGCTAACGAAACAACATCACCTATTCCCTGATCACACCTATACATTGAAGTAAAGTAAACACGTTTAAATAACTTTCCTGCTATTTTTATGAAGAATATATCCACATGTAAACTCATTCCTTTCTTGCCAAAATACTCTCTTTGGCCCTCTCTGTATCAAACCGGAAGAATATTTTGACAAAAATCTTTAAGCCAGAAAGCAGTTTCATCGTTTAATTACTTAAAAGCTTCGATTTTTGCCTTTTTCTGTTGAGAATCTCTCATCAGGTGTTTTATGTAGTTGAATACATCCTTTACGGCAATTTCCAAATCATAAATAGAATCAGCATCGTCAGAATTTTGAATTGTTAGTTCTTTGATCATCTCGATAGCTTTGCACAAATCATAGCAATCGGCACATACCACTTCTGATATCTCTGTGTTGGATTGAAGATTTTTTTCAGATGGATCTGATAAGGCATGTTTTGAGCTATGAGAAGAAATGTTTGAGTCATTGACACTACAATTGGTTTGATAACTTGTTTTCAAATACCTTTTTCCTTTTTCAAGGGCAGCTTCGAGAGATTTAGAACTAAATCTTTGTGCCAATTTTTGTAATGTTTGAAAACCATTCATGCCTGAAGCAGTAACATCATCTAATCCAGCTAAGCTTTTTCGACTTGAAGGTTTTATTGCATGCAATACTTTCCACAAACTTGAATCAGATAATGGTATATAATTGTTTTCACTACAACTTTTTCGATAGAACATGATAGCGTGTCTATATTTTGTCATCAATATTGCATGCACTATCTTTTGTTCTTTACCGCTGTCGTATTTTAATTTGGTTATTCCATAAGCAACATCATCCAAAATACCGCTTGTAAATATAAAGTCTAAGAAATGTTCACACTTTGTTTGATCAAGACTAGATCGGACGAATACTTTCTTCTCTGGAAATGCCAACCCTTTATGAGATGCATGCCATTTTCTTGCTGTTTCTATACGATGTTTGGTACACTCAAATGTGTTCATTATAAACTTTTTGGTATACTTGGTATGATCTAATAATGAGAGGATAACTAACTTTCCCATGGAATCACTTTGCTTATATACTTTCTAAGCACGAATAATTTCAATTGGGAGAGGGCTATTTATTTCATCAACATTTTTACTGTTAAGAAAATCTATAAGTATTTCCTCTTGTCCAGGAGCAACAGCTTCCGCAAATTTTTTCTTTAATAAGTTTTCTAGACGAACATACTTGCGTTTTAACTTATCTTTAGTAGTATCTTCCAGATATTCGAACTTCCTTTTTAATCTAAATTTTATTGGACTTGCATTAAGAACCTCAGTTACACTCTCACGGCTTCTTAGAGATTCGTCCAAAATCTCCTGTGAAACATTAATTTCACTCGGATCAAATTCTTCATCTGGAGTAGCAGGTGTCATATTTGTTTGTTCTTGTTGTGTTTGTGTTTCTGTACATAAATTGGTGTTTTCGTTGACTCTAGATAAAGCAGTTTCTTGCTTTAAATGGGTAAAACACAGCATTGCACCAACTGAAAATACTTCATTGTATCGCTTTGACATTGATATGACGACATGTATTGGTGACGCTCTTAAAGCGGGAGATTTTTTTCCTTTTATATTTAGATGATGAGGATGAAAGCATGTTTTTGGAGGACTCCATGCAATACCAAACGTGTACCGGTGAAAAGCACATATTTGTTCATCCTTTTCAAGATTTCTTTTAAGTCTATTTGCAATAAGTCCATTTTCTTCCCAAATATTATTATCGTTTAATCGCATGACCTAAAAACAATTTTTTAAACAATTATTAAGTGTGTCATTTAAAGCATTGTTTATATTTTGACTCTTCACGAAAAATGTTTACAAGTTTGAAATACATTGTTGTTATTATTAAAATACAATATTGCAAGAGTGTGATTAATTTAGTGATTATTTATTAAAAGAGTGAGGAATTAATTAAAAGAGTTATTTTTTTTTGTTTAAAGAACTTTGTCTCAAAATTTTATTGCAGAGAAGTTATAAAGTATGTAATTATAAAAATTATATTACAGTCTGCGTAAATTTAAAATACATAATTACCTTTAAGTTGATGAGGTGTTTCTTAACATCAACATCTCCCAGCTGATGAATGAAGAACATTTTGTTTATAATTTTATGTTTTTTGAATGATCCACAATTTCCTTTTGAAAAGCAACAACAGTTTTCATAAAAATATTTGTTTTGTTCCATACTCAACTAAAAACAAGTTCTATTTATGCAGTACCTATTTCTCAATAGCAATGATAAAATATCTACTCTATTTATGCAAATTTTAAAGATCGTTAAAATAAAGTTAAGACATTTTTATGGTAAAGTAAACAACCGCCCACTAACTTGTTTCTCCACAATCGTGATATCAGCGATTCTTCTTCCATTTGATCACCACAAGTTATTTGGTTATGACGTAAATTTAAATAATTCACTTCTGATCATGTATTGTTTTTTATTATTATTTATTTCAATTGTTATGATTTCTATATCATAGTCAGAAACGCTTAGATTTTTTCTTAACAATACGTGCAATGTTTTGTGTAATGCTAATTGCTAATTTTGGATGATAGAAATTTTATTGTGAGCGAAAACCTCATCTGTGTGTCCAAAAAAATATCTCTTCGTACTTAATCATTTTTAACAATTTGTACCTTTATTTTTAACTTAATATCTAAAGATCACATGAGTTTTTTTTTAAACTATGTTAGGGTCATCTTATATTGACCATTTAATATGATAATGTTTTTACAAAACTTAGCGCCTCTGCCGTAATAGCTCATTTTGTAAGTATACCATAACATTTTTTTCCAATTTCAAGTCTTAATATATTAAGAGGCCTTAGGTATCACATAACTTTCTTTGCATTTTTAGACTCAATACCTTTGATAATTTCAAATCCTAAAAGAAAAATTGTGTGCGACACTTCGCCGCTAGAATTAACTCCGCTTAAAAATTGACAAAACTGATTGATTTTGTACTTTTGAACTATGATAATTAGCTAACCGCACAGTGTCACGCAACTTTTTTATATTTTTTGGAGAGAGCTTTTGGGTTACGTCTGATATTAAATACAAAAGCTATGTGCAACTTTTTGCCTTGCCAAAAAAATGGGTTCAAAGGTGGCAAAAACTAAATTTCTTAAAATTTTTAAAAAAATCTCAAAAATTTAAGCCCAGATTCCGAGTGAACGAAACATTTTTGAAATTTTTTTTTTCCCCAACAGGTTTTCTCCATATTCTGATCAATATATAAAAAATTCAAGCAATTTGGAGGAGGTCACTTCCATTGACTGCCTAATTCTTACAAAAAATGACTCTTAAGATAGTAATCTTTCTAGTTGTCACAAAAAAAAAACCTGATCAGCAAAACAGGTTAATTTCAAAAAAAGTTGTTTTTCAAAATAATTTAATTTAATTTATGAATCCAGTCACACAAGTGAAAACTTCATTTAAAAATAAAATAAATTTTCATAATTATTACTATAATTTAACTATTTATGTTTAACAAAATAAACAAAAGTTATTCAAAAATTCAATCTATAACATTTAGATGGTTTAACATTCTATTTCAAAAAAATAGATGTTAAAACTATGTTAAGTAATAGCTGACATTATACCTAAAACAAAATTAGTAAAGTTTGTTTGAAAAACCTTTTATCTTGATTGCCTCCTAAATCCACAAAATATATCATTTTATATAAAAACATCATCAGGCTTTTAAAAAAACAGATAATTGCTTTTAAAAAAGTAGGCTATTAAGAAAAGGCTCTGTAGAAACCCTGCTTGTTTTTATTTTTATACCAGGGTAATATAGCTATATATATGCTCTTTGGAAACCACATTTTTGGGTAACTTCTTTATTAGACAGCCTTGCGCTCACCTTTTCCGAAACTTTTTAAACAATATATATATATATATATATATATATATATATATATATATATATATATATATATATATATATATATATATATATATATATATATATATATATATATATATATATATATATATATATATATATATATATATATATATATATATATATTTACTAGAAAAATAGAGTTTTAGAGCAAAGAAACCGTTGACAGAACGTGCTTTTTTATGAAAATGTGACGTGGAGAGATCACATGCAATATCTCAAAAATACAATCTCAAGGAAAACAGGGCTGCTTTGCAGAGCAAAGTCTTTTCTAAATCTAACTTGCTTAAAGTTTTTATATTTCTTGTTCATTCATTGCTATCTTAACTACGCAAACATTGCTGGTATATTACAAATAAAAAGGAAATAAAAACACTATTTAATAAACAAAAACATGCAATCAATGAATCTGTGCTGTTCTGGTATTAATAACTTATTTTTATTTAAATGGTTAAATTGGAGTGATATTCGTTTTTAACCAGCTTGTAGGCAATGTTCCAGTTAAAAATGATTGGTTAAATATCATACAGAGTGGTCTAGCTAAACTGTCAGCACACTTACTTAAAAACATTGGATGAATTCTATCGATACCTGGGGACTTGTGCACATTTAGATTCAATAATCGTTTTTTAATATCTTTCTCATTAAACAATGGGGTTGGGCAAATTTTTTCTGTTATATTTTTACATGTAGGTATATTAGTTTGGCTTCCGTTTATGAATACAAAATTGAAAAACCGATTTAACTGATTAGCAATGATTTGACTGTCAGTTGATATTTCATTGTTTTCAATTCAAATTGCTCTAATATGGTCTTTAGCTTTTAGTTTACTGTTAATATAAGCATAAACTTGTTTTGGATTTTTTTTCGATTCTGTTGCAATTTTATTTTCATATTTTTGTATTGCAATCTTTACAAGTTTTATAACTAACTTATTATTTAGTTTACATTCTTCCTTAAGATCTCTAAATTTTTGAAATGAGAGGCTTTGTATCGATACCAAAGATTACGCTTGAGTCGAATTTCGTGTTTTAATTCTTTATTCATCCATAAGGAACTTTTGGTTTCAGTTGTTTTTTGATTAAATGACGGTATGAAATCTTTACAGTCATATTCAATAGTTCTGACAAAACTTTCATAACACTGATCAACATTAAGTCCAGTAAACTCATGACTCGAGTTAAATTTATTTAAATATTATGAAAATTGATGATAATTTCCTTTCATGTATACTCGCTTCGTAGTAGTATTTTTATTTTTGTGATTATGTGATTGATAATTAAAATTAAAGTTTAAAACATGATGACCTCTTTCTGTTTTCCCCAAAGAATCCATATGTACCAAGCTGGATATGCAAAAAGGAGAAGCTGTAAATACTAAATCTAATATATTTGTTAATTTTGTGACATTTAATTGAAATGTTGGTTGTTTTACATGTTGTGTGAGATAACATTCTTTTTATGCATTTCTAATGCATTCTAGAAACTGTCTCTCTTTTTCTCCAATACAGACACTTTCATAACTAGAATTCCATATACTATTCAAGGATGGAAAATTGAAGTCACCACATATCTAATAAGGTATCTAACAAGATTTTCAAATAACAGTTATATTTAACCCAAAATTTATTTTGCGTCGACTGATTTTTCAATTTCTACTAGAGAGCCAAAATTATGGAATAAAATATTAACTAATGAACTTAGAACAATTGCTATGCTTAATGAGTTTAAGAACAAATTGAAGCAAAAACTATTGATGAACGACGTAGCGCTCAGCTTTTTCTGAAGTTTTAATGGTTGGTACTTACCCAACAATTAGAGGCTTGTCATTATCGGCTTGACGATCTTTGAAAAAGATCGTGCCACTTGTTATTGCTTCAATTCTTTTTATTTATTTTTTTTTTTATTTTAAAGTATATGCTGGTGTAAAAGGAAAACTTCAGGATTATGCGTATTTGTTTGCAAGTTTTTAAGTAATATAGTTTCTATGTAATTACTTTTTTTTTCTTAATTTATTTTTAAATTTTTCTTAAACAATACAAAAACAAAAAGTTAAAGTTTAAGACTTTAAAAACGATGATTTTTATTTCATAAAGTCTTTAGAAAATCGTTTTATATTATATAGTGTTACGTTTTTTAATTTTTGTTGTTTTATATTTACGGTATAAAATAAGGGGTTTGGTGATAAGATAAACAATGTTTTCTTCTTGCCCCTCTTATTTGTACTTATATTAGGGTTTACGACTTTAATAAATTTATATGGCAAAAAAAGAAAAATAATAATAACAACATAGAAACGATAATCTAAGAAGATGTAAAAAAGAGGACTCAGTGAGACGGTTGCCATTCATTAATATAAAAATATCTACAGTATTACAATAGTTGTTTGCAGTAAATAAATGAGTTTTGTTGGAGTTAAAGTACAAAAGTAACTGTGAGCCCCAACCTTTTACAGAATTGAGATCAGATTCAAAATTGGCCGCCTGTTCTAAGCAATTAAAAAGGAAAGACTTTTTGTCAAGACAGGAGTATAAAGTTGAATCACCAGCAAAAAAGCTACTTTAGATGTAAGGTTGTCGGGAAGATCATTAATGTTGATAGGGGCCAAAAAAGTCCAAAGATAGAAGCTTGAGGTAACCCAGAAGTTACTGGAAATGAAGAAGAGTGTTGGCCTTCGAGACTGATATTATTAAAGCGGTTAGCAAGAAATGATTTGATAATCTCAAAAACTTTCCGAGATAAACCATATTAAACAAGCTTAAGGAGAAGACCAGCATGCCAAATCTTGTTAAAAGCCTAAGATATGTCAAGAGCAATAGCCCTAGCCTCTCCGCCTCCATCTAATGCACAATAAAATCTTTCGGTCACAGCAGTTAGCAAGTCAACCGTAGACCAAAAGTAAACTGTATGAACCGTAGTATTGAAAATTGTATTATCTGACAGTAAAATATTTGACTCAAGATGGGATGTGAAAAATTTGTTTATCAAAGACTATAAGAGATTGCTAATAACAAAAAAAAGAATGAGCAGACAATAATTGGAGGTTCAGAATGTTCTCCAGAGTCTTGGAAGATAGGAACGACAGATGCCTTTTGTAGGACTATGACAGGAGTTTTATAGTCTGACATGACAGAATTGAACCACAAGCCGTAGAAATGTTTAATTGAGATATGACTTTAACTACGAAAGCTGGAGTGATTTGAGTATCTAACAATGGATTAACCTGTTTAATTGAATGGAAGGAAGAGAATGGCCAGAAGATTCATTATATATATATATATGTGTATATATATATATATATATATATATATATATATATATATATATATATATATATATACATATATATATATATATATATATATATATATATATATATATATATATATATATATATATATATATATATATATATATATATATCGTTCTTCATGTAAATAAACAAGCATGTCGCAATACGCGATTTTTTGTATAAGCATGGAATATTTTTAATATAATTTATGTTTTACATAAAGATCACAAGCCTAGATAAAAAACAATATTTTACAACAAGAGATCTACTTAAAAGATTATATTAGGATAATAATAAAAATAATTCATATAAAACTTTACCATACATAAAATTTTTTTTTTGCAATGACTTCCCAATGCAGTGTCATTTTTCAAAAAACATGTTATAAATGCTAAGTTGACTAAATATTATTCTTATTTTTTAACAAATTGATTTTAACTCTCACCTACCTAATTATATGGAACGGTTGAATAGCTAGGGGAAGTAAGCTCAATGATAAAAATTCTTTGGCTTGTGATTTTTTCATTAAAAAATAGTACTAATACTAAAAAGCAGTATTCAAAGTAAAACAGAACGGAGTGATATGCCAGCCCGCCAATTTTTAAGGTATAGAATATATTGCAACGGTAAGATGGTATTTTTAAAATACTAAAAACCATACCGTTTTATTTTTTCCATTTTCGAGCACTACTCAAACGGTAAAAGCTAAAACACAAAGTTTTTATGGATTCAATTAACTAATATTGTAATAAAAAAAATTACTGTTCTAATAATTATTTATTTTTTGTATTTGTTTTTTTTAAACAAATTAAAAAAAAAAAGTTCACTTGTTAAAAGAATCAATGGATAAAATATTTCATATTTATTCTCCATATAAGAAATATTATGTTAAAAACAGACTGATTTAGGATAAGAAATTGTTTAGTTATTAGCTCTCAAAAGTTAAAACATGAATAAATGATAGAGTTGAAACTAGATGAATAGGCAGGATTAATAAACAGTAAAAAGAGATTTTTACTTGAGATTTTGAGATTCAAAATCAATGAACGATTGCAATGTAAATCTATAAAAACTCCTCTCTGGCTTGTTATCATAGTAATTTTTAGTTGTTCTTTTTGAAAACTTTATTTCAAAAACAGACAACAACTGATGATATTATACATTTTTCAATTATTGAAATCTGTATTTGATAAGATATAAAAAGGTAATTTTTCTAGTATTTTTGTGTTTCTTTTTAATAACCAAATTTTAAAACGATAAAATTCCGGCCAATATTCCGGCCAGAACAAGAACTACATTTATGTTATTTTTTACCTTCAACATCTATATGAAAGCCTGCACCTCAGCATTGTGGCTATTTAATATATATTTATAAACTATAATATATATAACCTAATTCTTTAATTTGATTCTTGTTTCATTTAAGGTGGTAGACCACTATTAAAAATCAAAAAAATCATTTTTTCAATTATAATTTTTTAAATTACGAATTTCAAGTTGGTTTTATGAAAAAAAATAGTTAACACCATTAAAAACTATTTTTTAATAAAGCGGTTTAAGTAAATTTTTTTATTTTTCTATAGCAACGTTTTGTTTATTGCGTTGCTATACAGCTGAAAAGGAACTTGTATCATAATTATAGTATATATTTTTAATATAAAATACCAGATGTATTAGATTTGTATATACCAGGGGTCAATGTTATAAAACTTTTTATCGGCGTAAAATGCAACCGGCGGAGTTTTTACTCTGGAATTCTTACAGCCGTAAATTTAGAGACGTAAAATGTTTTTTCATTCAATGTTATAAAACTTTTACCGGAGTAAAATTTTGAAGATATCTATGCTCTGAATTTATTTTCGGAAATCTACTGTCCGAATCAATAACATAAAAGGTTGTCAAAAACAAAATGTTTTTGAGTTGAAAACATCAAAGCTAACAAAAATTAACAGTTTCTTACGGATTTGGAATTTGACTGTTTCGATTCTGATGAAGAATATTTTGTCGCTTTAGAATATTTGGCAAATTAGAGACAACCGCGAAAAGTAAAACTGTTCAAACAGTATTTAAACTGTTAAGAATACAATTTAAAAGGAAAAAAAAGAGATTGTCATTAGTTTTTTACCTTACCCTATAACAAAATATGTATAGCTTTTCTATAAAAATAACTTTTTTTGTACTATTTTTTATATAGAGGTTTCTTTAGACCAGAGTTGTTAGTCCTTGGCCTTAACCTTGCCTTAAGACTAAAAACTAAGGCCCTAGGCCTTGAAACTTTTAGACTTGGCTTTGAAGTTTTTGGCCTTGACCTTGATTGTTTAGGCCTTGGTCTTTATAATAAAATACATAAAAATTTTTTACGTAAAAAAAAAGTTTTTTTTTTTTTTTTTTTTTTTTACGTAATTAATTTGGTAATTAATCATTCTTTATTTTGTAAAATTTTGTTGATATAAATATAGAAAATCTACACACATTTTATATTATACAATCTATACACATAGAAACACATACTATACAATCTATACACATAGAAAATCTATACACACAGAAAAAAATAGGAAAAATTGCATAAAAAAAAATGACTTTAAATATTAAATAATTAAAAGAATTATTCACTAACTCAAGTTCTTATAACAAAAACTTATTTAGACACAAACAAACATTTAAACATAAAACTCTTTAGATGCTTTCTGATTAGAATTTTATACACAATAAGTTTTGATGCGCTTCCATACCATTGACAATATGAGAAACTTTGAAAACAAGTTGCACATAATGTTAGTAAGAAGAAAAATCTTTGATGTATTTTGTTATCTGACTTTATCAAAAATATTTGAGCTCGTACCATATTCGAACATCAAACTAATTTCTAGAACTTTAATAATTCTGTTTATAGTTTGACCACTTGTTTTACTATTTCAAATTTCAAATAAACTCTGCATAAATTTCAAATGGTGAAATTTCTTTTGCCTGTCTATTTTGAGTTTGTCTAAAACTAAAGTTGATCTGATTTTTAGGTCAATAAATAGCCCTAATAAATCTAGCATAAGTGCATTTTTCTAATTAGCTCAATAACAAACTTTGGAAACACTTTAAATTCCTTTTCAAGCACTTTAAATTCCTGGCAGTTTTCTTTCAGGCTCCAATATCTAAAAGAAAATTTGTAAAGTTAAATTTGTTTATTAACTTTCATTCATAAAAACTTATATATATATATATATATATATATATATATATATATATATATATATATATATAAATATATATATATATATATATATATATATATATATATATATATATATATATATATATATATATATATATATATATATATACATATATATATATATATATATATATGTATACATATAAACACTTGTCTAGTTTTTTTTCTTAAAAACATGTTTCTCCATCAGTAGGTTCATGAGGAAGGTTTATCAGTAGGTTCAATAGTTTATCAGGTTTCCTGATAAACCTACTGATAGAGAAACAAGTTCGAAGATAAAAATTAAAAATTAGAAAAGTGTTTTTACTAAATTATTATTGCTCTGTTCTTTCAGAAAATTGAGCACTGTCTCTGTCTCTGTCTCTCTCTCTCTCTCTCTCTCTCTCTCTCTCTCTCTCTCTCTCTCTCTCTCTATATATATATATATATATATATATATATATATATATGTATATATATATATATATATATATATATATATATATATATATATATATATATATATATATATATTTATATATATGTATATATATATATATATATATATATATATATATATATATATATATATATATATATATATATATATATATATATATATGTATAAAATTGCTTTTGCCTCATTGTTTTTCATTAACTTTCAAAGTTTCAGTGATCAAAATAAATCAAAGCAAATATATTCTGAATAAAGTTGAAACATCAAGGTTATTTACAAATAGTAATAAGTAGTAATATGAAATAAACACCTGCATAATTCAATACTAATAAAATGATGCTAATATTACTAGCATCATTATATTATTATTGAAGTGTTATTAATAATAATTATAATGCAAGAATAAGTAAATAAAAATAATAGTTCTAATAACAGTGATTAAAAGTAATAGTAAAGATTATAAAAAGTATACACTGTACTATTTTCATAATAATAATTACAAAAATAATAGTAAAAATAACAAAAACAATAATAATAACAATAAAAACAACAACAACAGTAGTATAACAAAAGCAGTAATATATATAAAAAAATTATGACAATACTAACAACAGTAAGAATCATAATATTTATTATGATAAAACTATAGTAATAATAATATTAACAATTATAGTGATAAAGAGAAAATACTTCAGGCTAAGAAAGATTAGAATAATAAATAACTGGTTATTTATACTTTATAACTTTAACTATTTTTTAGAAAAAAATTGCTTATAAATATTAAACTTTTCTTCAACTTATTATTTATAACCCTAACTCTGAGTTTCTATTTATCTAATTTTTTTATCTTTTCTGTTGTGTTTTAATATTTTTTGTTAAATTTAATAAGTTTAACAAAAAATATTAAATCACAACAGAAAAGAAAAAAATTAGATAAATAGAAGCTCAGAACTAGGGTTATAAATAATAAGTTGAATGAAAGTATAAAAATTAAAAGCAATGTTTTTCTAAAAAGTAGTTAATGAGAGCAGTTTTAAATTTTGAAAATGACATTTCTTACATGACAAATTTAGTAACAAAATATTAACAAAGAAACCGCTCGAAATTAAAATTTACCAAGAAATAAGCACTTAATTAAAACGAATGAATTTGTATCAAGTTTTCAACTCAAGGTAAGTACTTTGAAAAGTTCTAAACCACAGGTTTCTGAAAGTTTTATTCTGCATAATATTTTCTTTTTTTCAATTTTGGTTAAAAGTGAAATATTCACTATAATAGGTATCCTATATTTTTTTAATATTTGAAATTAAAAATATGAGACTATTCTCAGGTAACAGGTAACATTTTTGATAAAAAAAGAGATAGATTGATGAACAAAAATGGATAGCAACTTATTTTGCACCACAGTATTCCTTAACTTTCAGAATTTGACTATTGCAAATAAAACTACACTGTGTTCGTTTAGAAACTTGTATTTTTTTACCTAAGATTTCGGATTTCAATAATTTAAAAATTCTAACCCCTTTGCATTTATGCATAAATGACCAGTTTAACCTTTCAAAAAAAAATTTTTTTTTTTCGTTCTTATTACAATATACTATGTTATAAATATCGTTGTACATTAAATAATAAGAATCACACACTTTTTTAAAAGGTATAAACTCAAAAGAACTCAAAGATATTATCAATTGACAAATTAACTTTTTTCAGCTTAATTTTAAAAGTAAGAAAACTCCAAATATTGAGAAAAATCAAAATTTTTAAAAACTATTTTGTTTAACAGAAGAGCTCCGCAATATGTTAAAAGAGATCTTACAAAACTTGTATGAAAATAATGTTGATGAATAAGATTGTCATTTCTTAAGTCATATTTTTTGTTTTGTTTTATTGTATATAAATTTTAAAAAGATATAGGGGTTAAGTTTATCTTACATTTGTACATAAATAAAAAAAACATTAAAAACATTTTGCTGGTATATATTAAGAACATTCATTTTTAATAAAAAAGGTCTGGCACGAGTATAACAACCTTTAAAGTTTATTAAACGTGCTATATGCTTCTGTTGCCAATATAGAGGATCTAATTAAATTTTTTTAGCACTACCCCATGCGATATTTGCATAGTTTATAAGGCATTGAATTAGCGATGATAAAGTTGAATTAATAAATGCCTATTTACAAAATTTCTCGCTTTATACATTACTCCAATATTTTTTGAAACTTTATTGCGCAAAATTTCGATATGGTTTTTCCAAGTTAGATTTTAATCAATGAAAACACCAAGGAAATTTATAACTTTTGATTTTTTTATTTGAAAATTGTCAATATATATTTGAGGCATATCATTTGGTAAAAGTTTTTTTGGGGTTTTGAATCAAATAAAGCCCGTTTAGTTTTTTTCCAAATTAATTGATAGTTTATTTGACTTAAACCAATTTGAAATTTTAAATAGTTCTATGTTGATTTCATTAAATAGTGTAATGATATTTTTACCAGATAGAAAAAGATTTGTATCATCAGCAAACATTACTGTCTTCAAATTTGAGGCATTGTGCAGATCCTTAACATAAGTGAGAAAAAGTAGTGGCCATAGTATAGACCCTTGCGGAACACCACATGTTATATACGTCAATTTGCACAATTATATACGTCAATTTGCACAAACTGTTTACGATTGCTTAGATAGCTTTTTAGCAAATTTAATAAATTTCCGCTTATTCTATAGTTTTTAAATTTTTGTATAAGAATCTCATGATCTATCGTATTAAAGGTTTTTGATAGATCAATGAAAACTCCAAAAGTAAATTGTGATTTCTCAAAAGAATCTGCAATATTACTAGTTACATGAAGTATAGCGTATTCCGTAGAGTTATTTTATTTGAATCCATATTGACTGGCATTTAATATTCTATTTTTAGAAAAATGTTCATATATTTTGTTGTAAAGAATCCTTTCAAAAACCTTTGAAAAGCCAGAGAGTACAGATATTGGTCGATAATTAGTTATATTTGATAATTCACCACCTCAATATATTGGTGTAACTTTAGCGATCTTTAGTTGGTCAGGAAATATTTCTTGTTTTATTGAGTTACTAAACACTTTGAGTAGTATAGTTTTTATGATCTCGTAAGATAATGTAATAGTGTTACTATTTATTTCGTCCTGACCTCTAGCTTTATTTGTTTTTACCATTTTATAAGTACATTCAAATTCTTTCATTGAAATTTCAAAATTATTAAGTACAGAAATTTTGGGAAGGCTAAAATAATTTGTTTTATTGGTTAGAACTGGAATATTTTTTGATAGATTAGGACCAACAAATACAAAATAGTTATATATCTGATTAGCTATATCTTTTGGATTATATATGAAATCATCATTGTTTCTAATAACTTTTGGTAAGTTGCATATTTTAATCTTATGGTTACCAGTGATTCCATTTACAACTTGCCACGTGCGCTTTGAGTTATGTTTAAACTTCTCTAGTAGGTTTGAGTAGTATTTTGCTTTTAAGTTTTTTCTTTGACTTTCAAAATGTTTAAGTGATTTTTATAAATCGCCTTATTTTTATCACTTTTTGACTTTAGATACTTAATATACAATTTTTTGTTTAAATTTGGAAAATTTTCTATGTTCTTTGGTAATCCATAGCAACTTAATCCTTTTTTTTTTTTTTGATTTACTTCGCACAAAGGAAAGTTTGCGTTATAAACTTCAAAAAATGTTTTAAAGAACGAGTTATAAACTAGATTTGCTTCAGATGAAAAATTTATATGTTTCCAGTGTAGTAAGGAGGGCTGTGGAGTCGGAGTCGGAGTTACAGAGTTGCGACAATTTTAGCGGAGTCGGAGTCTGAGTTGCTAAAAAATATCGCGACTCCAACTTCGATAATAATATTTCTTGGTATTGCACGTGCATGTACAAAACATTCAATTAATCTTATGTTCATACTAAACCTCAAAGAACGTTGCATAAATTTGACAAAAAAAAAAATTCAATTTATTGCGCAATATTTTTTAAAGAATTCAAAGAATTTTTCAAAAAGTTTGCTTTGGAGTTGGAGTCGGAGTTGGAGTCGGAGTCTGAGTCGGAGTTGTACTCAAAAAATTTCAACAAATGAAATTTTTTGAGTAACTGAGTTGGAGTCGTTACTTTTTTTTGACGACTCCACACCCCTGGTAGTAAGGATAGCTACCCAGCGGGCATTTTGACGTTCTAAGGACGTCCGTAAGACGTCTTAAGTCTCGTCCGTAAGACATCCTTAGTTGGTCTCAAATGAAAGGCTTATGGACGTCTATTCCAGACGTCTTAAAGATGTTTTTTCAAGACGTCCTAGAGACGTTTTTTGCAGACGTTCTAGAGACGTCTCTGGCTGGTCTCATATGAAAGACTTAAGGACGTCTTTTTCAGACGTCCTAGAGACGTTTGAATTTTATCAAGACATTCTTTTAAAAGTTATATGAAAATGCAATGATTTACAACACACACTTTAGATTTGCCTTAATCTAGGCAAGGGAAGTTATAAAAAGAAATCAATGTAAATAAAGTGTAATTTGATATATTTAAAATAAATTAATAACTTTACAAAAAATAAGAATAATTTTTCAAACAAAGTTACTTTTTTCAAATTAAAAACTTATAGGTAATGTAGAATATAATCGATAGTGCATTATAAATAGAAGAAAATTGCTTAAAAATGGAAAAAAAAAAAAAATACAACAGTTAATTAAGCCAACATTGATCGAAATCCATATTAGTCGATGTTTTCTTTATTCGGTCAGAAGAATGCCTAATTACTCTCCCAATAAGTTGGATAGCATCCATTTTGGTTAAGTTATTATTTGACTTTAAAGCAGCTTCTAATAAAAACAACAAAACATGTTTCAATAAGATCATAAAATAAAATATATATGTCATACATACACTTGAACATGTTCCAGAGCCAAAAAAATTTTTTTTTTTTTTTAATTAAAACATCATTTTTAATTTTTAATTAATCAAACACATTAATAAGCTAATAAGAATACCAGTGAGTTACATAGACTTGTCAACTCTTTAAACTTTTTTTTCTTCTTTAGACAATTCATGCTGTATTCTGACAAAATAGTGTCTGTTGGCAGTCTACATATATAAAAAAGAAGATAAATGCTCTACTGTCAATCATAAATGTTAAAATTCAAACTTTTGCTAATTACTTACAAGAGCAAAATATTTTTAATTGTATCAGCTAGATTTTTATCGCCAATTAATGATAACTGTTTTATCTAAAATGAAACAATGTATAAAAAACATTGAAAATGTTTATGACAATTTAAAATAAATATTGTAATAATATTTAACATACAAACTTTAAAGATGAAACTCATGTATACAAAAGTGATGTATTGGATATCTCCATTTGCAAATTTTTTTTTTCAAAACATTAAGTTTATCTGAACTTTTACGTTGTTTAAAACCTTCTTTTGGATTATTAGAGAACAGTGCAGTTCTATCTACTAAAATTTTTTTAAATTTCAGCAAGTTGGAATATAAATTTTTTCTGAAACTTTGAAAAATAAAATTCCTATATATGGTTGAGAAGAGTTAGATTTAAACTGAATAATGCAAAAAATCTCAAGTTTCATGCTTAACCTTAAAAGAATATATAAACATGTAAAGTTCAAAAAAATTATAGGGTTTTTGTCTAACGCAAAAAACTGTAAAGAATCGCTACTTATACCCAAACGCGTGCGCGCGCGCACACACACACACTCATATATATATATATATATATATATATATATATATATATATATATATATATATATATATATATATATATATATATATATATATATATATATATATATATATATATATATATATATATATGTATACATATATATATATATATACATATATATATATATATATATATATATATATATATATATATATATATATATATATATATATATATATATATATATATATATATATATATATATATATATATATATATGTATATGTATATATATATGTATATATATATAATGAATATGTATGCATCATGTAAACATTATAATCATTATATATAAATAATTATACATCAAATTTAATGAAACAACACAGTAACTAGGTGTCAACATAAGTAATAATCTTAATAATTATTTATACAACCCGAGATGGAAAGATCATAAAATTGAACGAAACAACACAGGAACAACAAAATATATACAATTTATTTATTCATTTACCTATTTCTACAGCAAAGATATTAAAAATCTTGGCATATATGATACAGACGCACAAAATATTATTACTATTCTATAAAACACAAAGTGAAAAGTCTTGGTGCAATTTTGAAGTCTTTTGTTAAAATTCCCTCATTACACTTGTAACTTAGTTACACTTAATAACTAAACTCAATTTTCTTTTCTTTAAATATTGTATCGATTATAGTTTATAGATCATAGAGTATAGAATATAGAAAATTAAAAAAAATATCTTTAAACGATAAATAACTAAACAAAATTATTAATCTCAAAATAATCAACCAAAACAAGTAGACATATTTAATTAACCGAGTTAGCGCATAGTATGCGCCAAGTTAATAATATTAATTTTTATACTTATTTTCTAAAGTCCTAATATCGTTTTTATATTAACGTCACAAGGTTGTCCTAACAAAGACGTCTTTACCAGACGTCTTTAGGACGTCCTAATTTGGTCTGAGACGTCGGAACCTAGTTAAGACGTCCGTAAGACGTTTGATTGACGTCTGTGCCCGCTGAGTATTCATTAAACGACATTATGTTTGCTTGGCTAAAGCATCGTTTGAAGTAAACTTGATTTTGTTTCGGTACTAAGTCAATATCAATATTTATTGAGAAAAAAATCGGGAAATGATCTGAAGCATCGCTTTTAATTAAACCCTTTTTAATAAAAACTGCATTCCCGCATTGGTGAAAATTATTTTTTTACCAAAGTCATTATTATTCACATGTAGTGGCACTATTTTTCTGCAAATCAAAAATTTTGAAACTATGATGTACTCTAATAAGTATTGAAATGGATTGAGTAGAGTAAACTTACCAAGACCCAAATTTCACGGGTTCGGAAGGCTAGTACAAATATTTGTACTAGCCTTGTACTGACTTTGTATTTGTATGTGTCATGTTTTTTAGAAGACACGTACAGTTTTCGAAACTTTCGAATATATATATATATATATATATATATATATATATATATATATATATATATATATATATATATATATATATATATATATATATATATATATATATATATATATATATATATATATATATATATATATATATATATATATATATATATATATATATATATATATATATATATATATATATATATATCAGTAGCGTAGCGAAGGGCCCGCAGCCGCGGGGAGGCCCAGAGTTATTAGGGGCCCAAGGCAACAAAGAAAAAAAAAAAAAAAAAAGTGTCAGTACAATAAATAAGACGTCCGGCTTTTTTATTGTATTCTCCTTCGTAAAAGACGTCTGGCAACCTAAACTTACCTTACGCGAATGATTTTTCCAGCATAAAAAATATATTCGAGTTTAAACAGTGCAATGTTATTTTTTTTTATGTTTAGATCAACGTGTATAAAAAATGATTGAAAACGTTATAAAGCTTTTATTTATAGCTCTTACAAATTTTATTCTAAACTTTTTGACAATGCCAAAATAAAGTCATAATGCTACTTAATACCTAATGGCTAACTTAATGCCACTTGAGCCTAAATTTATTCAAAGCAATGTCAAAATGGCATTCTATAATCCATCTGGCAATCCTACTTTTTATAAATTCGATTTATAAAAAAACTTCGAATTTAAAAAACGAATTCAAAAAAATTCCATGGATATATTATTCAAATGTTGGGAATATAATGTTATTTAAACTTTTCTTTAAAAAAAGTTGTTAAAAAGTACAAGATAACCAGAAAAATGGCCCCGTTGACCAAAAATATTGTTTGAGAGACCAAAAATAAGGTTCAAGTAATCAAATAAGGTTCAAGATATCGTGAAGATATCGTGTTCAAATAAGGTTCAAGATATCGTGAAGATTTTTGTCCAAACGAGTATGTTATGTTCATGTGTCCGCATGTTTTTTTAAAACAAAAGTATTTGGATATTTATCAACATTGATTTTTATAACTTATGTATGGTTTGAACAGTTTTTTAACAAGTTTGCATTTTTATTATAAATTAATGCATTATATATTTTAAAACAAACGTTGCATATTTTACAATAAATTATATATTTTTTTCGACTTTCTAAAATATTAACTTAAAAGAATAATTTCAATTAAAATAAATTTCATTTAAATATGTTTAAAATTTAGGACATATATAAAACAAAAACTGATGTGTTTCATTTATACGATTTGGGATTAAATAAATTTACGTTACAAAATTTAAGATAATTTTAAAACAATAAAACATTTAATTTTATATCTATATTATTCATTATTGTGTACTTTTTCATTAACTTTATATCTATTATTCATTATTGAGAGATAAGAATTTTTAAAACACCACTGAATACCTAAGATAAATTTTAAGAATATAATAAATCACTATTTCTTAACAAAACAACACTTTTAAACTAAATACACATTTTTCAACAGGTTTCTGATTATCGTATTCTCAAGGATGAGCGTAGATTACTACGAAAGTTTAAAGGTATCCATGGAAAAGAAGCAGCGAAAGCGTTAGGATTTGTAGTAAAAATGACGTCAAATTGGTTTTGAGTTCACTAGAATAAAATCGCGTCAAATATCTTAAAGATCATCATTTCGTGAAAAATAATATTTGAACGACAGCGATCTTTGATATTTAATTAAAAGTAAAAAATTTCTTTAAATATGGAAGCATTTCAGTTTAATTTCGAATCCAGAGTTTTATCTGACAGAAAATGTTTAATTAAACAAAGCAATCAAGCCGAATACGTAATTTAGTTATTGTTTATTTTATATCTAATTTAGTTATCGAATTAATACGGTTTATTTTTATTCATATGTTTAATTTTTAATAAATTTTATTATATATTATAAATAAATAGTAATTTTAATTTCTACATGTTTTTATTTTAAATAATTTCCTTTTATTACATATGTAATAAAAAATGCTTTCAGGATGCAAATATTTTTTTTAATACTTAGATAATATGTGGGTAACGTATGACCCGCATATTATTAAATTTTTAAGTACAAATTTACAATGTTTAAATTTCTTTTAATCTCATGATTTATTTATTTTACATTCAATAAAATATTTATTTTAAACTTAGGTAAAAGCCTACACTTCTCAAATGAAAAGTGACGAGTGCTTCCTGCTGAACAAAAAAATGCGAGGTTTGCAATTATTAAATAAACAGCTTAAAAACAAAAATCGCAAGCTTCAACAACTGCTTCATAAACCAGCAAATTATGCATCAATAGATGAGAATATACCTAAACATCCTCAGGAATCAGATGAAAAAAAACATCAGCTAGTGTTAGTTGACACACTTCCTATTATAAAAAATTCCGCTAAAAGTTTACTACCTATCGAATTAGAACCATTTATTTCAACAAAATATGTCAATCAAAATCAAGACTATAAAGCTGAGCCATTAGCTTCTGATTATATGTTAACAAATGAAATTAAAGAGCGTGAGATATGTATACACTCAGACGACAGCCAATTACAATTAAAAACACCAATAATTTTAAATGAACAAGTAGCTTGTATTGAAACTAAACATAATCAAATCAATAAAATGAATGAAACAAAATCTGATTTTGCTATTTTAAAAGATGTTGAGATGCCTGATGTAAATCATCAAACAGATCAAAGCTCTTCAAGTAAAATAAAATCCAACAAAAGAGAAAATGTTAAAAGTAATCAAGTTAATAATACTGTTCCTCCACTTCGTGCAATTGTGTCCCAGTTTCTTTCAAAACAAAACAAGGACTTGCAGGATCTTAAAAAGAAGGAATATTTGTATGAAATCCAAAAGTATAGCGAATTTTATTTTTTAGAGTCTTTATTATTAGAAATGAAAAATCATGAATCAAATATGAAAAACAAAGGACTTTTCAAAAGTAAATCGAAAATCAGGAAAAATTTTATAAACAAAATTTCCCAGAAAGTCAGAGATTACATTCCAACGTTTTGTTTATAAAGAAACAAAAACTTTTAGTATAATATTTTTTTGTTTGTATTAAATTTGTATATTTGTATATTTTATATTTGTATTTTATATATTAGGACATTTATTTGTACTGTGTATTTTTAAAATAAATTTTACCATTTATAAAAAAAGATTAAATAGCAAAACTTTTTTCAATATTTTTCTCACAATTTACCTTCTAAAAATGTTTTTTTTTATATATTAACCTCATACAAATTTATTTTTAAATATTAGCCTCATAAAAATTTTTCTTCAATATTTACCTCATAAAAATTTTTCTTCAATATTTACCTGATAACATTTTTTTTTTTAATATTTGCTTCATAATTTTTTTTTTTTTAATATTTACCTCATAAAAATTTTTCCTTTAATATTTACCTCATAAAAAATCAAAAAGTTACCTACCTTGTCAAATTCAAGTGTAATTTGTTTGATAATGAATTTTTAGGAATTGAATTTTTAGGAATGGAATTTTTAGTAGTAACAACAGGGCTATTGCATTTCTATGCGAGACTTTTATTTTTCTTTGTTTTATCAATAGATATAGAAGATATATTCATCTACAGAAAGTGTTTACATAATTTTTTTTTGTTTTTTTGTTTTTTTCAAAATCTTGTCGTTTAATTAAACCACCCATCGCATTTGCAATATCCATGCAAAATCAATTCAACAGTATTAGATTTAATTTATGAAAAACAAAATGAATTTTTAGACCAAAACAATTATGTGGATGATAATGATTTTAATGAAGATGACAGTGAAAATGAAGATATGAGGTAGAAAGCATGATTACAGGGAATTTTAAAATATTTTAGAAGAACCTATTATTGTAAACAGTTACTTTTTATTTTATTTTTTTTAATTTTAAGTTATTAAAATCATTTTAAAAACAGCCCGTTAATATAGTTAAAATATATAGAAGTATGCAGAAATATTAATATGGAGACTTTAACATATTTTGGAACTCAAGACACATTGGAGATCATAATTTGTTAAAAAAAAAAAAAAAAAAAGTAAAAGTTAAGTTAAGCAATTATTTTATAGTAGCTCTTATTAAAGTGCAGTCTCATACAAAAATGTTATATTAAGTACTCCATGTTCCTAAAGATTTAGATTTAGGATTTAGAAACTGTATAAGATGCAGGAGCAGATCTAGGCTGTAACAATTAGGCTGGAGCAATTGTTGCAGTCAGCCCCGTTTTTTTTTCCTTTTTATTTGATACATACATTTCTTTTTTTATGCAAAAGAGAAAAAAAATTTAAAAAAATTTGGTGGTTACAAGTAGTCGAAATGCGCCAAATTTATTTAAAATTGTAACTGAGTCAAGTTGACTATGTTACGAAAATATTTCATTTGGAAAAATGAAATGCTTCACTGAAAAATCCATGTTTTTCACGGGTTTTTTCTCACAAGCTCATAAATTTTTGATAGAATGTCAAACATTTTGCAGCGTATTAACTTAACTGTACCAAAAACAGAATTTGTGTACCATAGACCGAAAGGCTGTTAAATATTCACTCTCAGTTTGTAAAACTTTTTTATTAAAATGGATAGCAACCATTAAATGAACGTTGTGTCTGCATACCCGTCAGCCTGGTAGTAAAAGCATAAGTCCTAGATGCCCGGCAGTCGTAATGCGCATGCGCTTTAAAAAAAAAAAAAAGTGCCACGTAAATTATATATGCAGAAAATATATGCCCGCCAACAAACTTTCATAATATGTAATAAGTGTCAGGTATTTAAATATGAAAAAACTGTGAAAAAAAGTGCTGGGTTGTCAAAAAATAAAAAATATTTTTAATATTATTATAATATTATTTTTTTTATATAACTGTCCGGTTGATAAAATATGCAAGCACTGAATGGTAGCGGACTTAATAATATTTTTTTCTTATTTTACAAGTACTCGGTTGTTAAAACAAGAAAAACTTATGGAACAAAATGAGTGTTTTTATAAACTTTTCTATATTCCGATCTATATCCAATGTCAAGTGCTGTAATAAGAACGAATTTGAAGTAACTGGTCTTAAAAAATTAAATTAGTTATTAGTGAACTTCTTCGTTGGAACCGATTTTGAGAGTACGACATCCGGATTTTTTAGACTTTGTTAATGAGCTAAACAAAAACAATGCATTAATACTGTGAGAAAGAAATTAGTTCCATTAATTTGAGAAAATCTAAAATGAATAATAATGCAACAATTAAAGTAATGTAATTTGAATACAATTACTTGTGATGGATGGCCATCATTTAGTAAAAATAGTTATCTTGGACATTTTATTGATCAAAATATGATTTTAGTTAAAAACTTACATCTAAAGTTTATTCTTAAAGTGAAAACAGGTGAGTATTTATTTGATAAATGAAATCTTCTGTGAATGGTCAATCAGTAATAAAATTTTTGCACTAGTTGAAATTTTCTTACTAAATTATCACTAAACTTTGCACTGACTCAGGCGCAAATATTTTCTCTGCAGTAAATAAATTCGATAAAAGTATTTTTAAGATTCCTTGTGCTGGTCATTCTTTTAATTTTTTTAATTTCTTCGACTTCACTTTCTGTAATTTCTCGATTAATTAATTTTCCATTACTGTCGTAATCTTTTATTAAGTGACGCTTTGAACCATTTTTTAATTTTTTTAATTTTGTTTCTCTTTCATTAACGACAAGAGTGCAAAAATCTTGTCGTTAATCATCTTCAAAACGTAAGAGAAACAAAATTTAAAAAATTAAAAAATGGTTCTAAGCGTCACTTAATTAAAAGATTACGACAGTAATGGAAAATTAATTAATCGAGAAGTTACAGAAGGTGAAGTCGAAGAAATTAAAAAAATTAAAAGGCTAATCGGAAATCGTCAAAGTAATTGCATCCTGCATATTTTTGGTTCATTTAAGCATTCGGAGATGTTACAAAAAAAGTTAAAAGAAAAATAACTCTTTAAAGTTATCTAATAGCAGGAGGGGTGACATAGGTAAAAAGTAAGGCCTTCTGTATGTCGGCGTGCGGTTCTTAAATATTGACCGAAGGCCTTCGGTTGCGGGTATGCGGGTCATTTTTCAATTTTAGAAGGCCTACAACAGAAAGACTCGAATAATTTTTTTAATTTTTTTTTTTATTTTATTTTTTTATTTTATTATTTATTTAATTTGCCGTTGATAAATATTACAAAAAAGAAATTACAATAAAAGAAAATCCTGGCCGGAGCAAGAAGAAGACAGGTTGTCTTATCACCGAGCCCCGTCACACAAAAATTTACATGCACAATAAATTATAAAAGACAAAAAGACAGTATAAATACAAAAACAAAAACAAATCAAAAACTTCAGCAATAAAATAATTTGTTGCTAACAATCTTCAAGCAGAATAATTTTAAAAATAAAAAAGTAAAAACGATAAAAAGTCATGAAAGTTATAAAAACACACAAAAAAAATGTGTTGTTTAATTGAAAAAAAAACAAAAAAAAAACAAAAAAAAAAAGCAATATATGTAAACATAAGTATTTGGGCTGATTATTTAATATCATCAAAAATATGAACGAAAAAGACAATTTTATTTTCGTTATCTTTTATACTAATGGTTTGAAACCATTTTAATAAAAGCTAAAGAAAGTGTTAAAGATTTAATTTATTTTTAAGTGATTTAGTTTAAACCTTTAAATTGTTTTCAAAAAAGGTATTTGAAATCTAGTATATCAAATTCCATGTTCAGTAAATACCGTTTTGAATCATCCTTAAAACTTTGCAAAGTGCAGTTTAAAACGAAGTTTTGTTTTTTACTAAAGATTGGAAGAAATTCTTTCCAAACTAAAGGTCCCCGATATTGAATTTGGTACGAACTTAATTTAAGAAAGTTTATGGGAACCACAAAGTTATTCACTGAAAATTTGGTTGGATATTTATGGGAGATTTCATTAAAGTAGGATTGAAATGTTACTGGAGAAAACCCAAGTTTTGCTTTAAACATAAATATCATTACTTGATGAATATTAAGCTTATAAATATTTAAAGCTCCAAGCTGACGTAAGAGAGGTTCGCATTGTGTTTTTCTATTTGCCCCAAATACTATCCTGCAAGCATGTTTTTGTTTACTATAAATTTTTTTGAGTTTAGTGTGATTAGTGCTACCCCAGGAAATGTTACAGTATGAAAGATAGCTGTGTATAAACGAAAAATATAAATTTTTTAAAGACTCGTTATTAAGAAAAAGTTTCGTTCGGTATAACATGGCAATATTTTTTGAAATCTTACCTTCAATATATTTAATATGAAATTTCCATGACAATTTTTCATCTAAGAGCACTCCCAGAAAGTTTGTAGTCAATTCCCTTTTAATTATTTTATTATTGATTAAAAGATTGGGTAGTTTAAGAGATATATTCTCGGCTTTACTAGGTTTATGGAATAGGATAAATTTTGTTTTCTCTACATTTAATGATAGTCGGTTACTTATAAACCACTCGTTGATCTTGTCTAATTCTTCGTTAAATATTTTAAAAAGAACAGTAATATCTTTGTGAGAATAAAACAAATTAGTGTCATCTGCAAATAAGATAGTATTTAATACTTTTGATGGTAAGTATAAATCATTTATATAAATGTAAGAACAATAATGGTCCCAAAATAGAACCTTGGGGTACTCCACAAGTTATTAAGTTGTTTTTTGAGTCTTTTGATTCTTCAAGTATAAATTGCTTTCTGTTAGTTAGGTATATATATGTATAATGTATGTAGGTGTTAGAATTTTAAGGATTTCTGATTCAGACCCGCGCTTTATTTAAATGCGCAAAGCAGAATTAAATATGGCTTCTAAAAGGAAAGTAGAGTGGTCTTTTACTACCCATGAGTACGCTCAACATTGTAAATCCATTTCACACGAGGACCTCGTGTGAGGTGTTTCTGCTTTTACACCTGCTAATGCTGTCGTAAGTACTCAAAATTTGAGGAAGTTCTATTGCTGTAAGTTATTTTCATTTTAATTTAAATTTTAATTTTATTAAAAAATCTTCTGTCTGTTAAATAGGTAATTCTGAATGATTTAAATATATTTCAATGCCCATACTAATTTACTAAACGGTTTGTAAATTAAGCAATAGTTTTAAACAGATGAATTAATTGGATTCCACGATCCTTTATGCATATTTGCATGGAGTTTTTATAATATAACCCAAATTTTTTCTAAAAAATTAGGTAAATAAGTAAAAACACTTCAGTCTGTAAAATTAACAATTTTTGGATAATTTTGACAGATGCAAAAATATTATGGCATTTAATTTTATTATAGTTTTGTGTCCCTATCAAAAATTTGAAGTCAAATGTAATAACAGTTGGAAATTATCAAATATATTTAAAGTCAAATTTGTGCAATATTGATTTGTCCAATAGGTTGGTGCAACCCTTTTGTAGTAATTTACTGACCGGTCTGTAAATTATGTAATAACTTCAAATTGATGTATTTTACAGATTCCATGATTCCTTTATGCATATTTGCATATTGTAACCTTAATTTTTGTTGTTCATTACACAATTGAATAAGTAAAAACACTTCAGTCTATAAAATAAATGATTCTGAGTGATCTCAATAGATTTAATAAAAACTGGATTACTATTTAAAATTTCAAGTCAAATGTAATAACGGTTTAAAAATATAAAACATATTTAAGGTCAATATCCTTAATTGGTTTGTAAATCTAATTTTCTGTAATTTACTGACCGGTCTGTAATTTATGCAATAATTTTACTGACAGGTCTGTAAATAATAGTTTTCAAATGATGTATTTTTTGGCTTCCATGATTCCTTTATGCATATTTGCATAGTGCAACCCTAATTTTTTTTCTTAATAACACAACTAAATAAGTAGAAACCTTTTAGTCTGTAAAATAAACAATTCTGGATAATCCCGACAGATTTAATAAAAACTGGATCACTATTTAAAAATTCAAGTCAAATGTAATAATGGTGCAAAAATATCAAAAATTAAAAAATTACAAACTATTTAAAGTTGATATGTTTAAATTGTTTGAACAGCCCATTTTCAGCAATTTACTGACAGAGCAGTAATTTATGTGATTATTCACTGAGCAGTTTGTAAATTATGCAATAGTTTTTAAATTATGTATTTTTTGGATTCCATGATTTCTTTATGCATATTCGCATGGTATAAATACAATAATACCCAAATTTTTATTCTCAAAAATAAGAAAATAATATAAAACCCTTCAGGCTGTAAAATAGATGATTCTGGACAATAGCGACACTTTTTTTAAAGTAAAATTTTGGTTTTTTATTTTTTTATAGTTCATTGATCACTATGAAAAATTTTAAGTCAAAATTAATAACGATTTAAAAGTTATTCAAAAGTCAGTTCGCAAAAATATATAAATTAGTAAAAATCTTTGGTCTGTAAAATAGATAATTCTGGTCAATCTTGACAAATTTGAAAAAAAATTTTTGGAATTTTATTTCCTTATAATTGGTTGGTCACTATGGAAAATTTCAAGTCGAATGTATTATCGGTTCAAAAGTTATTCAAAAGTCAGTATGACCCCAAAAACATATAAATTAGTAAAAACTCTTGGTCTGTAAAATAGATGGTTCTGGTCAATCCCGACAGATTTTGAAAATTTTTTTTTTGGATTTTTATTTCCTTATAGTTGATTGATCACTATGGAAAATTCCAAGTCAAATGTATAATCAGTTCAAAAGTTATTCAAATGTCAATAATACTATCATTTTCGGTGCCATTTCGCCGCAAATTTCCATACTTAAGCCCTATACCTTTTGTCAAAAAATCACCCGTTTTTTGACTACAAAAAGTTTAATAACTTTTGATCCGCTTAACTTCAAAGGTCGAATGACCCCTCATTTTTTAAGTCAAACCAAGCTCTATATAATAACATATATATATGAATATTTAAATTATAAAAAAAATTGTGTGGACATGCTAACGAGGTATCTGTTCGTAAAGAAAATGAAGCTGGGCTTTTTCAAACTAATATTTTTTTTTTTTTTTTAATTTGCATTCACTCCCAACAAGGCTGCAAGCAACCACTATCAAGTTGGGAGTTACTAGGAAAAAAAAGAACAGAGTTATAGAGCAAGGAAACGGTTGACAGAAGACTTGAAAAGTTGAAGGTTGTATGAGTCAGGAAAACATGAAGATGGGAGAGAGTTCCAAAGGATTGAAGTGTGGGGGAAAAAACTAGATGAATAAAAGCTTTTAGAGCATGCAGGGACAGATACAGTAAACGAATGAGACTTAGCTGAATGACGAGTAAAACGAGAATGAATTTTAGTTGATGGAACTAGAGATGATAACTCCTTTGAGCAGTGACCATGATAGTATCTGTAGAAAAGAGAAAGAGATGCAACTTTACGACAATGGGAAAGAGGTTCAAGCTTAGCAGATAGTCCAGGTCCAACAATATTTACAATGCGTTTTTGGACCTTGTCAAGAAGAGAAAGTGAATCGTTAGAAGAACCAGCCCAAATATGACAACAGTATTCCATACAGGGACGAATAAGAGATTTGTAGAGGTAGAGAATGGAATCAGAAGTAAGAAAATGGCGAGCACGATAAAGAGAAGCAACCTTAGCAGAAGCTAATTTAGCAATCGATTGTATATATGGTTTCCATGAAAGGTCAGTAGTAACCAATAATCCAAGAAGACGTAAAGAGGACGACTCAGTAAGAGGATAGCCATTCATTAATACAGGAATGTTGACCATATTACGGTAGTTGTTTGCAGTAAGCAACTGGGTTTTTTAGAGTTGAAATTCACAAGCCACTGTGAACCCCAATCTATTACTGAAGTGAGATCGGATTCAAGATCAGCTGCTTGTTCTAGGCGATCGAAAAGAGAAGACTTTTTGTCAAGACAGGAGTATAAAGTTGAGTCATCAGCAAAAAGAGCTACTTTAGATGAAAGGTTGTCAGGAAGATCGTTTATGTAGATAAGAAACAAAACAGGGCCCAGGATGGAACCTTGGGGAACCCCAGAAGTTACTGGAAATAAAGAAGAGTGTTGACCTTCAAGGATGACTTTAATAAACCGGTTAGAAAGAAATGATTTGATAATCTCAAAAACTTTCCCAGAAACACCATATGAAGCAAGCTTATGGAGAAGACCACCATGCCAAACTTTGTCGAAAGCTTTAGATATGTCGAGAGCAATAGCCCTAGCCTCACCGCCTCCATCTAATGCACGATAAAATCTTTCAGTTACAGCAGTTAGCAAGTCGGCCGTAGAGCGAGAGTATCGAAAACCGTATTGATTGTCTGACAGTAGTTTATTTGACTCAAGATGAGATGTGAGGAATTTGTTGATCAAAGACTCAAAGACCTTGCTAATAACAGAAAGAAGACTTATCGGACGATAATTGGAGGGGTCAGAATTTTCTCCAGAGTTTTTGAATATTGGAACCACAGATGCCATTTTCCAACAAGCAGGAAAACAAGACTCAGTCAAACACTTGTTAAATAGTTTAGAGAGAATTGAAGAAAGTTCTGGAGAACAATTCTGCAAGACTGTGACAGGAATGTTGTCTGGACCACAAGCTGTAGACGAGTTTAATTGAGATATGACTTTAGCAACAGAAGCCGGAGTGATTTGAATGTCTAACAATGGGTCAACCTGTTTGACTGGAATGGAAGGAAGAGAATGTTCATAAGATTTAAGAGTGGAATTAGAAGAAAAGTTCTTTGCAAATAGTTCTGCCTTATCCTTGGGAGAGGTAATAAGATCAGTCCCATGAATGAGAGATGGAATGTTAGATCTACCCTTGTTAATAATGCTGTTGAAGATTTTCCAAAAGTCTTTAGAGCCTAACTTCTGTGATAAGATGCGAGATTTAGTGAACTGAGAGTAATGGAGTTTAGCATCAGAAAGCACCTTTTTACATCGATTTCTTGCAATAATAAATAGCCGTTTGTTCTCAAGAGAGTTGTTCTTTTGAAAAAGATGAAAAAAATGATTACGATTGGATATAGCAGCCGCACAAAAAGGAGAAAACCATGGAGTAGAATGAGGCTTGACTTGAAACCGACGCGAAGGAATAAAAGCTTCCATTCCAGCCTGAATCCAGGAGGTTATGTAGGAGGCGCATTTGTCAGCTGAGAGAGAAAAAACATCAGCCCAAGGACCATCACGAAGAAAATCACGAAAGGAATTCCAGTCAGCTTTAGGGTAGTAGTAGGTGGTTCGAGGATAAGGTGAGCCCAAAAAAGAAGTACGAGAAGAAAGATTTATAGAGATCATTGCATGGTCAGAACCACCTAAGGGAGAAAAGGGAGAAACTGAACATAAGCTAGGGTCAGAGACAAGACATAAGTCAAGGAGTGAAGGTAATTGATTAGGGTTGTCAGGAAAACGAGTCACAAAGTTAACTATCTGAATAAGAGATTGAGAAACGCAGAAGTTAAAGGCTTTAGTGCCAGCAGGATCAGTAGTGTTAGAGCCAAGCCATTCAGTGTGATGGGCATTAAAATCACCAACAACAACAATATTGGCAGAGGGGTAAAGAGAGAGGGCATGGTCAATTTGATCAGAGATAACATCTAAGAGAGTGCAATCATGGGAAGAAGGAGAACGATAAAGAACAAAAAGAAAGGTGATAGAGTGAAGAGGTGCTAGGCGAAAGCACATAAAAGAATGGTCAAAGGATTCGAACCTGATTTCACGACAAATAGGGGAATTAATGCGTATGTATACCCCTAAACCTAGCATGTGACTATTGGAGTCTTTACGAATCAAAGGATAGTACCCATCAACACTGACATCTGAAGAAGGAATTGCAGAATTTAAATTTGTTTCACTGAGTGCAAGCAAGTCTGGTGAATTTTGCAGGAGGTAAGACTCAACTGATGGAAAGTTGCTTCGTAGACCGCGAATATTTGTAAAAGATATATTAAAATATTTAGGTGGTGGGGATGGTTTTTTAGGTTTTAAATTTTTGGTTACTTTGGTCATGATTTGGGTTTAATAAGAACTTGACTCATTCATAGATAGAGCACAGCCTCCTAATCAATGAGCTATGCAGTTGTTTCTGTCCTGTTAATTAACCCTAAGCCGTGACATAGGGCTTCTTATGTGGCCTTGACAATGCACACCAAAAGCATTAACAGGGACACCATCCATGCGCAACATGGCACTGTTAATACTCTGATATTTTGCAGCTGTTGATGGAATCAGCCTTTCTGAGAGCTACCACAGAGTTCGGGAAACCTTACTACCAGTCGGCCTCAGAACCATTAAACTGAGTTTTAGAGCTGTACCCTCATATGGAGATAACAGGAAGAGTTGCATAGCCATTATCAAGGAGGCATAATCAAAATTCTATGAGTAAAGTCAAGGAGATCCAGCATTCATCATCCTAGGTAGGAAACAATGTAACACAGGTTACATCTACGCCAGCCTAATAGATGAAGAAGGGGTTCGAGGCTGGTTAGCAGAATTTTTCTGCTTACCCCTAAAGTCTTTGCCTAGGAGGCCTTCTACAAGACAGTAGCTGGATGCAGTTAACATCTGCCCAAGATGAGTATTTTTATCGAGACACCATCTCTAGCCTTTACTCAACCAAGAGCCCCAAGGCAGGGCTCATATACATCAGTTTTTTCCTATTGTTTTTCCAAATGTTTCGAAATTAGAAGTTGTGGCTAATTCTGGAATTGATTTTAGTATTATTCCTGAAGCTAAAATAAAATATGGATAGTATAAAATAAAGTATGGATAGTATAATAATAACGCAAAATTTGTTAAAGTAGATGATAAAATTTATCTTCATAGCATTCAATGTACTGGAAATCACATCAAAAAATGTGATCATTGTATTAATTTATGTAGAAATAGATCATTCACTAGTTGATTGGAAGCAATGGGTGTTGTAAGAGATGTTTTAGAAATTATCGAATTATCTGAAATTCGTGAAGCAGACTTAGAAGCACTTAAAAAATTTGTAAAGAGCTGTAAACTTAATCATGCACGGTGTAATGAAAAAAGAAAACTGTTAGCTGCAAAGGTCAGTTTAAAAATTGAAGGTATTACTTCACTATTAAATCTGAAAAAAGAACTTTTGGCGATTGGAATTACTGTTTCAGAAACAAATCATATTTTAAAATATGATTCCTTTTTCCAATCATTTCATAAACTTTACAAAGAAAATCCTAAACAAAATGGAACTCTACTACATGCAATGCAGTCTTGTCTAATTTGAAAAGCAAGTGGTAAGACGAATGAAAAATTTCAAATTGTGATGTTAGATTTTTTTTTAATGCTTCGAACATTTGGTAAATGTGTTTATAGATTTGTTGCTGCAAATCTCCCTTGTGTTTCCTTTAGACATATACAACGCATCACTGCAAAAACATCAAATAGTTTTATTTTTGATGTTTCTTTAGGTGGCCTTAACAAAAGATTAGATAAAATTTATGAAATAATGCCTTGTACTAATAAACTAATTGTGTCTGTATCTATGGATGCTACCAAAGTAATTCCAGCCTTTTTAACTTGTGTAAAGTTTAATTGTATTGTGGGAAAGGTTGCGCCAAATCATATACTAAAAATAAATGATGAAACACTTAATGGTATTGACAGTGCAACAGATCTAGCAACAGAAGTTAAAGCAGTTATAATGATTCACAACTGTCCTGAAGGAACAACACCAATTAAACTTCTATGTATTCATCCCCAAAGTACAAATGAAAGTAATTATACATTCAATAATCACATTTATGATGTTTTAACAAGACACTGAAATTTCGAAGTTGTTTCATTTTGCGCAGATGGTGTATCATACGAAAGTAAATGGATAACAAAGATTTTATTATCATTTCTTGATGAAAAAACAAAGGAAGTTGCTTTTATAGAAGATAATCATGTTGCAAAAGCCGTAAGAAATCAAATTTTGTCTGGGACCGAATTAAAAACAATTGAATCGTATCTGATTCAACCTGGAATATTTGCACACGCAAGTTTAAATATATCTAGAGATTTATATGAAGTTAAAGACTTTGCATCTGATGCCTTAGTGTTAGGAATTTGTGACTCTAAATTAATAAAAAAGATAATAGAAGCAGATTTTAACAGTCATGCAATTTCAAAGCAATCACAGTACATACTTTCTTTAACGTTAGTATTTCTCAGACTTTTTCTTATTTCAACAAATGCTGACGATATTGATTTTCAATTAAGAATTGCTTTTAAATGGTGCGCAATGATTTGGTTTTTATCAATTGAAGGTATTCACGTTATAACTTTAAAGAACATTGTTGCAAATGCAATAGGGTCTATCTTTTTGTACCCACAGGAGCGAATTAAATGCCCTAGATATTGTATTGAAGAACCTTGTGAGCATTATTTTGGTTGTACTAGACAATTTGAAAGAGAATTCACAATTCGTGGTTTTATTCAGTATGATGATAGAATAAATCAATTTTTTTCATCTGCTTTTAGATCTGCATTAAACACTGGGGGGAATTCGTCAAAAGGTTATGCCAGTACTTTAACTGGCTTTGTTGCATCTGTAACTGCAATTCTAGAAAAACAAAAAACAAAGAAAAAAGAAGTTATCCCTACATTGAATTTATCACCAAATCAAGAAAAGGTTTTATTTGACCAATTTTATCATCAATTATTTGCTAGTAAACTATCCAAAATAGTTTTTCCAATAATCAATGAGTTTTCAAATCAAATGAGTGTTTTGCTTAATACATGTGGAATTAAAAAAACTTTGACTTAAAAATTCTCTTTTAGATTTAAAGAGCTTCTATACTTCCTTTATAGAAAATAAAAATAGTCTGATAAAAGTAAACGTTAATCCCAACTTGGATAAGGCTTTAAATGCTGATAATGGCTATGACACTGATGTTCAAGAAAAATTGATAGAAATAATTAATAATAGTTTACAAGAAGCAATTTTAGAAATTGAAGTAATTAATAATGAACCAGAGAATTGAAGTAACTCATAATGAACCATAGAAACAATGTCGATGAGGTGTTGGTTGAGATTAACCAAAGCATCATTTCTTTTCAGAAAATGTTCACTCAAATATCCCTTAAAGACATTTGTGAAGAAGGGTTGGCTTCTATTTCTGAGCAAGCTCATGTATCGTTTAATAATCACCAAAAATCTAAATCATTATTAGAACGTTGGTATAGACCAAATTTAAAAAATAAGTCTAGCATGGAAAAATTTAATGTAAAAATAGGGAGTCTTTTTCAAGCAGAACTGAAAACATGGGTTGTCATGAGTATTTTTCGAAAAACATACAACAAATGGAGACCAACAGAAAGTTGTGAAGTTCCTGTTGATAAAAAAGGCTTAGTTTTAATACATTCTACTTTAGCAGAATATGGAGTCTTAACCGGTAGCTATATGCTACCATATCGAAATGTCGAAAACGAAGAGATAAAGGACAATCAAAAAAAGTATTTTATGAAAATTGATTGCTATGAAATAACTGAATGGCTTGCTGCTGATTAAACTTTTATTAGAATTAACTTTTGAAGTTTCCTTTTGGTTTATTTTAAAACTGTTTTTGGTACTCCATTTATAATTTTGCATTGTTTTGTGTATATATTTATTTCATAACTATGTATCAAAGAAAAATTGTTTTTTTTTTAAAAATGTTAAGTGGAAAAACGCAGTTCCCCACTGTACTGATCTATATTTATATATATATATATATATATATATATATATATATTTTTATAAATATTATATATATATTATATATATATATATATATATATATATATATATATATATATATATTTATATATATATTTATATATATAAATATAGGTCAATATATATATATATATATATATATATATATATATATATATATATATATATATATATATATATATATATATATATATATATATATATATATATATATATATATATATATATATATATATATATATATATATATATATATATGTATATATATATATATATATATATATATATATATATATATATATATATATATATATATATATATATATATATATATATATATATATATATATATATAATAGGGTGTTCCAAAAAACAATTTAAAAAAAAAATAATCTGCTCCCACCCTCTAAATGTGTTCTATATAAGGGGCCATCCATAAAGTACGTACGCAGGGATGGGGAGGGGGTTTGCCAAAAGCGTAAAAGCGCAAACAAGGAGAAGGGGGAGGCGTATTAAAGACAGTGACTACGTACGCGGTTTGACTATCTCTCCTAAACATGATTTTATTTTTTTTAAAACATTGAACTTCACGAGTGTAACAAATCAAAATAGTGTTTTTTTTTCTGACCAGTGTTTTTTTTTAGCTTTAGAAAAAAAAAACGAGTTAATTTTGAAAAAAAACAATGCGTACGTACGCGGAGAGGGGGTCTTTGAAAGCGTACAGGTTTGTAAAAGGGGGAGAGGGTTTTAAATCAGTGATTTTACTGAGTACGTACTTTATGGATGCCCCCTAATATAAAAACACTAGATTTAACATTTTTTGCCGAACCTTGCTTTGAAAAATGGCCCTCTACTCAAAATAGGTTGCCAACCATTAGTTTGACATAATGTTGCGTCTAACCTATCGTTGCGTCTGTTACACAAATTTGAAGTTTTAAAGGCTATTACTGAATATTTAGTATTCTTCTAACAATATCTTCTAGAGCAAAAGCTTTCCAAAATAAAAACACTATAAAACTTACAGTCTTATAGCTTTAAACTTATTGTTAACAATATAATATAAATGTTAACACTATAAAAAGCTTTTAATTTTTTTTTAACTTTAAAAAACTTTATAACTTTAAACTGACTGTTATCAACTTGAATGTATACGGGCAAATCCGATTTTAATTATAGCATGTTAACAAAAAGGTTATTAAGAATAAAACCTTTTTTAAAACTTTTTTTATTTTTTTTTCCTTTATAAAATTATTTAAAATCTAATATATATTTTTCAGTATTTTTAGCTTCTTATTAAATCCAGCTTCTTATTAAATGTTTCACTATATTTTGTTCAATAAATATGCGGAGAACTACCGTACGCCTCAATTTTTTCATTGCTTCTTTGCGGTCGTGCGGGTCTTTAAAAAAATCTGAAGGTCTTCCGTTTTCGCTACGCGGTCGTGCGGGTCTAAATGTAAGCTCAGAAGGCCTTCAGATACCCTTACGCATATAGATGTCACCCCTCCTCTAATAGCTCATCAACTAACATTACCATAAACTCGTTTCAGCTACTATCGACGCCCTTATTAGTAAATAACAATAATAAAGGCCATTGACAACTATAGACTATAGTTGTCAATGGCCTTTATTATTGTCATTAACAAGTGCGTTTTGTGGATCTAAAAATAAACTATATTTTATTGTTTTGAGAGATATAAGTTTATGATTTTCAGATTCAGCAGGTTTTAAACTCCTTTGGTACCAAGTTTTAGCTTTGCAAAATTACTACAAGTTTGTTAAAAAGGTAATGGTAAATTGACATATTTCCGGCATTATCCCCCCTCTTTTTTCAGTCAAAAAATAACTAACTTCAAGTTGCTGTAAATCTTAAAGGGTTAAGAATTTTTTGAAAAAATTTTGCAGTCTTTCCTAACTTATATCTTTAAATATTAGTGCCAAATTTCAACGAATTTGGTGATGCAGGGTACAACCCCTTGTTTTTTGAGAAATTTTTACCCAGTTAGATTTTTTCTAGAACTATAGTATAGTACTGGAAAAAATCTGACTGATGAAAAAAAGTTTTGGTTTTCATTATTTTAAATATTAAACATATATCTACTTTGCGAACCAATTTTTATTTGGCCTTATGTTTTATCAAGGAGTTGTTGATGTTTTAGTTTTTCAATTTTTCTAAAGATATTTTGCAAAAAAAAAAAAAAAATTTGCAAATATATTTTGAATACAAATACAATTATTTTTGTTTTGTAATAACTTTGTAAAAAATTTACAAAGTTATTACAAAACATAGTTGAACATTTTATAAATTTGTTTCTTTTTACTTTTATTACTGTAATGAATAAGTAAAAAGAAACAAATTTATAAAATGTTCAACTATCTTTTGTAATAACTTTGTAAATTTTTGTAATGATTACATAATAATAATGTCATTTTCAATACATAATATCATGTCATTAAATTTAACAATATTATGTAACTTTTGTTGTTGATTGTTTTATTATCATCAATAAAAAAGTAATAAAATGATATAATAATGTCTAATTAACATAATCATGTCAAGTTACATAACTAAATAAAATTATATTTAGTTATCTTTTACTTTTACACAACTTTTTGTAAGTAGTTAATGGAGAATTTACAATAATTAGTAGATAGTTAGGCATTTAAAATATGTCTATTAAACTAATAGCTACTCGTTCAAGCAATATGTTCTTTATAAATACATATTGATATGATATTGTTTGTTTTCAAGTGTACTTTTCTTGTTAGGGACATAAAGATTATTTAAGATTTCTTGTATTTAGTGTTTAGACAGAGATTCCTCATTATATTTTTATATGGATAACAAAACTAATTGCTGCTTTGTAAATAATTATGGAGCTTGTTATAAACAATCATATACTCAAAAAAGAAATCTGATTGAAGATATTGACAGCAATGATTGTAAGCTACTTGAAAAACAAAGAAATCTGAAACAAGAACAAATTACTAATATATGCACACACCATCATAATATGTTAGTTGTAAGATATGAGGGTAATCAGAAAAAATGCTGTAACCCATTTATATATTTATATTTCATTAGGTAATATCATTATTAATATATTTATATAAGTTTTTTTGGTAATAAGATTTGTTCAATGTTTCATAATTATTAATATAACAAATTGTATAGTAATATAATTACATAATATATAAAATTAATGTTATTTAAACAATGTAATTAATTTCTTTTTAAGCATCTCTACGTGTGATTACAATGCATACTGTGTTAGAAGCAGAAACCATAGGTTTAAATCTAATACCTAGAAAAAAACTGTGTCCGGCCTGTCGAAGTAAAGTTATGACATGTTTATCAAAAAGTATAAGTGAAAATAAAAATGATGAAGATTTTGATATTGTTAATGAAAGATCCATTCAAATTAAAAAAGAAAGTGTAGATACACACTTTGCATCTGCCGGAGTATCTCCAATTAAGGTCAAAGGATTGCACAATTCAGGTAAAATCAGAGAAGGTAAACGAAAATTGACAGCATTAACAACCTCCATTAAAAAAAAGGTAGCCATTTCTTTTAATATATCAGAAGAAAGTTTTGAAGAACAGTCACGTTTTAATAATGAGTATATGAAAAAAGCAAACTTGTTTGATAACATGATGGTATTGTTAACTAACAAAATTGCAGAGTCTACATCAACATCAAAAAAAGTACAACTTGCGACACTTGCACCAACAGACTGGTCAATAAAAAAGGTATCTGAAACATTGCATGTAACAAACTATGTAGCTCGAACTGCACGTAAGTTAACATTAGAAAAAGGTATTTTAACCATGCCTAATCCTAAATTAGGAAAAGCTCTTCCTGATGTAACAGTTCAACTGGTCAAGACCTTTTACGAAAACGATGAACAAAGCCGTATAATCCCTGGTAAAAAGGACTATGTAAGCATAAAGAAAAATGTCCACATGCAAAAACGTTTGCTCTTATGTAATTTAAAGGAATTTTTTGTTGCCTTTAAAACCAAAAACCCAGAAATAAAAATAGGATTTTCAAGGTTTTGCACCTTGCGACCTAAATGGTGTATTACTGTTGGTGCCTCAGGAACACATTCTGTATGCGCCTGTGCTATTCATCAGAATTTGAAACTGCTTTTACATCCTCTTGGTGTGACATACAAAGAATTGTTACCTTATATTGACTGTGATATAACTAATAAAGACTGTATGATGAGGAAATGTGAAAAATGCCCAGCAACTATGAATGCATTGATTGAAAAACTTTATGATATACTTGGAGAAATTGAAGATGATGATGAGATTGAACTTGATCAATGGACAACAACAGATAGGTCAAACTTGGCACATAATAAAGAGCCAGTGTTTGAATACATTGAACTAGTATGTAGCATGGGCGCCCGCAAGGGGGGGGCAAGAGGGGGCACTTGCCATCTTCCCCTCCCCCCCTCCTTCCCCCTCTCTCTATTTTCTAAATATAGAAAAAAAATTTCTTGTTTGTAACGTTCTTCATGCCATAAAGTTTGTTACTAAATTTTTCTGTAAAAAATATCTTTTAGTGATACTTCGTTACAGTTTCGGAAAAAACCTAATTAAGTTTTTTCAGAAATAATTAATTGCTTAATAATATGAAAAACACGATATTTTTCAATCTTAGCATGTTTCGTAGTTTACACTCTACATTTTCAAAAGATAAAATTACAATTAAAACTCTGGAATATAAAATCAAAATTTGAAGACATTACAGAGATCTGTAATTTTATATTGCAGAATTTTAATTGTAATTTTATCTTTTGAAAATGTTGTGTGTAAATTACGAAACATGTTAAAATTGAAAAAAAAATTTCAATCTTAACATGTTTTTCTTACAAATAATTTCACATTTATTGCTATTGCATTGCTCAAGTAATTAATTACTTATAATTAATAAAAGTAATTAATTACTTGCTTATACGGTTTCAGTAAAATATAGTCTCAGTTTTATTTAGAGAAAAAAAAAAATTGCTCAACACTTCAAAACTGTTTCAGTATAGTTAAAGTAAAAATATTGTGAAGATAATAATAATTTTAATACATAAATTTTTGATACAGAAACTTCAAAATTTTAAACATTTATTTTTCTAGTGGCTTATCTTACCCAAAAGATAACGCGTTAGGTGGTAATAACTTGAAATTTACAATTATATGAGTAATAATTTTTTAAAAACTAAATTTGTGTTATGTAAAATCTTAAGCAAAAAAGTTATTTAAAAAAAAACTTTGATGGTACTCAGCGTGAGAGAGTTTTTTTCAAACTGTTAACAACGTTTTTTCAAACTATTAACAACGTGAAATAGAAGCGTAAATTTTGTATTCTAAAAGTCGATTTTTTTAGAAGCACAAGGGATTGTGGAATTGATATCGGACAAACATTGCACAGAAACAATAGATTTTTTTAAAACGCAAGTCGTTGTGGGATCGATATTTGGACAGACAATTTGACCTTTCCAAAACTGTACACGTTGTTCGCACTTTAGTTGTTTACTTTAATAGTGAGTTTTCTTTTCAAAACGGTAAAGAATTCTTTAAAAATTACTGTATTAAAGTAAGTAAATATTTTTTTCACTTTTTAATTTTTAGAATTGAAGAGTGTTTTTCTAAAAGGAGCTAAGTAACATTTTTATTGTTTTGAAAAAAATAAAAATAAAAAGTTATCAGCCGAAGTATTTTTTGAACACCAATAGTTTTGTAATCGTAAATAAAAATGATGAAAAATGTTTTTATTCATACTAACATAGTTAGGTTTGTACCTTTTTCAATAAAAAATCCGAATGTTAAAAAACTCAATTTTAGAAAAAATGGAATCCCTTTTAGAAATGCGCTCTTTAATTTCTGGTTTCTTTTTCAGAACTTTTTATCTTCACATGAAAAAGTATGCTTTTAATGTAATGAAAATTTATTGTAAATCCTTCTTTTTTTTTACTTTTAGGTGCCATGGATATTCGGAAATTTTTAAAACCTGTCAGACAGCAGTCGACACCTGATAAAGAAACAACTTCAACTAATAACTGCAAAAAACCGAAAACGGATAATGTTGCTTGTTTATCATTATCGACAACACCCAAACCAGAAACTGAAAAACTTGAAAGTGGAGGTTCTAGATTAGAATATGACATTGGACTTTATGTAAAATGTTCTGCAAAAATACCTATTGATTTTAAGTATCGCTTGCTAACTGATCCCTACAAGCCTCATTCGTCCTACGATTTTAAAGGGGACATTTCTGTAATCGGAAAACGTTGTTTCAGGAATTCTTGGCTATCTCAGTATACTCCATGGTTATCATATTCACCTAAATTAAAAGGTGCTTTTTACGTATTTTGTGTTTTATTTCTACAACCAGTTCAAAGAGGATTTCAAGGTGCCTTCATTACTTATCCTTTCACAAAGTATAAACATTTTAATAAATGTGCCAAAAACCATATCAGCTCAGCATGGCATCGTGGAGCTCAACAAGATGCTGAACACTTTGCATTAACAATACGAGATCCAAATAAAAATATTTGCCAGATAGATAATTCAGTAAAACGAGTTATTGAAGAAAACAAAAAGATGTATCCTATTATCTCTACGATCCTATTTTGCGGAACAAATGATTTGGCATTACGTGGGAAAAATAGTAATAAAAGAAATGACCAACAACTTTATGAGTATAGGATTAAGGGAGGAGACAGTATTTTAAAAAACCACTTTGATACAGCTGCTGCAAATGCACGTTACACATCACATCGAACACAAAATGATTTAATCAACTTTTCTAAACAAGCTCTGCGAGAAGACATTGTAAAAGCTGCCAACAATGCTGTTGGATTCTCGATCATTGTCGATGAAACAGCAGATATTTCAGGAACTGAACAGTTATCACTAGGAGTGCGGTTTGTTGATACATTTAGTGAGAAAGCTATCATTCGTGAAGAATTTCTTGGATTTCTACCGCTAAAAGATATGGACGCTGTCACAATATCTGATTGTATTATTCAAAGTTGCAAAACATTTGGTCTTCTCTTTAATAATCTGCTGGGTCAAGGTTATGATGGGTGCTCCACGATGGCTGGAAAAGAAAACGGTGTTCAGACAAAAATTCAAAGGATTTACCCTAAAGCTGTCTTTGTTCACTGTGCCTCACATAGACTCAATCTTGTAGTAAATGATCTAAATGATGTTGCAGTTATACAAAATACTATTAGAACTATTAAAGCAATTATTTCGTTTTTTCGTGAAAGTCGAAAGAGGAGATCTTCTGTTCCAAATATTCCCCTTCTATGTGAGACAAGATGGACAAGCAAGTATAAAAGTATTCGAATTTTTTGTAGTAAATTTGAAGATATTTTTTTCCAACTGGGAGAATTTTCAATGCATGCAAATGGATGTACTCGACAAGTTGCACATCAGCTTTATTGTTCATCAAAGTCCATCACATTTATATTTTGTCTCCATATCATTTCGCAGTACTCTGCCATACTTAAACCAGTTACTCAGGCTCTTCAAGCTGTTCAAGTTGATCTTCCAGAAGTCCAACTGCAAGTTCAAAAATTACTTAATGTTGTAAAACTTCACAGAGGTGAGTCCAATATTTATTTCAAGGATATTTTTGAGAAAACAGCACAGAAGATGAATATTGAGCTGATAATTCCAAGACGGAAAAAGTGCGGAAAACAAAAGTATCGAAGTAATCCGGGAACCATAAGTGTTGAAGAGTTTTTTAGACAAGCGATTTATATTTCATACTTAGATTCTCTAATCGGCTCTTTGGAGAGTCGATTTCGTGAAGCCAATAGTGCACAATTTAACTTAGTATTTCTTCATCCGTCTAAGTTGTGCCAACTGAGTCGTCAACACTTTAAAGAAAAAATTTCTACGATTAATAAAGTATACAACATTGATAATTTTGAAACTGAAGCCTTGAGTTGGTTTGATTTTCGGAATGCGCAAGACTACAAAAGTAGCCTAGATTTTATCGATTTACTACCTTTCACACAATTTTATCCCAGTATCAGGTATGCTTTATTAGTTTATTTTGTTAACTTTACCAGCAACAACATGTACGGTGGAGCGATCGTTTAGCACATTGCGTCGTGTCAAAACATGGCTTAGGTCAACTATGTCAAATGACCGTCTATCTGGTTTGTGCATTTTAGGCGCACACAGAGACAAAATAAACTGTAACAAAAAAGACTTTATAGATAAAATTACAGGTATGTTTGGTATTGATAACAGACGACTCCAGTTCCTGTTTAAAGAATAAATTTGACTTTAAATAAATGTTGTAAGCTTTTTTTATGTACTACCTTCACGTCTGAATACCATAACAAAACGCTCAGTAAACTACAGCTAAATTATAAATTTTTTGCTTTTATTTGATATGCTTATCAATGCTCTATTACTTATAATAAAAATCTTTTATTGCTACTATATTTTGTATATTTATATAGTATCAATTGAAAAAAACTTTATATGGAGGCTCTGTGCAAAGATTACAATGACGTATCTTCATCTTTTTTGGAGCCAATGTCTGTTTAATTCCTTACATTTAATAAAGATCAATAAAAAAAAATGTGAATATTTTATACACAAAAACGGCGCTGACAAGTTTAAATTGTCTTCTTTTTTCCACAGTCATATAATTTTTTTCTTCTCTTTATTTTATATCTTACATATCTTGGTTTTTACATAATAGATAACAGTGTTTTGCCCCCCCCCTTAGAAAATTTTCTGCGGGCGCCTATGGTATGTAGAAAACTGGAAAAACTTGCACCACATTCGTATTTAGCAAAGAGTCAAGCATTATACCTGAGATCAAGAAAAGAAGATACGAATGAGGTAACAGCATTATTTCTGGGTTATTTTTCAGAAAACTATAAATTTGTAGTTCAGGATAAAGTGCAAAGCTGGACAATTTGGACAATCTTGACATTGGACAAATTTACAATGTACACTTCATCCAGTGATTATTTATTTAAAAAAAAAAAGGCATTCTCAATCACAAATCCTATTGTATTATTTCGGATGATATGATCCATGATGTGAACACGGTTTATAAAATTATTGAGGTTGTTTGCAATGATATAAAAACAAATTTGCCTCAAATAAAAAATATTGAATACTTTTGAGATGGGTGTGCAGGTCAATATAAGAATTGCAATAATATGTTAAATCTTTGTTTCCATTGTGAAGATTTTGGTTTTACTGCTAAATGGAAATTTTTTGCAACTAGTCACAGTAAGCAACCTTGTGATGGGATAGGTGGTACAGTCAAACGTCTGGCAACACTAGCAAGTTTGCAAAGAGATATGGGTAATCATATTTTATCTCCACAAACAATGTATAAATATTGCAATGAAAACATTGAAGGCATAAATTTCATATATATTTCATCAGAAGATTTAACTTTGGTGAGAACCGCTCTTAAAGATCGATTGGATACTGATAATACAATACCTGGAACACGTAGTTACCATCAGTTTGTACCACTTGGCCATCAAAAGGTAAATTATTATTTTTTAATTATACCTTTTACCATATTTTAAAATACACGCATAACTTTTATTGATAAACTCAAATAGATATTAGATTTTTGCAGAACCATTATCAAAAATATTTGTATTTTATTTCTTCTGCATTTGCTATCTATGCATTTAATAAAACATGTTTGATAAGTAAAATGGAATAATTGCATATGTTACTATTTTGTTTAAGTAGGCACTAAGCTATGCAGTGTTGATGAAGAATTTGCTTTAATTCATGACTTTGGAAATATCCAGATAACAACTGTAAACCTAGTACCAGGTGATTATGCCTGTGTTTCCTATAAACAAAATTGGTGGATAGGAGTCATTGAAGATATTAATTTAGAAGAAAAAGATATGCTTGTAAAATTTATGTGTCCTAATGGTCCTGCACGGTCGTTTAAATGGCCACCAAAGGAAAGCCAATGCTGGATTCCTGATGTCCACGTTATTTGTAAAGTTGAGGTACCGATAACAAAAACAGGACTTTGCTACTGTTTAGCCAAAGAGGACTAAAAACAATTATTTTCCTAAGGAAGAAGAGATTTTTATATTTTTGAGTCTATTATGTCTTATCCATTCTTTTTTTAAATATTATGTTTTGTGAACCAACTTGTAAATAATGTAAATGTAAAGCATATATAAAATCACTAAAGTTTAGTATTTTAAAAAAAAAAATTTATATACGTTTAAATTTTGTTGTAAATATCATATGAAAATGAAAAAGATAATAAAGTCACTAAATTTTTAGTTTCTAATTTGATTGATTGGTAAAAGGTAGGGTTATATTAAGTGTCTAATTTGAAAAATATTAAAAAATTTTGTGTCTATATCAAACATCAATAATTCCTCAAGTAAATATAAGGCCAAAACAAAATTGGTTCGAAAAGTAGGTGTTGATCTTATTTTTAAGAAAATCGAAATTAAATTTTTTTATATCAGTCAGATTTTTTTTATAGCTATAATTGTCAATGCCCTTTTTTCTTGGCGTTATAAAGTGTTTTTTATGGATCTTAAAATAAGCTACATTCCCTTGTTTTGACATATAAAAAACTATATTTTTCGGATTTAACAGGTTTTAAACTCTTTTGGTACAAAGTTTCAGAATTGTGGCATCACTACAAGCACCATATTAAGGTGAAAGTAAACGGAATGATTTTCGGCACTTTTCCCACTTCAGTTTTTAGTCAGAATCAAGGAAACTTCAAATTGCTGTAAATTATAAACGGTAAGGAATTTTATGAAAAAAAATTACAATCTTTCCTAACATTTTCAAAAATTTTGGTGATATAGGGTGTAGATTTGTGTTTTTTTGTGTTTTTTGAGAAATTTTTACCCTACAGCTTGCACCAAATTTATTGAAGCAGTTAGTTTTTATTAAAGAAAACAAACAACAAAAAAACATTTTTTTTCAATAATTTTTTTCAAAACGATTCGAATTGAATTAAAATATTTATTATTTAATTTCTTGAAAAATCTTAACAATATTTTTAACTTTTAATTTTTTTTATTTTTTATTTGTTCTCTATTACAATGTTTAAGATACAAATAGAAATAAACAAGAGAAAAATTACTTGTGAAGATATCGTAAAAATAAATAAAAAAAATAATAATGAAAAAATAAAGAACGCGTATACTCAAAGATGACCATCAGGTCTTGTCACAGAGAACCGCTGATGAAGAACTTGAAACTTAAACTTTATATAAACTATAAAAGTCGTTATACAAATAAATTAAATCGTGAAGATTAAAAAGAAAGCAAAAGACCATCAAAGTCTTCATCGAGAATCGCTCGTAAATTTAAAAATCTCATAAAATTCAAATGCATACATACATGGTCAAGTGTATAAAGCACAAAAAAAAATTAAGTGCATTTATATACATATTCAGTTGCATCACTTCATAAAAAATAAAAAAAGTAAATAAATTATTCAATGTTTAAAAATACAAAAATATATCATTAACAGATAAAATGATTTTTTCAAGCTTTTTTTCTGAATGAGAGGTAACTCCATTCCAAAGAAAAATCAAAATGTTTTAATATTATTTTATTCCAAAGAGAAACCCTACGAAATGAAATGCTTGATTTTCCAAAATTAGTTTGAAAGAATGGTTGACGAATTAAATTATTATTTCTTAAGTTGTATTTATTTTTATCGTTTTTTAAGGTATATAAGTTATTGAAAGAAACTGGTTTGGAGCTAGTTTTACATTTGTACAAAAAACAAAGAATATTAAAAAAATTTAGCAGATATATTTCAAGAATATTAACAAAGAATATTAAAAACATTTAGCCGTTATATATCAAGAACTTTCATTTCAAATAAGAGAAACTTATAACCCCCCCCCCCCCCTCGTATATATATATATATATATATATATAATATATATATATATATATATATATATATATATATATATATATATATTACACCCCCACACCCCCCTATCGCGCCAGCCTTGTCTGAAAATCGCCCCCACCTTACTAGATCGTTTGCATCCCCCAAATCGAAAAAAAATTTTAAATCGCTTTCCTCACGACATGGTCTGGATATGCCCTTGGGTGCAAGTTGCCAACTTGTATAATATAGTTTAAAAACTTAATCAATTCAATAAAGTATTGTAAAGTTAACTATATGACTTTTTCAGTGGTGGAAAAAATCAACATATCCTCAGGATTTTAAAACTATGAAAAAAATTTACAAAAATATTCGATTCAATATTTTTTTATTATGTTTTATACTTGTAAAGTAACTTAACTACTATTACAAAATAAGCTTCATTTTATAACAATCAACTTTATTGTTAATAAAAATAAAGTTTATTGTTAATAACAATAAACTTTATTGTTACAAAATGATGCTTTTTAATAGTAGTTGAGTAACTTCACAAGTTTAAAACATAATAAAAAAATATCATGTTGATTTCTTCTACCACTGAAAAAGTAATATAGACAACTTTACAATACTTTGTTGAAATTGATGATTACATACTAACAATTTTTAGTTCTGTTACTTCACACACTTTTATTACACTTATAGAAAGTTTGAAAAAGCTCTAACTTTAATAAACACTACGTTTTTAAGTAGTCACTAAGTTGTTTCTCTGCTATTTTACATGAAAGATTGTAGGATGCATATGATATAAATGAAAAAAAGTCAAAAAGAACATACACCTTTCTTACAATGTAGAACAGTGGGTTCCCTGGAAGTTTTTTCATTTTTCATTTTGTCTAAATAGATACATACATACACAACCGAAAATCATTTTCATAATATATTTTTATTCTAGAAAAATAGAAACTCTCGAATGACGATAATACAAAAAGATTTTTAAAAAACATCATACAAAGATAATCTTCAGAACTATAAAATATAAATTCTACGTTATTTGTTACTTTGATTGATTTTTTGAATAAGACTTGTGAAACTTTTGTAGATTTTAATTTTCCAAGTTGATGCAATCTTTTTTTGCAGTTAGCAAGTAACTTAACCAGAGTAAAGATATGGTTTTCAAAAAACTTATTTAGATTTATATAAATCGTAAAGGAATAAAAATTACAAGTTATTAAAAATTACAAGTTATTGATTCAACTTACATTTATCAGTTGGATGCTGATAAATAATGGTAAATTAATAATAAATCTGGTAAAATACTATACAATAAAACAACAGAGAAACCAAAAAAAATGCAGGTATATTTATTAATGCTTGTAATAAAATACAATTATTTGAAGTGGATTTATTTATGTAAAAGTTAATAAATAAATGAAAAGGATAGAAAAGATTAAGTTTAGTCCAACATTATTTGATAGCATCAGCAACACTGGAACTAAATACTTGAGATGCAAGGTTAAATTATTTTTCTGTTGCCTCTAATCTATATGTTGAGATTAAAGTTTATTACCAAGTTTCAGACCTTCTCCATCTCTAAGCTTTTGTAAATAATTAATGTATTTCCAGCATATTTGTTTCTTCTCAGAATCAAACAAAATATCTTTTTCTACTAATGTGTTTCTCATCAGCTTTAGCATATGACATGCAAAAAAAAAAAAAAAAAAAAAGTATTTGCTATGAGTGGATGTGGAAATGAATGTATCATATTTGTTACTTTTAAAGAAATTCCAAATTTTAATAGCATACTAAAATGGGCCATCACAAGTATTTAATATAACTTTGACTCCATCATGAGACAAACGTTAAATACAGACTCTAAAGAGATAAGCTCTTTCATTTCCAGTGAAACTATTAAAGAAAAAATTAAAAAAAATTATAAATATATAAACATAAATAAAGTTGATAAAATCAAAATAAATATATATACATTTACTATATGCGGTAAACTATTTACTATATACTGCCTAAGGAACCTTTGTGTTGTGTTACACTCACATTGCCCTACTAATGATTCATACAACAATGCGTCAGCTGTTTTCCTTGCAAATATGTTACAAGCCCAGTGGCGGATTTAGTATTTCTATAAAACATAAATTTTATTTGCAAAACAGTTGATTGGTGTTTTAAAAAATAAGTTTGTAGATATGAGAAACGATGAAGCTTTTAAAGTTCTACATATAGCAGTCAAATTATTTATTAGTGAAAAATTTGCCGAACTAGATGTAGAAACTGAATTTAAAGAAACCCATCTTTCTTTAAATTTAGTTAACCTAACATCATGCCAAAAAGAAATGTGAATTTTTTTCTAAATGCTAACTTTTGCAATATGTCAAGTTAAATACATTTTTAAATGACCGAACTATTTCAATAATACTAAATATTTCTTGTTTTATAAAAGATAATTGTTTACTAAAATAAACAAAAGAAACAAAAAAAAACTAGGTTGTTTAGTGTCTTTTATGTATGTAATATCTATAATAAAAGTCACATAAAAGCACTTATAGAGTGTTTTAGTCATGAAAATAATTTCTGGTGTTTAAAATACCACACCCAACCCCGGTCGCCCCCTATTCATTGACTTGGCCCTCTTAACCTCTCCCCTCCCCCCCTCCCCCCGCAACTCTAAACCTCAATCCGCCATTGTACAAGCCTAAGGCATTTTGCAGCGGGTAATTAAGAATGAAAAGCTGCATACTGATACACATTTGTACCAAATAATATATATATATATATATATATATATATATATATATATATATATATATATATATATATATATATATATATATATATATATATATATATATATATATATATATATATAATTATTTAATATAATATTACTGTTTATATTAATATTTAATATAATATTGCTGCTTATATTAATAATTAATGTAATATTATATATTTTATAATTTTATTAGTTTAATAAAATTTTTAATAATTAAAGAGATCTGTGTTCATTATAAACTCATAAAAAGTTCTTGATAATTTTCTTTTAACAGCAAACTCCTCATCGGAACTTCCTGAACTACCACTTCTTAAACCCCTAGTTTTTTTCCTGATACTATGTCTAATTTAAAACAATTAGTAGAAAAGCTCTTGAAAAAAATTTGGGGCTTTCCAATATGGCGATTTTGGCGTCAAAAAATTAGAAATTTTGTTCGGAATTGCGCTATCCAGTTATTATAGAGATCACCTGTATATAAAATAAAAAATACAATCAAAGTTAGGACAGTTTGATTCTATTTTTTGACTGGTTTGGTATTGGTTGTTTTTTGTCAAATTGTAGAAACATCCCTATAAGTTTTAATCGAAGCCATCTTTACAGTAAAAAGGTACTTAAATTTACTTAGAAAATAGTATCTTGTTGAAAAGAAAACAGTATCTGGTAACTCGACCCATTTATTGCAATCTCTTAATGTTGCATTTTATGGATCTCTTGAAAAATATTGGAAAAAACCTTTTGATTAAAAAAAAGCACAGGCAATTACAAAAACTAAATTTCCTTTGTTTTTTATTTACTTATAATCATTATATTTGTCAAATCAAAAGGTAATCAATAACTTAATGAGTAGCGGATTAAGACTTCTTGGGGCCCGGGGCTATTTTTGTTTTTGGAGGCCTTTTTATGGGCCAGAGCCTAAAAATGACTGAAAAAAAAGGTCCTCTAAAATTTTTTTTGGGCCCTAAATTTACGGGGCCTGAGACTATTGTACCCCTTAGCCCCCCTTGATCCAGCACTGATTATAGTAGTTTTGAAAGAAATATGGGATTTACCCATTAGATATAAATATAATCTTCAATCATTTGCCAGATGGTAGTAATAGCGTTAGTACGCCGAGCAGTAATTAATGTACTTTAACACTTTTTTCATGTTGATGAAAAGGAAAAACCAGGCTCAAAGGGGAAAAAAATTAATTAAAAATATTGCTTTTATAATTTTTTCGCTAAATGTAAAGATGTTCCACTTGCATAGTTTGTAAGTGAAACTGATGCAAATGAGACTTTTTTATGACCCATTTAAACAAAATAAAATACTAAATGGGTGTTTGTTATGAAATAATATTTTGTTACTTTAGCAATAATAATTGACTGTGAAACTAGACGTTTTCGAATAGGTTTTGCTTTAACAAAGAACGCATTCAAAGTTACCCCATTTGTGGGGTAACTTTAAATGACTATTTAAATTAATATTATACAAAATCCTATTATTTAAATTTTATTTTGAATTTGAATTAAGTAAAAGTCAATCTCAGTCCCTATATTCATTTTGTTAAATTTTGAATATTGTCAATAGTGAAGGAAGAGCAAGTAAAAATATCTCAAAAGCGTTCAAAGTAACCCCGGTTTACGGTACTCAAAGGTTATATTATATTATTGTTCTAACAAATTTTTGTTTCAGCAATAACATAATATAACCTTTAAGTATTCCTTTATAAAATAATATTAAAAAGTATACATGTTTTCATTACAAATTGTTTTTAAACAAATAATAATATTACTAATAAATAATCATCAACCAGTTCGTAGTTTATTTTCCCCAATTTATCCGTTCCGTAACATAACCGCAAACTGCTCCTCTAGCTTCATATACGCTTATTCCATCAGGATTTCTTTTCATCAAACAGCGTCCTTCAGTCCAAGTAAAGTGAGTGCAATGCTTGTTAGCGATGCATACGCCTCCACATTGTTCAGCCAAACTTGGCTTTTCACCGATGTCAAACCAAGTAAAGTCACAGTTTTGATCCCACATAACAAGACCGTTTTCCCCGATCTTCCAATCGATCTGCCAACCTGCAACAGATGTCGATAACAAAGAGAGGACGACAAGTTGAAGTAACATTTCCATTGTGTTAAACCAAAGGACGAAGTGATGTTTATAAACTTGGAGCAACGAAGTTAGTTTTAAGATATCGTTATCAATTTTCTCAATATTTTCAAACTATTTATACTGAATTTTAATTTTGTCACTTGACTAAAAATAGACTTAATAGTTTCGTTTTTAATTAATTTCGTCGTTTAAAAATAAATTTAATTTATATTAAAGTAGTTTCTAGGCTTTTTTGAATTCATGTCTTATAATTAGTAATTTAATGTGCTTGCTGTTTAATGCGATTGTTTTGACGATTAGGGTTCTCCTGGGTATTTTATTGAAGTCAAATTTTACTGGCATTTAATATTTTATTTTTAATAAAGTACAAAAAGAAAAAAGGAAAGCATTCCAAAAAGAATAAATCTCAAAAGACGTATCTGCCGCTATAATTTCTGTTAATTACATTTTTAATTGGCTATTATTAGTCAGCGGAGAGTACTTAGCAATAATCAATCAAAAAGAATAAAATAAATTATTTCTTAAAGAAAGTGCTTATACTTTTTAAATAAGTGCGCTAAAATAAAAATGTAACGTAATAAGGTAACGTAATTAAAAAAGTAAATAACTTAAAAATGTTATTTAATTTTGTTATTATATAGTTGTAAAACTTCAAAACAGCATCGTACGAACGTAAAATACAACTATAAAATTTAAAAACGTAATATACAAATATAAAATTTAAAAATCATAAGGAGGCACAAAGACAACGTCAACAAAAATTGTTTTTTTTTTTTTACGATTTTTTTAAATAGTGGTCTCAAATTGTTTGAAGCAACTTTTACCCCGTTATCCCTGTTAGGCAGTACTGGGAATTGTTTAACCTCCTGAGATGTTTGCGCATAGTTAATTTCAAGCGTTTCCCTTATTTTCTTTTCATGATAATTGTTATTTATAGATAAAGTTTTTGAGTGCAGCCAGTTAAATATCCAATATGCTAATTGCCATTCATGCTATTAATTTGGTGTTCTATGCTTCTTTGCAAAATTCTCTTTTTTGTTTCCCCAACATAAATTCCCCCACACGAACACTATACCTGTGATAATTGATTATTACTTATTTTAACTTTACGTACAACAAGAAATTTTGCTAAAACACTTAAGGTTGTTTTACTCAATTTTAACTTTATTCTATTTTTTTTACTTAGAAATATTTTTTTAGATTACTCGGTGTAGTTAAGGCGATTTAAAAAATAATTCGAATACTTTTATTTGGTTTTGACAACATATTATGTCCAAATAAGATCTTTAAATGTTATAATTTTTATAAAAGGTTTTTATAATATTTAAAGAAACTTTTCTTTTTTATATATAATTTTCAAAACCTTTTTACTACCCGTAATAGTGAATCTAAAGAACACTATTTTGGAGTCTTTAGATCAATTCCGCTCATCGGCATTAACATGAATTTAGTTAAAATCTTTTGAATAAGTTTCTTAATTTACTACTGATCCTAGGTCTAATCGGTTGTGACATATATTAACTATATATAGTTGTCAAAACACAATATTTCTATCAATTTTCACAAAAAATACTAGATAATATAAAAAATTGCCAATAAACGATCAGAACAGATCATTTTGTTAAACTATACCTAGTGGGAAAAAATACGTCGAAAAGACGTCTTTAAAAGTCTTATTTACGATGTTTTTAAGACGTCCTTTTTTAATCGATTATGCAAATATAAAGACATCTTTTTTCGACATCAAGGTTTATCAAAAATATCCGCACGGCGGTTATTTTTGATACTTTTTCTACCACTTGCTATGTTTATGAGTTTTATAAAAATTTTTTGTTACGGACGTAACGAAAACGTATTTCCTAAATTTGTTTTTAAAATTACAGAAAAGTAGTACCATGCAAATTACCACGCACTTTTTTTGCTAAATGGTTTTAAAAAAAGTTTATAAAAAGTCATTTTCTTTTGAAAAAATTGATATTTGCACACTCCCAATATAACATCGTAAACACAAATCTAATTGGTTTGTATAAAAAGTAAACTCATACGAAAATTAAACATATGGAATGGGCTAAACATGTGGGTCTGGTTGAGGTTTGGGTTGCACTTGAAGAAAAAGTCAAATATAATTATTGTGTATATAGTACACTATATATACAAGTCCTATATGAATAAAACAAACAAAAAACCAAATATATCAGCGCTCGAAATAGCGGCCGATCAACGATCAAAGATAGTCTACTTTTGGAAAAATTGACATTTTGAAATTAAATCTGGCTGATCAAATTTTTTTAAAATGCTCACACTTTTAAATTGTGAGCATTTTTAAAAAATTTTTTATGCTCACTGCGCTTTAATAATTTATCAATGAAAATTAAAAAAAAACAGTTTTATGCACATTTGAAAAAAAATACGATAAAGATAAATAATAATAAACTATCATGATTAACACACAGTTACAAAAAAAAATATTAGTGTTTGTAAATATGTTTATTGCTAATTAAAAAATATGTATTAGAGATTAGCAGTTGGATAAGAAAAATTGTTTATAATTTTTGCTAACTTTTGTAATTTTTAATAAATTTTGCTGATTGTGTTTTTTGTTAATTTAGTAAGGAAATCACTAACCTTTTGTAGCATTAAGTTTAGAAAAGACTTTAAGACTTTGCTACAAATTATCTAAATGTAATTGTAGCTGAATTATTCAATACTAAAATGATTGATCAAAGGTACGTATGGTGTCATTTTAATTTATGGTTTGCCAATTTGTTTTTTTTTTGCCACATCTTTAAAAATAAAGAACGTTAAATAAACAAAACTGTGTGTTCTGTACCAAATGTTTTAATCTATTAGGGCTGCTTTATTATTATTTCTACAATCTCACTGTGTTACAATATTTTTGTTCCACAAATAAATAAAATTCTTTGAAGAATAACACAATGATGATGACTAAGCATTAGTCAGTGGCGGATTAAAACTTCTTGGGGCCCGGAGCTATTTTTATTTTTGGAGGCTTTCTTATGAACCAAAGCCTAAAATAGACTAAAAAAAAAAAAAGTCTTAAAAATTTTTTTGGGGGGCCTCTAAATTTGCGGGGGTTATAGCCCCCCCTCCTCCTTGATCTGGCACTGGTCAAAAGCATATAAGATTAAGACTATAACTTATGAACTAAATGATACGCTTTTATCATTTACTTATAGTATTACTTATACTATTAGTAAATGTCACAAGTTTACAAAAATTACTTATACTATTAGTAAATGTCACAAGTTTAGAAAAGTTATTTGAAATAAATACTTAATTTTTTTTTTTTAATATTTTATCTTGAACTTTATCTTGAATTATGCAGATTTAAAAAAGTTTTCTTTTCTACCAACGTATAATATAATTTCAATATTTAAATTTTTACGCATCAATTAATAACATGACACCGACAATAATATATTTTAAAAATCCGTAATGGTTTCTGAGTCATCTTTTTGATTGAAAAAATAACCAACTAACAAACTCTTAGATAGACTTTATTCATGATAAAATATATGATCTAAAAATTTCCGCATGCATTCCTAATATATAAATCTATAATTCCAGTTTACAACATAAATTTTTTTTTAAGTGATGCCGTAAATATATTAGTATTTTGTAAAAAAACAGACATTTTGATGACTATTTTGAAATCTATACAACTCTAATTTAAAAATATAGTTGTAAACTGGAAATTGAGATCAACTGGAAAGCTCTCTTTATAAGTAATAACATTATTAATTAATAACGTCGTCATGTAGTCTATTAAGCTGATTATTTTTAGTTTTAGTTCTCGTTTTTAAAAGAAATTGAATTTCAATATATATATAACTTTTAACTAGCAGATTTAAAAAAAAATGATATATGTTTGAACTTTATTTTCTATTTAACGAAATATACTTAAAATACTATTATATAACCCTAATTTAATGCTAATTTTTTTGCAATTTTTTGAAAAAAAGAGTCATTTGCGGACGTTTTGGACCAAAAAATTTAAATTTGCTGTTAAAAATAATTTTTACGCGTACCTATGACGTGTACAACGCGCGCTTATGAGTGTAAGTAAAAAAAATTTGATTTGAATAAAAAAAATCGGATTCCTTGATCCAAAATACCACACGTTTTTTAATATAAATTTTTTTTGTGTCTAAGGCTCATACAAGTGTATACGTGTTAGCGTTTTTTACGCGCACAAAGAGTGACTTCAAACCAAAACATTTACTGATTAAAAAGAAAAATTAGATTCAAAAAATGAAAATACAACTAAATATTATAATAATATTAAAATATATTAAATATAAAATAAATATTTATCTTATCTAATTTTTCTTTAGAGAAAACAAAAAAATAAAATCTTGTATTCATAAAAAAGCATTATTTCATAATTACGGCATTAACAAAGATAAAACTTCAGGGGTAATGGTTTTTCCATTTGTAAACTTGTATTTTTTGAAAAAATGTTTGATATTGCAGGATCACTTCTAATGAAAAGGTATTGGTACTGGTTTTTCATAACATTCTTTCTAGATATCTGTATGTTTTAATCTAGCTTTGCGAATTTACTTATTCAGAACCTCTAGTAACTTTTCAGAGTAGTAACCAATTTACAGTTCTCAGATATCTACACACTGTGTTCCAAGAGTTTATGAACAGTAGGGGGAGTCACATACCAGCAATAGTTTTTGAATATAAGGGCTGTAGTTTCATAGCAATAGTGGCCAAAATTTTCATAGTTGAACTCATAACAAGAGCATACTAATACTAGGATTGTCCTCAATCTAATAACTACATCTACTGCCAGAATCATATAATGCTTAGCTCAGCAAACATTATATGATTGGGAGGACAGAGTGTTAGTGAGGGCATTAACCTACTATCAAACTATTTTATCTCAAACTTGACTAATCTATTCATTTTTCCTTTTAAAATTTCATATTCATTTTTTATCAATTATCCGGTTTTAATAAATGCAATATGCCGTCAACTCTTGCATATTTCGATTTTTGAGGTTTACTAATTGGCACCATCTGCTTGAGTATTTTTACTAATAGGAACTAAAGGTATTGCTTTTATGATGAATGTAAGCAATGAACTATTGTTCGCTACTTTATACGCAAGTTTTAATTAAAAACGGAAAAAAACATGTAAAAAATACGAAGTAATTAAAAGGTCTTATTTCAATTGGGGCAAGTTGAGGCAATGATTTTTATTTTTTCTGCTTTAATATACCCATCAATGAAAAATGTTAAAACTACCATGAAATCCACTAGATCTATTAGTTTTTGAACTAAACTCACAATTAAACTAATTTTAAAAAATCAATTTATGACACATTTTTGAGGTCTCAGTAATCAAAATCTAAAAAAAAATAAGTCTTAGAAAAAGGCGTATAAATTGGTGAAATCTTAAAAATTAATCACAAAAAAATTAATCATTGTCTTTTAGTGGTATTTAGTTACATTATAACTTAATTAATTATTATCTAGCAAGAGTTTTTATGGGGGTTTTGTTGCCGTTTTTTATGGATTTTGATTTTTTTACCTTAATCTAGTCATGAAAAAAATGCGTCTTTAAGACGCCTTCTTTCAGTCGAAAATGCAAATCTAAAAAAAAAAAAAGGCGTCTTTTTTGTCATTATCTTTCATAAAAAGACATAAAAAATGCATCTTTAAGACGTTTTTGTTTATCAATTATACACTTCTAAAAAAGTTTTTTTCTCGGGGTCGGAACGACTTTTTGTCATACTTATTAGTATACTATAGTATCCTATACACTATAGTATTCCTACTTTTCAAATATGAAAAGTTGTTTTTATCAAATAAAAATGATAATAGCTCTTCATACAAAGTATGACAAAAAACTCTTTCCGATGCCGAGAATAAAAAATCTTTTAGATGTCAATATAAAAGAGGAAGCATTTTTGACATCTTTTATATGTTTAAACATAGAAGAATTTATAAATAAAACAACAGTATTGTTCAACAGAATATTATTTCATCTTTCTTTTTCTTTTCTGTTTCTTGAGCGAGCTTAGTTTCTCGGCGTTGTTGAATAAAATTAACTATTTCACGTCGAGAAATCCTTTCATACGAGCTGGTTAAGACTTTTTAAACTTAAAAAACAGTCTCTCGCTTGAATGTAATACAAAAAGACAAATGAAACTTGATTAGCTGAGTGAAACATATTAGACTTACCAACTAATAATTCAAAAAAGGCTGATCCTTTTAATCCCCTCATGTTTCCAGCGCGGTCCTTTCTTTTTGAACCCACTAGGTTAGATTGGGACAGGAGTAAAACGGTAAACAGTCTAAAAATACATAAAAATGAGTGTGCAAAAGAAATTTACGACCATCAAAATGACTGTACAACGATGTATTTTATTATGTAGTACTTAAACCAAGCGAAACATCTGCACCTCTCAGATTTGCTATGAAAGCCAAGTTATTGAAAACAGATATTTTTCTGTCTTCTATGACGTGACTTTTTAATTGAATTTCGCTGAAACTAAGTGTTGTAAACTCATAACAATTTAAAAATCTGTTATTGACTAAAGACTATCAAAACGAAAAGATAATTCAGCTAATACACCTTAAGAGTTGTTATTCATTTAAACTGGATAAAATGTTTTAATCAAAGCTCTATTTTAATCTAAAATATAATGATGCTTTACTTAACAGCATAAAATTATAAAAACTGTTAATATCATTAGCAACACAGATGAAATACACATAAACAAAAACGAAGACTAGAAAGCTGCAATTATATTTAGATATAAGGAAGTGTACCTTTTTAGTATCATTTTCAGTTGGTCTTTTGTATCAAAACCAAAAGTTTTGCAAACAACTCTAAAGATAAATTTGTTGTCATTATGTGCATTTTTTACTTGCTTTGTTAACGACAGACAACAGTTAACAAGGAAATAACAACTTTAACATAAAAATTAATGAGCCAATCTTTTGTTAAACAATTTCATCATTTAATTAAATAAAAACAACAAAATTATTCAGATCATTTAAAAATATATATAAAAAAATTGCAAGCCTACTGAATGCTTCTTTTTTTCTATCGTTCCTTTCAATAGCACTAGAACAAGTAAAGACATAAAAATTGTTTACAGGTTTTATTTTTTGTCAGAAAATAAATACTTTATTGAATATGTAATGAACGACATTCTTCATGCACAATACATTAAAAATTAAAAAATTCCAAAAATAAACGATAAAACTTTTTAAAACACTTACCTGCAACTAACTTAATTGAGACTAGATCATATCGATACCATCTTACTGGCACCACGCCATCCACTTTTTGCTTCTTACCATTACCATTTTCTAGCTAAACAGTTGCAGTCCATCTATTTTGAAATTCCATTTAAGCAAAGTGTTTTAAGATATAAAAGCACTGTATTTCAAATCAATGGTAAAAAAAAAATGAATTTTCAATAAAAAAACAAAGAAAAAGAAAAAAAATGTAAAAAGTATAGATTTGGAAGTAAAATGTTTAAAGATAAACAAGATATAGTAATTAAAATAATTTAAATAAATTGGTATAATTTTCCATACAACAATCGTTCTTGCATACAAAGTTACAGTTACAAACACTAATAAACTGACAAAACGTAACAACTAACGATGACATAAAAACAACCACCCAATTAGTAGTATATTAATGGGCCAGAGCTGGCGAGCCAGGTCCGGCGAACCAGGTCTGGCAAAACACATGCGATCCAGTTAAGGGCCTTAGCTGGCGGGTAAGCGAAAGATACTGTCTCAAAATGAGGTTTTGATTTTTAAAAAAAACGAAGACCAGATATATTACTGATTTGTGGAGAAATGTAGGAGAGTGCTGCTACATCGATTGATCTATACCTTCCTTAACCCAAACCGCATTCCCTTTAGCAGCATTCCCTTGTATGTTATCCCTAAATTAGCCAATGTAGCAGCACTCTCCTACATTTCTCCCCAAATCAGTAATAAATTTGATCTTCGTTTTTTGAATAACCAAAACCTCATTTTGAGTCATAGTATCTTTCGCTCACCGGGCAAAGCGTCAATAGGCTGAGGAAAATAAAACCCAGTTTTACCGATGTAATCATAGTTATAGGCTCCATCAATAACCATTTCCCCTTGATTGATTTCGGACAAATAAATAAATAAATAAAAGTTAAAATAAAATAACTTTAACTTCTCGAATTTTTTTTCTTTCAGTCAAATAGGTTATAATTAAAACTAAGATTATTAAATATACAGGATGTGATATAATGAAAATTATATACTTGAATGAAAACATAAATATATTTTTCTCTCCGTAAAATTTGCATCAACATTAAAAACATTTTGCGCCATGCATTTTTGTACCTTTCAAAGGTCGCCAAAGGTCCTTTGGCGAGCCATTAATGATACGCTTATGGTCTGGCAATGGCTAGCCAGTTCTGGTTCGCCCAAAACAGCCGTTCAAAGCCGTTCAAAAAACATGGGTTGAACACTTCGGATAATAAAACTTCCAACACCACTGCTCTGGATAACAAACCTTAATATTTCTTATCAAATTGATAATGAAATTAGTGAATTTGAAGCTTTATCTGATAACGATTCAGATAAAAGTGATAAGAATATTGTAATAGATGAACTGAGGGTGATTTAACATTTTGATCTTCTCAGCATAATATCACACAAGAATTCACTGATTTAATTTGCTGATCTATGACCAGAGCTGCTTAAATGTTAATGCATCCTAAAATTTTCTTTAAATTTGTGTTTTTCATGTATTTAAATAAAATTCATTATATATATGTATTTTTTATGCTATATTTTATATGATCTCATCATCATTGTCATCATCCTCCACCTTTATTTTCCTTTATTTTATATATTTATTCAACCTTAATTTAATTTAAATTAGTTCTTATACTTTTTAATGTGTACTTTAAGGTGTTTATAATATACCATAAAAATTTCTATAAATTATATTTTAACATTAGACTTATGTGTTTAGAGTACAGAAGTAACCTGATGAAAATTATGATAGTGACTCACAAGATTTTAATGAACATCAAGAATTAAAAAAGTCTTGTCTGCAGACACCTGTCTCTGTATTAAACAAAAGTAAAACGAGATTGGAAAAAGTGATCATAATTACCTCTGTGATTATGGTATTTTGACTACTAATTTGTAGCCTATTGCAAAACATTTTATGAGTTATAACTAATGTTAATAAAAAAAATGAACTAAATTATTTTACCAGTAATAACAATTTTTTTTAAGGTGAAGGGAGTAGCAGCAAAAAAGGAAGTAGCAAAAAAATTGAATTGGACAGGGCAAGGTGATTTTCAAAAAAAGTCTTTCCGAATTCTTAAATTTCGTCAAGTTATTGAAAGTAAGTTAATAAATATAATAATAAATAAATATAAATATTTAAAATTGTCTTTCATTGTTTTCTTCACTTTATTGTCATTTATTAAATTTATATATGTGTGTTTCTATGTGTGTGT
>NC_061166.1:30085191-30165191 GCF_022113875.1 Hydra vulgaris | reverse complement strand
ACTGGCTTGCGTATACTGGCCCTTTGAAAAACCAATGAGCAACCCAGCGCTGGCACGGCGCTTGCGTGCCAGGCCTGGTACAGCTCGGCAGCCGAGCCTGGTTCGTTATTGGGCCAAATAGTGTCTGCTTACTGGGCACTGCTAAAAAAAATTATAAAGATTTAGTAAATATATTTTTCTTATAATATAATAACCGAAATATATTGCATATAATATGAAAAAGAAAATAAATAAAATATAAACAGAAAAACACTGAGAAAATCAAAACAAAACAAAAGCTACAACAAAATTTCAAGCAAAACAAAATATTAAGTTAAGTTCTTTTGGCAATAAAAACAAAAAAACGACATCAACAAGAAGAAAACAACAACATAAATTAAAAATATTAATTAAAAATAAAAAAGTAATAATAATACACGGTAGAATAAAACATTGATATAAATGGTTGATAAGAAAATAAAAACAAAAATTATATAACACTATAAAAAAATTAGATATCACTATTTAAAAATATTTAATAACTAATAAATAAAACAATAAATGACTAACAAAAAATAATAAATAATTTTTTATAAATGGCAGTGCCACTTAGTAAAACCTTACTAATAGTAATATTATCACTTTACAAAACATAGTAAACCTATGTTTTGTAAAGTGATAATATTTATAATTTGAGTTATATTATAACTTAAATTTCAATGTTTTGTATTTTTCACTTGCTATAACAAGTCATTTTCATTGTGTTATTATATGATATCATATAGTCATATATATGTTTATTTACAAAGTTAAAAAAAGATATCTAACTTTTTTGGTAATACAATTTTTATTTATGTTTTTTTTTACTTTTTAACTTTATTAAAATTATTAAAGAGGTTTAATAGTATCTATGTTTTGTTTTTAGAGTTGGTTTGTGTTGATTTATAATAAACAACAGAAAATACATTACTTCAACAAATGTTAGTTTTTTACACGTAAAAGTTATGAAAAATCTCTTATGAAATGGTTCATCTAAATCTAGGAAGTTTACAATTAATCTGACAACATTATTTTGAATATTTTTGTTTCAGAAAGTTCAGGAAAGTTTTACTTTCCCCGAGTTTTAATATCTTAAACTATTAGTTTACAGAGTTTGATAAAATAAATAAAATAATTTCTGTATATTAAAAATATATAGAATTTGAAAAAGGTTTTTACTATTATTGACCTGGGCTTCTGTGAATGGATAAGTTCTAAGTTATCTACGTATAATGATTTTTTAAATCTAGTTAATTAGGTTGTTGCATATTTTTTAGAATCTGCTGTGAAATAAATTTAATATATAATCACAAAATGTAGCTCTAAGACAACATGAAATTCAACAATAAATTTTGGTCCATGATAATTAAAATACACTGTGTTTGACTAATCATGAGTATAACTATTATATATATTAATATAAGTACTCTACGCTTGTTTATAATTGTAACTTTTCATTGTGAAAATAATTTTAATACAAAATTTATTGTGGCAAAAACTACAATTGTTTTAAGTTTAAAAAATGATCATCGTTTAATTAGATACAATCTAAATGTTACTGGTATTGATTATTTTTGCATTTATTAAATTATATAAAAGATATTAAACCCTCAACAACTGATTTAAGGATTTGATGTCAGGTTAACTTGAGTCAAGACTTTAAATTTTAAATGGTAACATATTAGTCATGTTATACTATTGTTATTTAAAAGTCTATTTATGTCATGCCTAATTAATAACATCAAACATTTACCGTGAAATAACAATGTTTTAGATTCCCTGGAGAATGCTTGTTAAAAAGAAAAACTGAAGAAACTTTAAAACTAGATGATGGCAACTGAAGAAGTTAAAACACCGATATTCATGGTGTCATATCGAGGCTTTAGTTCTCCAGTAACTATTTTGTGTATTTTATTATATATATTTATTTATTTTTTGTTGTTATTTTTGTAGCAACAAACTATGTGAACTAATTGTCCTGCCCTGGGCTTCTACTTCAATCTTGCTATTGTTATAACACGTAAATCGATTTATATACTGTATTGAGTTCTAAAGAAGCGTAACGATAAACTTTAAAGCAGAATTTTGTCATGCGATTATGCGGGCGATATAAGAGAACTAATGTGGCAGTATATTACTATCATAGTTTTGCGATTATGATGGCGATATAAGAGAACTAATGTGGCAGTATATTACATCATAGTTTTGCGATTATGATGGCGATATAAGAGAACTAATGTGGCAGTATATTACATCATAGTTTTGCGATTATGATGGCGATATAAGAGAACTAATGTGGCAGTATATTACATCATAGTTTTGCGATTATGATGGCGATATAAGAGAACTAATGTGGCAGTATATTACTATCATAGTTTTGCGATTATGATGGCGATATAAGTGAACTAATGTGGCAGTATATTACATCATAGTTTTGCGATTATGATGGCGATATAAAAGAACTAATGTGGCAGTATATTACTATCATAGTTTTGCGATTATGATGGCGATATAAGAGAACTAATGTGGCAGTATTTTACTATCATAGTTTTGCATTAAATCATTGTATAATATAAGTTTTTTGTTGCTTAAAAACGTTATGAAATTCAAATTTGTTTTTTCAATTGATTCGAAAAAATTATGTCACACCAAATATTCATTTGCCTAATACATTTTATTGCTCTGACAGCGAATTTAATATAGATAATATAAATAACCTTTACTTTTTAATTTTATATAAAAAATGCCGCGCTTTTAATTAAAAAAATTGTCACATTATTTCGCAGATTCGAGATACAAAAAATCTGCCAAAAACAAACTATAAAAAATTTAAAAAACCCGCGGTAAATGAAAAAAATATCTGGGTTCAATATATGATTTCCTTTCAAAAACCCAGACTCATCCCAGATGGGACCCAGTTGGATCCCACTGACAGAAAATTCAATGGGACCCATGTGGGATACCCATATGGGTCCCAGCATTTTCCCCAGTTGGGTTTTAGCCGGGACCCAGTTGGAATGGTTAACTGAGTAGTTGTTGTTATTTGAATTGTTAATTCAAGTAATAAAAACTGAGTAAAAAATGAGTTTATAATTTTAATGATTTTTGTTTTATCAATAAATTTTCTTAACTATAACAACATTTCTAACTGGTCACAATTTTAATTTTTTTTTTGTTTTGGATTTTTAAGTTAAATAATTATTTTAAGGGCACTTATTAGACTTAGAAAAAGTTATTTCATAGTTTTTTAAACATTTATTTACAATTGTCAGACGTTTTTAATGTATTTTTGAGTAATTTCGAGTAAAGTTTTTTTAAAAAACCGGTGATAATATAAAAAAAATAATAATCAAAAGCTTGCATGAATAAATTATATTAAAACGTATTCTAATCGATTCATTAAAATAAATTAAAGTAATTTGTATGTAACGTAAAAAGTCACACAAAAAAGTTATTTGAAAACTCGATTAGTTTCATTCGTTTAAGTTTGCTCAAAACAAATCTTACAAAAAAAAAAAAAATTAATTAGTTCAAGTGTTCATAACCTGTTTTCGTTACCTGGTTTCTACTGATTTAATTGACTCACTTCCACTAATAGACACAAAAGGTGCAAATAAGTGCAAAAAAAAAAAAAAAAAAGTTTTACCTGTAATCATCAAAAATTTCATTAAAAAAATTAAATAATTAAAACTTTATTTAAGTAGAATATTTGAAAAAAAAAAATAAATAAGAATATTTTATATGCAACTTTTTTATAGACCTATTGATGTATATTTTAAACACTTTAAAATTATTTTTTTATTACCAAAAGAAGCAGTAAAGCTATAATTTAGGAATCCCTAAAAAAAAATTGGAATTTTTAACAGGCTTTAGTACTAAAAAAACAAAGAATTTCAAACAAAAGAATTGAGCTAGATTATGGGTTCTACAGTGTTCTACGCTAAAAAAAACACGTGGGTAAGATAAACAGTGACTCTTTTATACATTAGCATCAAAAAATGTTTCATGACGCTGTAAATAAATTTTGTTTTATAAAATAAATTATAGCAGCAATTGCAAAATTAGAGGTGGAAACCACAAAAGTCAACTTCTAAATCATTTTGCTCCAAATAACTTATGCCTCACAAATAATAAAAGCACTATAGAAAAATTTTATATGGTTGCCTAAAGCATTATTGACTCTGCTTTAAATTACGATGACAATAGAAGATAAATCACAAATCAAAAATATAAATTAATATTTGATTTATACTTTTTATTAAAGTAATATAAAATTAGGGATTTAACTTCTTTACTATACAATTGAACTAGTCATTTCGAAAAGGAATCAAGTCCAAAACTTTTTACAGTTAGTTTATTAATTTAAATTAAAAATTTCTGCATGATTTATATTTTTTTTATAAAAAATAAAAGTTACATAAGTTATATACGTTCTTTATTTACCTACTTCTATGTTTAGTTTCTTTACCAACGTAGATATTATTTTAATAAAAATCATGTTTTTCTTTGATTTTGAAAGGTTTTTATAAATGGAAATGTGCTCTTTTTGAAATGATAGGTTCAATTTACATGCATAATGAAACACAGGTTTCGAATTTGAATTAGAAGCTTAGAATTTCCAGCTTTGTTATTTAATTATTTTAGCTTGTGTTTCCAGCTTTATTATTTAATTATTTTAGCTTGTGTTTCCAGCTTTGTTATTTAATTATTTTAGCTTGTGTTTCCAGCTTTGTTATTTAATTATTTTAGCTTGTGTTTTCAGCCTTCTTTATGATTATTTTAACTTGTATTTTCAGCTTTGTTTTATGATTATTTTATTTAATAGTTTTTAACGTTATCACTTTTTAGCATATTATTCAAAACGTCATCAATAAAGCTAATTTGTCTTTAAGTTAAGCAATTGAAAATATATTTTATAAGAATTATTCTTCATTGTCATTTGTTTACAACTTATTTGACTTATCTAATTGAAATTTTCCTTTATTTATTAACTCATTCATTAATGTTTCAAATGGCATTTATATATTAAAAGAAAAGTTAAAAAGCTTTTATTTAAACTTATTTGGTTTGCGCTCATAATTTTCTGCAATATCTTCTGTATGTAACCAGACCAAACTATATATTTTTTAGTTCTTATTCTAACTGCTAGAAGTGCGTGTGTTAGAGTGCATTAATATGCAATTATTTAGTGAGTGATTTGATAGTCGTTCATGGTACAAGTTAATTAAAGAGCGAAATAAAATTTAAACGAAAAATAAGTTCTTTGTTAATTTGACAGTACCGAACAAAGCAAAAATTAAAAAATAAATAAAAAGCCGACCCTTTGTTTAATTAAGGTTAACCTTTATTTAAACAAAAACTAAATTCTTTCGGTTCAAAAAATTAATTATATATACATATAGCTGATTTTTAAGTTTAAAACAAATGCAATGTAACAAGAAGCTTGTTCGCGTCTTAACCGGTTAAGACGCGAACAAGCTTCTCGTTACATCGCATTTGTTTTAAACTTAAAAATGTATATATATGTATATATGATTAACTATTTGTAAGGAATAAAAATAATGCAAAAACTGTAGCAGCATCTTGTGCAGCTCTCTGCAACTCTATTCCTAAAAAAGCTGTACTTTACTTTAAGTTAAATTAAATTTATTTGCTAAAAGTCCACTTAATACAGAGGTACAATAATCTGAATCCTAAGATATAACTTGATGTTGTACCATGGGTGCAGGTTATCATTTTTTTTTAATCATTTTTTTTCAAATTCTTTCTTAATATGCTATAATAAATAAAACGGGAAAAACTGAAAAAAACTGTAGGCACAGCGAAAACTCAGGTGAACCGGCTTCAATCAATATACTTAGATGCAAAACTATTTATTTTTACTTTGTTTTTAGACAAAGACTAAGTTAAATAATATCTTAAAATAATTCGCTCCTGAAACTTAATATTCAGTATACTGTAAACTCAGTTTTCAGTATACTGAATATTAAGTTTACAAAAACTGTAGGCACAGCGAAAACTCACCTGAGTTTTCGCTGTGCCTACAGTTTTTTTCAGTTTTTCCCGTTATATTCATACTAATATAAATATTTATAGTAAAAATAGTTTATATGAATTAAGTTTATCAAACTTGTGTTACTATGGAATAAAGTTTTAATTTATGAAAGTACTATAAAAATAGAATTTAAAATATCTATAAATCAGATTTTTTTTTCATAAATTTGATGAGAAAATAATACATACCTACCGCTTTTGATTTAACTTTATGTGCATATTTACTATTACAATACAATAACTTTAAAATTAAAAATCAATTCACTAATATGCTCAAATTGTGCATAAGTGCATTATAAATCTATCAGTGCAAAACATCAGTACCGTACATTATAAATCCATCAGTACTAAACAACCAAAAATAGACAAGCTTGGAGAATGATGCATGTGCTCTCTGAAACAAACTAGATGGCAACAATAAAAGAGCAGTTATGTGAGTCAATAAATATCTAATCTATTCATTTAGTTTTAGCCACAGGCTAAAACTAAATGAATTTTTTTTTTACCCAATTAAGTTTTATTTGTTATACTTACTTTATGCTTAAGTGACATCTTTAACAGTATGAGTGAAAATAATACAAATTAATATGTGTGTGTATATATATATATATATATATATATATATATATATATATATATATATATATATATATATATATATATATATATATATATATATATATATTATTTATTTGAATTTTCATGCTATATTTTTCTATACAATGCTATATCCGAAGATATTGTTGGCTTATAATAGGAACAGCCACAAATACTCATTAAGGCTAATCCCAAGGAGCGTCCGTTATTGACCAACATTTTTGCCTACAGAAGTACTACTTAAGCGCTGAGTTGGCGGTGGCTTTATTTGAACCTGTATCTTACAACAACCCAGGTTTTAACTTTTTCGTTTGAGATCTAACCAACTGAGCTATCCATATATATAAAATAAAAAATAAGTGCATATAAACTTATAATAGCCTGTCATCATAGTATGAATGTCATATATATATCTTTTTTTTTTTAAATTTTTATTTTGATTTGTTTAACAGAACCATCTAATGAACCATCTACCAGAACCATCTAATAAACCATCTAACAGAACCATCTAATGAACCATCTAACAGAACCATCTAATGAACCATTTAATGAACCATCTAACAGAACCATCTAATGAACCATTTAATGAACCATCTAACAGAACCATCTAATGAATTTTTATTTCAGTACAAGAGCATCTTATACTGAAATAAAAAAAAAATGAGTTTTTAAAAATAGTTGTTTTTCTTTGAAATCAAATTGCAGCTTGCTAGAAGAAAAACAACAATTTTTTATATGACGAAAATCTTTAAAAACACTCAACAATCAAAATCATACTAGTAAATAACTGCAAAATTTTTGTTCTATAAATGTCCCAACTATCTAATATCTAGTTTGAAGTGTTCTTTCAACCTTGATTGAAAATTGAAAACACTTCAAACTAAGTATTAAATAATACACTGAGCCAATTATTATTTTTTTTGTTAAAATTTCGAACAAAAATTTCCAAGTAGAGAAACAAAACCAATCAGCAAATGAAATTTAAGATAAAGAACCATTTGCTCAATAAAAGTGTGTGAATCTAGATCAATATAAAAAATTTAAGGGTTGATGCAGTTCATAAAGTCTTTTACAAACAATTTTTTTTAATACTTACTCTATCAACTGTATTATTTAAAACTTACAAAAGTTTATTTGTCCCAGAATCTAATGTAGATATTTTTTTAGAATATAAACAAGCTCCTTTACGCTCCATTTTATTTCCATGTAAATAAAATAGTAAACTTTTGCATTTCAATCAAAAGCAACTTGAAAACTGACTTCAATTCAACGTTTGAAACATTCAACTGAAACAACTGAAACATTCAAAATTTGTTATTTATGCTGACGTCATAGTCATATACGTTCTCGGAAAAGATATATTTATTACAGAATCGCGTCTTTTACCCGTTATGGAAGAAATCTCGAAATGATGTTTAAAAAACGAGCTAATACTCAACCTTGGAGTCCATGCTGTTTGGTAAAGGAAAATCTCTCTCAAGACAACCAAACACAATAAACGTTTCTTACAACATTAACTCAATTTTGTTCACCTTATATACCTTGCTATAAATACCTTAGTATCGACCTAGACCCGACACTAAACATGAGTACTTACTTTAACGATGTTTATAAAAAAGTTTGTGGCAGACTAAGACTACTTAAAAAAATTTGCAGCGGAATTTTTAAAATTTCACAAGTGAATCTTTTTGAGCTTCTTTAAATATAACTATATCTAGAAAGGTATGACAACAGCGTAGAAAGAATTTTTGCTGAAAAATGTGGATAATTTTTTTTATATTGAAAGGGCTTGAGCGCTACGACAAAATCTAACGTTCTCTTTAATATTCAGTGCAACCGCTGTAATAAATTTAACGTTCTCTTCAATATGAAGTGCAACCGCTGTAAATTTAACGTTCTCTTCAATATGAAGTGCAACCGCTGTAATAAATTTAACGTTCCCTTTAATATGCAGTGCAACCGCTGTAATAAAATTAACGTTTTCTTTAATATGCAGTGCTACCGCTGTAATAAATTTAACGTTCTTTTTAATATGCAGTGCAACCGCTGTAATATGTAGTGCAACCGCTGTAATAAATTATACTTTAGTTAAACTAATATAAAAATTACCTAGTTAATTATTTTTTAATTGAAGTAAAACTAACGTTTATTTTTATTTTCCAACTTTTTTTAATAATCGTTAATTTCTAAAACTAAGTCTTTCCTTAACCTCTCGTAAAAATACAAGTTCCACACATTTTTACGGCTAATAGATGTAAGACCTTGCATACTCAAACCTTGCATACTCTTTTATAAACTTTTTGGATGTTTGAAAAAATGATTATAAAATCCGTCGCAAAAGTAGAAAGCAGCACCGCACAAAATTCTATAACTCTTTAGAACACAAAAAAGGAGTCTTAATTAATAGAGAAACGTTTAAACTTAAAATAGCAATGCAGACCTTTTTTTTTTTAATTAAACAATAATAAGGCCCTACGCAAATGAGCAGCTTTGCAAATAAAAAAAAATTACCATTTTTTAAAAGCAAAAGAAGTCTAGAAACTACCGCAAAGAAACGTCTAAATTAAAAGATCGATTGCTCCAGATTAACACTTAGGGTCAAATAAGGTGTCAGTTAAAGCCTTATACTCCAATAAAAGTTACGTTAATTTGATTTTTTTACATTCAGGTATCTTTAACAATTCTATTTTTGTATAGTAACATATTTATACATTTTTTTTTCATTCTTTTAAAAGAAGAATTAAGTTAGAAATTTAATTCTTTTTAATATGTTTAATACATCTGAACTTTTTTTTAATTGATTTTTTTCTCATTGAAAAATATTAATTTGCACAAATTTTGTTACAAAAAAACTAAATTCTTCATTTCATTATAATAAGTAATCTATTTTATATTTACTATTTTGTAACAGATGATTAATTTTGATTTAGCAATTTTCTCATAGGATGAAAATGTTTCTGACATTGATTTTTATGTTTTTAATGGTTTTGCCGTTAGCAAATGCTAGAGACTGGAGATTTGGTGACAATGGTCTAACCCGATGGGATTTTAACTGCGATTTTAACAGAAAAGATTTTAGCGTCGTAGCTACAGCAGGTGAAAACTGTGGCAGTACCTGCATTGCAAATTCTCACTGTACTCATTTCACCCACTCAAAGGGAATTTGTTATTTAAAACATTATGCTGGCAGCGATTGGCGAGAAATATATGCTGGAGGTGATGCTGTATGTGGTTGGATTATTCGTCGTAGCGGACAACCTAATAAATAAATACAGACAACTTAATTGTTAAAAAAGACTTTATGAGACGCCATTGTTATATGTAGTTTTATTTAAAAAGTTTTTTTTTCACAAAACAGTTTGTTTTTAGTGTTTTGATACAAAAAATAAGGTTGATGTTTGAATTAAAATGTCTAACAGTATAAATAATAGTTAACACAAATAAATAAAATCTTGAATAATATCAACAATGATTGAACACAAACGTTAGGTATTAATAAAAGCAAAATAAGTTAAAAACTAGTTTTAATTTATTGTTTAAATTCAACATTTTGAAACATAGAAATCATTTAGAATTTTTGAAATAAAAATCGTGTTTTAAATAAAAACAAATAGCTAAAAAATATTCTTATCTAAATTTCTTTTTGGAACTTGTTCTTGATATTTCCATTGATCAATCGGGCCTAACAAAAGAAAAAAATGGCCAAAAATCATAAAAAACAAATTTTAATTTCTCTTAAACTTTAAATGCAATTTTATATCTTATTTTTAATTACATCTAAAACCGATTAGTTTGGATTTAAAAAAAAAAGTTGGGTGTTGATTAAACGTTAGACTCAAACTAATGCTGACACAAATTTGTGTTAAAATTCCTATTTTGAGTTTGTTCTAATTACTTTGTAACTGCTGTTTTAAGCATATTCATTTATATATCGGTGTAAAGATAATGAAAATGTCTATCAATATATGCAATAAAATTAGTTTCATTTCATTTATTTCCTATAAAAATATATATATTTATAGTGTTTTTAGTTTGTTTATAACTTAAAAGTTAGAGATATTATTTCGCTGTTTATGGCCGGTGGAAATCTAATTTGCAATAAATAGTTGAAACTTAATTCAATCAAATTTGATATATACTTTGTTTGTCTTGTACTGTTTGATATATTAATTTTTTCGTTTAAGAAACTCTTTTTTTTTTTTTAAAGTTTCTAAAAAAGTTTTTAAAGTTTTTAAATCTAAAAAAGTTTTTAAAGTTTCTAAAAAAGAAGACAGATGGCATTTCTATCAATAACCAATATTGCTTAGTAATTCAAAAAAAAAATTTCAAAGATAAATAAATCCGTGAATTGTTTAAAAGCATTTTAAAATGATTATTAAGTATAATGAAATTGTTTTAATTATAAAACAAAATGATAAACATTATTTAGCTATTTAAAAATGCTTGTTGCATTGTGAAGAAAAACTTTAAAGAGACCTAAAGGAAATAGAAAAACATGTTATAGCACAGAAAAAATATTTAATAATTAAACAAAGCAATACAACGAACTTTGGAGAAAGCAAGGTTCTTTTTTCTGCAAGATTCATGAAGTATCGTGGAAGTTGGCTTCAAACTAAATACGAGCTTCCAATAGAACTTAAATAGGACCATCAGCCACCCAGTTCTGAAAAAACGAAAAGAGGAAGACCAACTATGCCATTCTTGGAGATGTCTGGCAGATCCAAACGCCGAGTTATTGCTAATCTTGTATCTAATAAGGAGCCTAAAACTGAAATGTACCTAAGAGTTGCTGCAACCGTCGTTGCACAACATAATAAAAAAGAATTATCTCATTTAATCAAATGACTTATTCAAAATTTAAATTTGGCAGATCTATTGAAAGAAATTAACTCTGAAGTTGTAAGAATGCCATCGGAACAAGCATTATCGTTTCTTTTTGATACGAATTTGTCCAAAGGTCAGTATAATCAAATAAGATTTGCAGCTAAAACTCAAGGTGATGATACTTTCCCTCCTTATAAGTTGGTGTCAGCTGAAAAATCTCAATGTTGTCCAAGTGAAGTATTGCAAACAGAAAATTGTAGTGAAGTAGAATGGAAGCATCTATCAAGAAATACTCTAGAAAGAATTAGTAAATTACAGCATGAACTTATTGAGAAAGATATTGCAGAAACTATTGTTGTTCAATGCATATTTATAGTTTCTTATGGTTTTGACGTTAGCACGCAACATGCGAGATTCAATCAAGCTCTAAGTGAAACTTTTAGTGATAGTTCATTTTTTGTGACATCTATGATTCCTTTAAGATTGCAAACAAGCTGTGGAAAAATTATATATATATTTTTTATTTATCTATCTTTAAAAATAAAATACAGTTGAAACAAAAATCTCTTTTATTTAATATATATAAATGTAAGATCTATAAATATGAATAAAAACACAGGTTTCAATCTTTTGTAGAAAATATTTTATTCATATTTTTACATTTTATTTTATTCTTTATTTTGAAAATTTGGGAATAGTTATGAGGGTTGGGGGGGGGGGAAGAGGGGGGACGCTCAGCCTTTCACTCCAAACACTCCCCTCTGTCCCTGCAATCCCTTATATAAAAAGGCATTAAATTTTACTTTAATTTTCCGGAAGTTTTTGATATAAGCTATATATATTTTGAAGTAAATGATTTTGTAAAAAGTGATAAAAACACTAAACGTCAACTTGTTGGTTAAGAATTGCTTATCAGACTCTATTATCAAATAGTAATGGTCGCAATTCTTTAAAAAATCATTTAATTATTTTTTATTCAATTTAGAATGCTCTTTTTTATAACTGCTTTAAATTTCAAATCGATTGGCAGTTTTTTTGATTTTTTGCCATTTTTCCTATGTTAGGCCCCATTGTGCATTGGTGGACAAAAAACTTTTTTTTTCAGAATCCATTTTTTTGAAGTTTGAAAATCAATAAAATTTAAATACGGGCATCAGATTTGTTTTTTCATATTTTTTAGCTAACATGATAGCCTAAAAGGTTATTGCATAGGTATGTATGTATGAATTATGTATGTATAATCATAAGATCATGTAAAGCAACTATAGAAGTTATAGCTAAGTAAACAAGGCCAGCGCGAAGAATGAGGTGAGGTAGGGGACGGGAAGAGGTGTGACACCCTCCTTTTCCATTAATGAACTTTTCGTTCATTTAGTTGGCAATTTTGACCCTTTTAGACAAGTTTTTAGGCAAATTTAGACAGTCAGTCGGGAAATGTAGACCAGTCAGTTTTCAAATATCAAAAATAAATGATTTTTTAATTTTTAATCAGCAATAATTGTAATGGCACCGTCCTCTCCCCACGTGACACCTACTACCTAAATCACGCTCGAGGCCCACAAACGCTGCAGATTAGGTTAGAAATGGTGAAACAACTTATTAAATGCTAGTTTCTACGACGTAGTTTCTACGGCGTAGTTTCTACGGCGTAGTTTCTACGGCGTAGTTTCTACGGCGTAGTTTCTACGGCGTAGTTTCTACAGCGTTGCAATTATATAAGATCACTAGAACTTTCTATAAAACAAAAAAAAATTGATTTTTTGTTTCCTAAAAAGAAAAAAATGAACTTTTGTTTTCATTTTATATTCAAATTGATAAAATATCTTATATAAAGTTCATAAAACATCTTATATAAAATTTTGGGTAACTTGTCGGTTATCATAATTTTTTTCCATGAATAAGCTATAACACCCAAGTTTAATAGTGAAATGCACGCTATTTCCTCTGATATAATCTAACGTCACAGGTGCCTATGTTTTGATAAATTAAAAACGAACAACATGCAAAATTCTCTTTTTTTTTTTTTTTTTAAACAAATAAGTTTGTATATTTTTAATTTTAAATAGAGTGCAGAAAATGTTTTTCATAGTTACGCCCCTAGCAACAGCATTTTCAAAATCCAAAAATTTTCCTCTGATCTTTTTTACCCACTGCTAAAATGAATGTTTGAAAATGTTATCAATCCATTTTTAAAAAATAGTTTGCAAACTTTCAAACTCATTTTTTGGCTATACTTTGCAAGAACAACAATATTAACCTCGTGCTTCATTTAATTTGTTTGAATTTAGTAAATTGGTACAACAGTTAAAATTTTGTTATGGGTTGAAGAAAGTCAGGCTATAAACTTTTAAAAAGATTACTTCATGAAAATCAATTTGTAGTTGTTCCACCAGAAACAATAAAGAATCCAATTTCTACGTTAGAAATCATTAAAAATGAAGCTTCACGTTCTACAAGTGGTTTAAAATTAAAAAAATAATAATGTGAAGGAAACAGACTTAAATATATCTAATTTGCTAATAGAATTTATTATTTTGGCAGAAACAATATGTGTGTATTTAGTTTGCCCAAAATGTAATCAAATGAGATTATGTACTCAAAATATAACAAGAAAAAAGAAAGGATGGGCAAATAAACTGACTCTCTGTTTCTTATTGTCAATAGAGTAAAAATATTTTTACCTCTAAAGAAATTATTTTACCAAATAAAAGTGATCAAAAATGTTTTAACATTAATACTAGATGTGCGATGGCATTTTGTAAACTAAGTTTAAGAGATCCCATAAATCTATAAAGCTTAAAACGAAATTAACTATAAAATGTTAGATTCACGCATGACTACTGCTAATGAAAGTGTAATCAACGCAGTTAGAAAATGAAAAGACAATGTGTATGAAGTTGTTGAATGTACTGTATTTGTAGATGGGACATGGCAAAAAATTAGTCATGAATCTCTTAATGGTGTTGTTACAGAAATATCTCGTACTAACAATAAGTTTATTGACTATGAATTGCTTTCAAAAAAGTTTCAAGCTTGCCTGTCGTGACGGGATAAAAAAAGACACAGATGAATACCAAATATGAAACAACAGCCATAACTGTTCAATAAACCACAAGGGCTCAACAGGCTCAATGGAGACATAAGGAGCTATAGCATTTTTTTATCGATCAATTCAACAAAATGGTTTGCAATTTAAAAATTATGTTGGAGATAATGACAGCAGCTCATTTCTTAAAGTTGTAGAGAGTTAGCCATATGGTGAAGATTTTGTTATTAACAAACTGGAATGTGTTGGTCTCATACAAAAAGACTTGAAAATAGACTACGCTCACTACAACAGTAGTCGTAGTGAGTGTAGTCTATTCTCGAGTAAAAAAGAACAAATTTTAGTTGATTGGAAAAAACTTGTCGGAAAAGGGACGTTAACTGAATCTGGTATTAACTTGCTTCAAAACTATTTTGGCATGCCTATCAAACAAAACTCTGCAGTTTATAGCATGAAAAAAGCCATTATTGCAAATGGTAAAAACTAAATGAAGTGAAAAGGTTAAATTATGAACCTAAACTGTCACTACCTGCTGCTAATAGAGATATTTTAAAAGCAATTTTTATGGAGCAAAGTACTGATAGTTTACTGTTTAATTGTTTGCATGGAATGATCCAGAATGTCAATGAGTCACTTAATGCAATGATTTAGTCTCGATGCCCTAAAAGTCCATACTACAGCCAAAAAATAATTAAAATTAGTGTTTGTTCAGCAAATATTCATTTTAATGATGATTTTAATTGGCTTCATATTGTATTTAAATTTTTAAACATTACTCCTGGAGCTTCATTTTGCATAAATGATCTTAAACGACATTTATGTAGAATAAAAAAAATGCTAACAAAATGTAGTTCCTGTAAGCAAAGAAAAGTTTTAAGCTTAAAGTTTTTCTCAGTTTTTGATTTTTGTTTTTTTTAGTCACCGTTTCCAGAATAAAATTTTTTAGACTTCATAATTTGACATAACAATTTCCCAAGTTATTCTTTTATGTTTTGATATAGAACCTGAACTAAAATGGAAATTTTTTACTTTTTATTTTTTGAAATTGTGGTCTTAGAACTAACGTAACTATAATCATATAAATGGTCTTTTATTTGTAAAATATAGACTACTCAATGAATTTTATTGATTTTAGTTTATATTGTTCTTCATAGTAATACAAAATGTTTTGTAAAATTTTATTCAATGAGTAAATATGGTTTAAAAGTTATTAAGGAAACAGAAATTGGGGTATTTCGAGTCCCAACATGGTGTATTGAGTTCGTAAAAAAAAAAATTTCAATCTTTTTTTTTTTATCTGGGCATCCTATTACATGCACTAAAAAGTGTTTTAAGGTCAAAAATTAGTGTCACAACTTTGATGGTATAAGACGATTTTTGTTGTTGTTGTTGTTGTTGTTGTTGTTGTTGTAATTGTTGTTGTTGTTGTTGTTATTGTTGTTATTGTTGTTGTTGTTGTTGTTGTTGTTGTTGTTGTTGTTGTTGTTGTTGTTGTTGTTAGATGCGTAAAAGCGCACCAATATTTAATAATTCATGTGGCTCAATAAAGGGTTAGGTATTTTTTTAAATATTCTTTTGACAATCTGAAAATATATTTGGAAGTTCTTACATATTCATAACTGTATTGACTGATTATATTAAGTGATATTAAGTGAATTTTTAGCGGTTAATAAGATTCAGAGACTATGTTTCAACAAATAAATTTTAAATAATGTTCCTAACGTCTTTACAAGTTTTCAGCTTTATGCAAATTATTGTAAACTATTTTTTACCACTATTTTTTCACATATTTTGACCAGACTACAAATAATGAAATATTTTTCTAAGGACAAATACATGAGCTAGACTATATAAAACTATCTATATTAATCACTTTGAAAACGTGCAAACGTTTTTGGGCGCATATAAATTTTCCCATCACTTCTAAAATTAATAATTTCAATTGCAGATTTAGGTATTTAATAACAAATAGCATTGCACACTTAAAAAAAGGTAGAAGTTTTTACTTAAGGTAGGATATATAATATGTCCTAAGCAAGATGTAATTTTCTTTTTAGATAGAAAATTTTATCTTAAAGATAAAAATCTTATATCTGACATCTGTTTTTTACGAATTGTAATTAAAATAAAGTCCTGATGTATGCTGTCTGGCGAACAAAGCTTCAAATGTGCTGATTACATGTAATCAGCAAATGCATTAACAAAATTGTCGACAAGTTTGGACTTGTATACAAGTCCAAACTTGTCGACATCAGGGCCGGAGCGAGTAGGTGTTACGTGGTAAGGGGGGGGGGGGAGGGGTGCCTTTACATTATTTGCCGACTAAAAAAAAAGAAAAAAAAGGTCCTCGTTTTATAAAATTTGCCGACTACCATAACGACATTTGCCGATTGACTGTCTAAATTTACCGACAAACATGTCGACATTTGCCGACTAACTAGTCAAAAAAGGTCAAATTTGACAACTAAATGAAAAAAAAATCATTAATGGGGAAGGATGGTGTCACATCCAACCCCCCTCCTCCCCGCACACACACACACCTCATCGCACTGCCTGCTTACCATAAAGAGTTACTTGTGAGGTTCGATATTTTAAAAGTTTGAGAGCAGAAGTCTAAAATGCCTCAAAGTTAGAAAACCTTAATTACATTAAATGCTTCAATACACGTGCTTAATACATTTTTTTTTTGTTAGGCCTACCACCATGAACCACAGTGATCGCCAGGTTTAAAGTCTCCCCACATCCGATTTTTTTATATATATAAACTTAGTTGTATATATGAAAATAAATATTTAGTTAGTAAAACCTCAGGGGGAATAGTTTTTAGTTAAAAATAACCGCCACTTTCAAGAAAATAGCGATAATCTGCTAATCAAATCCCGGCGTCTTTTGATTTTAAACCTACTCTGGTGCACAACGACTTAAGTTTTACTAAATGGCAGTCTACAATTTATGTGCTGTTTGTTTTAAAACCTTTAGTAATAAGTCAGCAAAGCTTCATAAAATAACTAAAGCTATTAAAGAAAAAATAAAAACATTTATTTGGGATAGCTATGATCAAAATTTAGCAAGCAATGTTTGGAAAAATTCAAACAATCAAAATTTAGCAAACAATGTTTGGAAAAGAATGATGCAAAATACCTTGATAAGTGGCCAAAGCAAATTTCTCAGGTTAGTTGATAAAATTAACAAAAAACTATATTTAAGATTTAGTGTTTAAAAGTTTTATTTTTATCAATTTTCTAAAAAGAAAGAGCTGTGTTTCAATAATTCATTGAATGATTCAATAAACTTTTATAAATCTTAAAAATTTTAAATAGCTTATTATATATAAAAAGCTGTTTAAAATTCCTATATATAGGAACTAATAATAAGTATGCAATAATCGCGTTTTACGGAACCGAATTTTGTGCTAAAATTTTGAGCCACGTTTTTCGTAGTCTCTTTAAAGTTAGCGTAGTTGAGGATAGCTGTGTGAAACAACTTTTTAGTATTTGTTATCAACATAGTATATTTTTAGAAAGTAGAATAGTTAAGCTTTTTCTTGTGCTAGGTTTTAATTATACTCACTTGCTTTATTAACAAGTTTGTTGGTGTCAAAACTTTGTAGTTCTTTAGTGATGAAGTTAATGTTTAAGATATGCTGCAATATTTTTTTTTCCTATTTTTTTAAAAAAAAAATTCATTTATCTATGCATCTACCAAATTTCTACATAAAATTGAAAAATTTTATGTAGCAGGCACCCTATTTATTTTTAAACTTTTGGTTCCTAATTTACATTTTCCTTGATGATAGCGTGGGAAACAGAGGGGTCTATGGAATAATTTTTTATATATTTTTTTGATTTAGATAAACAACAATATTTCTAATAGTATTAGTAATATGAATGAAAAATATTAGTAATATGAATGCTATGAATGTTTATTACAAATATTAGTAATATAATGCTATGATTGCCTTTTTTTAAAATAATAATATTAATAACATTAATTAATGTTAATAACTTACACAAGATATGTAAGTTATTAAGCCTTAATAACTTACATTTTACTTAATTTAAGCTTAGTTCCATCACCCTGCTGCTGTTAAAAAAAACAAAAAAAACAATCATAACTTACATATTTCTATATATATATATATATATATATATATATATATATATATATATATATATATATATATATATATATATATATATATATATATATATATATATATATATATATATATATATATATATATATATATATATATATAATATATATATATATATATATATATATATATATATATATTATATATATATATATATATATATATATATATATAGATAGATAGATAGATAGATAGATAGATAGATAGAGACTTATATTTTGTTTTAATGCTATTTAATCAATATTTAATGTTATTGTCGTCTGCACTGTCTGGTAAGGTTTATATATTCTTACTTTACAATATGATTTTAATTACAAAATAAATGTAAGTTTATGTTGCGTATTTTATTTTTGTTTTTTAGTATTATCTTCATTGGTTACTACTGGTAAGGTTTATATTTTTACTTTTCAATATGGTTTAAATTAAATAATAATTGCATGGTTATGTTGTGTATTGTATTTTTATTTTTTAGTATTATCTGCATCGGTTACTACTGGTAAGATTTATATAACTTTTACTTTTTAATTACGAAATAATTCTAAGATTGGGCTGTATTTTATATGTATTATTTATTTTATTTGAACTAATCATTTTAATCATTTACTAAAAGCGAAGACAAAAATATATTAAATTATCTTTAAAATAATTATAAATTATTATTTTTTATGACCATGGATGCACCACTAATCTAGTGAAATATGTTTATTACTTCTTTGTTGTACTTTAAATATTCAATCAAATTAATTTATTTTCAATTATATATATATTTTTTTAAATTCATTATTCAAACTTTGAAAACAGTAATTCAGTTTTCAGTTTCATACGGGCAAGGTGGTGGTTTAGTGCCCCCTCTGTCCGTCTGATACGCCCGGTGGTTAGAGTTGAACAATAAATTGTAGCCCACTCTTACACCTATCTATTGATACCAAGGTATTTGTATTTTGATAAGAATTGACAAAGTTATAACAACTTAAGTGAAGTAATACATTATTTTGACCACAGTTTTTTCAACAAATCCATATATAGAAAAATCGGTACTTAAACCGTTATAACTTTTGAACCAATTGTTTAATTTTAATAATTTTTTCACTTTCAAAAATACTGTAATAATCCTCTTTTTAATGATATATAATACTAAAGTATTCAAACAATTTTTATTCACGTACCTACAAATATGTCATCGATGTGTTTATTAATAATGTGTTACATTTTTTATATTACTAGTTTATATAGTTTTAGATTTATTTGTTTTGATAAACCGTCAAGATATCAGAAGAACATCAGATGTTTCAGAAATATCAAAAGATATTAACATTATTACTTTTGAGTTAAATGAAGATAATAATGAAAGAATGTGCCTAAAATGTTGTGGAGTTATTAAATCAGACATTATTCATTTTTGTAATGATGTTCAAGTTGTGAAAAATTTAGTTATTGCAGCATATGCATTGGGATCAGCAAGTGCAGAACATGTCGCTTCAATTATTTTAAAAACAAAAATGAAAAAGGAAAACATTTTTAGAGGTGAAAAATTTACAATTGCTAAACATGGGAAACTATTGACTATTGTAGCTGGAACTGCGGACAATAAATGTGATCGTGTTAATCTTAGACAAGTGTCTTTTGGAACAATCATTGAGCTTATAAAGTGTTAAGAACTATCTCAGTTTAAAACCAAAAAAAATGTGTTCAATATTTAGAAGAAGGCTTGACTTTCAAATTAGCATAAAAGGAAATATTTTTTAAAAATTAGAGGCTTTAAGAGCAGAAATGAATGAGTATTTTTCATGTAAAAAGGAAGAGTTTTTTGAAGCTGGCGATATAGTAAATAAATCAATGTTTTATATAAAGGATATTGATGAATTTATATATTATATAATCACTGAAAGAAATATTGACCCTTATTCTACAATTGAAAGAGTTGCTGTGGATTCTGGTCAAAATTTTTTAAAGGTAACTATAAATGTTTTTAATCTGCATGATAAAACTAGCAACCAACCTGACCTTGATGATGCTGGAGTTAAGCGTTGTTTCATTGTTGCTATTGTAGAAGTAGTGTCTGAACACTATGGAAATCTTAGAAAGTAAGTTGATACTCTTAATCTTCAAAGTATTAAGTATTCTGTTGCATTTGATTTAAAGTGTGCAAACTCAATGTTTGGCATTACAAGCCATGCTATAGTTGTTTGTGGTGTGAAGGAGAGAGTCTTTTGGATGGTGGAGAAAAACAAACTCTTCGTTCCCTCGATTATTATTACAGTAAATACACAGAAGCTGGAAAACCAAAATCAAAGATGGCTGATTATAAAAATGTTATTAATCCAATAGTATTATATCTTGAAGAGGATCCAGACACCATTATAGAAAATTTAGCTCCAGTACCTAAGTTGCATACATTAATCGGGATAGTTACAAACTTTTGGAAAACTATTATCAAAACTATGGCCTGTCTTTGAAAAGTGCTTAAACTCAAATTATATAATTTTATAAAATAATATAAAATAATATAAAAAAATATAAGTTTAAAAATATAAATTTAATAATTATAAAATTATATAATATGGCCTGTCTTTGAAAAGTGCTTAAACTCAAATTATAAATTTGAAAAGTGATTAAACTCAAATTATATAATTTATAAAAAAAAGGTTACCATGCCATTGAGTTTGATAGCAACAATGCCAACAAATTTTTAGATAAGCTAGATGTTCTGTCTTGTGATATTGCTAATAAAGTTGGGATACTGTGATAAAGTTTCAAGCATTGAAGCAAGCTCACTTTTGGAGAAAATTTTTATATATATATATAAATTTTTTTTATATATATTATTGGTGATATTGAATCTAATGTTTTTGAGTTCAAGATGTCTTATGCTAATTTAATGGAATATATTAATACTTACTTTGATAATATTTCTTTGAATATACCGTGGAAAGTTCATATTGCAGTTAACCATATTGTACCATTTCTAAAAATACCAATACTGATAATGGACTTGGAATTTACTTTAAACAAGCAGGTGAATCTGTTCGTCATGAGTTTAAAAAGGCATGGATTAATTATAAGAGACGACAAAGCCACCCAGACTTTGCTAAACGATTGAAGTCAAGTGTTGTAGAATTATCAACATTTAATAAATAGTTAAAAAGTTTAGTATTCAATTTAATATATTGTTGATCCACAATATCAAAGCATTTATGATATGAAAGTACACAAGAACACAGTAAAAATTAGGTTTCTTCATAAAATTATGTGAAATAATATGAACTTCGATAAAGTTGACCATGTACCGCCTCTCCCCTTTTTAGCTAAAGTTTAGATGTGTACAAATTTCCCGGAAATTTTCAACTCAGGAATTTTCCAGAAAATTTCCAAATTAAAATTTTTAAATTGAGAATTCGAGTTAAAATTTTTCAATAAACTCAAAATTTCGAAAAACCTTCCGGAAAGTTTTTGGAAATTTTAGAAATTTTCAAAAAAAGATAAGTTATTTTTTAATTAAAGAGAAAAATTTTATGTCTTATTTAGGCAGTTGTTATATACAATTTTACGGTAAAATATTGTAAAGTAGATTATAAAAATTTTAGAAAGCCCCCTTTGTAAAACACTTTTTTTAGCATTAGTTTTTTTATTATACTTTTAAGTAGCAGCTATGATACTTTGTTTTCAAAGTATCATAGCTGTTTCACTTTATTTTCAATTTTCTAAAACTGTTTGATCCTTACGAACCTTTGTTTTTTTAAAACTCTATACAAAAATAATACACAATAAAACTTGTTAAACTATAAAAGATTATATTTTGTGAATATTTTACATTGTAGTTGAGAAAGGTAAATAGTAGAAATATGTTATACACAAGCTCAAAATACAAGCTAACTCAGAAAACATCTACTTTTTTTTGTTTCACAAAAGTAATATAAGTAAAAGTAACATATAACAAATTGAGGTTTTGTGGTTTATCCTCCGCCAGCTAATTGCCTTTAGGAGGCCATATATAGACCTTGGTCCCCAGAGACTTGTTTTGGCTTCTAAAGGAGCATCATAATCCACTCTACAAACTAAGAGTAAAAGGAGTTTGGGAAGAACGAAGATATGTTATAGTGAAAGGCAGAAGTAGTTGTGTTGGAAAGATAGCATAGAGAAAGCGGACAGTGTTGCGCACGATGTTAGAAGATGCAACAGTGCTGTTAGTCGAACTGACAAAGACTTGGAGAGTTCACTTGATATGAACTCTTCCTCAACTTTCTTTGTCGTATTTACGTACAACTTTCTTTGTCGTAACATATAAAACTTGAGCGTTTCATTGCTTTTTTTAAAAAAATGCACTATTCTTAAACTGATAAACTTGATAATAAAAATTTGACTAAAAGATTTTTTGTTTGTGGGTCTTTTTTATTTTATATTTTTGGTTGAAATATTTAAAGAAAGCCCAATTACTGCGATAATAAAACGCATATTTTTTGAACAAAGAAATGAATTTTATAAAATTATGTAACAAACTATAAGTTTATTGCAATAAAATTTTTTTGAAAGTTTCCGGAAATTTTGGGCAAATTTCCAGGAAAGTTTCAGGAAATTTTCCGGAAATTTTCAACCCTACCTGCGCATAGTTAACACTCAAAGAATTATTCATTTTAACTTTTTTAAATTTATATTGTTAATCGGAACTTTTTAGTTTATAGGTCCGAAATCGACTTGACGAAGTAAAACAATGCTTAAAAAAATAAAAATAAAAAAATAAAAAAAGTAAATGAAAGTATATGTAAAAAAATATATATATAAAGATTTAAACAAAAACAACAATAATGAATCAATGCATGCGTATGGATGCGTATCTTTAATATTTGGATATATGCGCATCTTTAATATTTGGATGTATGCTATTTTTGGAGGTTAATCATCCTTTAGCAGTGGTTTGGCGTTTTTGTCGGCGGAAACGTAAACGTACCAATGTTTTGGTATTTAATTTCAAACAACTTTTGGACAATCTAAAAGTGTATTTGAAAGTACCTCAGTACAAAAACCATTTTTATTATATTCGACATTAAAGATTTTAAAGGTTATATTTGATAAATAAGGCTCAAGCAACGTTGCAAGAAGTGTTATTTAGAAAACTATAGAAATTTTTTACTAAAAATTTACAATAACTTTTGAAAATTGTTACTGTTCACATGAGTCAGTAATTCAAAAGGCAAAGTATACTTATCTTTTTTTTATAAGCCCTTACAAGAACTTAAAAATTTTCATTCATTTTCCGCAGTTATTTGATTTTTTACTTTTTTTGTTTAAAAATTATTTAAATTTGAAATATTATTAATTTGTTCACATTTAACGACCAAGCCTGTGTGTCATACTGATATGCTTTTAATAAACTGGCATGTGTTCTGAAAAATGTTTTTTTATAAAAATGTAAAAATACAAAAATACTATTCCTCAACCCAAGATACAGTTAAGAGATATTGTTAATGGTGATTCGGCTAATTCTGGGCAGTTTAGATCTATTTTGTTTAAACACAAGAAGTCCTTATGTAAATTCTATTTCAGGTATGGTATGCAATTACTTCATTCAGATATAAAAAAGCATTTTTATAAAAATTTTTTTTGACATACTTGATTTCAAAGAAAAACAAGCATGTTTGTAACTCATCACAAAACTTTTAAAAAAGTTCGGTTTTATTGCTGATTTGTTTGCCCCTTAAAGTATTAAAAAAAACTGATAATGTTGGCTGCACATCAAAAAAAGTTGAACAGTCATCACAAGATCTGCCCACACTCTTTTTTGTTTTTGGAGTCACCTATCTGAAATTTGCTTCTATCAAGCCACAAGTTCCAAAATGCCTACTCTTTATTAATATGCATTTATAATTTTGGCGAAGTTTTAATCTGCAAATTTTAATGATTTTATTTTTTTATTTTTTACGTTGCGGAGCCTTATATTGCTGTAAATTTCTTTTTTATAAATGTCTAACTAACATACCATACAGAACAAAGTTACAAGAACCTATATATTCTTATAATAAATAACTATTTGACTTTTTAAATGTTTCTTCTTTTCTTATTTGACGTTTCTAATGTTTATTATAAGTTAAAAACACAAGCATTTAAAAGTTTGTTAAAACTTTTTATATGTTTAGCGAAAAAAACAAGCGTTTTGATTATACTATTTTGATCACTTTTCTACTTGTAACCGCTGGCGCGGTATTAACTCACCCGTAAGTTGCTAGCTTTTTGTTTGTGTTCTGTCTCAACCTCTGGCGCGGTATTAACTCACCCGTAAGTTGCTAGCTTTTTGTTTGTGTTCTGTCTCAACCTCCGGCGCGGTGTTTACTCTCCCGTAAGTTAGTTTATGTTTATTTGTGTTTTGTTTAAGTTTTATAATTAAATTTTCTGTTTAAATATTTGGATCTCTTTTGATACGGTGTTAGCTCATAGGCTAATCAGTTAATGCAACTATAAACCTACCCTCGCCGTAATCTTTAGTATTTGTTAAGTGTAATACTTTTCTTAATGAATTTCAAAAATATCATGCATAATGTTTTCAGGTACTGTTTGTGGGAAGTAGCTCCTTTTAATTATTCCAGATCTGATCAGGTTCAGGGTCATCATGATCACCCTGCTACTGGTACTATGTAACCCAGAACTAACATTCTCTGCTGCCTTTTATGGTGTGCTTTTTTAAGCAAAGGCTAGATGAAACAAATTCCAACTTTAAAATTCCCTGCCTTAGGGCTCTTGGTTGAGTAAAGGCTAGAGATAGTGTCTCAATAAAAATACTCATCTTGGGCAGATGTTAACTGCATCCAGCTACTCTCTTGTAGAAGGCCTTCTCGACAAAGAATTTAGGGGTAAGCAGACAAAAATTTGTTAACCAGCCTCGAATCCTCTCTTTATCTATTAGGCTGGCATCAATGTCAACCTGTGTTACAGTGTTCCTGTCTACGATGATGAATGCTAAATATTCTTGACTCTTCTCTTAGGTTTTTGCTTGTGGCTCCTTAATAGTGGCTATACAAATCTTATTGTTATCTTCTAATGAGGGTATAGCTCTAAAACTCAGTGTAATAATTCTAAGGCTGTCTGATAGCAAGGTTACCCAAACTCTAACGTAGCTCTCAGAACGGCTGATTTCATCAACAGCTGCAAAATACCAGAGTATTAATAGTACCATGTTTCGCGTGGATGGTGTCCCTGTTAATGCTTTTGGTGTGCATTGTCGAGACCACATAATAACCCCTATGTTATGAATTAGGGTTAATTAACAGGACTGAAACTATTGTATAGCTAATTTATTAGGAGGCCGTGCTCTATCTATGAATGAGTCAAGTTTTCTTTAAACTTAGATCATGCCAAAAGTAACTAAAATAGTTGAACATAAAAAATTATCCATATCACCTAATTGTTTAATATATCTTTTACAAATATTCGTGGTCTGCGAAGCAATCTTCTATCAGTTGATCTTACCTCTCAAAATTTACCAGCCTTGCTTTCTTTTAGTGAGATCAATTTAAATTGATGGATACTATCTTTTGGTTAGCAGAGATTCCAAAAGTCACATGGTTGACTTGGGGGTATAGATACGCATCAATCCACATATTTTTTGTGAAATCAGGTTTGAATCATTAGACCATTGTTTTATGTGCCTTCGTTCAGCACCTCTTCCCTCTATCATCTTTTTTTTTTATTTCTTACATGTCTCCATCACAAGACAGCTTTCTTTTAGTTCTGACCATACAATGATTTTTTTAAATCTTTCATCTCGGATTTCCTTTTTGACTCACCCTATCATTGCACTACTTACTTCTACCCTAAAACTAAATAGGATTCTTTTTTTAATTTTCTTCGTGAAGGTTCGTGGGGTGATTTCTTTTCTCTACCAGCCAAAAATGCGCCGTAACCTCCTAGATTCAGGCAGGAATGGATGCTTTTATTCCTTCTTGTTAGTTTTAAGTCAAGCCTCATTCCACTACATGGCTTTCACCTTCTTGATCAGCTGTTATATCTAATTTTAATCATTTTTTTCATCTTTTTTAAAATAGCAACTCTCTTGAGAACCAACTGCTACTTATTATATCAAGAAATTGATGAAAAAAGGTGTTTTGTGATGCTTAGCTCTATTATCCTCAGTTCACTAAACCTCGTATCTTATCTCAGAAGTTAGGTTCTAGAGACTAATTAAACAGGTTAACCCATTGTTAAACATTTAAATCACTCAAGCTAAACCCATATCTCAATTAAACTCTTCAACTGCTTCTGAATCTTGTTTTCCTAACATTTAGGAAATGACATAAGTTTTTCCAATCTTTAAAAACCCCGATGAACATTCTGACCCCTCTAATTATTTTCCGACCAATCTTCTTTCTGTTATTAGCAAAGTGTTTAATCAACAAATTTCTTACATCCCATCTTGAATCAAATAACTTACTGTCAGACAATTAATATGGTTTTCGATTGTCACTTTACAAATAATTTGCTAACTGCTGTGACTGAAAGATTTTATTATGTATTAGATGGAGGCGGAGAGGCTAGAGATATTGCTTTTGACAAAGCTATAGCTTTCAACAAGATTTGACATGCTGGTCTTCTCTATAAGTTTGTTTCATATGGTGTATCTTAGTTTTTAAAATTATCAAGTCATTTCTTTCTAAACGCTTTATTGAAGACATTCTCTTAAACCAACACTCATTCACTTCTAACTTCTGGGGTACCTCAAGGTTCTATCCATGGTTCGGTTTTGTTTCTTACCTACATTAATAACCCTCCCGATAACTATACATCTAAAGTAGCTCTTTTTGCTGTCAGCTAGAACCTCAAGGTTCTATCCATGGTCCGGTTTGGTTTCTTACCTACATTAATAATCCTCCCGATAACTATACATCTAAAGTAGCTCTTTTTGCTGTCAGCTAAATTTTATACTCCTGTCTTGAAAAAATTTTATACTCATGTCTTCTCTTTGCAGTCGCTTAGAATAGGCAGTTGATCTTGAATCTGATTATATATATAATCAATTGCTAAATTATCATCCGCTAAGTTCGCCTCTCTTTATTGTTCTCGCCATTTTCTTGCTCCTGATTCCATTCTTTACCTTTACAAATCTTTTATTCAAGGTCCGAAAACGCATCGTAAACATATTTCGAGCCGCTTTATCTGGTAAGCTTGAGTCTCATTCCCATAGTCGTAAAGTTGCATCTCTTTTCCTTTTCTGCAATACTATCATGCTCGCTGCTCCACTTTAAAGTGGTTGCTTACTTCCTAGTTAGGGGTTAATGTATGAGTACAAATAGATGATCAGATTTCTGATTGAAAACCCATATATCCAGTAAAAATTGCTTTCGAAAAAGATAAAAAATATTTAATTTCTAAAAAATATTCATCACACTACATAAATAATAATAATATTAATGCAAGAACTATTGTTTCAAATAACGATGGTATCCATGATGGTAACCATGACCAACAAACAAAATCAATACCATCAAAAAACTGGATAATTAAATACAAATACAAAGTAATATACAAATACAAAGAAATACAACTTAAGATCTATCCTAAAAAATACCACTTAAGGTACAACCTGTCCACCAAACATTTCTCAAATCTTATATTAATCTTAATATTAATTAATTATTTAATCCACCAATATCTTCTCAAATATCTCTTCTCACCAAAGGTCCAAAATTTTGCCCAGCCATAAATGATAATTTTTTACATATTGATTCAGATATTAAAAATTTTACTCAGAAATTTATACAAAAAGAAAAATTTTATAGTACCACAAGTAGCAATATTAGTATAATTAAAAATAAATCTTATTATTGTACCACAACTACACTGCCAGAGTTAAGCGAAATTGTTTCACAAATTGATCAAACTAAACCTATTAAAGTTCAATTTGTTAATAACATCGCAAAACAAGAAAGAGCAGCAATTAAAGAATTACAAGAAATGAAAGACATAGTCATTAAAAAAGCTAACAAAGGTAATACTTTAGTTCTAATGGATTTGACATATTATATTAACAAACTTGCTTATCAAGATCATCTTTTTTCTTTTAATACATATGAAAAAATAAGTTCTGAATCCGATAAAATAGTTTTTAGCCATCTTATTAAATTAATAAATAAACATAAATGCCTCACGACGAATTAGATAAAATATATCACAAACTTTAAATGGAAATCTAGTATTTTCTATGTAATTTCTCAAATTCACAAATGTCAAGAAATCATTAACAAGGTAAAAGAGTCTGACTCAAGCATTCCACATTATCTTGGTTTAGAAACCCTAAAGTTCTGGATATTTAAATATAAAGAATTGATAGATAAAAGATTTACACCTGAATTCATAATTGAGTGTGCATTTTTAATTTTAAACAATCATAATTTCATATTCGATAAACAATTATTTCACCAAAGAAATGGTACAGCCATGGGTACAGATTTCGCACCAGGTTATGCTTGTCTCACTATCGGGTTTCTAGAAGAGACTAAATTTTTCCAATAATCCTACTTCAGTATTTTTCTAACCGAGAAGTAGAGGATATAGCGAGATTTTGTTTTAGATATATACTGATGATGGTTTTATAATCCGGCCAAACATCTCGACATCAGAAAACTATGAATTTCCCTGAATTAAATGACTTAATTAGTTCAATAACCAATTTTGGAGTTTTCTAAAAATGGTTAACACCTACAGTGTAATTAACTTTTTAGATTTTGCAATTATTCTTTAAAATTACAAAAAAATTCGAACAGACATTTATTATAAAGAAACACTCATGACTACTTAAACTATAACAGTCATCATCTATTTCACATCAAATAGAATTTTCCTTATATTTTAGCATAAAGAATAATTGTTTTTACATCTAATTACGAAATTGAAAAATGTTATCAAACAGAACTAAAGTCTTGGTATCCTGATGAAACTATAAATAAAACATTCCATAATGCAAAACTACAAGGACCACCACCACAAAAGCAGTTTAATGAAATATTTACTTTAGTGAAATATTTCATTAGACTGCTTTTGTGGTGCTGGTTCTTGTAGTTTTTATCTCAATTGTCAATTTTTAATTTCAGAAGCTAACCTTTTACTCAAAGTCTCTCATAATGAATGAGTCAAAAATGTTTTTTCTAATATTCATCCAGTATTAGCTTTTAAACAACCTCCTGACTTACTAAGAAGACTTACTTCCTCAAAAATTGGAGCAACTAATAAGAAGATTGGCTTATTTAAATGCAAAGACATTCGGTGTAAAACATGCAAACTCTATCTTCAAGAAGTAGATGAGTTTGAAACATGTAATGGTACTATTTGGAAAATAAAAAGTCACACCACATGCAACAGAAAAAATGTAATTTATCACCTTAAATGTTTGTCATGCAAAAAACAAGCCACATATACTGGTAAAACAAACAATTTAAGGTTGCAAATAAACGGACATTCTTCTAGTTTCAGAACTGGCCTATCAACTGATTGGTTTGAAAACCATGTTTATACCTGTCATCGCTGAGATGACAGGTATAAACATGGTTTATACCTGTCATCTCAGAGATGACAGGTATAATGAGAGATGACATGGTTTATACCTGTCATCTCATGAGACTTTCCTGAATAACGAATGAGTTTTAGTTAATAGAACTTGAGATGATAGCTCTTTTGAGCAGCAACCATGGTAGTATTTGTAGAAAAGAGAAAGAGAAGCAACCTTATGAAGTTGGGAGAGAGGCTCAAGTTGGCAGATAGATCAGCTCCAAGTACGTTTACAAAGCATTTTTGAACCTTGTCTAGAGAAAGAGCATCTTTAGAAAAACCAGCCCAAATATGACAACAGTATTCCATACAGAGACGCATAAGAGACTTGTAGAGGTAGAGAATGAAATCAGGAGTAAAAAAATACCAAGCCTTATAAAGAGAAGCAACCTAAATTATATATACAATCGATTGCTAAATACTAATTTAGCAATCGATTGTATATATGATTTCGGTGAGAAGTCAGTAGTAAATGATAATCGATAAAAATTTTTTGGTAGAAAAATGTTTAAAATAACCAAAGTTAAATTTTTTTCCAAAAAATTTAGTAAAATCCTATTTCAGATTTGCGACGCATAGAACAGCAATTCTCTGACTTGTTTGTCTTTGACTATCCGCGGTCTTTATTTTTATTCTTCATTTTTTAACAGTATATACTGTTATAAAAAAAAAAAAAAAGAAAAGAAAAACTACAAGTCAAGATATCTTGACTTGTAGTTTTTTTTTTGTATATATTTGTAATTGGTTCTTAAATATTTTAAATAAGAGCAAACAAACAAAAATAAAAAAATAACAAAACACAATGCCGATCTTATGCTGATACAAAAGATGTCGACAAGACATCGGGCCGACGTCCATGGGTAAGTAATGACAGATAAATTTTTTTTGTAGACTTCTAAGATAAAATATATTTTTAAATACTACATTTAAATATTTAAATATTACATTTAAATAAAACATTAAAAAAGTGTTTTGAGGAGTGATTCATTTTTTAGTTTTTATTTAGAATTTATTAATAGAATTTCCTAATGAAAATTTTTATTAAGGAGTTGCTACGGTATCCATGGAAAAAAAGTAGTAAAAGCGTTAGGTAAGATATCTAGCAAAATGACGTTAAATTAATAGTGAACGGTCGTGAACAAATACTTTAAATACATATAAAATTGATCAACTTGCTCAGCTTAATATTTTTTTGTCAACGACTTTTGTAATATAAATAAAAGTACAAGAGGTCAATAAACATCAGACACCTTTCAATATGGTTTAAAATTGTGCGTTTTGTCTGAAAAAAAGGTAATTTGGCTAATTTGGACAAAGTAATCAAGCCAAATATGTAAGTCAGTTATTCTTTTAACTTAGGCATTTTATACAGTTTAGAGTCGTTAATACAATTATTAATAATTATGTTACTTTACTATATTAGTATTGTTTACTTTATCAGTATTATTGTTAAAAATTAAGTAAAAGTCTAGGGGTCGTCCGTAAAGTACGAACGCTTTTATTTCAACGCTACCCTTCCCCCCCCCCCTCCATACTTTGCTATACGCTTTTTTGTGTACCCTTCACCTTCCTAAAAGTACCTACGTATTTAACCTATCTACCCAACATTTTAAGATATTAGATTTAGTGTCTCCTTACTTTTATAATTGAGTCCTCATCGCCCCCCCCCTTCCCACCGATTCTTATATGCCACTTGCTGGCCCCCTCTCCGTGCGTACGTACTTTATGGACAATCCCCTACTTTTCTCAAAAGTCATAAAATCCACAAACTACGACAAATGCTTTATACACCAAAAAACCTTTTATTCGAAGCTAAGATTATGAAAATCAGTTCTCAGATATCTGATAAAAAGGGGCAGCTAATAACTTTCATTGGCACATTTCATTTGGTAAAAAACTCTTTTGGTGATTTACAAGTTTTTGCTTCTGAAGAAGAATCTTTTATTTCAAAAAATTGTGTCAATCAAAATCAAGAGAGTAAAATCAAACCATTAACTTTATTATTAACTTTATTATTAACTTTATTATTATTTTAACCATTATTCCAAACTCTCTAAAAATCAAACCATCGCTCTAAACTCTTTAAAAATCAAACCGTCTCGGGTTAATGCTAGCTTAAAGTTTTAATTAGAAACAAACAAAATTTCATGTATAAAAACCGCTTATGTATAATGTATAAAAACCGCTCATGTAAATAGAGAAACCCGCTGTTGAAATCTAAATACAAAATTATTTGCAAAAAAGTAGCTGACATGATCAATAAAGTGGGACAAAATTTTAAGTTTAATTTGGTATAAAGAACCACCGTGATCCCAAAGCTTCTGGTCAGCTACATGAAAAATCAACAAGAAGTCAAATATTTTATTAAAAAATTGAAAGGAAAAATAGTGAGCTCACTTAAAAAATTAAAAAAAAAAATCTAACTTTTTTGCTTAAGGTGTTCTAAGAAAACCTAATGGTCTTGTCGCAAAGCAATCTGTGACCGCGCTTAACTCAAAAGTTGACGCCTCTATAAATGTCACAAAATATTCCCAGAGCCAGCATAGAAGCCTAAATCTCTAGCTTGTTGAGCAAGAGTTCTTAATATTGCGGAACGGTTGCCTAATTTTATTCTTCCCAATCTTCCCAAGTCATCAGCAACAGTTATTGGCGAATTACTTTTCTTTTCTTTTTTTTTTTGTTACCAAAACAGTTAAATATTTTATAAAATCTCTTACTGCATCGGTTAAGACGGATTTTTTTGTTGTGATACTTGATGATACTGTACTAATAATATCAATAACATGTTTAACAAATTTAAATTCTAACCTTCATTCGGTTTTCCATAAAGCACGTACGCAGATATTCCGATTGGGAATTTACCCTTAATGTACTGATGAGTACATGGATGGTGGTGTTAAAGACAGCAAGTAGTGCACGGTTTGACCATCTCTCGTTCTCTACCTATCCTCGAGGTTGATTTTTTTTTTTACGTAATTTATGGATACCTCTTGTAGCAATATCTTTATGTGTCAAATTTTTTTTTGTAAACAACGTTTCCTAAAAATGTTGACAATTACAATTGATAGATGTTTTTTAATCATTAAAGACAGCATATAATTGCAGTAATATTGTGATTGTATAATAAATTATAGATTAAAATGAAATAAAAATCTTAAAACCAATTAAATGTAGCCGTGATTGTGACACAATTTGTATCCGGTATATAATGGAATCAAACTGTAAATAGTTTACTCGCAGTTAGTTAACAAAAAAACAAAAACATTAAAACAAAACAAATAAACTTATTAGTGTCACAGGAAAAAAGCTTTGAGATATTCCATGCTTACTTTGCTTTTCTTCAAAAATCTAACACCTAGTAGCTCGTACTAGTAGCTGTCTTAGGAGATTCTTTCTCTTTTTTAAAAAACATGAACGTTTTCAAACTTAGATCGCGTCCTCGAAACTTAATAACAGATACATAAGCGTTAAAGCATACACATGTTTCTGCCTAAAAACAGAAAAATTTTTTTTTGTAAAATTAAACCGCATCGACATTCCTTTTTCAACAAGGTTCCAAATTACATTATGTTAAAAGTAAAATTTCATAACCGCGGAAAAATTTTTATAAAAGATTTTAATTAGTGATTTAAATTTTAATTTTAAAGTTATTTAATACTACAAAGAAAATTAAAAAAAAAAAAAAAATGTCTAAAATAAACAAATTTAAAATTTAAGTTTGTTTAAACTAAATATTTTAAAAAAAAGCCATTTATCATATTTTTTGGTTGATTAAGAGGCGCTTCGTTTTTAACCACACGTGGCGAAAAACTAATTTAATTTAAAAAACATTTTTGTAAATATTATGTCTATTGCAAAGGTTCAATTCAAATCGGCATCAATATAAACTAATTTTCTTAAATTTTTGATAAATTTTAAAAGATATTTTTCAATAAATTTACAATAATTAAAACTAAGAGTTTAATGTTAAAGATTTATAATATAAAAAGTTATAATTAAAACTAGAATTTAAATGTTTTGGTTGGCTTGTCGAAAATATCAAACTTTTTCCATCGAAAATTTTTTTCGCCAACGACAAATAAAACTCTATCATAGCATTTATTCTATGGTTTTAAAAAAAATCATTTCGAGAACATTATATTAATTTTAATAGTCGAAAAATTAGTCTTGCAAATCATTTGCACAACTTTGGTGTCAAATCTTTAAGATTTTTACCTAACTAATTTTTATTCAGACATTATTTCAGCCTTCAGCTTTGAGGCCGCCAGGCAAGAGCCATTGGAGAAGACCGCATATCCATTAATCACGGCCGCCTAATTATTAATCATTTAAATGATTTTTGGCGGCGTTCACTAATGGTTTCCACCACTTGGTTGACGGTTACCTTATACAAAACATTTTTAAAAAAATTGATAGATTTTTGGGTAAAAAATAGAAGGGTAAAAACAGTCTTTTGGGCAGTTGCGTTATTTTGAATTTATTCAAATTTTTTTTAATGCTAATAAAAAATTGTTAATGTAGTTGCAATGGTATCCGTGACAAAGAAGCTGCAAAAACGTTAGCTAAGTCAAATGACGTCAAATTATTAGTGAACAGTCTAGAATAAATTACGTCAAATAATTATAAAGACGATCATTTCGTGAAAATTGATATTTGAGCGACAACGACCTTCATCAAATAATTAAAAGTGTAATGGATGCATTTCAATTTGATTTGAAACCTTGTGTTTTATCTAAGAAAAAATGTTTATTAGAGAAAAGCAACGAAGACAAATGCGTAAGTCAATTATATTTTTAATTTAGAAATTTTATATAACTTAAAGCAATTTATTTAATGTGAAATATGTTTTACAATCTTTCATAATGTTATAAGCATATTAATGCCCGTATTTTAAAATATAAACTGACACAATCCTTTAAATTTTTCCAATATTAGCGGCTTTAATCCAATTATATTTAACTATGTTTATTGAAAATTGTTAATTTAAAGTTGTGACTAATCAAAGTGAACTAAAATTTGTATTAAAATAACTTAAATAATAACTTTAAACTTTGACCTCTTATAAAAATTTTATTGTGATTTAGTACTTGAATCAATTCAAAACTGCTAAAATGTATTACTAAAGTTTTGTCTCTATTTTATGCAATTATTTTATATATGATAATATATGGCTCATATGTTTGTTAAATTTTTTGAACATTTTTATGTTGTTTTTTTCTTGTTTTGGTTTTTCTAGATTTTTTGAACATTTTTCATGTTTTAGTTAGTTTAAATGATATATTATGCGATATTAAAATATTATTCTTCAAAATCAGGTAAAAGCTTACTTCTCGGAAAAGATAATTCGTGATTTCAAACATCTCAAGCGAAAATTGCGAGGTATGCAAGCATTAAATGTAAAGCTTAAAAGTAAAAACCACAAGTTGCAGCAAATGCTTGGTGAATCGAAAAGCTCTTTCGTAAAAACTGAGATGACCCTCTTCGATACTCCTGAATCAGATGAAAAACAACAGCCACAAACTTTTTTTGACACACTTCCTTCTTTACAAAACTCCTTAAATGATTTACAAGTTAGTGCTTTTGAAGAAGAGATTTTTACAAGATGTGTTCATCAAAATCAAAGCAATAAAGTCGAACAGCAAATTTTTGATTATGCTTTTTCAAATGAAATTGAAGAGCATAAGATATGTAAACATTCAGTTGAAAGCCTATCGATAAATGAAGCACAAATAAACGACCAGGTATCTTGTTTTGAAACTAAACATCATCAAATCAAAAAAATAAACGAAAATAAATCTGATTTTGTTATTTTAAAAGATGTTTTAATGCCCGAAATACACAGTCAAACTGATCAAAGTTCTTCAAGTAAAGTTGAATTCAGTGTAAAAGAGAATGCTAAAACTATTAAATTTAATAATATACCTCCTTTACGAGTAAATCTTCAACAGTTTTTTCTAAAACAGAACAAGGACTTGCAGGATCTTAAGAAGAAAGTATATTTGTTTGAAGATCAAGAATTTAGCGAATTTCATTTTTTAGAATCTCTGTTATTAGCAATAAAAAATCTAAAATCAAATATGAAAAGCAAAAGATTTTTCCAGAGTAAGTCAAAGATTAGAAAAAACTTCATAAAAGATATTTCTCAACTAATTAAAGATTACGTTTCAACGTTTTGTTTAAAAGAAAATTAACGATATTTTGTTATTATTTTTTTATTTCTATTTTGTTTAATCATGTTTATATTTAGATGTCATCTTTTTAATTTTTTAAACCAATTATAGTTCAGGCTAATGCTCACCTACTATGTTTCAATTTTCAAGTTTTCAATATTTAATGTTAATAAAATCTGAACATGTTTATATTTTTCAGGACATTAATATGTTTGAAAAACAATACAAGGTTTTTTAACAAACTTAATTTAAAAAAAAAAGAAACCAATAAGTACTTAAGTTTTCAAGTCTTACTTATGAGGTAAATTGTAAAATGTGGTCTCAAATAATCATTTTTTTATTTTGCTGGTTTAATGAAGATTTGAGGGTTTAGAAATTTAGATTTCCAGGTTTACAGGTTCAGAACTTGAACTATAAATTAAAGTTTTATTTATTTATTTTTCAAACTTTGTTTTCAAAATGTTTCATAAGTTTTTCAACATTTTCACTTGGTTTAAGGATTTTTGTTTTTATTCAGCTGATGGGAAAAAAGTCATTAAAATTTAAAAAAGCGTCAGCATTTAATGTTTGTTTAAAAGCCATGTAAAGAAAGTGATTTTTAGTGATAAAAAATTTCAATGTAAAAAGATTTTTGCGTCTAGTCTTTAAGTAAGTATTTAAGTAATCCAGTTTTGAAGTTAAAAGAACAATTTATTATTTTCATATTAGTTATACTTTTCTACGACTACTCATAAAAAAAAATGTAGTATATAATAATTTGGTTTAAAAATTAAAAGTTGTATACTTGATACTTAAGTTAAAAAAAGATTTATAAAAAAAATAATAAATTATATAAGTAAAGCTTAAATTCTACTTTTTAAAAATATATTATAGTAATATTTGAAAATAAGTGGTAAACACAAAAAATTGAAGTTTAAAAATGTAAATTTTTGTTTTTAAGAAATGCAAATCGTCCGGATCTCTTCTTAATTACGCTGAGTTACCGAAGGTGAATTTGTGCATGTACAACTTCTGCAATAGCAGTTTGATTTACGAAAGAAAAAAATGCAAAAATTTTTTAAGTTTTATATTTCGGCGAACAAACCATATACTATAGAGGTTTAAAAATAAACGCTAGCTATAAAATCTAAAATTGCTTTATAATGAGACAAGTTTGTTTGCTATAATTTTACTTTGGCTTCCATAATAAAACATTTTTTCTTAGGGAATTTTCGTGTCTCAAAATTGATATAAAAATAAGAAAAATTTCCGTACCATTTTGTTAAATATGAAAATAACGAAAAATAAGTCTGTAAAAGTACAGAAATTTTAACAGCGTAGAAAACTTAAAAATCTGTTACTATTTTTCCCATACTAAATTTAAAAACCGGATTTAATTTTATAGTTAAGCTTTGTATAAAAAGATATGTTTTTGGTTTAACTTTTCCAATTACGAATTTATTGCAGACAAAAAAGAGTGATATTTTTTATGGTTTCGAATTGTATTTAAAAAAAATTTTGTGTTTGCTTAGAAATACTGCTGATCCACTTTATCAAAAGCCAATCTACATTATCAAAAGTGAAAAACAATGAGCAACAACGTCCTAATATGGGACATTGTTGCTCATTGTTATTCATGGCCATAAATACAAAAATATTTTTTATTTTTATAGTTTTTTCAATCATTTTAATATTTTGGTTTTACCTTATGACGAAGTTTACACTTGCAACGGCTTTTCTCATCATTTAACTTTTTTTTTAACTTAATTTGACGAAATGTATTATATTAAAGATAACAACCTTTAATATAATATATTTCGTCAAATTAAGTTTACTTCGCAGGTTGTCCACTACGGTTAATAATCCAACCACAAGCTGCATCGCCATCAGCAGATACTTCTTAAAAATTGCTGTGTAACTTTAGTTGCAACACTTTCCTTGCAAATAAGTAAATGGTGTGTTTCGAAATTCGGCAATGAAAACGCCACTAAATTGTTCACTTATGCGAGGAAATACATCTAAGTCGGTGCCATTAAAGTCACAGTTATAATCCAAACAAGTTAATCCATCGTCACCTATTTGCTATTCTCGGGCATATACTGATATCATAACCGATGAAAAATACAATCGTAAAATGGTTTTATTCTCGCATAGCAATTTTTTGTAGTTGTTGTTACTAAACAAAAATAAAAATTTAAAAATCAAAAATTGTTGTCAAGTCTCCTGCAGTATATATATGTTATACAAGTCACCTTACAGTATAAATATGTTTTATAATTTCTATCAGAGCCCATAAAGTCGCACGGAATTTGTGGCACACAGAAATTTTACGCCAAAAAAAATTTTGTTCTTAAAATTTATAATATTAAAGAACTTGGGAAAAACAGAGCAAGATAGCGAATGCATGATGACTTTTTTAAAGACAACTTTAAGAAACGAAATTTAATTATATTTTGTTATCTCAATCACCAATTTGTTTTTTTTAATATTGGTTTATAATAAGAGTTAACGTAATTTTATATGCCCATGTTTTTTTTTTTTTTTTTTTGCGTCTGAAATAAAATACTAGGAAACCGCTTATTGCTTGATGATGGAGGACGTTATACAGGGGGATTTTTTCGGAAGAATTTTTTCGAAGGGGGCTTTTTTCCTTGATTTTCAAAGTGCACGGTAGTTTTTAAGATTTTATAAATTTGGTAACAGAAAACACACAATAATTCATCTTCCCCGGTCATATGACCGAAAAAATCCGAAAAAAACTTTATTTAAAAGCTATTATTAATACCAAAACGTGATTTACTTATGCGAGAACGCATTAATAAATTATTTTAATGGATTTTTAAATAAATATTAACCATGAAAACATAATTATCAATATTTAACAACTGTTTTGTTTGTGTCAATACCATTAAAAATTAACGTAATTTAAAACTAAAAATACCGATAATACCACACAAAGAGACTGGAAACATATTAAAAATAAATAAAATGATAAGTTTAAAAATAATTCAAAACAATAAAAAATTTGGTATTGGAAAAACTAAAATTGATATTTACAAAGGCGTACAGGCAAATTCATTAACTTTGTTTTTTAAAATTTTCTAATCCCAATTTTTATTAAGGCTTCAAATTAAATCATTCTATTCTACATATAAATTTCTTTTTTTCATTTGGAGTAATCATGTTTTTAAATATATTGATATTATATCTTTATGCATTGTTTTATGCATTATTGCATGTTTATGGTTTTGAAAAATATGTATCTCTAAGTAGCAATCAATTGTTACATATAGATGTGGACTTAAAGATCTTCCCAATAAATTCTGGTAGGGTAGGGTGGGGCAAGATGACCCGTGGGGCAAGAAGTCTTTTTGCTTTTGTGAGGGTATCATAGAATAGTAATGTTTTATTCCTCTATTATAATATTAATATAATTAAAACAATATCACGGAACAAAAAATAGTTTTAATATTGTTATTAGTTAAGTTTTAAATAGATTTTTAACTTTTTTGAGTATTTTGTTAGTAAGTTGCTTCCAACTTTAAATGTTTATTGGACTGGCAATACTTATGCGATGAAGGTAAGAAAATAGTTTTTTTTATACAGAATTTGTCCCACAATAATATATAGAAAAAAAAGTTTTTAATTAAGCAACAAAATTAGTTTTATTTGTATTAAACTTGCACTGACTACATATGAGGCAAGATTTCCTTGTTTACGTGGGGTATGATGCCCACGGAGGCCTTTTAGTCTCGTGGTTTTACGGAATTTCTACCATTTTAAAAGTGTGTTTAGAACATAATAACGTTTACTAATTTAGTTATTGACTTTATTTACATGTTGGTTTATGTGTTGATAACTATTATACATATATATAAATAATTTTTAAAAATAATTTTATATATTTTTAAAATATTATAATATGTATGCTAAATAAAGTGAAGTGTGAAGTTGTATTACATGCAGTTACTGCAATTCAATCCATACTTGTAAAACATTTATAAATTATTTGTAAATGTATATATAAATGTATTATAAATGCATTTTTAAAATTTGCATTGCATTTGGGGAAATAAAGTTGTATTGTATTAAGTTAATGATCAGTAATTGAATGTAAATAATAATAATAACAATAATAAATTAAAAAAATAATAATACCATTATTATTAATAATTCTTGGGTAACTTTGTGCAAAAATTGTATGCATATAACTTAAGAAAGTTCTTATTTAACTTAAAAAGAGTTAATTTATGGATGTAAGGTAATGTTTGAAACAATAATATATTAAATAATTATATAATACTTTGCATGTGTTTATATGTTTATACAATTTAATTTTAAATTTTTTATTTAGAAACATATATAAACAATTTAAATAATGGTGAGAAATTATGTGCGAAAAACACAGAGAGGTGCAACAAATGATAGGATAAAGTCAGCGTTAGAAGCTATGAAGATGGGCTGCAGTCTGAAAAATGTTGCATCAGAATTTAGTATTAACAAAAAAACATTACAACGTCATCGAGATGGAAAAGTAAAGGTAGTTGGTGGTTTATCTCTAGGTGGAAAATCTCCTGTATTTAGGTAAAGATTTTAAATTAAACATTGTAACACAAGTTCAGATTATGGAAAGAGCATTATTTTTTCAGTATACAAGTCATTATTTGAGGAACATAAGTTTTCAGCCAAACAGCTCTGGAATATGGATGAAACTGGAATAACAAATGTCCATAAGCCAGGAAAAATAATTGCAACAAAGGGAAAACGACAAGTTTCAAAAATAACTAGTGGAGAAAGAGGTGCTACTGTGACTGTCGTGTGTGCAATGAGTGCAAGTGGTGTTTATGTCCCACTATTATTTATATTCCCCCGTAAGCGAATGACTGATAGGCTGGCTTTTGGTGCACCTTCAGGGTCAATTGTTAGAGTTAGCTCCAGTGGATGGACAGATTCATCTTTATTCATCGAATGGTTAACACATTTTGTTATTGTGACTCATGCATCTAAAAATAATGAGCAATTAATTGTACTCGATGGTCATTATAGTCACAAAACACTTGAAGCCATTAACTTTTGTCGCAACAATGGGATTCACCTCATAACTCTTCCACCTCATTGTACACACAAAATGCAACCTTTAGACCGTACATTTTTCAAACCATTGAAAGTTGGTTACAATACTGCAGCAAGCAACTGGATGTTATTGCATCAGGGGCTTAGAATTTCATTTTTTGACATGGCAGGTATTTTTACAACTGCCTATAACTTTACTGCAAACATCGACAAAGCAACCAATGGATTTAGATGCTCTGGTTTATACCCAATATATGAGCTTATTTTAACAATGAAGCCTTTGATGCAACTTTGCTCACTGATGAAGCTATACCATTGGAAAGCTGTCAGCAGTCAAGTGATTTGCCTAGTATACCTCTTGTTGCACCTATACAGTTGCCAGATGTCATAAGCACAGCAACTGTTGCCTCAAAAATGAAGACTGTTACAAAAGAACCAGCACAATCAAATGATGCAGTTTTGCCAGTTGTTGATGAGCATCTTGGCCTTAAATCAGCCCCTAATATTTTGGAAAAGATTTCCCCGCATCCTAAAATTACTGTATTAAGACAGTGTAAAATAAGGACAGAATCAGCTGAAAATCTTACTTCTTCGCCTTTCAAGAAGAGATTAGAAGAACATGAAAACAATGTAAAAGAAAAGCAGCAAGAAGCAATATTGCGTAAAGAAAAAGCTGCACTTAATAAGGTAATCAAGCAAAAAAAGAAATCAATAAATTTGAGGACAAAAAAACCAAAGAAGTCTAAAAAGCAGAAAGCCTCTCAATGTTTTATTACTGATACTACTTTATGCATCATATGCTCTTGTGCTTACAATGTGCCCCCATTTGATGATTGGACACAATGTACTAAATGTACATCTTGGTACCACTCTTCGTGTGGTCCAGATGATTAAGACTTATGCTACTACTGTGAATCATAGTCATGTATATACATCGTTATTAGAACATTTATTTTAGTTATTTATATTTATTGCTAATAATTAAAAAAGAAGTTATTTATCTTCAAGACAATTGTATAGAATAATTGCATAGTATTTATTTGCAGTGTTAATATTTCAGTTGTTTTAATAAAATGTAAAGAGTAAATAAAAAAAACTAATAAGGGTTTTTATTTTTAAGAACTTTAAGTTATTTTTAACAACTGTTTTAATGGTTTGGGGAATAACGCGTGAAAAGCTTTCTTTCTTTATATCCATAGAGCATCTTGCCCCACCACTGGGGCAAGATGTCTTCTGGCACAAGTTTTTTTTTTTTTGATTTTAAAGTTTATCAACAGTAACAAAGTAGTTATTTTATCTTACCAATGTCTTCTCTTATAAGTAAACTTTAATATTAAAAAGAAAAAACACAAGAAAAGGTTTTTCGTGAAGGATACCAGGGGCGGATCTAGGATTTTATATAGGTGTAGCTAAAATTTGCAAAATTACATCATACTTGCAACTATTTAATTAGTCGGTTAGTCTACGTCAAAAAGACGTCCGATAATTACGTCATGAAGACGCCTCCAGACAGTTTTTTTATCTGAGCGTCTTTAATTCACTTTTTGGACACATATTTTTCATTTATTTTTAATTGATTCTAGTAAAATAATCAATGGTAAAATTTTTAATATTTGCCTTGGCTATTCTGTTCGTAATTTATACATAATGTCTAACTTACTTAACGAAGTGCACCAACTAGACGGTAAGCCATAGGACTTTGCACTCCAATTCTGGATTCTTTCCTTTATATTTTTGTTACTAATAGAATAAATGCAACTATTACTGCATTAAGAATATGATATTGTGATTTATTCAAAAGATATTTACTTTAAAGTTGTATGCTACTATATATAAATATATATTAAAAAAAAAAGAAGGTTTGAACAGTCTCACTATCTATAGAATCTTCAGGAAGCTAACTTATTACATCTTTGTTTTTAATGATTACCAAGCACTCTTTTTATACCATACTCTAACAAAATTAACACACATTTAAATTTTTTATTAAGTGGTTTACATTATTTAGTTAAAAACAATTTTTAAAATATTTAACATTTTAGATGCCAAGGATTATGAAATTTACACAAAATTGAAAATAAATTCATTTATTAAACATTTATAACAAATAAAAAATAAGATGCTCTAAGAGAAAATTAAACAATGAAAAAAAACAAAAAAATGATTGTAAATATAAGAGAAATTCAATTATTTTATTCACACATAAATACAATTATTTTTCAATCATAGCCAATTATTTAAGGCTTAAATAGCAACTTTAAACATCTCTCTCCAGAAGCTGAAAAATTTTTGTCAACCCTGTCTTTATCTAGAACCATTTCAGTATAAATTGACATTAAAGCTAGGTCATTCAATGACTTTTTTAACACTCTACTTCTTGACTAAGTTTTTAATCTCTTCGTACCTAGATTTAAATCTTTAAAATATTCAAGAATGTTGGGGGGGGGGGGGGAAATCAGTCGTTGTCATGACTTTTGTTTAAAAAATACTAGATGGGGGTTTTGACTGATCTTTCTGAAGAGGCTTCCATAATCCAACTCTGCATGTATAAAGGTTGAATGCAGAGTTGGAATGATAGATATCTAGAAATTCATAAAAGTAGATTTGCAAATCTTAGTTAGTTTTCAGGTAACTTAACATAACAGTTGAAACTGCAAACATCCCATATAAACCAACTTGCTTTCTGTCTGAAATCTTATATAATTAATAAGCTCATTAATAAGATGGTCCAGCAAAGGTAAAGTGATAGAAAGCTTAAAATAATCAGATGATGAATGATTATCATGATTAATTTGCTTTTTACATTTTCTAGTTTTTTGTTTTCTTTTACATTTAAAGTCATAGCTAATTCAAAAGCAATATTAGACCAGTTGTAGCGATATAAATCAATACCAAATTTAATCTCTTGAAGCGTGTTTAATTGTCAATTTCAAGATTCTGAAATTTGAGACATGACGTATTGCTTATCTTGGAGTCTAATTACAATCTAAACAATTCAACCCATCAAATTTTGGTTAAAACTAAATTTACATTGAAATAAAATTCAAATATCAACTATGCAGAGACTTTAGCTAAAAAAATGTCTAGATTTTTCTGCTTTAAACCCAACAAGCAAAACAAACATAGATTAGCTTTGATTTGCCAACAGAAAGATAATTATTTAAACATGCCTCTAATTTTTGACTAAGAGCATATTTAAGTAATTAAGGACAGTTAAAAACTTTAAGAAATCTTTACAAGTATTATAGTTATTGCCTGCATATCTTATAACGATAGACTACTATCGTTATAAGATATGCAGGCAATAACTATAATACTCGTAAAGATAAGATTGGCACAACCAGATGCTTTATCAGCTAAAATTGAATAGTATTTACTATTATTGATTTCAGAAATAAGAATCTTCTCAAAATTCTCACTACAACACTCCATAAGTTGATTTTGTGTGGTTTAAGAAATAATGTTATATTTTTAGGGGCTGATATTAAATGATTTTATAAGATAGTGTCACCTGCATAAATTCCAAAATTAAGTAGTTGGACAATATTTCCTCCAACTCTTTCTTGAGGTCTCCAATATTGTATTATATTTGATTCTAATTAATAATAGAATCAAATTATAAGATCCTCTTTAATTTAAGCTTCAATTTGAAGATTAAAATTTTTTTGAAGGAATAAAAATGTAATATTTTAATTATTTACATTTATAGCAAACAACAATAAAAATTGTTTATATAGCTCTGCGGCAAAACTTTTATTTATAGTATTAAACTGTTTAATAAAATAATGTTTTAGTTAAATGTTATAAGAATTTTAAAACAATAAGCACAAAAACAGTTGTATATAAGTAAACTAGTTAAAGTTATAAAAAGCTTGTTATTTTTATTACAAATATAGTCCGCGAAAATAAAGTTAAAAACATACCTTAAAGCTTCAAAAGTTTTGTCAAAACCTTGAATTATTTTAAAATATGGCATAAAAAGGGCATATTAATACCAAATGTTTAACTAAGAAATTAAACAGGTGAGATATTCAAACCATTTCGTTTTGTAAACAATTTTTTCGCAACATTTAATGTTATGAATGTGAATCAATAGCGTTTGGAACAGTTTCTTTTCAAAACAAATCCGCCATAATTACCAACTTACTAAAAAAATAAATAAAGGAGCTTTGCTTATTTAAAAATAACTGGACTGGGAAATAAGTACAGTCACAAGGCTAGCCACGGCATTTAACGGCATACGACTTTTGAATAAAAATATATTAGTTAAAAAAAAACAATAATTTAGTCAGCTTATGCCGTAAAATCAGGTCGCTTGTGGCTTCGCCACAAACCGATATGCAATAACCGATCTTTTTTTTAATTCCGGTTTTTTTTGGTTTTAAGTAATCGCTTTTAAAGCAGCAAATAAAAATAAACTTATCTTAATTATTTATATTATTTTTATTTTAAAAATATGTTGAAGTATTACATTGTCTTTTTATTTCGTTGATTATATTAAGGTGTAGTCTTAGCCACAACGGCTATACCCTAGATCCGCGCCTGGATACGCTGGAGGTTATGCTGTTTGTGGTTGGATTGTAAACCGTAGTAGACAACCTCCAAAGTAAATAATTCAGTATGTTTAAGATCAAGTTGAATATATTACTATTTTTTTTTTTTTTTTTTTTGTCATTTGACACATTTTACAATGTTAACCTTACATTCAAATAAATTTATACAAATGCAAGCTGACTGGGGCAAGTAGAAGACAAAATGTCTTATCATCAAGCCCCTTCGTGAAAATAAAATTAAAAAAAAAATTTACAATTTCCAATAATATATAAAAGAGTGAAATTAAAAAAAGTTTAAAAAAAACAAATTAAAAAGTTTGAAAAAATCAAAAAGTTGAAAAAAAAATTTTTAAGTTTGACAAAACTAAAAAGTTTGAAAATAATAAAAAATAAAAAAGTTTGAAAAAATAATTTACAAATCCATACATATGCGTATACATATCTAATACTATCAAAAGAAACTTTTGGAAATTTAAAATCTTTTAAATGCTTTTCTTTTTCTCTTTTTTTTTTTTAATAAAATAGTTAACAAAAATTTTTTGTTTTGTAACTTTTTTTATAAAAATGCGAAACCTTTGCACAAAGGTGGCTAATATTAGCTAGCACTAAGAAAGAAAATAATTAAAATACTTACGAAAATGGGTTAAAACTTTTAGTGTAAATAGAACCTTAAAATTATTCAATAAATTCTTTTTTATCCGTAAAACAGTCTTTTAAATGCATTGTTTTTAAGAATCAAATTGTGAACGAGATAGTGATCTCCAGCGAATTGCAAAAAGACATTATATGTTAATCAAAACATAAAGAAAATCTGTTAGAGAAAAAAAAATTCTTATCTTATTATTTCGTTTATTTGGAATCCGGGATCCGGATGAATATTAAGTTTTAGAGATATTCAGTTTTTGCAACTTTTAAATACACAATTTTGACATGATAAAAATTTGCGCATAAGTTTAGTAGTTAATACTAAGTGTATCCAAAAAAGTACTTTCTAAAAAACAAAAAAATTTTGCGCGACGGTATAAAACGCGAAATCAAGCGTTATGTTAGGTTACGTACAGAGGTGGAAAGTAACGAATTACATTTACTCACGTTACTACAATTGAGTATTTATTTTGTGAATTTCTACTTTTTAAGTATTTTTTTAAATGTGTACTTTCACTTTTACTTAAGTATTTTTTTTCTAAAGTATTGTACTTCGCTATATTTGAAATCATATGCGTTACTGAGTAAAAAAATTTAATATGTATTGTCTAATTTAACATATACCGTAAAACGGAGTTACTTTAAACGTTTAGTATTTTATTTTGACATTTAGTATTTTATTTTGTTTAAACGGATATTTTTTAAGTGGACTAGCATAAAAAAGTCTCATTTACATCAGTTTCACTTCTAGACTTAGCAAGTTGTTGATTTCCTTTTGATTTAACAAATATAATGATTATAAGTAAATAAAGAACAAAGAAGATTTCTTTTTTGTAATAGTATGTGCATTTTTTAAACAAAATGCTTACAATTGATCAAGTATTTTCTTACAATATTTTTAAAAGATCAATAAAATGCAACATTAAGAGATTGCAATAAATGGGTAGAGTTACCAGTTATAGAACAAGATACTGTTTCTTTCTCAACAAGATACAATTTTCATTAGTAAATTTTCTTTAGTAAATTCAACTTTTTCACTGTAAAAGTTCCTTTGATTTAACTAATAGGAATGCTCCTACAATTTGACAAAAAACAATTACAAACCAGTCAAAAAAGTGAATAGAATCAAACCGTCCTGGATTTGATTCTATTCACTTCTAACTCAAACCTCCGCAAGCATGTTGAGGTAATTTAATATTAATTGTATACTTTTATAATATTTTGATACTTTAAACTCCGAATAATATTTGGTGTTAAAAGATTTCATGCAAATATTTTAAATTTAGCTTTTTAAATGAATACGACATTTGTTAAAATAATGAAAAATATTTTTTTACAGAAAAAACATCCATCAAAGATAAAGGCCTTCAGTGACTTTGTGATAACAAGGAAGCGAAACTTGAAACCACAAGAAATCCAAGCAAAGCAAGAAAAAATAAGTGACATGTTTGCTATGGGTGCAAACAAACTCTCGTCACAGGAGAAGGTTGTCACAGGAGAAGGTTGTCACAGGAGAAGGTTGACAAGCTCATGATTCAATTTATTTGTGACGGTGTTCATCCATTTTCTTTGGTTGAACAACCTGCTTTTAAAAAACTTTTACATGCACTAAATCCGCATTGCAAAGTTATATCCAGACCATCTCTTCGGATCAGAATTAATGATGCTGCCATTCAGTTAAAGAAGACTTTGCTCTCAAACATCAGCAAAGTCAGGTATGTTGCAACAACTACTCGTTTCTAGTCTGTTTCATAGGGTTGACAGCTCATTGAATTGATGAGGAAATCTTGGAAAGGAGATTTGCCGTACTTGCTTGCCAGAGATTAAGTGGGTCGCACACTTTTGATATCTTGGCAGACACTCCTGATGACATTCATTGTAAATTCAGAATAAGGGGAAAAGTGGTGAGAACCACAACAGACAGCGGCTCAAACTTTATCAAAGCATTTAGTGTTTTTGGTGAGAAAAGCCAAAATCAGGAAGCAGAGTCGGAATCAGAACAAGATTCTTGTCAAGAATCCGAATCTGAGTACCTCGACGCGTTTGACATCCTGGAAAAGGACAGTGGTCTTGAGTACCAGCTTCCTCCACATCAAAGGTGTGCATGCCACTTGTTAAATTTAGTCGCCACAACTGATGCTGCCTCGACAGAAAAAAACAATGACACATACAAAAGGCTATCACGAGCTGCCTTTGGGAAATGCCAAGAAATGTGGAACAAGACAGGCCAGTCATACTTGGCAGCAGAAACTGTTGAAGAGAAATGCAACCTCTAGCTCATCAGACCAAATCAGACTAGGTGGAACTCGACATGCATGGCTGTAGAGAGAATCTTAAGGATCATACAAGAAAAAGGCCCCGATGCTAATGGAAACGTGTTTGAATAATTCAAAGTAAAAATGTGAGTTTATATAATTTAATCAGTGTAATCAAATAAGTATAAAATAATGCAAATTGAAAAAATTACTTGAAATTCCTTTTCTCATATTTATTAAATATTTATTCCACACCTCTTCTTGCAAAAAATTTTTATAAATTTGCATTTCTTGTGGGACCTACAGGTTGAATCCAGTTGATATTGTTTTCCTGACGGAATAATGCGCCTTTATAAAACTTGTTGTTAAAGCAATAGAGATTCTTCAGTCTGAGACTAACACACACATGGGATGGTTTCTGCCAGTGATCTTTAAATTACAAAAAAAATTCAGCTACCTTGAGACATCCTCCAAAATGTGTGTGCCCCTTGTTAAAGCAATTCAGGATGGTGTCCAAAAACGTTTTGGTAGAAGATGCAAGACCCAGAACTGATCGCTGCAGCAATTCCTCTGCCAATGTTCAAGAACACCTGGACTGATAGGACTGAAATTATAGAAGCAGGTATGGTTTCCTTTTTTTTTTGTCATAGTGTAATCTGTTTTGTCTACTTTTTTACTTCTTAATCAACCATTTTTATTTAAGTACAATAAAATGAATTTTTGCATTGCTAAAAGTATAATATGTATTGTTTTGTTTTTAAACAGGTCTGGTCTATGTGAGACAACACATTAATCATATGGCTGAAGTGGAGCAGGTTGAGCAACATTCATCAGATGAAGAAGATTTCTTCTCATCAATGAAATCAATAAGATCGCAAGGTACAGGGGAGGTTGATGGATACCTTGCTTGCAGTTCGAACAAAATGGATTTGTTGAACTCATTTCCACTCACCAAAAACTTTTCTCTTAAACTGAACACTGGTCTTCCTGCCTCTGCTGCCGGTGAGTGTCTGTTTACCGGTGCAGTACTCTTATTCACTGCAAAGCGGGCAAGAATAAAATTCGCCAACTTTGAAAACATACTGCTTCTCAAACTTAACAAAAAGTTTATATTTTAAATTTATACTGTAAAGAATAGATTTTTTTAAATGATATTTTTATTTTTTTTATTCGACAGCTTTGTTGCTTGACAAGCTGTTAAAAAAGTAACGCAGTAACTTTTACTCTGAGTACATTTTTAATTAGCTACTTTTTACTTTTATTTGAGTAAACTTTTCGACCGGTAACTTTTACTTGTATTTGAGTAAAATTCCACTCAAATAACAGTAGTTTTACTTGGCTACAATTTTTTTTTTCTTTTTCCAGCTCTGCCACTAAGCTTAAGTTTTGGAATAGCCATTCTTTTGTTATATAATAGACAAGGATAACTATAAAAAATTTAGGTATGCCATCTTCCTCATCTAAAATTTAAAAAATTGTTCCACTAAGATTAAGTTTTGAAATAGCCATTCCTTCGTTATAAAAAATTTATACAGTAAAGAAAAGATTTTTTTAAATGATATTTTTGTTTTTTTATTCGATAGCTTTGTTGTTTGACAAGCTGTTAAAAAAGTAACGCAGTAACTTTTACTCTGAGTACATTTTTAATAAGCTACTTTTTACTTTTATTTGAGTAAACTTTTCGACCGGTAACTTTTACTTGTATTTGAGTAAAATCTCACTAAAATAACAGTTCTTTTACTTGAGTACACTTTTTTTTTTACTTTTTCCACCTCTGGTTACGTAGGCGTTTTGTTTTAAAACCTAATATAACGGCTAAGTATCCATTAATTTTACCAACTTTATTAAATTTTAAATGTAAAAATAAAATTTGTTTGGCTTAATTTGTTGCATTTCCCTTAAAAATTCAGAGGCCAGTTTTTTACGGCCTATAAAAGCTTTAGTTCTTGTTATTGTTAAGAGTCGTATTTGCACCATAAATGTTTTATTCTTATTTTATTAAAATGACTTTATGTTTTACTAGACTTTTCGATACTGATTACCTGCTTCAGTTTATTTAAATAACATGGAATACTGAATAGGCTTTCAGAAAGCTATATCAGCATATATGAACATTCTACTAAACATAACCTTACATTAAAGGTTTGTAATTTTGCATTTATTATAATTGCAACTATTAGAAATAAAACATGGGTAGTATGTTAAAAAAATCATTGACAAAACTTGTGTATTAAGAGATTGCCTACTTCTTGTGTGTAATATGTATTTGCAAAAAGCAGCTCAATATCAAAGTGGTAAATAATTTGGTAAAGATTGAGAAAATAATACATATTAAGTTTTTTTTGTTTTTATAGTTGCCGTGCCTTCAAAAAATTTGTTTTTATGTTGTGAAATCCTCACCTAAAGTTTTCATAACAGGTTTATGTTTGAAAAAATAAATTGATGAGTGTATTATCTCAATGCACTAATCTAAACTTAAAATTAGAGCTGTTGTTAACGATAACCATTCTACTAATGTTAACAGCATTTACGAAGTTTCATAAAGCATATAGTGGAGATGGAAAATTATTGATTTATCGTCTAGTTTCGAAAAGGAGCGTTTAAAACATAACTATTATTTTATATACTCCGTTTTATAAAAAATGAAAGAAACATTTCTTCTTTTTCATTCCAGAGACTAAGTTGAAGTTACTAATTTCATAAAGTTTACTAAAAGATCAATTACTAAAGAGGCAATAAAAATCTAGAAAAGTGAATTATCAAGTCACATATCTCGGAAACAACCAACAAGTTGTCAACCTTGCATTGGCAATATTTGACAAAATACTGAGTTACCAACCTGAAAACAATAATGCTTATCATTGTTATATAACTTATTTATTACACATAATTAAAAGCAGAAACTCAATTCACCCAATCAACACAGCAATGCTTGTGTGAAAAGTGATAACAAACCAGTATTTTATAGAGAAGTTGCTAACTGTATTGAAATTTGACCAAAATGTAATTGCTTTAAAAGCTTGCATTAACCAAACAAACATCTCATGCTCTAATTAAAGCACTACAAGCTACTGTATTTCTTATGAATGATATGCTTGAGGAAGGAGGTTTTGGTAAGTATAGTTAAATGACCAGTGGTAAACCTTTTGTGAGTCTTCTAAAAATATACAATGGTGAAAAGATTTTACCAGGAAAAGAAAATGTTTAACACACATTTGATCATCATTATGAAAATATTATGCATGATATTATTTAGTTGTATGCACAAATTCTCGTGTCAGCTTTCTGAAGATAGCATAGATATATATACTATAGCAAGTTACATTGGTAAAAGATTGAAAAAAAGATTTGAATGTTAAACTTATGATAAATGTTATTTTATACAGAGGAGAACCTATGTATTCAATTCAACCTCTGTCTGGTTTTATTTGTCATCTTTTAAGTATTCTATTTGTTATTTTTACTTACTTACACATAACAAACTTACACATAAACGGTAAAAAAACTTCATAAGTCTTCAAAAAACTGGCCTCGTAATTTTTTTTTCATAGAATGCAACAAATCAGGCTGATGAATTTAAGTAGTAATTTAAGATAGTTCCTTTTATAACAAGTTTTCTGTTGCATTTGTTTTTGACAATAACTAGTTCTTTCCTTTGTTTTTTTTTGACCTTAATTTTAATCTAAATTAATGTATACTTTTTGAAAATTGATTAATGTTTTAAGCTTTATAGCAGCATTTATAACTTCTACTCGATTTGTGTTGTCAGTTAATTACTACTATTACTACTACTAAAACAGGGCTGCTTAGTGCATCGCTCCTGGGTTCGAAATGAGAAACTCTTTTGATTTTACTTTTATTTATGATTATTTCTCTAAACATATCATTAATCAATTTGGAGTTGCACTCTTTATTTTTTTTCGTTTCTCTCCTTTCTCCTTTGTGAAAAAGACAGTAACATTACTTCCTCTCTTACAAATATCCTCAATTAAGGAAATAATTACCTTTATGGCTTAAATGTCAGGTTTATACTAATATTCTTTTAGCAATTAAGGCCCAATTTTTTTGTTACTTTTATTTTATTTTATTTATCTAAAACTGCTAATATATATGCATGTATGTATGTATGTATGTATGTATATATATATATACATATATATATATATATATATATATATATATATATATATATATATATATATATATATATATATATATATATATATATATATATATATATATGTATATATATATATATATATATATATATATATATAAATATATATATATATATTTCTTACATAGTTACTACGGTAACTATAACAAAGAAGCAGTAAAAACGTTAGCTAAAAGATGTAGTCAAAATGACGTCAAAATAATAGTCTACGGTCTTAAACAAATTCATAAAACTGATCATTTCGCAAAATATTATTTGACCTTTATTATTTTTTCGCGCCCTATATTATTTTTTCGCGCAAAATATTATTTGACCTTTATTATTATAACATAATTAAAAGTAAAAGAATTTGATAAACAATGAACGCTTTTCAGTATGATTTAAAATCTAGCGTTTTGTCTGAAAGACGTTCGTTTGAAGAAAGCAAGCAAACCAAATGTGTAAGTTATATTTATCATTATAGAGATTTTTTCTAAATTAGAATCTATAATATATTAAAGTAATTAAATAACTTATCTGAGATTGAAGTATTTTTGTTCGAAATTAGGTTAAAGCTTACTTCTCTCGTAAGATAAGTCGTAAATGTATACATCTCATTCGAAAACTACGAGGTATGCAAGCATTAAATATAAAACTCAAAAGCGAAAACCGGAAATTACAACAAATGCTAAACGGAACAAAAAGTATTTCATTTGAAGCTGAGATAGTGCCAGTAAGTTCTCTGGAATCAGATGAAAAACAGCAGCCACTAACTTTCATTGACACATGTCCTCCGGTAAAAAATTTCTTTGATGATTTAGAAGTTAGTGTTTTCGAAGAAGAACCTTTTATTTCTGAAAAAAACATCCATCAAAACCATGACAAGAAAGTCAAACCATTAACTTCTGACTATACTTTTATAAACGAAATTGAAGATCATGAGATATGTAAACACTCAGTTGAAAATCTGCTGAAAAGTGAAACACCAATAAACGAGCAGGTAGCTTGTTTTGAAACTAAGTATTATCAAATCAAGAAAATAAGCGAAATTAAATCTGACTTTTTTATTTTTAAAGATGCTGAGATGCCAGAAATAAATTATCAAACTGATCAAAGCACTTCAAGTAAAATCAGTTTTAACGTAAAAGAGAATGCTGAAAAAAATCATATTAATAATACTGTTCCTCCGTTGCGTGTAATTATTTCCCAGTTTTTCTCAAAACAGAATAAGGATTTACAAAATCTTAGGAGTAGAGATTATTTTTTTGAAGTTCAAAAGTTTAACGAATTTTATTTTTTAGAGTCTTTGTTATTAGAAATGAAGTGTTACGAATCAAATATGAAAAACAAAGGATTATTTAAAAGTAAGTCAAAGATTAGAAAAAACTTCGTAAATGACGTTTCTCAAAAAATAAGAGATTACGTTCCAACGTTTTGTTTGAAAGAAAACTAACAATATTAATAGAATACATTCAAAAAAAAAATTTTTAATGTTTTTGTTGTTTGTAAACAAATGTTAAACTTAAAACTTTTTAAATTTAAAAAACTTGCTTTAAATAGCATTTAAAATTGAAAACTATTTAAATAATTATAAAACAAAGGAAACAAAGCAAATTAAAAAAGTCAACTAATTTTTAAGTTTCTGTAGAAATAATAAAGCTACACAAAGAATTGGGCCACGTTTACTTATAAATGTTATGAGATTGATTGTTCTCTCTAGCCCAAATATCCAATTGTTCTCCACATCAGCCAAATATTTAATCATGTCATTTTCCCAGCTAGCACACTTATATTGGGCTAACGTATAAATAAAGAAAATAGAGTTTAATGAAAATTTAATTTCTAATAATATTGAATATAACGTTTTGCCAAAATAAAGTTCAACACTGAATCAAAGCAAATACAACGTTGAAACAACGTAAAATGCAACGTTTTTCAAAAACTAAAAATACTACGTTAGGCCAACGTTTAAAATAAAACGTTAAATCAACGAAAATATAATCATTTTCCGATATAAATAAATGTTTTTTCAACATTGGTTTTTAGTTGTTAGCGACGTCGTATTTCTAACCATAATGATATAAAAACAACGTTGGCAGCCGATGTTGGGCCAACGAAACGCGCGAAATTGTTCTAATGTTTTAACAACGTATGTGTGCTAGCTGGGTTGTACGGTACCTATTTCCCCAACACAATAATATTATTTTATAATAACAGCAAATATTATAAAATAATATTCATAAATAATAAAACTCTTTGTTTTAAAATAAGTTTTATGGTAAGTTGAATGCAAGACGTACTCATTAGTTTGGAAGCAAGGGAACTTGCTTGGTTATGTAACTCAACTGTTTGTGGTTGTACCACAAACAGTTTAGGGACATTACCTTGATTGTTTTATTTTAATCTTTATTGTTGACCTTACCGTTTTGCTTGCCTCACAATTTGCAATTATGATTACTCAATTTGCATTTGCGGTGTTGTCTCATTTCACCAGTTGTGCCAATATGGTTTTACTGATTATTCCTGTAAAAAGGTATTTCAGTACACAAATTTCCATTTCAATTCCATTATTTGTTCAAAGGTTCAAGAAGCTTCTTGTCTTCAACTGGAGACAACACCACTAAAAAATAAAATAAGCAATTGTCTTTATTTTGAAACTAAATTCAAATTATTTTCCGACCGTTGGTTTGTTCTTGAACACAAAATATGCAGGATGCAATTTTTATAAAAATTTTTATTATTAAAATAAAAAATTCAGTCAAAAAGGTGTCAGAACTAAAAATATTATAGTGAGAGATAAACTTAGCTTATTTTGTAAAAAATTATAATTTAACCACAATTTTAGATAGGAAGTAAGTCATTGAGTATTTGTGACGCACAAATACTCAATGGCTAACGTCAAAGAGCAATAATCCCAAGTTGAGCCTTTAGGCACATCACTAATAGCCACTTGTTATTCAGATGTGATGCCGTTGATGACCACATGTTGGTCATCTTCGGTCCCGTAACCAAACTGAGATCCAGTCTCAGAGTGCGCTTTGAATACCGTAAGTTCCTAACTTACTTTCTTTATGCTTGTTTGAAAAACACTTTACATTATTTTGCATGTAATGGATGTGAATAAGATAGGCCAGTAGTTTGATGCACTTAGTTTACTTCCCTTCTTAAAAATAGGTGTTACATTTGATTTTCTCAACAAGTCGGGAACTTTACCAGTCGCAAACGAGCATTTATTAATATGCGAAAGAGGCAAGCCAAAGGTAGCTGCGCATTTACTAAGAGCCCGTGGGTGAAAGCCGTTGTAGCCAGTAAATTTTCTTTCATCAAGGTGGTTCAAGCACTTTTATACAATATCGACAGAAAAACTTGTAGGATCAACTACGCAAACTGCTTCAGAACAATTTTCAAAAATTAGCAATGAACCTTTGGGCTCCAAAACGAAAACTGATTGAAAATAATTGTTCAACAATGAGCATATATTGTCCGTATTGCGATGTTACTATTAACTGATTACATGATGTTGCTATTAACTGTTTCTAGCTCTTTAAATAGTGTTTCTGACGCTCTGATTGCTTTGTACATGTGCATCTAAACGTTTTAGGTTGCTTTCAAACTTTCTTTTTGTAGCTGTGTATACGTAGAAAATTTGGCCAGCCTAGTGAGTTTCCTTATGTAGGCACAAATTGCAAAGAGCTTTGTCTTCGTAGATTTTACCTTTTAGTAACGTTTTTGCATTTGGTACAATGTGATTCTTTGATTAATTTGTGCTTATCGTGACCTGCATTAATATATATGGTTCAAGAGACGCGTTTAGCTTTGGCCGCCTTAATAAGATTGGTGTTATCCAAAGTGATTAGTAGATGATGGTGTGTGTAGTTTGATATGTCTTCATTATACACGTTTACTAGGAGCTGGTAGTTATTGTTTAAATTTAGACCAATGAATTTTGTTTCCCAATCGACAGCTGCAATGTGAGCGTATTTTACTGCGTAGTTTGCTCTGCTCCAAACAAGTTGAGGTTGTAGCGGCAAAGTAGGCAAGTTGTTGAGGTCTACAACAGCGAGCTGACCTTCAATGAAGCAGTGGGCCCGCCCTATTGGAGTGTCGCCAAGAGAATCACCTTCTCATCCTTTTTTATGAGAGAATCATAAAAATAGCACGGTCTGGCTTATTTTTTACAATCAGATCAAGTGGGCTTGACGTACTACTACAGTACTACTACTACAGTAGGTTGGGAATGTGACAAGCTGAGTTAGGTTACACTCATTAAACAACAGTTGCGATGTCAAAGTTACTTTGATAGACTAATAAGATGTATGGCTAAGATTAAAATTGTTAAATAGTAGCATTTCCGAGCTGTTTATATGAGGCAATATCTTCCTAGCGGCCGTGATTGATGTGAAACACTCAGTTAAAACCTAATCATTAAAGTCGTGTGGACAATATAAGCAACCGATAAGAAATGATTCTTCACCAAGTTTTATTTTTCGACAGGTTTTCTTAATTGATGTTGAGTTCAGCTGAGTAGCGTTAAATTTGTTGACTATGATATCGTATTTTGTGTAAATGTCAGCTCTGCTGCCCCATTTGTCTCTGTCTTTGCGATATGATTGATAGCCGGGTATAACAACGTCTGATAAATCTGTGAACCACGTTTGTACAAAAAATATGACGTATGGGCAAATGGATTTATGCAGTTCAGATGACAAGCGCCCTGAGTTTTTGATGACAATTGCAAACTCTATATGACAATAACAAAAGCCAATAGCTCTTTTTTTTGCAATTATCTCTAAAGGTCAGACTTTTATAAATACTCTGGTCAAGAGCGTTTTTGGCGTTTTTTATTGTTGGTTGGTCTTGGCGTTTATCATTGGTCTTGGCGTTTATCATTGTTGAGTGAGCATGGTTTATTTGCCCAGTAGCGTAGATGATTAGATAAAACAGTGGAAGCGTTGGACTGGATTGTTTTTTTTTTTGCTTTATTTATCGACTGAGGACGTCTAGTTGGCAGTGGAGATTTCTGAGTTACGACCGACTAAAATACAATTTTACAAATAGTATTTTATTTACTACTCTTCAAAAAAGTTGAACTTAAAATAAGTTTAGTTTAAAATAATAGTTGTATATGATACTTAAAACCACCATCACAACACTCAGTTGTTGTTTTTTGAGTTCAAAAATGATTTTTTTAACATATTTAATTTTTTCTAATTTATTTTGCTTCATACACATCTTTCTGTTAATAATTTTTAATTGTGTGAAAAATTAATTACACCAAATTAAAAGTAGCTATCACATTTAATATTACCTACATCAAGTACTAAAAATAATTCAGGAAAGCCAGTTTTATAAGTAATATAAAACAGTATTTTCAACAGCTGATATAAAGATAAATATAGTTTTATGTAGATGGTTCTTTATTAGGTTGTTAAACGCTTATATATATATATATATATATATATATATATATATATATATATATATATATATATATATATATATATATATATATATATATATATATATATATATATATATATATATATATATATATATTAGGGTAGGTCACTTTTGAAAAATTTTTGAATTTAGGTTCGGCTGGGCATTTTTCTTATGTCTTTGACCGTATGATAATGAGAAACAATTTTCTTTTTATTTGCATTTAATGTTTAGTCAGGTAATTTTTAGATTGAAAATTTAAGTTTTATCATAAATATATCGTTTATGCGAAGTTATGAAAAATGGTTTGCTACTACTCAATAAAATAAAGTCTAAAAAGATTCCTGAGCCTTAGTTAACCTAGTTACATCAACAATATATTAAAGTTACATCAAAAATTAAAATTTTATGGAATATTAAGTCTATACACGTAATAAGACATTAAAATATTGATAACAGCATTTTCCGCATATTTTTCTAAAATAAATTGTTTACTCATAATAAAAAGTTAAAATACTGATTACAAAATTTTCATCAGATCTTTTTTTAATTGGCACACAGGCATCAGCTCTCTATGAGCCATTGTAGCCCTTATGAACCCATCTCTTCTCTCGGCACCAAACACCGACATTGAAACCCTGGTGACCTCTTTCACAATGCATTCAATAGATTGACAGTGAATAGGGAAGTTTGGTACAACCATTGGATTATTAATAAACTGTATAATATCATCTCTAATCAAACAACAAGTAAGAACCGGTTCACTGATCTCCTCTGTTTCCCAATTGATTAAATCTATTAGATTATTTGATTCAGTGTTTATCACTGGTATTCTTCTAGTCCTGCATTTTCTGTCTCCAGCATCCTTATTTTTTCTAAAATCAATTATTTTTTGCACTGCAAATCTCCTTTCTCCTTCATCAGAAGTACAGAGTATTGTCTGAAGAATACATTCACTGTGTGCATTCCAGGCAGAGGAGCAGACATGCGGTAATACAATATCCTTCACAAACTTGTTCTGTTTTTTTACCAAGGCTAGTTGCTTAAGGATATGATGTGGGCCTTGAATCCAGCTATGTTTAGTCTAAAGTCAATTACTTTTCTTTAGCATAATCACAATTGTTTTACAATTATTAAAGTAAATTATAGTATTTAAGTAAAAAATTGTATTATATCTTTATTTACATAACTAAGTTTCTTACCTTAAGATCAAACCACATAATCAAATAAACACCCATGATGAACTCTGTTAACAATTTTAAGTTTTGTAGATCTTTGTTTTTTAAACAATGCTCTGAGCACCAGATTCGAAGTAGTCTATTTACGAGATTTAACCACCTTGAATGATTGTGTGGACCAATTTGAATCTCCTTCAAGTCATCAGGAAAAACACCTGATGCTATTGCGTTATGTATTCTGTATAAATACTTCTGATCTGTAGAAATAGTTTTTTATTTAATTTTTTATTTGTTTAAGAAAGATAAAAATAAGACTGTTACATATTCAGTAGTTGTTTAAGATATTAGTGTCGAGGATTAAAAGATTTTTGTTAAATTTTGTTCTAACAGCGACCATGAAAACATTTTCTTGTTTTTCATGAATTCTTATTTGCAACAAAACAGCAACATAGTTCTGGGCTAAATATGATAAATATGAAATAATATAAAATGAAAAAATTGCCTGATAATTTTTAATATTCACAGGAAATGTGTTAATTTAAGTTTATAAAAGTTAAAATTTTCTGTTAAAAAGTTAATTTGCTTAAAGAATTTGCATAATTATACATAAACCATGTATTCAGTAAAGTGAATCTACAACTTCTTTCTCGAGATGAAATAGATCTACAACAAAATCAAGCTGAGGGATGCATGTCAAGATAGGAAGATTTGTTGCTATGTTAATAAGTTTTCTGATGTTTCCTGAGAATCTATTTTCAGATAAAGTTTTTCCATCTAAAGCTAACATTAAATGCCTAAGTGGCAATTTGTTGGTATGTAGCGCACAAATAATCCAGATAAGTTTGAATCCTAGTTTTTTTCTCTAAAAATTGAATAATTCCACCCTTCCAATTTAAAATAAATTTTTATTTTCAGTAAATAAAAAAAAAAAAAGAACATAAAATTTTTAACAACCATTTAAAGAATTAAAAATAAAACCTGTGTTAAGGTTGGTTGAATCTCCTCCAATTGCAATTAATTGGTTTTCAATGCCATGTGCTATTATCCAATCATATAATTGTTCAGCAATATGTTCAGCAGGTGTTCGAGCTTCTCTCTCCTCTGAATTATTTACAAAGTGGAATAAATATTTTCCACCAGGTTCAGAACAGACACTATAATGATCTTCTTTGATCTCCCTAGGATAAGATTTACCATTATTGCCATATACAACTGTTTTAGTAAGGTCTTTTCTACCATCAAACATAATACATTGTATGCCCTCTTTCTTAACTTCATTATTATGTCTCTCTTTACAGACATTCATTACTCTTTGCTTTGATCTCTCAATTTTTTTATGATCTAGAGCTAGGTGTTTATCAAGTATATGATCTTTCAAAAAACCTGCATCTTTGGCTGCTTTTAATGTTGCAGCGCCTATTGATGCAGTTGCTCTGTTACTTGTACCAAATCGTAATGCTGACAAAGCGATATGATTTACATTTAAGGTATTTAGTTGAGAAACTTTTTTTATTTTTGGTAAATAAAGATTGTCATTATAATCATTCTCAGCATTGTCTGACTCCACATCATTTTGAGATAATACTTCAGAATACTGTACAGTCTCAATCCTATCTCTCTTTGATTTGTTCTGCTTTCTTTGATGGTATTTTTTTGTCTGGATACTTCTTTTTTATCAACTGAACCTATTTGCATTCCACTTTTAGAACCAACTTTATCCCTCTGTGACTTTAAAAATTTAAGTTCAATAATAGGAATTTTATTTTCCTGAGAACATTTGCAAACAATATGAAAAACTTGGTTGCAGCTATAACAATCGGATTTTTCGCATGATTTTATTGAACATTTACACTTAGCTATGTCAAACAGTTTATCTAAGATTAATTTATGATCAGAAAGTTGCTTAGATGTTCCCCTACCTAACGCCAGATTATATACTTTTTTCCAGTCATATATGATTCTTTCTTTTCCTCTTTTATCAGAGATAATTGATATAAGTGGATTAGCTTTTTGCTATAAATATTTTACTGAGGTCCACAATTTTTCAGAAGTTAGCCTTAAATTTTGGTTATTTTCTAAGAAAGAGACCATATCTTAAAACATCTCTTAAAGTTGGTAGTTCTGACTCTAATAATGTTTTTCCTGTACCAATTAGCTTTGTTAATTTACATTTAACTTTATCACGAGTGTTTTGAGCCATTCTTTATAACTGTAAACTTATTTCTATACAATTCTTGCGGCGAAAAAACCACGTGATCATTGCGTAATGAAAAACAAAAATATCTACCATTTTGATATGGGGGCAAACAAACGCGCTGATTTCAGTACATTACTTAAACGCCTTGAAAATGTCTTATGATTATCAAGAAAAGTTATCTAAATAAGCTGCTGAACGTTACCAGAACAAAATTTAGCGTTATATTGAAATAAATCTGTGCAAATGCTTTAAGGAATCATGGAATTCAATTAATTCATCATTTTGAAATTATTGCCAGTTTACAGATGTAGTCAATAAAGAAAACAAAAATATTACATATTGATATTCTAATAACATTTAAAAATTCTATATTTTGCTTAAAATTTTCCTCAGTGTAATATTTATTCCTCATGTTTTTAATATATGTGAAATAAATGTTATAAATAAAAAATATTTTTTACAGTATTCTTGCGGCGAACGTGACGTCACTTTAACTAACTAAACGGCTACCATTATGGTATGGGGGCAAACAAAGCGCTTGAAAATGGAGAAATGTATTTTTGATTGTTCAATTAATGTTAATAGTCATCCGAACTTGATTTTTTATATTTTGCTTCCTGATCCAAAGAGAAGAAAATCGGGGCTTTATGCTTTATATAGAACTGATTCATCTTGCAAAAACAAACTTTGGTCCCAAAACATGTCTAAGTATGCTCAAAACATTTTGTATCTGGCAAGTTTTGTATTTGAATCGTCAAAATATTTGAGCACAAATTTTTCTTGAACTTATTAAGTTTTTTTCGTCTATATATTTTTATTCATTGTAAGTATGTTTCTCTTTTAGGAAAAAAAAGAACATAGTCTAGATGCTTTTCAAAATTTTGAAAAGCATGTTGACTATGTTCATTCAGTAAATATGTTAGATGCTAAAAATATGTATAGTGAAATCATCCCTCCAACATAACCAATTGTTATGTGAAATGAAAGGAGAATAAATAGATTAAACAATTCAATTAGTATATACTATATAGTATTGGTATGTACTGCATAAACAACAAGATAAATTATATAATATAGTTTTTCTTGTTGTTTAAAATGTTTTTGTAAAAACTGTTTATGTAATAGTTACAATTTATTTTTGTTATGCATTGATGCATAACAAAAATAAATTGTATATAAAAATATTAATGCATTAAAACAAGCATTTATAAATCATGTGTTTATTGTTTTTATTTTTAAATAAATTAATGTTCAATAGCTTGTTAAGCACAAATTTTGTATTTACTATATACCTCAAACATGCTTATATTTTTTTAGAATATTGTGTACAAAAAAGTCATTGCAATTAATCTCAAGTTATTCAAGTCAGTGAACAAATAAGTACTGACAATTCGTTGACTGGAGTGGAAGATGTTAGTGTCTTGAACCAACATGAAACAAAAAGTTAACTTAGCTGAGAATGATGGTAGTTTAAAAATAATGCAGCATTGGCTAGGTAAGTGATTATGTGTATGTTGGCTCACTCATAAGTCAATATATATGTGTTTATGTTCTGTGTCGACCTCTGGTGTCGTGTTGGCTCACCCTTTAGACATTATATGTGTGTTTGTGTTCTGTTTCAACCTCTAGTGCGGTGTTGATTCACTTGTAAGTCATTATGTGTATAATTTTATTTTGTTTTATTGTGTTATTATAGTGATGTTATTGTTGTGATGCTTTGTGTTGATAGACGACTTTGCTTACCTTCTTGTTGGTGCCTCTTGCTACAAATTATTATTAGATTTTTTTACTTAAACATGTTTTAAAGTAAAACATACTTTTAATGTTGTCATTTTTAATCTTTAGGATTGTTCCTAGGTCACAAAAACAATCTTACAAAGTAAGTTTCTTCTTTACTATTTATTTAGTTATATTTTTAATTAAATTTTTATTTTTCATGTTAACATGATACATAAATCATTAATTTGTAAATGCTTTCAGCATAAATTGGTTCTATTTTCTTTAGTAGAGTTTCTGCTGTTGTCACTGGTTTTAGAGAGTACCTTCGCGAATGAAGATAAAAAGTCATTTATGTTATTTTTTAAAAGCCAAGACATAATGTTGTTAACACTCATACTATTTACTAAAAAACTTTATAAATATTGTTACGATGTTATAATTCAAGTTGTTGTAATTAGTAATTTTGATCATTTCATTATTATACTGTAAAAAATATTTTTTATTTATAACATTTATTTCACATATATTAAAAACATGAGGAATAAATATTACACTGAGGAAAATTTTAAGCAAAATATAGAATTTTTAAATGTTATTAGAATATCAATATGTAATATTTTTGTTTTATTTATTGATTACATCTGTAAACTGGCAATAATTTCAAAATGATGAATTAATTGAATTCCATGATTCCTTTAAGCATTTGTACAGATTTATTTCAATATAACGCTAAATTTTGTTCTGGTATCGTTCAGCAGCTTTTTTAGATAACTTTTCTTGATAATCATAAGACATTTTCGAGGCGTTTAAGTAATGATGTTCTGAAATCAGCGCGTTTGTTTGCCCCCATATCATAATGGTAGATATTTTTGTTTTTAATTACGCAATGATCACGTGGTTTTTTCGCCGCAAGAATAAATACATGCGTTATTATTTCTTCCTTTTAATAACTAATAAAACTGCTACTAGTGGTCCGACTTTAGCGAACATAAACAAAATTTTCAGAAATACGTCATCAATACATTTTAAAAAGTTAACTGTTACCCATTTCTATGGTAAAATACCCCCCTTAGTTGCAATATTTTAGGATCATATTTTGACATTTTTATTGATAAAATAGGTGTAGTTTAAGACATTTATTGATTTAAAATGGTTTGAAGATGGCAAAAGTAAAAAAAATGACAAAACTCTGGGGAAATTATATATTTATGATAAAACTAAAATTTTCAAGCTGAAATTTACCTGACTAAATATTAAATGCAAATAAAAAGAGAATTGGTTCTCATTATCATACAGTCAAAGACATAAGAAAAATGCCCAGCCGAACCTAAATTCAAAAATATTTCAAAAGTGACCCACCCTAATATATATATATATATATATATATATATATATATATATATATATATATATATATATATATATATATATATATATATATATATATATATATATATATATATATATATATATATATATATATATATATATATATATATATATATATATATATATATATATATATATATATATATATATATATATATATATATATATATATATATATATATATATATATATATATATATATATATATATATATATATAAACAATTTTAAAAATGTATTCTACAAAATAGAGTGCTCAATGTTCTTAAAAGAACAGAGCAATTATAAATTAATAGAAAATCACTTAACAAAACTTTTTTTTTCATTTTACACTGTGTTTCATCAAAAAAGACTCATCAGAAAATCTTTTGTTGGATCTTGAGTCTTGAGTCATGAGTCTTTGTTGAAAAGTCTTTCTATGCAAACATTACTTAAGCATATTGGTTATTAATCCTAAAAAAGACAGTAGTATAGGTTTACTCTATAAAAGAAACTGGCAAATTCATCTTTTTCCTTATTAATTTTATATTTTATTACGTAATTGGCTCATTATACGTTTATGGTAAAGACCAATACATGCAAGTTTTATTGAATCCAAGCCATAAGGTTTGTTTATAACAGCTGTACTAAATAAGATAGTGTCTTCATTACCAAGACATTTTTTAATAACAAGAGTCACAATTTTTTATTGAAAACATGGTATTTTTGTTGCTGAAACAGAATTTTTGGCGTTAGCAGGTTAAGTGTGATTTTCTTGGCGTATATGGCTAACTTTCCACTTCTTATATTTAAGTGTCTTATTTTTTCCCTCAAATTTGAAAATCATTACAAAACTTAAATAATTTAATAGCATCCAATATTCCTGAGAAGTTGCTACTGGTTTCACCATTTATAAAAGAAAATCTTTTCTTCTCTCTGATAAAAGTTAGCATTGCTTCTTATCATCTGCCCTCTCTCTGAACTAGCGTTCATCACCTCACATTATTGATTTCTAGTCTAGCTACAGTTCTGCCTTTTGGTCCTAATATCATTTTTGGTAGAGACTAATTTATTTCTCTTTAAAAACCATAGACTCTATTTTTCATGTTGCAAGTTTTGAAAAAATTTTAGTTTTTAATGTTTATTTTTCGGATTATACATTACAATCTCTATATCTGTCAATACCACTTTTCTTATTACATGTGCATAAAATAGACTTTATCCTAAGTTGTATAAAAGAATTGTTATAGTTATGTAAATATTTCTTGGTAAAGTAGAGCAAATTCCGTAAAAATTAAATAGTAACACTCAGTTTATTTTAAAAATAACTCAGGGGTTCACGCAAATAAGCGTTCATCAGATGTTACAAATCTTAAAAGCATACCTCCCTCTTGACATCTTTGACCTCATTAAAGTTATTGATCATGTATTTATTTTTATGACGAAAATTAAAAATAAGTACATGATCAATAAACATGCGAATTGAACTTACGACACGTAGTCGTAAGTTCAGTTTGCTTGTTTAATAAAGACATTGGTGAAAAAATTATGTAATATTTCTTCATCAAGCATAAATTACACAATTTACCATCAGGTTTAAACGGTTTAGCCTGGTCTATATTTTTTTACGAAAGAACAGAATTTTTACCCTTTCTTTAAATATCGCATGCAAACTTAGAAAGTTTGGTGGAATTAGCTTTACTTTTACAAAAGAAGGTATTTTTATGTTTGTAAAAACGGTAGTTGAATGTTTTTTCTGTAAGTGAGTTTTTTCTGCAATATAATAAATACCTTTATTTTGTGGGTTTGTTTTAACATTGCACGTATAAATGACATTTTTACTTAAACACTTTCCATTAAGTGGACATAAATTAATCTGTCGCCAATCACACGGTGGAGGATTATGGTTAAAAGTATTTGAAAAAACTTTATTGTTATATGAAGTGCTCGTGATTTTTATAATTTTTATAGAGTTTTTGGGAACAGCAATAATGCTTTTTTAAAATCCACTAGACTAGATGAAATGACTAGACTGGGCAAATTGAAGCAAGTTGATTAAATACTTAATTGAGGAAACATTTCTTATGCGTGTAAATATAATTGCCGGTATAGATTTAAAAGTATTCGCGTGAATGGATGTTAACTCACCTCCTCCGGGCTATGAAGGCCACTACAGTCGAGGAGACTACTTTGGTTATTAGGCCGCATAATACTCCTTGTGCCAATTTCCTGACATAAAAAATATAAATGAATATAGACATCTAAAAACGCGGAAAACTATCAAGAGCAAATTTAAGATATGTCTGGATCAAACAAGAAAAGCGTTTTAGAGATAAATATTAAAGCTGAAAATAGATTCCATGAAACAGATTTCATGAAACAGATTTGCCTGTAGACAAAGTACTTTATAACGACGCGTACCTCTAAGATATCTTAACTATTATTTGTATATTTCTTAGTTTCTGTATTTTGCCGTTTAATAACATTTACAGTTTAAAAGTTTGTTACAGAGTTATTCATTTTTATATGCACGTATATTCATTTTTATATGCGTATTTATTCATTCTTATATGCGAGTTTATTCATTCTTATATGTGCGTTTATGAGCGAGTCAACTACCCATAAAATCTCTAATATAATTTAATATAGACAATAAATAGGCTTTTATATTTTTATATAGATATATTTAAAATATAAATTAGATTGTTGCGACTGCTATTTATTTAAAAAATGGTTGCCGAGCCAGCGCTGCATTTATGTAAATACCGCATATGGTTTTAAAATGGAATTAAATTAAACTCTGTAGTATCCATAATACTTTTAAGTTTCCTGATTACCCCATCCGTATTTCGATGTCTTTCTCCCTGTTTGTAAGTATGAAGAAAAAAATTCTTCTATTGGATTATGCTGTGTTGTGTATGCTGACAGATACTTAATAGCTATGCCATGAGAGGCTAGTGTTTGCCTAACAGAAAGACTCTATTCGAGTTTATAACTGCCCATAACCAGCACCGGCGCTTCCACATCTGCATTCCTTATCGATGGTGCGAACATTCTAGTAATGAAAGTACAAAACAAATCTGCATTTCAGCCTCCAGTTTTTTTTATGAGCCAGTACTCACATTATTGAAACAGCACAAATCAAACTAACATTCTTGCCACAATTTGCAGACGACTGCAAAATTGCTGGCGCACCTTTTAGCGAATAACCAAATGTGCTGTTAGTGTGCACAATAAATCCAGTTTCATCCAAATAAATAATTTTTTAATTTTTGAATAACCATTCATTAACTTTGCCTAATTGTTTGTTAGCTGTTTCAAAAATTGTTTTAATATCTCTGTGAAAATAAAAATGGTTAAAGTCATCTTTGTATGTAATCTGTTGTATTAAGTCACCATTGTATGTAATCTCAACATTCTCAACAGCGTCATTGATATCGTGCGCTAAAATAAATAGTTTTAAACTTCTTTAGTAAAAAAAAGAAATCCAAACCTAAAATGTGTTTTAGGTTTGGAATTTCTTAAAAAATGAAACAAAAGTTGTTAAAAAAAACTTTTTGATAATCCGATATAGCAAGTCAAATTATACATTTATTTTCAGTATAAAATCATCTAAACTAAAATTTTACAGCATTTAAATGTTATATGTTCCAAATTTATTCATTGCAAAGTTATAAATTTTAGTGATAAACAAACAAAATAATGTTGTTGCTCGTGCAGCAACCGGGCCGACAATGCAGGTTTCAAAGTGAAGAATCACAGTCGTCAATTTCTAATATAAAAATTCTTTACGTCTAGAAAATTTTCAAATAAATAAACAATAATAATAAAAAATAAAAGGCGGGCCAGTGCCCTTGCCCATCCCCCAGAAGTCGCCGAGTCTGAGGTTCAACGTTGCTATAAATTTTCTCTTGACGTTACAGAAATGAATATAGTAAGTTGGTTGAAAAACAAGGTAGCGTTATCTGATTGATTGATTCTTAAATTTATAGTAATACAACTTGCAGAATTAAAATGAGTTGAACAACATTTGTATAACCTTTTTCGAGCAACAGCGCGCTGTTGCTCGAAAAAGGTTATACAAATGTTGTTCAACTCATTTTAATTCTGCAAGTTGTATTACTATATTTATTTTACCGCTGCAGCGGTAAAATAATTTGAAATACACTAACATTACCTCGAACACGTCCGAAAAAAATGACAACAAAGATGGTGGATTATGACATAAAGTAAGCTTTTGCAAAATTTTATGTTTTATATTTTTTAATGCTAATTTGAATATATATATATATATATATATATATATATATATATATATATATATATATATATTATATATATATATATATATATATATATATATATATATATATATTATATATATATAATAAATATGAATTAAGGGTTACTGGTTATATATCTTTATATATATTATATATAAAGATATATAACCAGTAATCCTTAATTCATATTTATTATTTCATTAAATATGATTTAGGGATTTATGGTTATAGATACAGTTACCCCTTAATCATTGTTAAATAATGGTATTGCAATTAGCAGAAATATTTACTTAATGGCTAAAAAGAATAACATAGTGTTATCCTTTTATAATGTATATTTATTATTACATTAGAAAAAAAAAACTTGACGTTTCTGCTGATTAAGATTTTGTTATTTAAAATGATTTAAGAGTTACTGTCATTATAGCTGTAATATTAAAAAGATATCTTGATATATTGATATCTTGAATAACTCTTGAAAATTTAAATAGTAAAAGATGTCTTTTTACTATTTAAATTTTCAAGAGTTTATTTCTCACACAAATACATTGGATGAAACAAACGTTTAACTAAAACTTTTATTTGCAAACTACTAACAAAAGTAAAGTGAATTGTTAACACTCATCAGTGCTTGAAGTGTTAACACTCATCGTATATATATATATATATATACATATATATATATATATATATATATATATATATATATATATATATATATATATATATATATATATATATATATATATATATATATATTATATATATATATATATATATATATATATATATATATATATATATATATATATATATATATATGTATATATACAGTATATACACACTTGCATATGTTTATATGTTTGCTCTTAAAGTTTATATGACATGTATATATACACTTGCATATGTTTGTACTTAATGCTATACAAATGGAAATAAGAAGATCTAAGCAGGTCAAAGCATTAAACCAAAGTCATAAAAAAATTAATTCTTATGATTAATAATGAATAATATTAAATGCCAATCTAAAAGTCAAGTCAAAAAGATTTTGCGCATTGACGTCAGTTTGTGGTAAAATAAACCTTTATGCGTCAAGTTTCCTTTTGCGTTTATCTTACATTTTTTATTAGTTTTAATTATGTTGCATACAAATGCATAAAAATATATAAAACTGGTACAGATATATCATTTTCACAGATTTTATACAGATTTTCACAGAGATTATATCTATTACAATAGTAATAAATAAATAGTTTTTGTCTTTATTAGAATATATCCTATAAAAATATATTTCATTTATCTTTAATAGAAAGAGTTAAAAAAAAAAAAAGTTGAAATAAAATCTTATTTTTATGACTATAATTTTTAAAGGTCTAAGAAGCAGATGGTGTAATTTTAGCAATCAGAAATTATTGAGAGAGGGGCAAATCTAAAGTTGAAGTTTCAAATTTTCCACTTGGATGTGACAATATGTTTTGCATTTTTTAAATCTTGTCAATTTTTTAAGATATAATAACATAACTACAAAAAATCAAAACAAAACAGCTTAAAAATATTTTTTGTGATTATTAGAAAAGTTTATTTATATTACATACAATCTTGATTAAAACGTTATATAAATGGATTTTTTACATTTTATAAACAATATATATAACCAAATAATATATTTGTTTATATACATTGTTTATATAGAGATGGTTAAGCAAAACAAAGTTTAAACAAAAATTAGTTTATATTAAAGTTAAAAAATGATTTTTTTTTTTTCGCAAACACCAGCACACTATATTAAAAATTTTAAGTGCATTGTACTGCTTTTTAAAATTACTTTTAACTTTTTTGATTTAGTGGCTTTTATTTAGAGCTTTTAAATTTTGCGTCAAATTATCTCTATTCAACATATTTGTTGTATCATCCATACTGCAGCTGCTTTTTGAAACGCCTTAAAGTAAAAAATACCAATTTTGACTTTTTTACAAAATAAGCCAGTTTAGATATCTATAAACGTTATTGAATACCTATTTTCAAAGAGCTCTAAAAAATTTCTTGTTTCAAAAAATGTTTTACAAAGAGTTTCTCCTAATAATTTTTTTAAATTGGGTTTTTCTCAAAATACGTAGGTAATAAGGATATTAAGGCATTTTGAAAAATTGACTGCAGTTATAATGCGTTTTGAAAAAAATGGCTGCAAAATTATTTTAATAAAGAAATAAATTGGATTATGTAATTGTTTAAATAAAAAAATAAATGTAGCAAAAAAAGCTTTTAATTTTTCAGACCATCCTTAGCTTATTAGGACCAGTTACCTGAGCACATTAATAACATTAATAATTTCTCCCAGTGTTTTGATGTTTTTACAAATTTTAGCTTTTTAAAAAATGTTAAATTGTATAATATCGTTACATATGTTTGTATAAAATCTTTATAAAACTTCAAAAATATTTTGTTTTTTAAAATAATTGAAAAAAACAAAAAACAAAAAAGTTGTCATTGGTAGGACTTGTACCTCAACTTACTTGTTCAGAAGCTCGGGGTGCTATCCTCTTGGCCACGCTAGCACATTGTTAAACGAAAATTTTTAAAACTGTGTAATGATTTTTTTAAAGGAAATAAATGTTGTAGATTAAAATTAAGGAGAGCTTGACGCAATGCAATTTTTAAGTGAAAATCAAACTGTTAAACTTGATAAATGTTTCAGTATGTTTTAACATTACTTAACTTGAAGTTTATGTATGTTAAATATTTGCATACACGTTCATTCACGTTTTCTTATAAAGTAAAGTGCTGCGATTCTTTCTCGCCATTACTTCGCTTGCATTGGGTGTCAAGAGTTTTGTGTCAAACACGCTTGAAAGGGTACTACTGCTACTATTAAGTTCAGTTTTATTAGATAGATACATGTGTAAATATATGTATATGTATATATATGTATATATATATATATATATATATATATATATGCATATATATATATATATATATATATATATATATATATATATATATATATATATATATATATATGCATATATATATATATATATATATATATATATATATATATATATATATATATATATATATATTTGATGCTCAAAATCTATTTTGTTTCCCTTTACTTTTACTTTTGTATCTTGTAACAAAATATTTATAAAATTTAGACAATCAAATTTTGAAGTTAGTTATAAACTTATTAAAATATAAAAAGTGAATCCAGCTAAACAAATTTTCATATGATCAGTAAAAACAGCATTTATTGGATTATGCAATTATTTTAATAAAGATATGTTTGAAGGCTTTGTTTATTAATAATTTTAATAGAAAAAAATAAAATTAAATTTTATAACAGAAATTTTTTTTATATTTTAACTTTGTTGATTATATATAAAAAAAACATGGTATTTTTATGTTGATTTTTTAAAATTTTTTTATCTATTTAAAAAAAAATTAAATCTAATACATCTATTAGCGAAGTTGTTTCTGAAATATCATAATTAAGAAACATTGTTTAGTCAAATTGTAATGAATTTTTTTACTGTCAAATATTACAGAACAAATATCTAACATGCAACATAAATATCTTGTAAGCCTACTATTATGGAAAAAAAACCTAATAAACATGTGATATGATAAATACATTGTTAATTGAATCCATTATAAAATTCTAATTATTTTGAATTGTCACCCTTCCTATATTTTCTATAATAGGTTTTCTTTTTATAGATGAGCAAATGTAGTATTCTTTTGTCTCATTGTTTCAAAAATGTTACTTAAAGATGTCAAGAAAAGGTTTGGAATTTATTAATATTTTAAAATTCATAGGTTGTGTATTGCTTTGAATTAGTTTTATAGCTTTAAATTTGTTCTTTTAAAACTCTGTTAAGCTGAAATAGATATTCATTATTATTAAATTGACATGTTGTTGGTTAATAGTATAAATTCTTATATTTTTTTACTATTTATTTTCTCACAAAAATTTATTTGTTTTATATTAAGGTCGTATTGATCGAAATGACATTGATTCAGTTTTGGATGATTTACTTGACAGTGATGTTGAAGGTATTCACTTTAAATGCAATTTTATGAATTTTATCATTATAATATAAATTTAATGTAAAAAATAGTGTAGCCTTGGCACTTACTTACCCCTATCGAATTTTAGGACAGTAGGGGGGTGGGGAGACAAATCTCCTGTTTAAGAAAAAATGACTTCAATCAAAAAATATATAGTTAATTATTTTATAATTCTTACATAAGTAAACTATAATTCTTAACAAGAATTACAACAATTACAACATTATCACAAGTTACTTCCCCTAAATATGGGGAGGAAGGCCCCCCTTTTACAATTAGGAAGAAGAAGGCCCCCCTTTTACATCTTATCCAAAGCAATGACAAATAAATTTAAAAAGTAAATTGTTTAACATTTTGTGAATAAAAATTATAATATCACAAATTAAAATAACAATTCAATAAAATATCAAACTTTTGGTTCTTCCTACCAAACAGCCGGGCGATATGATATTTTGCTGAAGTGTTAACACTAATTTGGTTGAAGGTACATCAACTCATAACATTAGCTTGTAACTAAACTTGTTAAAAGTGTTTTAAGTAAGTTTAGTTGTTTAGTTTTTTAGCCTTTTTGCTGACTTTAGTTTTCCTAATTCCAAGGAATATATATATATATATATATATATATATATATATATATATATATATATATATATATATATATATATATATATATATATATATATATATATATATATATATATATATATATATATATATATATATATATATATATATATATATATATATATATATATATATATACATACTATATATTTCGACCCGTAAAATTTCAGGATTGGTAGGTCTTTCGTAACATAATAAAATAATAAAATAATAATGCAATAAATATTTCAACAGCTTTTAGATATAGAGCATAAGACAAAAGCAGAACAATTTGAACTCTTTTTTAACTAATTTAAACTTTAAATACTCAAACTAATCATCAACGTACCTTTAATCTTACATTATTTTTTAGGCGTTGAATTTTTATAAATAGCTTTTCATAAGCCTGTGCAATTAGATTATGATTTAAAAGGTAAATATCTGACAGATGTTTAACTATTAGAATCATTTCTAAAAGTACAGAGTTTGCAGTTTATCTTGTGATTACTATAAAAATAACTATTCGTTTTATAAATCATTGCAATTTTTATTTACAGAATGATCTTTACAGAAATAGTCATTAACTTAATTATTATTTTAGGAAAATCTAAATTTTAAAGGAGTAAAAACATCACAAAAAATCAATTTACCACTTGCATGTGTACTTGGCTGTTTCCTGCTGCTTTATCTGTTGTTGCAACTGACTGGACTGTATATAAAATATTAAATGAAATTAAACACGCAAAAATTAACAATAAAAAATATATTTGCCCAGCTCTTAGAAAATATGTAATATAGCTATATATATTATTATTTAAAAACTTTGGCATATAAAATTCGCCGAATGGTCACACACAAGCAGTGAACGCCTGAGGGAAGAAATGAAGTACATTAGAATAAAGGAGAATTATTTATTAGACAAAGCATATTTTGACAGTTGTCAAGACAAAAATAAAGATTAATAGAGGAATATTTAAAAATAAATAAGACAAGCTATACAACCAAAACAGTACTCAACCATAATAACAATAAAAAAAAAAAAAAAAAAAAAATTAAAAACAAATAATAACAAATAATAATTAAATATATATATATATATATATATATATATATATATATATAAAAAATTAAAAATAAAAAAAAATTGTTTTATAATTACCAATATGAACTAAAATATACAAGAAATACATAACCAGTCAAAAATTTGTAAAACAAAAAACTATTCAACAAATTAAAAATATGCTAACGACAATGAAAGGATTAATAATGGAAAAAAAAAAAAAAAAAACATTAATGCTAAGTGTAAACATAATTAGTGTAGTAATAAGTAATAAACATCTCCTCAGAGTCGCGTCTATTATTACTGGCGTTTCGATGAGGATCAGCATTTATAACTAGTTTCATCGCCACTTATGCTTTACCCCGCGGCTTATGTCTATTCCATACTGCAGTAAAAAAGGACTCACTACAAATAGCCAAAACCCAACCAACCCCAAATTTGTAAAGCACCAATATTTTTCTTGATGGTATGATATAAAAAGTAAATATTTACTGAACAAACAAAAATAAAAATAACTAAATAAAACACTTACCGTACCACCAAAAGAAAACATGAAAACAAAATAAATTAAAATTCTAATAGAAACATAAAAATGTTAATCAATTTATTTTAAGAAATAAAACCAAATAGGTATTATTAGCATAAACAAGCCCAAGATAATCAGAAAACAGTATACCTCATTAAAAAATTTTTTTAATAAACAAAACAATACCCTTAAATAAACTCTAACGCTGTCATAGATACCTCATTTGAAATATGATAACCAATCAAAAGTGTAGGAAAATGAGTAACCCGCGAAACCCAAAATCATAACAATAATAGAATAATATATGATAGCGAAAAAGAACGTTGCACAAAAACCTTAAAAATGTAAGCGACATATGTGTAAACATTAAATGAAGGATATAAGAATTTTCTCTGAATAATAATAAAGATAAAAATTGTGAAAATTAAAACAAAGTTGAGTAATGAAAGCAAGATGAAACATGACATGACAATAATTCATAACATGAAAGTTTCTGTAAACAGTAATAATATGAAAATCAGGAGATAAGTAAAATATTAATAAATATAGCAATAAGACTAAATAAATATTGTAATAAAACCAGATAATTTTAAGCCAAATGAGTGGTTAAAAAATTAGTTGTGGGTATTATAACAATGATATAAATCGTGATATAAAAACGATGTAGAAAGCTTTTAGAAAATAAGTAATATAGCTATATATATTATTGTTCAAACCATGTTAACTTTTCTACTAAAGAGAAAATAAATGATACAGTAAAATAATCTATCATATCAGAGGTAAGTAAATTTATTTTCTATTTAGTGGTTATCATATAGGAGTATGAATAATACTTAAATTTTTAAAAATATTTTTCAGTTTACGCTAAAAGCCTTCACTTAAACTGAAGATCCATTATATAAATATTTGAACCTCATAATTTTTGATTGGCACTGACTGCACTAAAAGTATAAATATTATAACATTGCTATTCGATCAATATAACATCTATCATATACAAATAGATGTTAGGTCTTAATATAAAAAACAATAATAATTTTATTTAGTTATTTAAAAAGTGGTTACCACTTAAAATACTTAATTTTTCTCTAAAACTTTTAGACAAAATTTATGCATTTTAAGTGGTAACTATTTTTCATAATTTTTCTACTTTTAGTAATAGTAGAAAAATTAGAAAGATAAGAGTTAACTATAGACGCTATAGACGTTCTATAGCGTTGTTAAAAACCAAACAGAAAAACAATTTAAGAAATAGTTTTAAAAAATGCTGAAACTGCTACTTTTTTGAAACTACTGCTACTTTTTTAAAACTGCTATTTTAGTAGCAATAACCAAAAAAAAAGATTTATCAAAATACATTGTTACGTACTTAAAACTACTACCAATCCCTTATACATATTATCGAAGAACTCACAAAACTTTTTAGCTGCTTCATTAGCCACAATATAATACTAAAAACAAATTTCTTTTATCTTTCTAAACCATTTATTACATAATTTAAGATTCATAGAAAATCTAATTTTTAATCATAATTGAAAGATTCAATATGTCCAACACATTCTGTGCGAAACTAATTTAATTAAGTTAGTTCGGTACGGAAATAGATTGATTTAGCTTTCAAACGCAAATTAAGTATTCAGAACACGTTTAGAATAGATTCCTAAACGTTTAGATTGACATAAATGCCATCTAAACGTGATCTAAACCAATTTTAAACCAACAAATGTATTTAGATTAAGGTAGTTTGAGATGTTTATGATCAAATCACCTAAGAGATAATAATAATTATGTTATCTATATAATTTTTTATTTGTTTATTTAAAACAGTTTAGATTTTTTCTAAAGTTTTTCTTAAGTTTTATATTTCAAGTAATGTAGTTATTGATTTAAAGGAAATTGCTCATATTATTTCTGCTTGATGATGCAGTACATATTGAGGTGATTCTTAGGGAATCACTCAGTGCTAACATTTTATAATATTGTTATATGTTTAATTTAGACAAGAAGTTACAAGATAAGAAGTCAAAGTTACCTCAAAAAAAGGTTTAAATTTTTATTAATTCAATCATAAGGGGAGATTCAAAATAAATTATTACCATACATAGAAAGAATATTTTTCTACTTTCTTTTTTTACTTATATAATTAATTGAATTTAAAATATTTTTAAAATAAATCTAGGCTATTCTTCTCTGACCAATCAAATAATGAATCAGTATGTTTGTATTTTTGATATAAGTTAATTAGCGAATATTTCTATCAATAATGTGTACAATACATAATTAACTAATCAAAAAAGAATCAAACATGAATAATAAACATGAATATTAAACTTTAATTTTGTAAATGTAACATCTAAATAAATAATCTGTTTTGCTTGTGTAGATAATAGTGTTTCAACTTGTCTTGATTGTATCAACTAGTCTTAATTGTATCAACTTGTCTCAACTGTATCAATTTTTCTCAATTGTCTTCGAATCCATAGTTTTTAGCTAGACTTTTTTTTTTTTTATATAAAACTAATATTATTTTTAGGTAGCAGAAAAACCTAAAGTTTCATTGACATCAAAGTAAGATCTATTTTGTATAAATAATACAATTAAAATAAACTAGTTTATTTTCAATTTACTAATTTAAACCATAGTTATCAAGATACATGAGAAATATTAATATTATAAGTCTTAAAATATTTTATAAGTAAGATAAATAAAAGTTTAAAAAAATGATTTTTACTTTTAGTATCTTTAAAAGTGCGAATATAAGGTAATTATCAAAATTTTCTGAAAGTTGTCATGGGTACCAACTAAAATTTTCTTTAAATTTTGACCATCTAAAGTTTTTATTCATAAAACACTACCCTGAAAATTTCATAATAAAAAAATAGGCAAATCTATTCAAATTTTATAATTGGATCAATATTGAATGAAATAGGCTAAAGTTGAGTACACAAACGTACTATTTTATGCTTACATTATTAGCTTTTCTCACTAGTAGGTGCTTTTAACATACAACAGCTTTATAAATCAAGAGGTGATTACCATTATGGTGATTATTATTATTAACTTTACTTTAAGTTTTATTTGTTAAGTTATAACTATAATAGTAATCTAGTCTCATATTTAATATGAGAATAGATTGTTTTTATTTTTACTACGACAAAGCTTTATCATTGTTAAAGATGAAAATGACAGTTCTAATTCCTAAAAAAGAAGTTTAAAAATTTATTTAAAATAGAAATTAAGATAAAAATAATAAAATGCTTTTTTTTTTTTTTTATTCAATATTTTTTCTTTCTCTAAACACATTTATGGATTAGTAATTCACCTAAATAGTTTTTTAAGAATTTAAATTTAAATAACATCTGGGCTCTTGAATAAAGAATTAAAACAATTGTTTAAGTAAAAAAATTTAACAATATCCCAGAAATAATGATGGCATAATCTACAAAAAAAAGATGGTATCTACTAAAAAAACAGATGGCATCTTCTAAAAAAAATTAATGGCGTCTTCTAAAACTGTTTGTTTAAAATACTTTGTTGTTTAAACACAATCACAAGTTTATTTTAAATTATCTATCATAAAGGTTAGGAAGAACTTTTACCTGAATAAGTTTAACCTTTATTTTATTTATAACCAACTAGAATTTTATAATATAACCTTTTCTTAGTAAGTTTCTCAGTATTCGAACTTGTTTTCCAAACAAATCTTGCTTTCTTAAAGTTTTTTAGGCAAGTTAATCACAGATAAATTTAAAAAATTTTTAAACTTCCTATTATATGAAACCTTAGGAGAGAGCAGGTATATTGTGAATTATAAGAAATCTTTATTTTATTTTTTTTATTCTTTCATAAATGACAAGTATTATCTTCATTATACTTTCATTAGATAAAAATTAATGAAAAGAACTTCAACAAAATAATTTTTTAGTTTTAAAGTGGTGATAATAAAAAATTTACTACCCTCTGAAACCTTGAGCATAATCTCAATTGCTTTAGCACAAATTCTAAAGATATTTATTTGTTTCTTAAACTGTATCAGCAAATATAAAAGTAAATATCTCAGCAAATATAAAAGTAAAATGTCAAATACTTGAACACAAAAATACAAAAAATTGAAACAAAAGTTATTATTCTCAACCTTGCTTATCAAGTTACAATTTTATGCAGTGTATTTAAAACTAGAACAATTAGTAAGTACAATTTTTTAAGAAAAGCTTTTGATTTTACCTGCTTGTTTGTTTAGAACAAGTGATGCAGACTTTTACAAGAACCTCAAAAATTTTGCAAGTAATGAAGATATTAGTAATGTAAGTATGAAACACATTGATATATATATATATATATATATATATATATATATATATATATATATATATATATATATATATATATATATATATATATATATATATATATATATATATATATATATATATATATATATATATATATATATATATATATCTGTGTGTGTGTGTGTGTATGTGTGTGTGTGTGTGTGTGTG
>NC_061166.1:30010191-30082691 GCF_022113875.1 Hydra vulgaris | reverse complement strand
TGTTTTTTTTTAAGAGTATGACTTCTATGCATAGATGAGTTTTTTCCGGGAAATCCCGGAATTCCGGAAATTTTCTTAAAACTCTTTTAATTTTCCAGAAATTTTCGGATGTCTTTTGTTAATTATTTGAAAAAAAAGCTGAGATGAGACATCCCCCCAACCCTGGCGCTGGTTTGCGGTAAGGAAGGGGAAGAGGAGGGGTTTTTCTACATTAGTTCGTAATTATTTGTTTTTTTTAACATAATTTCTCTCATATTTAAATATTTTTTTATAATTTTCTCGATTAGCGGAGTTTAAAATATCCTAAGTTATTGTTATAATTTACAGCTAAAGTTATAATATAAAGTTTAAGTTGCAGTTAAAGTGTAATGAGAAAGTTAAAATGTAATGAGCAAGTAACATATTTAATAGTATTACGATTTTACTTTTAATAATTGTTTTCACTTAAGATAATATATAATAAAATAAAAGTAAAAATGCAAACATAACGATATTTAAACCACTTTTAATTTGTTATAAAAAACTATTTAATACATTCATGCTGACAATAAAACATGTGTTATTTTTAAAGAGTATTGAATTGTTATTGTAGAAAAATAAAAAAACGATAATAAAATAAACTGCAAAGCTGTTTTGATAATATAAAGAATTTATTTTTATGTGACGCTGTTTTATGCAGTTTTATAACATTAATAACATAAAACGCATTTGTTATAAAACAAAGTAAATAAACTGAACTGATCTAAATTAAAATAAATATAACTTTAAAATATTACTGGCTTCAACACTGATGTTTAAAGTAGTTTAAATTCAAAAACGCTTTATAATGAATAGAAATTTCTGCTCAACAGAGCAAATGATCATACTTCTATTCAAAAAATAAAAGAAATAGGTGACCTCTAATAAAAAAAAACTTTGACAAAAACATTACTTTTAAGTAAGGCCAAAAATAATGCTAAGTTAGTAAAACAAAAAAGATAACAAAAAAACAAAAGAAAAAATATATATTAAAAAATAATAATGATAATAGCGAATGTGTTAAAAGCAATTGCGATTCGTGATCGTGGTACGCTTATTTTGAGTCCTGCAAATAATTTCTCAAATTAAAAATGGTACATTTTCTTTTTCTATTGGAGATACCTAATAAAAAATGTATTTTTCCAAAATCCATATGAGAATTATTTACTACTTTTTGTTTTATTAATAGTTTTATAGATTATGATTAGACTTTGTCTAAATTTTATTAGACTTAATCCAAGGAATCCATTTATTTGTAGAAAGTAAGAATCCATTTAATTGTAGAAAGTTAATTTACAAACACAACATGATTGGTTTTATATTAAATATAAAGTCTTATACTTATATGTTGCTGCTAAGGCACACAAGGAGGCTATGTAAGCATCATCAATTATTTTTGTTTAGCCTTGTTTTTATACTAAAGCAAAGCCTTGGTATAAAAGTAGTATTGTTTTATAGTATTTTAGTAGTATTTAGTAGTATTGTTTTATTTATGTTCATAGTATATTTTAATTATGAAAGTAGAAAATTTGCTATTTAGGTTATCTATAAGGAAAAATTTCCCAAAAATATAAATACAATTTTTGACTTAATTATGTTTCTAAATATTCTTTACCTCAGCAACTACAGGCTTTCCATTAGTTTCAACTTAGCAACTACAGGCTTTCCATTAGTTGCAACTTAGCAGCTATAGGCTTTCCCTTAGTTACAACTTATCAGCTACAGGCTTTCCCTTAGTCACAACGTATCAACTACAGGCTTTCCTTTAGTTGCAACTTAGCAACTACAGGCTTTCTTTTAGTTTAAATATTAGTCTTGTTAAAATGTTGTATTATAATTGCCACTGGCTATTGTTTGTTTACTTTTAACAATCTTATAAAATACCTAATGTATTATCATAAAATATAATTACTGTAAAATCGCCTAAGTTCGGTCACCACTACAATCGCGTAACTTCGGTCATTTAAGAAACAATATAAAAAAAGCATGCGAAACTCAATTTTTACACACTTTTTTTTCTCAAATAATATTTGTTATTACTTTGTAAATATGAATCTATACAAAAATAATGTTTATTTACAACCTGCTGATATAATTCTTTAGCAAAACAACAATTCAAAAAATGGCTTAATGTGTAATAAGCAAAATAAATGATCAAGTTTAATCTTAGTGTTATCAAGAATCATTAAATTAATTATATTTACAAAAAAAGTATATTCATTTTTTAATGTTAACTACTTTTTTTTTGAAAGTTAGTGAAATTTTGAAATACTCTAACTTCAGTCATTCATGGATACACAACAAAGACAATTAGCAGGAACATTGTGAAATGTTGATATGTAAAAAATGTCATTTTTTGAATATGAGCTTGTGTTGCTGTTAGGTAAATTTACAGGTAACTTTACCTGTAAAAAGATACTCACCATGGTATTTTATTTGAAAAAAGAATTTGTTTAATAATTTTAAAATTAACCTGTTTTAAAATAGAATTTACCGGTCAATTTGCAGATAAATTTTAATTTCAAAATTTACTGGTAAATTTATATCACTGAATATGAACTAATTACAAAACAATAATATATTTTGCAACAAACTGAAATAATTCTTTTCAAGTTAATATATCTATGTCATCTATGTATTTACGTGAGAAAACACGGATCGCTTGTGGTTTGAAGACTGTGGATAAAGGTACGATTAAAAGGAAAACAGCTATAACATTTGCCTTCAAAAGATCAACTATCGTCAACAGAAGTAACGGCAAGCATACTAAAAAAAAAAAAACCAAGTTGAGTGACAACATCAAGGCCATTTTAGTAAAAATTTTAATATTTATGAGTAATATTGGTTTTAGTTTGAATAGGCTTGTAATATTGTGTGTTGTTAATTGGTTTGATTGTGAAATGACCTACTTGGTTAATTCAAATTAAATGTGTTTTGATGGTGGCAAAGTTACAACTACCTGATATTATTCATTTGTTAGACGTCATTGTAATAATCTGTTGCTAAGAATATCAAATAATAGCCATCAAACTGTGCAATGTTGATTCAGCCAGGCATATTTATTTTATATATAAACATATTTTATAATAAATTGTTTTTTAATTTAAAAAAGGCGCAATTTTAAAAGGTAAAATTCAATTTGTTTGTAATGTTTACAAATTGTCACTTTTTTATAAACTACTAAATTTATAGCATTTTAATAACCTACTTTATAATTTTTTTAAATCAATTAATCAAGGTTTGCACAAGTTTTTGATATGTACAGTATACATGGATTCTCAACTAAGCCATTCCACATTTTTAATTGAAATGAATCTGGTTTTCAATGTGAATTTGGTAAATTTAAAGGCAAATTTAGGGTAGTTGTCAAAATTATTTAAAAGGGCCTAAGAAATTTTGCAGTAGCAACAAAAAGGCTTCAGTCACAATACTTGTTTACTGTAATACTTTTGGGACATTCTTGCCTGTTTATGTTTTATTACAAGGTCCAAGATATTTATGATGAGTTTAGATATTTATTTTAAGAAGCATTTGAAACAGATGTGCAAAGAATCTGGAAAACTCCCCATTTTACAAACTACTATTTAATTATTTGAGTTTTTAGATTGATGTTCAAATGGCTTCTAACTCAGGATGGCCCAAACAGTGCTACCTTGTGTCACGCAATCTGGCTTGATGGAAGGACCTGCTTTTGCTAGGTGGTTTGTAGACATTTATTCTACATTTTTGCAAGCTTGAAGGATTCAAAATCCTTTTTCTAGATGGCTATGCCTCAAATGTAACACTGGAACTAATTCACTTAGCAAAAGAGGAGAATATTATAACTTTAAACTACTGGCTCATACATCTCACCTGCCACAGCCATCTGATGTAGGCGTATTCAGGATGTATGATGTAGGCGTATTCAGGACGGCGTATTCAGGACTTGATGTAGGCGTATTCAGGACAGTAAAAAGTAAATGGCGTGGAATCCTGAACAAACATTTCATTCAAGACAATTTCAAAGATCTCATAAAACCTAGCTAACCTGGGTTGCTCAAACAGCTTATTGATCAAAGCTTCTTCAGCGACAATGTGGCTTCAAAGCAACAGACTTCAGCAACAATCTGGCTTTAAAGCAACAGATTTTTTTCCGTTGTGTTGGGAAAAAATAACTCATAAAAAATTAGCTATGGGATCAATTTTTGCACAAAACACTCAAGCCTTACCAACACTGTTTATACCAATCACCGCAATTTCAGAAATTCCTTCTAGTATACAAAAGCATAGAACTTCAAGTACACAAACTTCTTCGTGCTGCTTAAAACAAAGACCTCCTTTAAACTGCTGCACAACTGCTTGTGAGCATTTAAAGACGTCAATTTTAAATGCTTTGGACATGCTGGCATGTCCAACGCTTATCAGTGTCAAAGTCCATATCAGTGTCAAAGCTAAATGTTTATTAATAACATGTGTCTTGTGAAAAAAAAGCTTTTGAAGAAGCTTTAAATAAGCAAATACTTATATACGAACTTACAAATAAGCAAATAATGGCACAAAATAAGAACAATGAAATACTAGCTAAAAAGGTTTTGCGTGAAAAAACAAAATATGAGGCTGATTCAATTAGGACTCAAAATCATTTGGCTAAGGAAGTTTTTAGTAGGTTTGTTTAACAAACCTACTAAAAAACAATGGAAGCGACCACCATAAGACCATACAGACTTCTTGGGGCACATGGAAAAAAAAATAGTGATAATGGCCAAATTATTAAAATAGTTGATTAATTATAATAACAATGAAAAATTGTAATATTTATACTTAAAAAAGCCTTTTTTTTACCTGCTCCTTGTTCTTTTTTTTGGCCCCCCAAAAAACTTTTTTTTCAGAGGCTGAGTTGATGCCTTTCTTGGTTACTTGTATTACCTAATATTTTATCATCATTAAACAATAAAACAACATTTAAAAGTTAGTTTTCATTATAAGATGCGTTATTAGGATTTATATAGCGACCAAACTTATGACTTGGTATTAAAAGTTTGGTCAAAGTAGATTTTTGAAAATTTGAAATTAAATATTGAATTTTAGTTTTTGTTTTAAATTTTTTTATTTTTACAATATCAGTTATCAATAAAATTGTCTGTATGTTTCTGAAAAAAAAATTGAAAATTTATATGTGATAAAGAATGTTCAAAGCTTAAGTGACTAAACTTAGGTGATTTTACAGTATAGGTGATTTTACGGTATCATAAAATATATAATGTATACTTAGACGTCTTTTGTCTTCAACTTATTTCATTCTTTATTGAGGGAATATATTATTTCAACATTAGTATTAAGTTATATAGTTACAAGGATATAAAATGAGATTTTTATATCTTATTAATAGTTTACAGTTTACCTGTGTCAACATAAAAGAGCTTGATGCAGTCCTTCATTAGTTTTAATTATATTTTTAAACTAATTTAACTAAATTTGTTGTTTATTAGCAGCAGAATTTGAGTCTAAAGGTCATCTTATTAAATGATAAGTTAACTTTATTACTAAAATAAAAATAAAATTTTATATAAAATTGATTCTGTTATATTACTAAATTAATTATCTACAATTTAATAAACTCAAGCTCATTGTCCTTCGATAAAGTGTAACAAAACTTGTTCAGTAATCAAAATTTAAAATTTTTAGAAAAATAGTAATCAAAATTAAAAAAAAAAAGAAGTAAAAAATTCTTCAGTTAACAAAAAAAATAAAATTCTCAAAGATAAAAAGTCTAGGAAAATAATAAAAAAATGACAATCTGCATCCACTTGTAAAGTATTGAAGTATGAAATATGTTGTTTGGTATGGCTTACTTATGCAGAAGCATAAGAGTATGCAGTAATAAGAAATTACTATCACGGAAACTTGTCCAAACTTCACAAGTGTGGAACCGTGGATGTTAAATTTGGAAATTATTAGATAACTCTCTTCAAGAAACTTTGTTTTAAATACATTGTAAATTTTCTATTTTGATATAAAAATACCATCAGACACATACAGCGACTTAGTAGATGTACTAAGCATTGCTATTTTTTTAGCAATCAAAATCAATAACATGCTTGGTTTAATTTCTCAGATAGTTGAACAAGAATTTCATGATTTTCCTATTGAAAAAACTTTAAAGCATTATTAGAAAGTAATTTTTTGTTTTTATAAAATGGTAAAAATAACCATAATGAAAAAATTATGATAAAAATTGATGCTCTTAATATTAATTTTCTAAATTTCATAAGCTCAATCAAAGGTTTGTGGTGAAAACTAGTTTTGTATTTATTTATGTCTATATATTATTGCCAAACTTAATAGTAGTGCTGTTAGTAGTAGTAGTGCCCTTTCGAGCGCTTTTGACCCGGAACTCTTGGCAGCCATTTCAACCAAGGTAATGGCAAGAAAGAGTAGCAGCACTTTATTTTATAAGAAAATGTGAATGAAAGTGTCGATGCAAATATCTAATGTAAACTTCAAATTATGTAATGTTGATACATACTAAAACATCAAGTTTTACAGTTTTACATTTACTTGAAAAATGGATTACAGCAACATCTTAATTTTCAACATCTTCTTAATTTTGATTTATAGCATTTATTTCTGTTATATAAAGTCTTTTATTTATTATATAATTTTTAAAATTTTCTTTAGTCAACTTGCCATTACTTTTGTGGAGTCAAAAAGAAAGAAAAAAAAAACTCGTAGCTAGAAAAAACATTAAATTTTATTTTAACAATTACAAGTCTTTTTTGCTATATTTATTTTTTTGCTATAAAAATGTATGTCCCGATTTAAAAAATTGAAAATACATTGTTTTATTTATCTGTGAATTTTATTTATTTCTTATCTGTGAAATATCAGTACCAGTATATCATATATCAGTACCCGTTTTATATATTTTTGTGCAATTGTATGCACCATAATCAAATATATAAACACATATGTTACACTTATATTACGTTTTATACATTGTTTGTAAAAAAACTTTTTTAATAGTTACAAGTCTTTTTTGCTGTTTTATTTTTAGTTTTTGTTTTCATGTTATTGTATTTAAAAAAGTGAATAACATTAAAAAAATAGGAAACATATCATCTTAGCCAAGTAAAAAATTTGAAACTTCAATTTTAGATATGCTTCATTCTTAATTATTTCTGATTGCTAAAATTATGTCATCTTCTTTGACCATTAAAAATGATGATGCGACTTTTTCGTAAGTTGTCAAATTTTTTTTGCATATGTGACATCACTTTGTAGCCAAAAACTAAACATACTAACTAGAAGAACTAGAAATAAGATTTTTTCTTAACTTTTATAGTAAAATCTAAATGAAAAATATATAGAATATATTTTTATGGGATATATTCTAATAGAGACTTAATTTAGTAATTACTATGTTGTTTCTCTAAAACTATTTATTTATTACTATTGCAGTAAATACAAACTCTTATCTGTGAAATCATATATCTAAATTTTTTATATATTTTTATATATTTAGTTTTATATATTTTTGTGCAATTGTATGTACCATAATCAAAATTAATAAAAAAATGTAAGATAAATGCAAAAGCAAACTCGGCGTATAAAATTTTTTTGGTAATAATGCCCAAAATTTTTTGGCTTAACTTGTATATTAGTGTTTTACAGCTAAGGCTGCATCTATAATTTTTAATGGCCTAAGATCTTCTTTTTTCTGCCAATTGTATAGCATTATATGCAAATGTTTTAAAGTGTAAACGCCTTTAGCATATGTTAAGTTTGCAGGCAGTATATGGAACAATTGTGTATAATATATCTATATTATACACAATTAATAAAAAAAAAATAATAATAAAGATAAATGCAAAAGCAAACTTGACGTATAAAATTTTTTTAGCATTAATGCCCTGAAATTTTTTAGAATAAATTATTTTACTAAAAAATAAGGAATAGATATAGAAATGATAAGTGGGAATAGATAGTTATAGAAATAGTAGGTTTGGCAAAGACCCTTATTTTACGGGTTCAAAAAGCTAATATATATATATATATATATATATATATATATATATATATATATATATATATATATATATATATATATATATATATATCATTTCTATATCTATTCCTTATTTTTTAGTAAAATAATTTATTCTAAAAAATTTCAGGGCATTAATGCTAAAAAAATTTTATACGTCAAGTTTGCTTTTGCATTTATCTTTATTATTATTTTTTTTTATTAATTGTGTATAATATAGATATATTATACACAATTGTTCCATATACTGCCTGCAAACTTAACATATGCTAAAGGCGTTTACACTTAAAAACATTTGCATATAATGCTATACAATTGGAAGAAAAAAAGAAGAATTCCTTATATATATATATATATATATATATATATATATATATATATATATATATATATATATATATATATATATATATATATATATATATATATATATATGTATATATATATATATATATATATATATGTATATATGTATATGTATATATATATATATATATATATATATATATATATATATATATATATATATATATATATATATATATATATATATATATATATATATATATATATAAATAAGGAAAAAGTATAGAAAAAGTTGGTGTGGAATAAATTTAGAAAGACCGGTATTTTTACGGGTCTGGTCAGCATTCAAATTTCATGTTAGTTTCTATAAATTTATTTAGTGAACAATACTGATACAGTGAAAAATGAGAAAAACTTAAAAAGTAAAGCCAAAGTGGCTGAAGCACGTGAGTTTTTTTGTTTTATTTTTTATTGCTTTTGAGAAACATGACAAATTTTTTAGAGCCTTAGGTTATATTTCTAATTTCAATAAAGTTTTGTTCAGGGCCATGGAGAGGATAAAAATGTGCTAGTGCAATTATCATTTTGGGCGCTTACCCCTTCTCCCTCTATCGTTTGTTATGCATATATATATATATATATATATATATATATATATATATATATATATATATATATATATATATATATATATATATATATATATATATATAGGCAATTCCGTGAGAGTGAAGGTTTTAACATTTGACACTCTTTAAGCTATTAAAGATGAACAGAAAATGGAAATAAATTGAAATTTTCCAGAAATGTGAAATACTATCATATAATTTAGTATGTAAAAGTTACAGCATTAAAGTCTTAAACATTTTTCAAAAATTAGCTCTAAGTAGCTTACTTTTTACCACCTCTGAACAAAACAATTTTGCTGGTGCTGTAGGAAATATCCTCTAACTGGCACTGAGGTTCGGAGATATACTTTCTAGTTTGAACTCTGCCAAAGCATTAAATATTTCAAGTTTTGTTCCAAAATCAGCTTTATGAATCATTGTTATTTATTTCATTTCTTCGGCAAAGTCTTCACTGGCTATATCTTTAGAATATTTTTTTGCAAACTTAGCAGCTTCATGTAGAAATTCTACCTCTAACATTTTTTATTAGTACCAAAGAAAGCTAAAGATTTCAGAAACCTGTTTTGTGGCACTAAAATGAACTGTAAGTCCTCCAATAACATTATCTAATACTTCATGAAAAATTTGCTTTCAGAATTGGGATTCCAATGGAGATTCGCCTGCCTCACTCATTTTACTCACATTATTGTGAAATTGTTTTCCGCCATTGTTCCTCAACAATTTTATTTCTATATCAAGGCTAGATACAACAAGCTTAGCTTCCGTATTGCTTTCCAAATGTTACAAATAGCTGCTAATTGTAAAAATAAGTTTTCTATATTTAAAACCTCCATATCTTAAAGGGATCCCCAACTGCTAAGACAAGTTGTGTTCATATTAAAGAAAATGTTTAAAAAAACATTTGGGCTAAATTTTTTTGATTGAAACTAAATAATGAATGCATACCAACAAAATTAAAATTAGCATTTTAGTTGAAGCTTGCCGTCTCCATTTTTTTTTTGGTTCTCGGGGTCTGTATAATGTTAGCCACAATCTGCAGACTTGATAGTTTATTTAATGCGTGTTAATTTATAACATTTTTGGTATATGACGGCATCGCAATATCTTTTTAAGATAGCGTTTTTTTGTTGTTGTTTTTTTAAAGATAAAAGTATTTTTTTCTACTACAATCAGAAAAGTAAATATTTTTATAATTTTTTACTAAATCACAAAAAATATTTGTGATTTAGTAAAAAATTATACAAATATATATATATATATATATATATATATATATATATATATATATATATATATATATATATATATATATATATATATATATATATATATATATATATATATATATATATATATATATATATATATATATATATATATTTATATTTATATTTATATTTATATTTATAATTTATTTTTTTTACTTGTTTTATTATTGTTTTATGTTTATTATTTTTTTATGTTGTAGAAGCCAGCCAAAATCATGACACAATTATACATATTTTGTGATTATTAGAGTTCTCAGGCAGAGAAAAAATAATGTGGTTTTTCGTTTTATATTTAGTTTATATGGTTCAATAGAGTTGTTCATTTTATGTTTAATTTACATTTAGTTATGGTTTAACTCTTTCACTACTGCAAGCCACTGGTAGCAGCATTCGAGTATGCTTTACAATTTATCTTGTTTAGTACATAAATTTCCATTCTAGACACATAGAATTTGTTTGTTTTGAAGATTTAATTAATTCTCTACATAATCAAGAAAAAATAAGAGCTATAATTGTGTAATTATAAAAAAAATTATCACAAAGTTAAAAAATCTTGAATAATCCGTCATAAAAAAAACTTTAAATTTAATTATAAAATAAAACAGTGTTAACACTGAAAAATTACCTTGTAGAAGTGTTAAGTATTTAGTTAAGTAATTACCAAAGTATTTTGAAGAAAAATTATTTTTATTCATTAAATGAGGTTTGTTTTGGACTTAATGTTTTTACAAAAACAATAGTTTTAAGCACTTTGCATTTCTTATTGTTTAATGAAGCGTGTTAAAAACTTTGTTATTTTCAAATTTTAATTAATTGTTAATGTTATGCTATTCAAACGTTATTCAAAAAAATATGCGGTTGCTACAAAAAGATTTTTGTTAAAAGATTTTTGTTTGGCTGGTAGCAAACAATTTAATGCGATTCTTTGTTTTTATATTTATATTATAACTATTTCTTGTATATTTTAGAACAAATATTTGTTTTAACTTTAATTTAGTTTGATTTGAACGGTTATTAGTAAAATAAGTCGTTTAATATTTATTTTCTACTTAGTTCAGTTTATATGTTTTATTCAAGTCACTCGTTAAAAAATAATACGACATCTTGAAAAAAAAAAATTATACGATGATGTCATATACCGAAACTGTTATGAGTTAACATGCATGGAATAAATTATCAAGTCTGCAGATTGCGGCTAAAATTATACAGACTCCGAGAACCAAAAAAAATGGAGACGGCGAGCTTCAACTAAAACTTGAATTTTAAATTTAATGGTGTGCATTCATTATAAAGTTTTAATCAAAAAAATTTAGCCTAAATGTTTTTTTAAACATTTTCTTTAATATGAACACAACTTGTCTTGGCAGTTGGGGATCCCTTTAAGTCGCATTACCAGCTTAAATGACTTTGTTGCAAATATCAATAGGAATTAATATTCTGTGCCACACAACTGACATTATAATGCAAGTAAAGATACTGATATAAGAAATAGCTCCACGAATCCCTTTTCTAGTTTTTGGAGTAAGATTTAACTTTACTCCTGGAAATTGAGCTACAAATGGTTTAACACTCTCTATTCGATCTGACAACCTTTTGCAAAATATGCTATGAAGGGAACAACCTATACACTTAGATAGTATTTTTAACCTTTTCGGGCTACAACTGAATAAGGGGAATATCGTTTACATAGTTCCAAAGTAGGTTATGGTTTCTGAAATACATTCAGCAGTTTCTTTACCACATAAGTTAAGTGTGTAGCAGTTATAAGGAGAAAACATAGCAGTAAAACACTGTTTTTTTTATTATGGCTAGAATCTACAATTATTACTTTGTAGAATGTCTTTCTTCCTAAACATGCTGCTTAATAAGATCAGAAAATCCTGCCATAAACTCATTTCTGAAACCATTTAAGAGGTAATGTACATATTTTTTTGTGACTTAAATTTTAGTTGATGATTAAATAAAATTATCAATACTGTCTTGCATTGAAAAATGCTGTTCTAATTTATGCCATTTTAGATTAATAAAAAAGTAATGGGCATTCTCTACGCCTATTACTTTTTTCATGATCTGGAATCCTATTAAATAACTTCCGCCAATTAGAACTCCCTTGCCAGCCTTTAGATTTGGAAGCAATACTTTGCTTGGGACAGGCATTGTTCCAAAATAACCGGCAAGGAAAACAATATAAAGAAGCCTTATGCTTGCTCCATACAAGACAGTCTTGGGTACGCTGTTCTGCATTAATATTTCTAAACATTAATATACCTTCTGGAAATTTTTGATTATTATCATCTTTTAGCAATTTTAAAGAAAAGTCATTATGACCTCTTGTAATAAAATTATTTATTTCTGATTGAGAAAAATGTTCTGCTGTGATGAATCCAATGTCAAGTATTTTACTTGATTTGTGAAGTGAATTATTACTTAATTTAAAATTTTCTGTAGCACCAGGTTCAGGATATGAATCAGTAAGTCAATCATATTTGTAAAAGGAAATCAACAAAGTAAGAAATTGTTGGAAAAAAAAGTTTTTAAAAGATTGAGATGAATAATTTAATATTGCGTATTAAATCGATAAATCATTGTTAATAACATTATTTAAAATCTAAGATGTTTAAGAAATATATAAACTAAAGAAAAGAAGTAAAAATTTATTTTGTTTCATTCATTTTACGTTCTCATATTTTATAAAGTTCTTTTTTAAATTTAATATAAATTAACTTTGCTTTAGCAAATTAGCATAGCATAAGCGAAGACTAACCAATGACAAGTTTTATAATGTCTTTCTTTCTATTAGTAATTTTCCACTACATTGCTTTTATAAGACCAAAATATTTAGAAGTGAAAAAAATTTACATCAAAAGATAGTTTAAACTAATATGAGTTCAAACCGTCTAAACCCTTGCAGTAAATTACCGACAGCAACAAAAAATTCATGGGCCCCTTAATTCTTATGGGCCCTGGAGCGGCGCACCAACTGCACCCCCTCTTATAGGGCCTGGTTTTGTTTAACAAAAATATTTGGTGTTAATGAAAATGATGATGAAAATGATGATGATAATGATTTTGATGTTGATGATCATGGTCATGATGATGATGATCCACTTCTACCAAGTTTTTAAAGAAGCAATTTTTTGACTACGTTCTTTTTTTGTTCCATCTTTTTATCTAGTTGCTTTATAAGTTTTTATTTATGGACCACTAAATTTCCAAAAGATATATAAGTGTCAATAAAAATAGTAAAAAAAAATCAATAAAAAGTTTTTGTTGTTGGAGATTCCAATATGATAAACTGTTATTACTAAATTTCAGCTTACGATTTGAATGATCCACTTGCAGATTTGGTTTCTGATGACGAATCTTTGAAATTTGTTACTGATAAAAAAAAAGAAAAATCCAAAGCTAATCAAGCTCAACAATCAGATTCAATTTTATGTAAGTTGTATATTTCAAATTATGTAAGTGATTACATATAATTGTGTAAGTAATATACATATTTCAAATTATATAAGTAATTACATCTGACATAATTACATTAAAATCTTTGCAATAACATGGCAAAGAGCAGAAGTGTTTATTTAATAGTGAAAAGGAAAAAAAGAGAAAAAACAAAACAATGGAAATTATTTTAAAGAATAAAAAAGTTAAAAATAAAGTCAAACAAGAAAAATATTGAAAGCTATAAACGAATGAAATGAATAAAGAAAAAATAAAATAAGAGCACGATAATAGAACAAATTGATTTAATAAAACAAAAACAAAAACAAAAAAATCAATTAAAAGCAAAGTACCTAATGAAATGAAAAAATGTTTGAAAAATGTTTAAAATAATAATAAAAAGAACTAATTAAAACATAAAAATAATTCGCTACCAATTTTTCTACGCCTTTCTTTTTTGCTGAAAATAACAAAAAATTATCTTTTTAATTTTTTTTTGAAAAAGTTTTTGTTTACCTTTTCGCTTTGTAGTTATTATTTTTTATTTTGTAGTTTTTGTATTTTTACTTTTCGCTTGCATAATAGTTTGTTATTACTTCTGCTGTTGTTGCTAATTATTTCGATCATTGTTTTCTGTTGTTATTAATAGAGTATTTCATAGTTTTTTGTCTTATTAGTTAATTTATTATTGCTTGCTCATTACTTATTTTAAATTAATTTAATTTATCCTTGCTTTGATATATTAATATTGCTGTTGATTTTTTTTTATTATTTCAATTTTATTTAGGTGTCACTCCAATGACTAATTTTTAATTATATGAGTGACACCTAACCTAATTATCAAAATTATAAAAAGTTTGTAATATTTTGATTTTTGGTTGAATAAATTTATTAAAAATTACATATAATTGTTTAAGCATATATATATATATATATATATATATATATATATATATATATATATATATATATATATATATATATATATATATATATATATATAATATATATATGTATATATATATATATATATGTATATACAATATATATATATATACTATATATATATATATATATATATATATATATATATATATATATATATATATATATATTATATATATATATATACATATATATATATATATATATATATATATATATATATATATATATATATATATATTATATATATATATATTATATATATATATATATATATAGTATATATATATATATATATATATTGTATATACATATATATATATATATATATATATATATATAATATATATATATATATATATATATATATTGTATGTACATATTTCAAATTATGTAAGTAATTCCATATAGTTGTATAAATAGTATATATATATAGTGTATATATATAGTGTATATATAGAGTGTATATATATATATATATATATATATATATATATTGTATATACATATATATATATATACATATATATATATATATATATATATATATATATATATATATATATATATATATATATATATTATATATATATATATATATTGTATATACATATTTCAAATTATGTAAGTAATTCCATATAGTTGTATAAGTAGTATATATATAGTATATATATATATATATATATATATATATATATATATATATATATATATATATATATATATATATATATATATATATATGTATATATATATATATATATATATATATATATATATATATATATATATATTGTATATACATATTTCAAATTATGTAAGTAATTACATATAGTTGTATAAGTAGTATATATATATATATATATATATATATATATATATATATATATATATATATATATATATATATATATATATATGTATATGTGTGTATATATATATATATATATATATATATATATATATATATATATATATATGTATATATATATATATATATGTATATATATATATATATATATATATATATATATATGTATATGTGTATATATATATATATATATATATATATATGTATATATATATATATATATATATATGTATATATATATATATATATATATATATATATATATATATATATATATATATATATATATATATATTGTATATACATATATCAAATTATGCAAGTAATTACATATAGTTGTATAAGTAGTATATATATTTCAAGTTATATAAGTATCAATAAATTATATAAGATACAACAATAGTTTTAATGAGAAAAATTAATTAGTAAAAAACTTTAATAAAAATTTATATATTAGCTATTGTTTTTTGTATTGTTAATCATTAGTTGTTTAAATATAATAAGTATATTTAATGAGTGATACATTATTTTCATTAAGTATATTTAATGAGTGATACAGTTATTATACAAAACAAAAACTTTTACAAATAAAAATAAAACTATTAGGATTTTTTCCTAAAATAAGGTGTTTATTTTTTATTAAAAATCAGTTTCTTCTTATATGAAAAAAACTTTAAGTTATCATAAATTTTGCTTTGTGCTGTTTCTTCTTTTTTGAAATGATATACTGTTTCACTTTTTTTTTGTATTAAGGTTTTTTACAAAAAAAAATTTGAGGTATTTTTAAAAAGGTTCACATTCCGCTGCATTCAAACTCATTTTTAATAAAATTGTTTTAATAAATTAAACTTTTCATGGATTTTTCATGCATATGGGTCAAACCACATGATTGTTTAATTAGAAAATTGAATAAATATGAATAAATAATGTCTAACAACTTATGCATCACCCAATTTATATTTATTATATAATTTATTTATATATGTTTTATATATTTTATGAAATGCATATAAGTTTTATGTAAGTTTTTATTTACAAATATTTTGTATAGTTAATAAAATTTATTATTTATAAATAAATTTTATAAATAAAATTTATTTTAACATGTAGCTCCTAGTCATGATCAAAATTTTTCATTAACCAATGAGACAAAGGCTAAATCAACAAATGAGACAATTACTAAACCAATTGGTTCTCGGAGAAACTCACAAGTTACTTTTCCAGTTAATGATAATGACATGCCATCAGAGAAAATTGGTACTAGTGAAAATAAAAATAAGTCTTCGCATGAAAAACAACAACTTGATTCTGGTGAGTTTTAATTAATAAAAAAATTATTTATTTAGCTTTTAACAAGACTTTTTGTGAGGCCTTTTTTTTGTTGTTTTTAACAAAACATTTTGTGTAGCCTTTTTTTATTAATGTTTTTAACAGGAGGTTGTGTGCAGCCTTTCTTATTCATGTTTTTAACAAGGCGTTTTGTGCAGCTTTATTTATGTATTCTTATTATTGTGTTAATGTTGCATATATGGCTAGAGTTAGCATTGAATCTCAGATTTTTTTGATTCTGAAGAAAAAGCCAGTACTCTAACTACCTCTTCACAGCTGTTTAAAATGTTTAAGTTAGATGAAATGTAAAGTAAATGTAAAAGTAAACATTGTTAAAGTTTGGGGTTACTGAGATGTAAAGAAAAGTGTTATAGAAAAAAAAATGTTGACAGAAGAAAAACTGTAAATTAGATGAGTCAGCAAAAGAGAATTGCAAAGCATTACTGTTTGAATAAAAAAAAATTAGAATAAACATTTTTTTGGGTATGATGAGAAAGTTTTCATTTTTTAATATTTTTTGATGAAGGTTGCGTTGGTAGTGTTAGGTGTTAATAGAAACAGCTTAAGTTTTTAAATAGAAAATGAAGAAACAACTAAATGTAAGATAACAGTTAAAAGAAAACTTAAAAACCTGTAAATTATATAAATCAAGGAAACACAAAATCAGTGAGATATGTAAAATGGGTTGTCTAAGTAAGTCATAAAAGTTATTGGGTAACAAATTGAAAGGCAACAAGGCAACAAATTAGAAGGTAAATTTGTGAGGTTTAGTGTCAGCGGGGTTAGTGGTACCAGAGCTAAGCCATTTAGTGTGATGAGCATCAAGTCATTAGCAATATTATTATCAGATGGATAAACAGAAAGGGCTTGGTCACTTTTTTTTAGGGACAACAACAAGAAAAGGCAATCTTGGGAAGAATGAGAACAAATTAACAAAAAGGTGATTGAGTAATGAAATGTTAAGAGAATACACATAAAGGAACTTTTACATCAAACAGGTTGATTGATCTTGAATATGTGCTCAAATCAACAATATAAGTAGTGGAGTGTTCGAGATCCCAAGATGAAACAGTCAAATTTAAGTAGATTTGGTGAATTTTGCAGTAACATTTTTAAGGTGAAAAATCAGTTTAAAGATAACATATATTATTTTAAAAGTCTTATTGAAAAAAATATTGTAATAATAATAATTTCTTTATGTGCATTGAATTTTTTCAGTACTGTCATCGTGATTCAAGCTATTGGAGAGAATACAATTTAAACATAGTACTTGACCCCCTATGGCAATTAGCTATCTAATAAATGTGATTTAAACATAGATAGTGCATGACCCCTCTATGGCAATAAACATAGTACTTGGCCCCATATGGCAATAAGCCGTACATTAATCTCATTTTTCCTAATCAAACTCCAAACTAGGTTCTTTTTATGTGGATCAGCCATGCTCACCAAAAGTACCAAAGAGAACCCCATTCATGTGCAGCATAAAATCTCAATCTCTTTTATTGAGATGTCATCTCTAGCTTTGCTCATACATAACCACCATTATGTTTTTTAAACATAAATATTATATTTTACTCTTTGTAAGCATGGGCTAAAATTCTTCGAATAAATAATTTCAAATGATCTTTTATGAAAACTAATTTTAAAAAGTTATTCATATGATAGGCTAGTCAAAATATATCTTGCACCCTTAGATACATATAAAAGTTGCAACTGTTTGTTCAGCATTTTTTCAGAATATGTTCTATTCATCTGCAAAATCTTTGCATTTTTTAAAGAAGAGGAAATATTGTTGTCTTTGCAAAGATGCAAAGACTTTAGGTTGTTATTTATGTTTTTAATTTTTCTTTACTTTTACTAGCTGTTGGTAATTCTACTAAAAATCTAGGCAGACCTACTCAAAAAAAAGTTATAAATGATGACATATTTGGAGATGATGATCTTCCAGGTACATTTTTATTTTATGTTTATCGCTGTTTAGAAATGCAACAGCTATTAATTATGTTTTTTAACTGTTAAATTTTAACTTTTTTATCCATTTATTCTTGATCAGAAAAACTGGTTATTGTTACAATAGGGCATTATTTTGTAAAAAGTAGCATAAACTTTTATAAAATGTCATATTTAAATAGGAAAATGGTATTATGCAAAAAAATGTATTTATATTCATTAGAATTGAGTGATAAAGAAGTACTGAGCAAACCAGTTAAAAAACAAAGTTCTTCAGAAGATATCATTCCTTCTGAAAAAGCAACAAAAGCTCTAGATAATTTACTAAATGCTGGCAAAGTTTCATTGCCAAAAAAGAATGCTCCAATGACTATGCTTGAACAAATAATGTCAGGGACCAAAAAAAAAGAAAACACTGGTAAGTTGTTGTAATAACTCTTATTATTACTTATATAGTATATTAATAAAACATCATGTTTGGTATCATTCTGTTTATTGTTATTAAAAGGGATATTTTGGCTCATATAGCAAGTGTTTACCTTTACCAACTTAATTAACTGTAAATAAGTCATTATAAAAAAATTATTTTCGCTATTTAATGTGTGTTAATATCAAAATGCCCAACATAAGTTTAATTTTCTAGATGTTTATATTTCATTTCACTAATCATTTCCTTCATCAGTTTTCCATGCATCATTAGAATGCAATCAAAATTTTTCTTATTAAACCAAATTCGTTCATTTCACTAAGTATAGCTATCAGTGTTTTAAAAGTTTTTAGGTAGAGCATATAAAAATAAAATAGAATAATAGAGAATATGAAATGTTTTAAACATAACATTCAAAATAAAATTGATTAATATTTTCCTTGAAAACAGACATTCATACAAACAACATCTGGATATTGCTAACATTTATATTATGTTTACAATCATTTTTTTATAGGGTTTCTAATGGTTAATTCAGTTTAAGTTTGGCTCATGTAGCACTTGCTATATGAACCTAAATATTACTTTTATAATAAATAACAGTATGGTACCAAATAAGGCGTTTTACTAATTATATATATATATATATATATATATATATATATATATATATATATATATATATATATATATATATATATATATATATATTTAAATAATGACATAAAATTTTAAATAATAAGTATTTTTTTATATTTTTTTTTGGTAGGAGGTGAGAGTTATGTCACTGTATATAAGATACAAACTATAATAACTATAAACTTCTATAAAAAATCCCAGAGTTTTTTCCTATTTTTGTTGGACATATCATTTTGTCTCCTTTCCTCGCTCTTAGTGTCTAAGTAACCACAAATCATCGTTTTTCAAAGGATTGAAGCTTGTTAGCAGTGGTCTTACTAATTTGATGAATAACAACATTTTACTGTTTTTTGCACATAGTATGTAGAATGTGGACCAAAAAAATATGATATATATGAAAGCTAAAAACAAAAGTACATAAAAATTAAGAATTAAAACTCTAATTTTATGTATTTTTTATTTTTTTATTAAAAATGTTGATATTAGTTGTTAGCATTAACTATATGTTATAAGCATTAACAGTATGTCATAAGCATTATAAGCTTATAAGTCTTTATTACATTTAACTAAGATCAAAGTTTCAAGCAACGAATCAGACAATCAGACAAGCAACGAATCAGACAAGCTCTAGGAGGGCACATTATCCAACCACTCTGACAAAAGATATGCTTGGCAGGAACTAGCATTGCAGGGACACAGAAATACTTGTCAAATATAGATTTATAATTTTTGAATATTTCTTATTTGAATTCAGTTTTTAACGAAAAATCCTTTTGATTAAATTCTAGTAATTAATTCATTCAAGTTTTTCAAAACTATCTTGTTTGTAAAGCATTTTTTTTTTCTATTATTTCCAAAAAAGCCTATTTTTTTTTGGTAAAGGCCTTTTGAATTTGAGCTGTAACAATCTTTTGGATAGTTATCAAAGTAGTTTCTAGTGTTGTTCTTGAGCAAATCTTTTTGATAGTTCTTTGGTAGTTTGGTAACCAAACTATCAAAGAAGGATAATTAAACTATTGCTCATTGGTTGGATTTTATAAATAAAATTATTTTTAAAAAATCTATTACATATACATTATTAAAAACTTTTTAAAACAGATTTAGATAAGTTGAATAAAAACAGTATAAATTAATTAAAAAAATACTTTATAGCAAATTATAATTGAAATATAATAAAAACTATTTTAATTTAAAAAACCTTTAAAATTCAGTTTTTGTTTTTAAGAAAATATCATAAGAAAACATTTAAATCTTTTTATAAAATTTAAAATGTTTTAACTAATAAAAAACACCAAAACATATCATGTGACTTAATATATAGATGTAATAAATTCCCATTAACCAATAATGTCATTGATTAAAAAATCAAAATCAACTGTAATAAATTTTTTTAAATGCAAACACAAAAGAAAGAATTATGAATTCCTAAAGATAAGGTAGAAAGCTGGGGCCAAAACTGTCTTAACAGTAAGATATCTAAAGCCAAGGCCAAAAGTTTTAAAACCAAGGTCAAGGCTTTAATTTTTGGCCTTAAGACCAGGACAAGGTGAAGGACTAATAAATCTGGTACTATTGGTTATAACCATTAAAAATCAGTAGTAGAATATCAAAATTCATATTGATGATCAGAAATTGAATTATTAGGTTCATAATGAGAGATTAAGTGTTTTTTAATTAAAGACTCGAAAATCTTGTTTATGATATTAAAAAGATTAGTGGGATGGTAGTTAATAGTTAGACAATAGATAAAACTTTTTTGGACCTTGTCTAGAAAAAAAAGAGCATCATTAGAAGAGCTTGCCAAATATGACAACAGTTTTCCTTAGAGGGATGGATAAGAGATTTGTAGAGGTAGAGTATCAGGAGTAAGAAAATAGCGAGCTCAATAAAGAGAAGAAACTCTAGATGATTCTAACTTTGCAGTTAATTGAATATATAGTTTCCATAAAAGATCAGTAGTGAATGATAGTCTAAGAGGATGTAAAACAGAGGACTCAGTGAGAGAGTTGCTATTCATCAATATAGGAATGTCGATAATGTTGCTATTTCATCGTCTGGGGTTACTTGGACCGAATTTAAGATATGTTTGATATTTTGGGTTTTCTCTAATATCTATGTTAATGTAAAAAAACTTGTTATTGCTAATTTATAGGCTAAGGTATTAGTAATGTTGATTGTAGAGAAAAAAATATTTATGAGGACTTGGTTTTTTTTTTTTTGGGAGGTTAAGGTATAGTAATAAAATTACGTAGTATAAAATTATATAGTATAAAATTACATAGGATAAAAAGTATGTTTTCTTTTAAGTTTTCCTGCAAATCACTTGGATAACTGATGATGTCTTCTAATTAAGGCTTTTACCCATTCAACTCCTGGAAGATTTTCATTGAAACATTAAAAATCACCCCCAATCAGTCTTGGTAGGATTTTACGATAATTTGAAGGTCAAATGTGGTCAGTGAGTAGCTAAAAAATGAATCTTTATTCAAGTGATCACAGAATGAGAACTCTTTTTTAGAAATGAAGACAACTGGATGCCCTCTTTGTGATAGTAAGGCGTTGTCTTCAAAAAGCTCTTCTAATGCTGGAACGGCTAATTCTAAATTGTTCTTCAGCAAATCATTAACTCCTAGCTCAACGTTCAATATTAATACAGGCTTGTTTTATGTTTTGATCTGTATAGTCAATGTAAGCTCTAGATCCCAATTTTCTTCTATATATGCAAACCATTTTGGTAGAACCAGCTATGATAGGATGTAGTATACACAAAATAATAATAGCTTTAACCAACCATCAAAATTATTTAAGTATGCATTTTATAACCTAACAGATATTAAAAACATGGTTAATACAACTGATATATCAACTTTTTTCAAATATATTATTACACTTGGGGTTTAATGTTAATGGAAATAAATTTATCATTTTCAAGCATAAGCTGCTACAATGATATTTGGGTTCTTAATCGATGTTCACATCGATGATCACAGGATAATTTTGCACTTCAAACATAAATACAAAATTTTTTATAAAAATTTTTAAAAATAAAATTGCTACATTTTGCAGCAACTGATACTACTTATAAGAAATGTTGTCAAATAGTTTTTATCTTTTTTGGTTATATCTGAACAGACCAAAGTTTTGCGGGAAATATTTACCATTATTATACTAATTTATCGATATTAGTAAAATGTTTTTAAACAATTAAAAGTAACACAACATTTTGTTAAACTGATGTATTTTTTTTTTTTTCGTTATTGTTGAAGAGTTTCAAACAAAGTACAATATAGGTCTTTGGCAACCATAAAACTTTTGTAAATGTTCACTTTATTTTTGTTCTAAGAATCTGAAGAAATATTGTTTGGCAACTACAGTCCTTCTATTGGAAACCAAGGTGAGCGTAACTCAACCTCAGGTAATGCCCGCTCTGTTCGTTTTGCATCAGATCTTGGACTAGATGATGAAGAGTTGTTTAGCTCAAGTCCTAAATTGTTGTCTAATAAAAAGAAGCCATCAAATTTGAAATCATCATCAATAGATCTAAATTCTTCACTTGATAGTTCTATAAATAATGGATTGACTAGATCTACTAAAGCAAAAGAACCGAATGTTGTAAGTAAGAAAGAAGATACCCAAAAAACTTGTAAGTTCTAGTTATTTGTAAATAACCTTCATTTGATATGAATTGCTGTTAATAACATTATTGCCTAACAAAGTCTTGTATCTCTTAAAGTGAAATTTATTTACATGTATTTAATTAAATATAATAGTTAACAATAATCATAATAACAACAATAATCATCATAATGATAAATAACTTTATCAACAACTGCTAACATTAAGTGACATAAAATAGGGTGTAAAACTATTGGTAAACATTTTTATTAGTTATAAAATAATTAATAATTAATAAAATTAAATAGTTGAAGACTTGTAAAATAAGTTGTGGTTATTCTATATACCTTTTATTTTAGACATTTATTTTTACTAAAAACTACTCTATCCAAAAATTTATTATTAATAATATAAAGTAGTAGTAAAAGACTCAAATTTTTCATGATAAAAAAAATTTACTAGTAAGTTTTCTGACATAATTTTTTTTGTAAACACTTAACATTAAAAAGTATGATCAAACCTTAACACTTATTTTAATTTTTATCACAGTTTATAATTGTTAAAACTACATTTAAAAAGTGTTTAAAAAATGTTTAAAATGCAAACCACTAACTTTTTTTACAGTATTTAACAAGTTTTTGTTTAAAACTAAGTTTTTCTTAAGTTGCATAGAGTTAAATTTTATACCCATGTTGATTAATCAATAGAGACTATAAACTTTAGTATTATGCAATCACAATCAGTAGAGAAATTCAACTGTAGACAATAAAACTTTAATATACATAATATACCCTTTAATATACCCTTTTTGATTAAAATGCCTCTCCCCCTCTTTGATTGTAATGCCTTTCCTCCATCTTTAATTGTGATGCCTCTCCCCCCTCTTAGGGGAGGGAAATTTATGGGGAAAAAAAATGAATTTAAAATTATTGATTTCTTAAACTGTTAATTATCTTTAAGACAATGCTTTAAGAGCCTTGCGACTGCTGTAGATATCTTACTGTATCTGGCATAGATATTATGGGGGTAATTTTAAAGTAGTTGTTATGTAATCATAACAAATGCACCTGACTGTCGACCTTAAATTTAATACAATAAGTCTCCCATTTATAATTAAATGTAAAAAAAAAAAAAAATTGCATTGAAGAACTATAATAACTACATTTGTGTGTGTGTGTGTGTGTGTGTGTGTGTGTGTGTGTGTGTATGTGTGTGTGTGTGTGTGTATTTTAAAAAAATGATTAAACTGTTCAAAGCCATTGCAGTTATTATACTTATTTCTTCAAACATGTACATAATGTGCTGTTATATATGCACTGTTATGGGCAATATGAAGTAAAATTTTGAATCAAAAATAAGGCATTCCTTACATATGATGATAAAAAAGTAGTTAAAATACTACTTCAAAACATTCTTAAAGACGTTTTTTATAAATACATAGCAACATTAGATCAAAAAACAGTGTAAGTGTATTAGTAAATATTTTATTAATTTTATTAAACAATAGTACTAACTTGTCACCAATAAAAATAGAATTGGAGTTTACTGGAACATAATTAATTACTGCAACATTATTAAGTACAACTGTAAAAAATCAACAAAAATCGTTGAAGTTTATTGATTAAAAATAATTTACATTTTTTTTTTAAAGTTATATTTAATACGTATTTAAAACTATGCTTTCTGGAATTTATTTTAGAAAAAATAATTATCACCAAAAATATGCATTGGACATATTTTAGGTTATTTGCAATTAAGAAAATGGCTTTACCTACAAACAATGTCTGATAAATATAATTTATCAATAAGTGGTGTTAGAAAGATGTATATAAAAAATTAAATAATTGGTTTTGTTGAAACTCAGAAAAACCTTATTACTCCCTTAAAACTTCACTGAAAACTGATATGTTAATTGCGCTGAAGCAAAGTAAAATTCAACAATGATCATAAGACAAGTTGTTAAAACTCTTAAATTAAATGTTTCTAGTTAAACAGTACAAGAAAGTAAACTCCTAATTAGTGTATAAACAGAAAAAAGCATTCAAACAAGCTTAAATTCAATCATGAGAGATGCTTTGTTTCTAATAGTGTGGAAAGGCTGGTGTCTATTGAAGGTATAGTGACACAGTAGGTATATAGACACAGCAATTAATTCTAAAGAAATAAAGTTACATCAAAAGCTTATCAAGACATTTAGAAGCAGTTATAAAATTAAGACGAGGCGCAATAAAGTATTAAAATGAAAATCAGACATGATATACTTGAATTATTAATAATAATTATTTACTTACTCTCCCTTCCCCCCCCCCCAACCTGTCATTATGGGGTTCAAATCTCCAATCTGTCATTAGGGTGTTAAAATCTTAAAAACCTTCCTTTACTAGGTGTATTACTTAAAAAAAATTCTTATATTTTGCTAGCCTCCATGCTTACAAACTATGCATAAAAATCTATGCAACTTGGAGTAAAAATATTGTTTGTTCAGTCATGGAAGTAAATATAGTTCAAACACTAAATTATTTAATGACAGTAACATACATAGGAAGATCAAAGTTTATGACTGTCTCAGAAATTAGGCCTCTATGTTGATGATGTTTCTTTGGAGAAATAGTTTAACTTTGACAAGCAACTTTCGCATACTTTATTTGTGTTATCAATGTCTAATGCAAAATCATTCCAAATATCACAGTGTTTTTTGAAACACTCAAGACAATTACCAGTTAATGCCAATTTTAACTTTGTTATATCGTCAAGAGAACCAAGTCTTGGCCCAGTGATCTACAATAAAATTGCACACCTCTATTATTGATTCTTTTTTTGTCTGAGTCAAAAGCATAAATTTCAAGCAATAGATAGATCTTGAATTCCAACGTACACCTGAAATAGATTTAGATAAATGAATCATGGGTAAATTCATTGTGTCTCGATAAGACTTGTATCCTTTACATAACAAATCCAGTTCTGTATAATCTTTCCTGATGTATTTTTTACTTTTAATAATTGTCCCGTTAGGCTACTATTTTTCAATTAAGTCATTGTAGTTACTAATCAACTCATTAATGAACCAGTAATTGATATTAGGCGATGTTGATCAGGAAGCAAACTTTCATAAAATTTATAAAATGCTTAAGAATCAGGTTGAGAACGTAGTCTGTAGATATAGCCAAGGATGATTGACTTGTTTTTGGATTAAATCAAACACCAGATCAATATTAGTAATAATAATTAGTTTTAAAGTTAGTATTAAAAGTTATGCTTTTAATTTGGGAAACTAATTTTACATCGGTATAAGTGAAACACCTTTCAAAATTAGTTGCGCTAATCACATAAAATCATTTAATATTATCAGGTATAAAAATGACACTGAGTTATCAAAGGAGTTTTGGAAATTAAAGGTAGCTAATTTGAATCCTATAGTTAAATGGAAAATAATTAAACAGTCCAATGCTTATAACCCTATAAAATAAATCTTGTAATTTATGCTTAAATGAGAAATATGAAATTCTATTCTCTAGAAATCCAAACTTATTAAATAAAAGGAGTGAAATAATATCTAAGTGCAGGCATAGAAACAAATTTTCTTCTTGCTAATTTCGATACTGGAGATTAATCTAGTTTCTATGTTACTTTTTGTTTTGTTTTGACGTCAGAACCCATTCTATTGTTGTTTTTGTATTTCTTATTTTTAACGGTTTTTCTTGAAAAGTATATATAGCTGATGATTGCCAAAATGGCATGAAACTTTAAGTTACATCATAAAGTTGTATTTTTTCATTTAGTTAAATATATACATATATATATATATATATATATATATATATATATATATATATATATATATATATATATATATATATACACAGGCCTCAGCGGGAACAAATGAGCACGAGAGCTGAGAAAAGCTCTTCTAAAACGAATTTGGGGAGCTGTGCAAGCTGCTCCTCATTTAAATTAGCACTCTTTTGTAATTTTAATTATACCTTCATGAGAAAAATTATACTTTTGCGAGAGCCGTAAATTGCTCCTGTAAACTGTTTTAGGGCGAGAGCAAGAGCTAAAGCTCTCCCGCCGAGGCCTGTATATATATATATATATATATATATATATATATATATATATATATATATATATATATATATATATATATATATATATATATATATATATATATATATATATGTATATGTATGTATGTATGCATATTACTATTAGCGAAATCTACAGATAACTGGTTAGAATTAGGAGATGATTTGACTGATCAGTTTATAGATTCAAATGATTTTTTACCATCAGCAAAAGAAAAACGCCTTCAAAGAAAAAATAGTTGTAAGCTTTTGAACTGTCAAAGATTTTTCTTTAATTAAAAAAAATCATAAAATTTATTTTCAAGTTTTTTTCTTTTTTTTCTTTTTTATGTAGCCAAGTCTTTAGACAATAGACTGGAGTTTGGAGATCAACTAACTAATCAGTTAGGTGGATTTGATGATTTGTCAACTCGAACCAAAAAAGAAAAGTCTTTAAACAAACAAACTAGTAGTGGTATGTATCAATAAGATTGTCACCAAAATGTTAAAATTTCAATTTTTATCTAAAATAGTTTTAAAAATGTTAATCATATTGTCTAGGAAAAGATATTTTTTTCAAACAATGTTCATAAAAGCTTTTTCATTGTCATTTTGCAGACTTCATTGACATCAATCCATAGACCAAAATAATTTTATTTATTTTGTGTATGTGTTACAGTGTGTTTTTGTGTGTGTGTGTTGCAGTGTTTAAGCATTGTAATATAATAAAAACAAATATGCATTTTTTTTATTGCTAATGTGATAATAAAATTGTATTTACATTTATTTTTAGAGACAACTAAAAATAACGAGTTTGATAGGTAAAAGTTTAGTTTGAAAATTTTTTTTTAAGTATTAGCTCAAAGTCAAGAAAATTTTTAATTTGTTTTAGTTCTTTTAATTTTTATATATTTTATATATTTCTTTTTTGCTTTAGTTCTTTTAATTTATTTAGTTCTTATTTTGATTCATCCAATCAAAAATTAGAAGATTTTGAAGACTCTGGTTCTAAAAATGTTTCTCTTAAAAACAAAATAAATAAAACTGAAAAGCAAGAAGTTTATTTAGAAGAAAAAGATGACTTTTTGAGTTTATTAAAAAAAAAGAAAATCGAAAAGTCTGCAACTAAACAATCATTTGCAACTCAAGATATTACGGAAAATCTAAGTTTAGGAGTTATCTCAGAAAATGTCAAACCTGAAGCACAATTTGAACCAAGCAAAGATAAAGTGCAACCTGAAAAAAGTATTTCAAACCAATCTAATACAATTGAACCACAAATACAAAATCTTTCTATGCAACAACTTTCTTTGCATCAAAATCAGCCAACTCAGCAACAATTGTTTGAATTAGAAAAGCAACAACAGTACTTTCAATATCTCAACCAACAAAATTCACTTGCACTACTTCAACAGCAACAGTTTCAGCATCAGCAACAAGTTGCACAGCAGTTGCAGTTTCTTAATACACCTTTCAACCTCACGTCTAATGTTTCACATGACACTTTAAAAAATGAAAATGCAAAAAAAGTACAGTTTAGTGTTAAAATTGTTTAATTTAGCTAATAATTATAAAAAATTTTATAAAATTAAATAATAATTATAAAATATAAATATATGTAATTTTTTTTTTCAAATTTATAATGAAATTTTATCTTTAAAAAATGTATATTTTAGCTAGCAGCTGAACAATCTTTCTATGAAGTTGTGCAAACTATGAAAAATACTTCTGCAATGCAGTCTGAGCTTTCCAAACCCTCATCTGATGCAGATTTCAAAAATCTTCAAGAAAAATATTTCAAATTAGAAGAAATTAAATCTCAGTCAAATATGGATTACACAGCAAAAATTTATGAGTTGGAAAGCAAAATCAAAAGCTTAGAGTTGGAATGTTCTTTTTTACTATCATCGCAATCAAGCTTGAAACAACGTCAGCAAGATGAGCTGAATGCTTTAGAATCATCTCATAAGTAAATTTATGTTTTCTTTATTTATTTTCTTTAGTTATTTTACCATTTCATTTTGGTTGTATTACTTTTACATTTTTTTTTAATTTTAAATATTATTGATTATTAGAGACATGCTAGAACCAGTTTATGTTAAGGCTTTGATTTCTGGAACTCGGTTGAAAGTATTGGATATATTTACAATATTTTAAAAACAAAGGTTTATGATCTCTTGCTGATAATTTAACACTAATAATTAATTTATGTTAATTTATCAGTTTTGCAAAGTTCTCTTTTGTTGTCTTTTTTTTTAAGTTTAATGCCACAAGTTATTGAGCCTTTTACTTTGCATCTTCCCATATTATTCTTCACTGCTGAACTCTCATGGAAACCATAAATACAATACCATGGAAACTCTCATGGAAACCATATATACATGCTGATCTCATGGAAACCATATATACAATCCATTGCAAAGTTAGTATCTGTTAATAATGCAAATCAAGTTACGTACACTTGGATAACAAGTTCTGTGTTTAGGGTTGATAAGGAGTAGCAAATAAAATACAAAGATACAAAGTACCTCCTCTACTGTTGTCACCCTAGATCATTGTCATATTTATGGCATATTTGTTGCTTTATTTAATCGAACTTTTAATGCAGGAGTGGATGGTATAATTTTTGAACAAGTTTCATTCCTTTTTTTATTTTTATTTTTTTTGTAAAGTTTGCAATTAGGGCAATAATATGTTCAAGTTTTTTTGACAAATTAATAGAAAAATTAGTATAAAGTTCAATATCATTGCACTCTGCATAAATTTCCAAATAAATTTTTAATTATGCAAAAAATTTTAATTATGCAAAAATGCAAAAAACACAAGGCTGCTGCACTAAAAAATAAGTTAAATACAGTACTACAAGGGATTTGATGGAAATTGAAATAAGTACTTCTTGCTTACAAAATGAGTTCTCTATCAATACACCAATTAATACTTTTTCTCTATTTTTTATTCCAGCTTTCATAATATTTGCACTCTCCCTAAATAATAAGGTTTGTACTATCCCTAATAAAAAGTTAAATTTTTCAGTTTCAAAAGATGCTAAATCTTTTTTTAAATACACATTAAAACACATCATCTCCATGACTTTTGGAAAAATCAATGGCTCAAAAAATTTTTTAAAAAAGTGATTTAACCAGTGATGCTTAAAAGTTTTGCCGTATTTTTTGTTGTCCTTTATTTAATTTGTTATTTATTTATTTGTTGTCCTTTATTTTATTTGTTATTTATTTATTTGTTGTCCTTTATATTATTTGTTATTCATATATTTGTTGTCTTTTATTTTATTTGTTATTTATTTGTTTGTTGTCTTTTATTTTATTTGTTAATTATTTATTTGTTGTCTTTTATTTTATTTGTTAATTATATATTTGTTGTCTTTTATTTTATTTGTTATTTATTTATTTGTTGTTATTTATTTTATTGGTTATTTATTTATTCAATCCATAAATTATTTAGAAGAATTTATTTACTACTTTTCTTAAACAATAAAAGTTTGTTTTTGGTATTTTAAAAATATATTGTGTTCCCCTTTCTAAAAAATCCAAAGCTTTTTTATTTACTGTTGAGCATTTTTTGAAGAAAAAGTGTTATATACTTATGAAATTAATGAAATAAAATGTAAAATTTTGGAACATGTAAAAAATGAAGTTTATATATAGCAGTGTATTTATGTGCAGGTTTTTGTATATAATAATTTTTTTTTTTTTTTTTTTGTTAACTGATATTGAGAAAAAAAATAAACTATATATTCATTCAAATAATTAGATTTATTACTTTAATAACAGGATGAGACTAGAGTATGTGGAGGAATCTTATAAACGTCGTGTAAAGCAATTGGAAGATGAAAACAAATTAATAAAAACAAATTACGATGAGAAAATAAATCTTCTCATTAATGAACATCAAGATCAAATCACCACATTGAAGCGGAAACTTGATTTCAAAGATCAGACTCATTTTTCGGACATGGAGCGATTAAACGAAGTTCATAAAAAGGTTTCTATTTTGTCTTTTAATTTAATTATGTATATGCTTATAAATGATCATGCTTGTAACTTTATCTCTATTAATGCCGTTGATCTTGATAATGTTAATGTTCTTTATTATAATAAATTATTACATGATGCAAATTTCTTTGTCTTTTTTAAAAGTGTTTAATAACCTGACCAGGGAACTTTAAATTTTCAAAATTTTCAGATTTTTAATAATAAGCATAAAAATTCTAGTGTTTGTTTATAAAAAATTTTTAAGTTTGTTTAAATCTTATTCTTTTTTTTTTGTGTGTGTGCTGCTCTCTTATGTTTGCTGGAAATCAGCATCTATCATTCAAACTTTTAAAAGCTCTGAAGACCTACTCAAGATCCTTAATATTGTCCGATTAGTCTTCTAACTGTTATTATCATATTATTATTTGTTTTTGACTTTAATTGACCAACTCTAAACATTTTATCTGGTATCCAAAAGCTTACTTTCTGCCAATCAATATGATTTATTTTTCTATTGCTGTTTTTTTATTTGGTTTTACCTGGTTTTGCATTAAAACATTTTCAGTTCATTTTCTTGACATACTAGGAGTTCTTCATAAAATCTTGCATGTTTGCATTATCCATAAACTTCCTTTATATGGTATATCAGGTAATATTTTTTAAACAAATGCAACATTTTTCTCCAATAGTAGAAATCAAAGAGTCCTTTGAATTATAGTATCGGAAAAAAAAGTTGCATTTGTTTAAAAAATATTACCTGATACACCATATAAAGGAATCTTGCATGTTTGTATTATCCATAAACTTTCTTTATATGGTGTGTTAGGTAATATTTTTTTACTTTTTTCCCCAATAGTAGAATTCAAATAATCCTTGATGGACAATTTTTCATTTCTAATAACCTTCTAAATCTATACTTCTACGTTCCATACTAGATATAGATACTAGTTATCTATTAATAAGAATTTGTATCTATCTATTATTATAATAGATACTATTTCTTATTTACATAAATAATCTTTGTGAAAAACACCAAAGTTTACTAGCTGATGTTTTAATTTTATATTTCAGTCTGGATAAAATTTTACCATTTTATGATCACTTAGAACAGGTAGCTAATTTGAATATGTTTTTTCTTCTGCAACTGCCTGAGGCTTGCAGTAGCTGCTGAATTTCAACTGCTCAAATGAGTTATGATTTCTTATTTCTTCCGACAAAATTCATCAAAAAATATGAATTTTTAAACTCTTAAGCCATATTCCTGCGGTTGTTTTTTCCTACTAAAAAAAATGTTATCTGTGTAGGTCAACTTGTTGTTTTAACAATTTGCTTTTCAAAGTTTTTTATAACTACTTTTTTGGTCTATAAATGTCTTTCTTACGTTTTTAGTGATTCTTAACTTGATAATTGCTGCCTCAAGTTTTTTTAGAAATTAATTTATATAAAAATACTTATACAATTATAATAGTAATAATATAAATTAATTTTTAATGTTTTTAAATGTTATTTTTTATATGTTACTATAACTAATTTTAACATTTATTAAATTGATAGTAGTTTGGTTAGTAAGTTTGTAGTAGGTTGGATAATAGGTTGGGTAACAGGTTAGATAGTAAATTAGTTTACAGATTTTATAGTTCTTTTGGCTTGCTGCATATTTTCAATTACGTTTTTTAAAAATGTTTTCTAATTAAGCAATTTATTGCAATTTTGTTGAATATTAAAAGAACAATAATAGTTTGTAGTATTCATTAAATAATATTCTCTCGTACTATGAGCATATGTGTTATTCATATATTATGAGAGCTACATATTGTTCCAAAATGTAACTATTTTATTTAGAGAATTACTTCTTTAGAGTTTTTTGATATTTTTAAGAAGTTATTTGTTTTGCGAATTGCTTTTTTGTTTTACCATTTACTTGTTTATTTTACGAGTTTCTACTCATTTTCTCAAAAAAAAATTTTCATTTATTTTTTTGTGTTAAATAATGTAAACATTTATTATGATGTGTAAAAAACGTAAATTATTATTATTAAATCATTATCATAAAAATCATTATTAATTAAATCATTCATTAAATTTTAAAAATCAAAAAAAAACTACCTGCAAATTCAAGCACAATTGTGTATTGCATAAAAAACCATAATTATATTGTTAAAGTCTATACTAAAAGATAAAAAAAAGTTATAATAAAATTAGTTTCATATAATTAGATAATTAAATCATAATTTTGTTTATTGTACTTGTGAAAAGATTTTTTTGTTATTTTAATTATCTTAGGTCATAACCAACCTAACTCAAGAGCACGATGAACGAATTCGACAACTACATATTTTAAAAAAACAAGAAGTGGAAGCAACTGTTAATGCATTTTCGCAAGCCAAATCTTTTCAAGGCTTGGTGGAGGAAGTAAAAAGCTCAACCAAAGAGGTAAAATAAATTAATTGGTAATAAAATTAAAGGCTTTATATAAATAAAGAATTATTTATTACATATTTTCCAGATTTATATTATTGTATATTACTATTATTAACATATACAATATTTATAGTATATGTATTATAAAACTTAAAAATATACTTTTAATAAAAGTTGTACCTCTTTCTCTTTTCTACAGATGCTATAAAGATTGTGGCTCAAACATGCTAATTTCAAACATCTTTAGTACCATTAAGTTAGTTTCAAACATCTTTAGTACCATCAAGTTAGTTTCAAACATCTTTAGCTTTATCAAGCAAAACACTATACTATGCTTGACTCGTCATTTAGCACAGCAGCCCAGTAATAATATAAAAAAAAAGATAAAAATAAAACTATTTAAATGTCTTATAATTTAAAATATTTAGATTTTTGAAACATTGTTATGGTGATTTTATATGCAAACATTTAAAAAAAAATATTGATAACACAAATAAGCTAATCGCAGAGGTACCCTTTGGTTGTTTTAGGAATGGTTTTTTACACATTAATTTTTTTTTTTTTTTTAATTACCTCTCCAAGGCCCGAGGGGGCCACTACAGTCCTGGAGGCTACTTTTTTTTTTTTTTTTGTTTGTTGTAAATTGTGGTACAACCCTCTCTCAACTCTTTAACTCCGAAACACGAACCTTGACAAGCAAGGCCGCTGCACGGAGAAATTAAGTTGGAATTATTGGAATATATTATTATAATAATATAGTATAATGTAATATTCCATTAATATACTAAAATAATATATTGTTATAATATGTTTATTCCATTAATATATTAAAATAATATATTGTTATATTAATATAATAAAATAATATATCTGGTAATTATATAGTTGATGGAAATTTATTTAGTTTTCAAATTTAATGACTCTGATTAATAAAAGCACATTAAAAATTGTTTTTTTTTTTATAACATAACCATTGAAAACAAAAAAATCATTTTTCCAAGTCATGTTGCCAAAAAATGACAGGTACCAACAATTAGAGAACTTTAAATTTTTATTTTTATTACTAAATTTTTTACTTATAAATTGAAAAATAATTAAAAGAAGTACTGAAAAGATATTATTGATAAACTTACGGTTTTGGAATAGAAAAAAAATTCTTGCCTTTACTTCCAAATAACTCAATCAAAGGTTCAAAAATGCATTGTAAATGTTGTTGTTGCCTCTAGCTGCTAAGCTTCCCTATTGTTGTAAGGTTGCATTTCTTTAACTTTCTACTTTCTTAATCTGGCTAACATCGCTTGTTATATTAAGCAAATCTCTATCTAACATTACTTCTCATTCAGCCGAGTGCTTTTACTGCAAATTTTCTTCATGCTTCAAAAAAAAAAAAAAATTCTTTCTTTTTTGCCTTTTTTTAAATTTTTTATAAATTTCCCAAGGGCTAAAGAACCGCTGCAGTTGAGTAGGCTGCTTTTTTATAGTTTGTTTTTTTTTAATTATTATTGTGTTTACAACTCTCTACCCATAAAAATAATATAAAATTAATTTTATGGGTAGCTTAAAACATTTTAAAAACAGATGGGTTTCTATTATCAACAAAATTAATTTCTTAGAAAGTTAGTCAGTATAGTTCTAAAATGATAGTCATTTAAAAAATTGATAAAGCGTGAACAAATTTTATTATTTTTTTTATATTAAACTATTATTTTATAATGATAATGATATAATACATTATATTGCTTCACCACAGCTAGTGGTGATGAATAAAATCTGAAAAAACAATCTGTATATACAGGTATATGCAACGCAAAAACTAACGCACCTCAAAAAGTCACTTATTAGAATGCAGCTAGGCCGATTTAAATATAAAAAATATAAGATTTAAAATTTTCTTCACGTAAATGTTTAAGGTAATGGAAAAATAAATCAGATTTGCTATTTTTATATCTTAAAGTAGTTTTTCTGCACTTTTTCTAAAACTTTCTCTGTTTTTTTAAATCCAGTTTTTCAGTTAAAACACCATAAACCATGAAAACTTCAGACTAAGTTTGCAAAGTTGCCTTTTTTTATGCTTTTAAGTTTCTATTTTAATAATAATCATATGAGTACATTTTTTTGAAATATTGTTTTCGATATTATTGAGCCAAGTTCGACCTAATAGTGATGTGGCTTTTGGGGTGCATATGGAAAATAAACTTAAAAGTCAAAAACCACAACTAAAATAATGTTTACTATAACTTGAAATTATACATTACATTTTAAAAGAATGTTTAGTTTAACATAAATTCTATCTACATAAATTCTGCATCGCTCTCTGATGTATTATTATTTGTATTGAATAAGTTTTTCCTTGGATTTGTTGCTGTTTTTTGCAAAGCTGAAGCAGGAAAAATCATTATAGGTTTTTTGCCTTCAACACGTCACGCTAAATTACTGCATTTTAAAATATCATGGCATTTTGGACATTTCCTAAACTTTGTTGCTTTACAAATGTTTTCAGTGCACACACATTTCTCTTTACATTTAATAAAAATTTTCTTTACTTCTTTTTTTTTTGCATTTTCCAATTGTGATCAAACTTTTTGTTCTTTCTTTTCATTTATGTCTGCAACTAAACTCAAAACGTCTTTAGCTTTCATGGACCCATGGACTTGAGTTGAATATGTGTTGAACTGGTGGATAAACTTGACTTTACTTTTCTAATAGTCATAAATCCTGGTATCTCCTCAAGTTGGATGCTCTTCTCATGAAGCTCGTTAATCAAAGATTGAGCACTTTCAAACTTTTCTCTCCAATAAAGTGCTGATGCTCTTCGTCCATCAGGAGAGACAACAAAAGATGAATCAGGGCTAGACAATGTAGATTTAGTGGATGAAACTGATGTCTCTTCAGGAGCCTTCATGCAATTATCTGCTCTATCAAAGTTGTCCTGCTGCATGAATTCAATTCTCAAACCTTCATTGGTAATACCAACTCGCTTTGGAGCTTTTATGAGAGTGGGTTTTGTTGCCCATTTATCCCATATATTGGCTAAAATAAGCATGATGCTTCCTTGTTTAGCGAATTTGCCTCAGTAAACATTTCATCTTTTTCTTTTCTATATTCATGATGAATATTTTTATTTAACTGGTCTAATAATTGTGTAACCCCTGTAGTATCTAGTGGAGTAAGAAACATCCATATGTCTTTTGATTGAAGGAACGGCATAACATGATAATCAAATCTGGAACTATGTCCATCTGATAATAGGACCACAGGTCTTTTAATATTGGTCTCTTTCAAATATTCATTAAACTCCTTAAAAGTGGCTAAAAGTGTATGACCATCTGATAGACCATGTTCTAAAGTGGTTACCATTAGATGCTTGGTTTTAGCTGCTACTTTATTTGGTACCATCAGGCTTGTTATACCAACATTGCCAAATATTACTTGACACATACAGATCTCTCCTAGAATTGTAAGTTATAAATTATTTAGTAATATTATCTATTCCAAGTTATTTTAAAAAGTTACTAAACAACACAGTTTTGGTACTTTTAATGTAAGAATAAATGTATAGTGAATCTAAGTTAAACCTTGATGATAATAGACATGTTAGAAAATAAAGTTTAAAGAAGAATATTAGTTTTACACATATATTTGTTAAAATCCAAAAACATTAAACACTAAAATAAAATAAAACCTGAGAATGACACGTAACGCATTCTCTGTTTTCTTTTCTCATTTTTTTGAATTGATCTCCCTTTGCAGCATAGACCATACCAGTAAAAGTTCCATCAACACCATAATGAATAAATTGTGGAGTTTCGTCATTATTAAAAACTCTTGTGGTGTCAATATTTCCTTTCCAAATCCCATCCTGATGGTGTTCAGCTTCTGTCAAAATCCCCGCAGCAATAAGTTCCTCAGCAAGTGCATCTATAACATAATTTGTTAAATTACCTAAATTAATTTTCAAAAATATAAGACTTTAAAAGGAAAGAAAAAAATTTAAAAGGAAACACATAGTTTTAACACAACTAATTAGATAATTGTTTATTCTCTAGAAACATGACACAATCACTTTTCAATAACAAACAACCCTATGTGATTGCGTGCCATTTTCCTAGTACAATTTAAAGCTCTATTGATTGACACTTGTTCTTGATGTTTGACAGTTAAACTATGATGTTTTGCATAAAATCTTTGCCAAAGTGACTGACCAAATCTAAAAAAATAAATATGCAAACATAGAACAACATTTTTCTAATTAGGTTATTTTTATAGTTTGTTTAAATACAGTTTAGCTTGTTTTAGTTTGTTTAAATACAGTTTAACAAGTGCTAAAAGTACTAAAAATAAAAGAAAATTGTAGAAATACCGTTGATTCTTTAATGCCAATTTAGTAGCAGATGACAATGGATGATATTTTTGTCCTCCTTTTAATTTCTTGTTTGTGTAATCTCTTATTTTCAATGTATTTAACATTAATTTAGTCAGTTGTGCCTTATTGACACCTTGCAAAGATCTATTTTTATTTTTTACAAAGCGTACAATTGAGTTCTCTTCCTCTTTTAATAATATAGAGCAGTATTGACGTTCATTTCCTGTTTGTATTTTACCATCCAGACGGGTTTCTGATTTACTGTTTGGGTTTATAGACCTTGTTCTAAAACACAAGGTAAACTTTGTTGTCATTTTAAAAATATTTTAAATATTTATTCCTGTATAACAAATAAAAGTATTTATACAAATTGCTTTGACATTTATTCAATACATATACAAGTAAATCTAACAAACCTGCCACCTATGGCATAGATATATATATGTATAACAAGAATAAATAATAGTTTTATACAATTTTAAGATAAGTTATTGGATATTAAGAAAAAACTAATGTGGTTTTTGGGGTGCATGTGATGTGGTTTTTGTAGTGAAAAACATACCAACAAAAAAATTAAGTCTGCAATCATATACACAATCAACTCAGAATATAATATAACTACCACAAACCAAATCTTGAAGCTAAAACTTGTTTAGATAAAGTTCTATTAGCGTTTTTGTTGATGTGGTTTTTGAGGTGCGCATTGAAAAAACAATGACTTTTTGACATAATAAAAAAATGTAACCAATTATAAATAATTTTCAGCAACACCAAGGAAGGAGCTGTTTATAGTGGTAGTAATGAAAAATATTAAGAAAATTTATAAATATATTGTCTAGAAAAAAATACAAGTATGCCATCATTTATGTGGTTTTTGCAGTGCGCCTACCTGTATATAATAATATAAAATGATCATTCTTTTTAAAGTTTTTATAAAGCTTCGCATTTTTCTACACGCTTTTTTATTTATTCAAATGACGCTCTGTTTGATCGAAAACACTAAGGCTTTTTACCCATTTCCTCTTTTATTATTGGCACAATGTTTTAGGTCAGTCTGAGATTTATTTTGGACATGCATTGTTTTCATTTAACGCTACAAAAGTCTTTTTGTTTCTTTTTATACATTTATTTTTTATGTAAATAATACTTTTTTTTTATGTCAACCGTCATCCTACATCATTAATACAATCGAATTACTAAAACAACCTGTATTTAGATACTTGATTTTATTATTGATACGTAGTTATTTTAGTGCTGGTACCAGTTATTTTAAAAGGTTGATAAGTTTTCATAACTGTCTAATTAATGTGACAACGCTAATTGTTATTTTTTGGTACTGTTACCAGTTATTTTAAAAGGCTTCTAAGTTTTTATAACTGTCTAAGTAATGTGACGACGCTTATTGTAATTTTTTGGGGGCCTAATATTATGTTGTTATATTTGCATATTAAATTTTCCTTTGTGCTTGCTAATACTCCGTATTTTATTAGTATATTCAGTTGTGTGTTGAAAAAGGTATTGTGCTTTTTTGTAGGTGAACAACTTACAGGAGAAGTTTTCAACTGATTACCAAGCACTTCTCCGCGAGCAAGAAATAGTTCTTCAAATGCGAAACGAGCAGTTAGAAAATATGTCAAATCGACTTCAACAACGTGAAAAAATAAACGAAGAGGAACGAATCAGACTGCAAACATTAGTGTCGAGGTTAGAGATTCAGTTGCGCGATCAAACAAGACTTTATGAGCAAGACAAATGGAAGTTAAACCAAGATGAAAATAGGTTAAAGACATTGCAGGTTCACATTATTAAATAAACATTTATAATATGATGTCGGACTTTTTTGTGTGTGTATTACTTTTATTCTGTTAAATAACAGCATGTTTTTGAAGAAGATCGTCGTATCACTAGCCAACAACTGCAAGAAGAACGGACTCAGATTGCAAAATCTAAAGAAGAAATGCTAGCTGAACAGAGAAAGTTAATTGCGGAATGTTATGAAGAAAAAAGACTTCTAAATGAAGAAAAGTTGGCATTGTTAGCGCTTCAACGTGAGGTTATAGATGCAAATAAAATCGATCGCCGTTCAATGATACAGGTGAAGGGTATAGTTGATTACAATTATACTTGATTAAGTATTTTAAAAATAACTTACGAGCTTTTCCAAGTTGGTTATTTATATCGACAATTTGGAGGAACATTATAGTATTATATTTTTACTGTATAATGTTTTAGCTAACAATATTTTACCTAAATTGAGTTTTTTAATTATTCAGTGCGTCACAACGTGACAAACCGATGTTGTATCGTCATTTTACTGTTTTATGCGAATGCTCTGAAAGTATAATCAAACAAAATAATCACTGTATTTCTTTAAATATATTTTCGATTCTACTTTTAACAGTTTTAAAGTCATCTATTTTCAATGACTTTAAAATTCATTACTTTAAAATTCATGTAACGTGCAATGGCTTTTATATAAATATATTTGGTAATTTTCTTTCTTTTTTTTTAAATCTTGCATTTTTATGCTTCTCTTAGGCTGAGAATGACTTTGAATTGGTGGCGGCCCGTCAAAAACACGATTCTTCTACTTTTAACATTCGTTTAGCGCATGTGCAACAGGAAGAAGCTCGTTTGGCACTTGAGAAAAGCGAGTTTCTCAAACACGAACAATCAATTTCCAGTGAACAGGAGAGGTTGCGTGAAATAGGTCGTGTGTTACATGAAAAATCTAAAGAAGTTGAAGACTTTGCAAAGGTTTTATGATACATAATATTTTTATAAGTTGTTGTTTATATATATATATATATATATATATATATATATATATATATATATATATATATATATATATATATATATATATATATATATATATATATATATATATATATATATATATATATAAGAGAGTGAGAGAGAGAGAAAGAGAGAGAGATGTGCCTTATTATGTCATTAAAAATGACAGTTCTTTTGGCAATTGCAGGAAGCAAAACGAATGTACGATGAAAGTGTTAAATCTAGTGAGCAAACTAACGTTTTTCGATCTTATTTGGAAAATCTTAAAAACGAACTTGAGGTCAGAGCTATATCTCTTGAACAAAAAGAAGCAGAACTATTTCAGGTTGATTTAATTTTTGCATTTTATCTATTTGACTTAATAACTATTTGCTTACGAAAGTTAAGAAATTGTTTTGAGCAAACTTTTTTAATTTGATACAGCAATATGAGAATCTTGAAGTGCTCCGAAGAAAAGCCACGGAAGCCAGCCAACGTATGACCTGCCTTCAATGTAAAGGATTTCTTGCTCCATGTAATACAAGTATTACACCAGGTAGTTTTGCAGTATTCAGTGTGTCTATGTGTGCGTTGCTGTAGTTACTGTGGTTGATATTGATATGATTTTTTTTGAGGATTTTTTTGATTTAATTATAATACAACATCTTTTTTGCACTTCAGGAGTTCCTTCAAGATCGCAATCGTATTTTGGTAAACGAGGAAATGATTCTCAAGAAGTCACAGCCTCAAAAGCTATTTTAACGAGCACGCCTGATTTAGGTGCTGACATGAATCGAAATTTTAATAACTATAAAACTCAAACGTGTAATCTTAATGAACATGTGGAAGTTCCAAATAAGTTTATGTATTTAGATAATGTTGAAGGTGTCGGCATGTTCCAGCAAAATGGAAACTCGATCGGTACTTCCAAATCATTTCAAAGAGTTCCAAATGCAAAATTTAAACCCCCAGATTTACTTTTAAATGATTTAGAATTTAGAAGCCACTTACGCAGATGGGACTCTGCTAAAGGCAGAGATGACGACTTTATTGAAGAAGAGACTAAATTTTTAGAAACGCTTAGTCAAAATAGATAGCATATATTTATGAAACACACTTATTTATAAACGCAAATATTTCATAAAAATTTCTTTCCAAAATTTATTAAGATTGGGGTTGACGTCACAAAGTCGACTTAAAATTTACTAAAATCTGGGTTGACGTCATATGGTGACGTCTATGGTGAACTTAAAACCAACTACGTTCATTTTAATCAATTCACTATGAATTGATTTTACTGATGGTAAGGGGGATTAGTTTTTATAAAACGTTGTGCCTCCGCATCCAACTCCACGGTGCCACTTATGACAACGATGTAAGTAAAATTATACAAACTGAATATATTTTTTTCTTTTTTTTTTCTCAATTACATATATACTATAATACTTATTACATACATACAGCTGGGTTGTTTTTTTAAAATAGTCACAAGTTAAATTGAGTTTTATTTGGAGTTATTAAAATATTTTATTTGTGGTTTAAAAAAAATATTAAATAAAAGTTTGAAAGCTAAAATATATTTCAAAATTATTTTTATTAGTTTTTTCATTTCTTCTGATACTTCTTTTACTTGCTCTAACTTATCAAGTCTTCTAACAGGAAATGTCAACGTTTTCCAAAGATGTCTTTAACCGTCATTAGGGAAAATATTACACAAAAACTACACAACATTTTGACATCGTGTTACTCAAGTCGTTGAATTTGTTGGCGACCATAAAACAAATTTTTGGTAAACATTTTTTTAATAAAATTTTAAGTAAGGTTAAAATGCATATAAAAGGCTACAAATTATTAGAATTATTCATAAACTTGTTAACTGTTAAAAAAAAAATTAAATTAATACAATTAAATGTTAGTTTTTTGTTAAACCACCTTAAACCACTATTAAAACATAAGTTTTACGCGGCATCTTATCAATCCAAAACTGCACTGTCTCCTGTATTTGAAGACGATGGTTCCGCACATAAATGATCTTTTCTAAGTTCCGCACATAAATGATTCTTTTCCCTGTTTGTTCGGGATTACAACTTTATCCACATTTCTCTTCATCAGCTTCTACTCGTTTTCAATAGGGTTTATATAGGATATTTCAATAGGGTTTACATAGGATATTTCAATAGGGTTTATATAGGATATTTCAATAGGGTTTACATAGGATATTTCAATAGGGTTTACATAGGATATTTCAATAGGGTTTACATAGGATATTTCAATAGGGTTTACATAGGATATTTCAATAGGGTTTACATAGGATATTTCGATAGGGTTTACATAGGATATTTCAATAGGGTTTACATAGGATATTTCAATTGGGTTTACATAGGATATTTCAATAGGGTTTACATAGGATATTTCAATAGGGTTTACATAGGATATTTCAATAGGGTTTACATAGGATATTTCAATAGGGTTTATATAGGATATTTCTAGACCAATTAAACAGAGAAATAGTTTGCTCTTCCTCAAAATAGACCTCTGTGTTTTAGGAAGCTTATGTTCCATAAAAATAAATGGCTTCCTATATAAAAACCATTCTTTGAGCTTCCAATTTTGTAAGACTTCTTTGTTACTGATCTTGCCTTACCATAACTTTTACCACGTACCTACATTCAGTAGCCTTACCGCTAATGACTGGCCAGATGATCAGCGGCAATCACTTCTGTCGGTGCTTAGCCGTTCATGATCAAAATTTTCTAAATAATAACAACGCACAGAGATTTATTCTTCAATGTTTTAAATGTGCTTTTGATGCTGAGGCAGACCTGTTTGAAAAAAGTATATAAAAAATCTCTTGAATTAAATCCCATTACATGTATGTTTAAATATAAAAGTATGGCATATAAACTCGTGCAAAAGATTTATATATATATATATATATATATATATATATATATATATATATATATATATATATATATATATATATATATATATATATATATATATATATATATATATATATATATATATATATATATATATACATATAACAACCTTTTCTTTAACCCAGGTTTATTCACAGTTTGAACATGTATACGTTTTATTATAATATTGCAATGTTTGAAACTTAGAAGTTTTGAGTGATATACGGAAAAGAGTACTACAAGATTACTAGTGAGGCGTTTCACACATTTTTTATTTTATTTTTTTTTACAAACAATTTGTTTTTCACTTATATGCAAACAGTTGCTCTACAAGAATACTAATAGAGAATATGTATAAAACTTTTTTATATAGGCAAACAGTACAAGCTTCAATTCTCTTTAATGTTTACGTTTATTAAATGTTTGCTGTATTGACTTATGTTAGTCAACATTGTAAACGTTTAACCGACGTTTAATAAACTTATACATTACAAGGTTTGCAATTTACGCTGTAATCCGTTAAATGTATACGTTTACTAAAGGTTGAATAAACGCTTGCAATATTGGATTTAGTTATTTAATATTGTAAATTTTTAGTCAACGTTTAATAGTTTTTTGCAAACTCAATTAAGTAATTATTAGGGGTGTACCGGAATTCCGGCCGGATTTTTTTTATTTCAGATCAATTCGCTTCTGGCTGTAGTTAAATTTTTTTAATTTTTTTTTATGACATGTGACACAGGCAGTGTAGACAAATTAAAAAATCATTATCCTTCAGAGCAATGAAGAACTATAGGTAAATCTAGATTAAAAATACAAATGTAAGTTTATTTTCAGTAATAGTAATACTGCAAATACATTTACAAAAATACCATTTACTTATAGTTCTTCATCACTCAGTAGGATAATGATTTTTTGATTTATCTACACTGCCTGTATCAGATGTCATAAAAAAAAAAGTAAAAAAAAAGTTTAACTACAGCCAGAAGCAAATTGGTCTGAAAGAAAAAAAATCCGGCCGGAATTCCGGTACACCCCTGGTAATTATCCAAGTATTTTAAACTATTAATGGAATATTTGATGTTGGAATCAATGGAATCACCAGAGTAGTTATCGATAACACACTTTAAGTTTTTGAAGTACTATGTGCTTCAAAAAATTGAAGTGTATGAAGAAAATATAAATTAAGAAAATTCTAGAGGAACGAAAACACTAAAAAATTTTGGATTTAAAATTTCTTTGAAAAACACAGTACAATGGCAATTACAATAATGGAATCATTGGCCTTTTAAGTACAAGAAATGAAAAAGAATTTTTTGGAATTTCTGCGCTCAAAGTGAAGTCTGACATTTTGACACTTTCTTTCTATACCAACAATACCAACATCAATATTGGAGTATTAAAACTAAATGTAACACCAAAAGACTTAGAAGATGCTATTCTAAGAGATCTCAAACCAAACTCATCAGTATTTCCTGTAGATAAACACGGTAACCAGTTCCCTACGTATTTATTAAGCTTTCGTTTGAAAAATAAAAGAAATATTTTCTCAAGATTGATTAGTTTGGAGCAAATCTAAAAATGATTTGATCTGTTTTTCTTGTCGTTTATATTACAAATTTTGTGAGCAATGATCAATTTTTGCTACAGATATATGGTTGGCAGGCTTATAGAGTATACAAAAAATTTTATGATAGATTACTTGACTATGAAAAATCTAGCAATCATAAACCTCGTTATATCTAGTGGCAAAATTTAGAAAACAATAATATAATAATTTTTTGCTGAGCGTGGGTTGGCCTTAATGGGTGTTACTCATTTGATTGGAGATTTAAATAAATGAAGGTTTCTAGAATTGTTAGAACTTTAAAGTCATTACAATCCGCTTTTAGAAGAACATTCAAAAAATGCAATGCAGGCACAAAATAAAAAATTGATAGTGCTAATGTGAAAATCAGAATTAATGGCAAAAGACTTTTCCAATCTAAATATATAAAATAATTCGGGCTATTTCTTGACAAAAAACTATGATGGTGCTATCAACTAGTTCAATTAAATAAAAAACACTCACGTGTCAATAGTATGTTGTCATTAATACGACACAATGTTCCCCAACACATTCTGATGTCAATTTACTATTCCTTGTTCTCGTCACATCTAAGTTATTGTTGCACTGTTTGGGGTCAAAAAGGTAGTTTTCTTTTACATTGTATGAATAGTTTACAACGCACTTCCATAAGAAGTATAATACTTTCTCCTTTACGATCTAATATCCAAAATAGGTTTTCTTAATTAAAAATTCTAAACTTTCAAGATCTTGTAAAGCTTTATAATTGTCACTTTGTCTTTGATTTTCTTCAAAACAAACTACCAAAATCGTTCATTAATTTTTTTTTAAAACATACACAAATATTAGACTCAAATTACTGGAAATTTTATCTTGCACACTTCCTATTTCAACACTATCAAATATGGCAAGCTCTCTATAAAACATCAATCTATCTTTCACTAAAATCAAATAAACCATATGAATAAAAAGATTTTAACTAAATACCCTTGGATTACCAAAATTCTTCTTCTTAATCGAAACCAAATTAAGAAATTTTTATTTGAGTATATATTTACTGAATATAAATTTTATCTTTTGCTTTTTTTATATTACTGTATTTATAAAACTATCATTACTTTTATTTAATACTGTCTTTTTTAACTTTACTACTAACATAATTATTATCTATATTAATTAATTTATTATATTAATTAATTTATATTTGTTTTATAAATCTTATTAATATTATTTATAATGATAGTGATAGTGATTCATTTGTAGTAATAGTTTAATAGTTATTGTCCTAATTTTTGCAATTGTTATGTTTATTTTTATAACTTTTGTCATAGTTATAAACTTTACTATAATTATTTTTACCATAGCTCTTATCATTAGTTATAATTTTTAGTAATGTTATAATTACTATTTGTTGCAATTAATAATATTATCTTTATTTATTTTTACTTTATTTTCTTTTCTTTTCTTTTTTTTTCCTCTTTATTTTATTTTGAATTCTTTCTTTGTTTTATTTATAGTTTTTTTTTTGTTTTTTTATGTGTTTTTTTTAAATGTCGCTCCGTTGACTACCCAGCCAGCATTGTGATGCGGGTGCCGTGGGGGACCCGTACGGGATGTCAAATGAGACCGGTACCGGCTTTGGCCGCGGGATCTGTATGGGTACCATACGGAGCATATAAAAAAAAAATTATCGGCTGCTTTTTCTTTTTTTTCCGTATTGACCCCAGAATTTTCCTAGAAATATTTTTTACTATATATAACTATATATAATTTTTCATACCTTGAATAAACGACAATTTGTTTAAAGCCATTTTTTTCATTTTAAACAAAGAATAATTAAATCATGATAATTCTTTATAAAAGTTTAAAAAAAATTTTATTCGCAAATTGAAATCGCAAACACTGTTTTATTAAATAAACTGTTATAACAAATGTAATCAATATATACCTACTAAATCAAGAAGTTATACTAAATTACTAGGTATACTAAATCAAATCATAATATTTTTATACTAATGTATACTAAATCAAATCATAATATGGTATGGTCAAACCATAATATGAAGGTATACTAAATCAAATTATAATATTTTATACTAATATATTAAGACTACCTAATGCCATACTTTTGGATAAAATATATCGCAAAAAATATATATTATAGTAAGATTTATTTTGCAATTTATTTCAACTAACGCATCGCGACGTTAGAATTATCTTGTTCTATCTCCACTTTCTGAAAAAATTTAGTTAATGATAGTGTTGTGTTCCTCAAAATAATGTCTTTCTACTGAATTAAAATCTAAGTTATAAGTAAAAAAGTTGCAGAAAAAACATAAGTTATAAAAAAAAGTTTATACGCCGTCTCCTAAAGTTTTTGTTTTTTAAATCGTTTTATCCCAAAACTCAAAAATGTGGAGATAGAACAAGATAATTCTAACGTCGCGGCATGTTTAGGTGCTGCATAAATAAACTATAAAGCAAAACAAAGTTTATCAAAAAAAACTTCTCAAAGAAGCACTGCTTGGTTTGGTAATACTCGAGATAAAGGCAAAGACGGCCAAAAAGAACAAATATCAAATGCAGCATCAAACACAGAAAAGAACATATAGAATGTACATAATGCAGCAGCGAACATGTAACGTAAAGAATACAGCAACATTATGTAAAGAATACTGCACTTCTATATATATTGATTACACATTCATTTCATTTGTTTAAAATGAAAAAAGCTGCTTCAAACAAAATTGTCGTTAACTAAGATATAAAAAATCTAAGTTATACATAGTAAAAAAAAAAAAAATTTTCCAGGAAAATTCTGTTGCCAATACGGGAAAAAAAAGCAGCCAACAAATTTTTTGTTTTTTTTATTTGGCCTGTATGGTACCCATATAGATCTTGCGGCCAAACCCCGTACAGTTCTTGTTTGACATACACTACTGTTCCCTTACGGTACCTGCATCACAATGCTGGCTAGGTAGTTTTTAACTATATGAGTGACACCTAACCTTGTTTATGTGAATATATAAAATATTATTGTAAATTTTTATATATTATGTATAAATAAATGGATTATAATAATAAACATACTACATTTGATTGCCTTATAATAAAACAAATAGAAAATGACACACAGAAATGGAAAAATTTACTAAAATGATTACTAGGTGTAATTTTGTTTTTTACTGAGCATTGATTTGCCTTAAGGGGTGTTACTCATTGAATTGGGAATTTGAATAATGAAAGATTTCTAGAACTATTTGAATGTTTTAAGTCATTACAACCTCTTTTCTTCTAATATAACCAATCACTTCTTTTCTCTTACTCTCTTTTTTTCTAATATAACCAATCATTTCTTTTCTCTCAAGGGTTCACGACTAAATGTGTTCCACTAGTGACTAGACTTACTTGTTCTAGTTGCGAACTTTATATAAAGGCACAAATCGAAAAGCAGAGATTGCAATCTCTACTTTTTGTTTTGTGCCTGCATTGCATTTTTAGAAGAACATTCAAGAAGTGATTGGTTATATTGGAAGAAGAGTGAGAGAAAAGAAGTGATTGGTTATATTTGAAGAAAAGAGAGTGAGAGAAAAGAAGTGATTGGTTATATTAGAAGAAAAAAGAGTGAGAGAAAAGAAGTGATTGATTAAATTGGAAAAAAAGAGAGTGAGAGAAAAGAAATGATTGGTTATAACAGAAAAAGTGTTACTAAACTATTTTGAACAGATGTTCAGTGATATAGCAGGCAATTAAGAAAAGAAAATGGGAACAGTACATTTGTATTACTACTAAATAAATTTATATTTACATTTTATATTTATTTTATTTTTGAACCCAGCTAAAATTGTGACAAAATACCCAGCACACTTACATTGGGCCAACGTATGTAAAACCATCGCAAACGTCGGTTCTTTTTTCCAATTAGTTAAAAATTAACGTTGTTACTGACGGAACTAAAAACATCTGGCAAATTTACATTGACCCAATGTATGTAAAAACATCGCAAAAAGTTCAGTGTTTTTACAATCTAAACCCAATGTTGATCCACGCTATATATTTCTACGTTGATTCAATGTATATAAATCAATGTTTTTCCGATGTATGTAAAAATATCAAAAAAATTTGATTGTTTTTACGATCTAAACCCAACGTTGATCCAATGTATATATTTCGACGTTGATTCAATGTATATAAATCAACGTTGATCCAATGTATGTAAACACATCGCATAAAGTTGATTGTTTTTACGAACTAAACCCAACGTTGATCCAATAATGCGACCAAACATTGCTATCGCGAAATTATATAACTTCAATAAAATCTTCCTTGATTATAAAAATATCATAACTTTTGTTCCAATGATCAAGCGTTGACAAATTTATTTATAAATTGTCGCTTTTTACCTTTTCTATATCTAATGTTTTGCCCCCGTCCTCGTTCAGGACGTTAAATATGGTAAGGTTTTTTAGTGGGCCATACAAACATATATAAACATATATAAATATATATAAATATAAATATATATATATATATATATATATATATATATATATATATATATATTTATGTATATATATATATATATATATATATATATTTATGTATATATATATATATATATATATATATATATATATATATATATATATATATATATATATATATATATATATATATATATATATTTAAACAATTTAAAATGTATTCTACAAAAAGAGTGCTCAATGTTCTTAAAAGAACAGAGCAATTACAAATTAGTAGAAAATCACTTAGCAAAATTTTTTCTTATTTAACACTGTGTTTCATCAATAAAGACTCATCAGAAAATTGATGAGTCTTTATTGATGAAACACAGTGTTAAATGAGAAAAAAATTTGCTAAGTAATTTTCTACTATATATAAATATATATATATATTTTCTACATATATATATATATATATATATATATATATATATATATATATATATATATATATATATATATATATATATATACATATAAATATATATATTTATTTATATATATATATATGTATGTATATACATATATATATATATATATATATATATATATATATATATATATATATATATATATATATATATATATATATATAAAATCGCTATCAAAACAATTTTGGTATGAAGCTATCAACCAGCTATAGGTTTGTAGGTATTTTGTAGCTATCTAGAAAGTTACGATATGTAGCTAGCGACACATTGCTACAAAATCGCAATGTTTAAAGTTCAATTATTCTCATAATTATAATAGACTCAAGACTAAAAATCGAATTTTAAAGATGTTAGAGACATTAGAAAGAATAAAATAAGAAAAAAAAACGTTGTGCAAACTAAAAATACAACGTTGGGCCAACGTTTGAAATAAAACGTTGAACCAACGTAGAAAATATAATCATTTTCCAACTTTGAATAAACGTTTTATCAATATTGGTTTTTAGTTGTTGGTGACGTCGCATTTGTAACCATAATGATATAAAAACAACGTTGGCAGCCGATGTTGGGCCAACGAAACGCGCGACATTGCTCTAATGTTTTAACAACGTATGTGTGCTAGCTGGGTAACATATACTTTAAAATTATTGAAATTGCAGCCAGAACAAAATTTAAGGCAATATGATGTGGTTTTTCGTTTCATATTTAGTTTACACTGTTTAATAGAGTTATTCGTTTTATGTTTAGTTTACATTTAGTTTATATGGTTTACTGCCCTATATAAAGATCGTAACTAAATCAAGTAAGTCTGGTCACTAGTGGTCAAAAGTATTCGTTTTATACTAAGTTTATATTTAATCACAATTTATTGCGTTTAAGTGAGATTATTGGTTTATTATGTAGTAAAGATCCAACATGAGTGGATCATATAAAAGAGTATAAGCTCGCATTTTTCAAACTAATCCATTGGCAATAATTTCTCCTTGTGCATCAGGGTGCATTGAAAAACAGAATTTTTTTAAAATTGTCTTGTAATAGCTCTAAATATATGCGATATAATAAAATATCAAAAGAAATTTCGAAATAAAAATATTTTCAGAGGTGCCCCTTGAACATTTATAGGCCCTTGAACATTTATAGGGCATTTATATAAAAAAGTTCTTCAAAAGAAGGTCAACCTGGTGCTCAGAAGTAGTGAAATTTTATAAAAAGTTTGAAAATAATAATTGTTTTATAAAAAAAACAAATCGAACAAAAAATATATGGAAAAACCTGTAAAAATGCACTTTTTTTATTTTTAGTTTAAAAACTGTAGTTATTATGCAATTAAATTCAAAATAATTTATTTATACATGAATATTTATACATGAAACAAATATTATTTTTAAAATTTTTATAAAATTTCGCTTCTCTTGAGTACCAGGTTGACCTCCTATTGTAGAACTTTTTTTTCAAAAATATTAGGGACCCTGTAAATCTTCAATTGACTTGGGGCACCTCTGAAAATATTTTTTACTAGCCATACAAAGCTAAAGAAAATGTACAGCAAACAAAAATATACATGCAGGTTCCAGAAATTTTTTAAATCCAGTGGTAATTTCACCCTTTGGGTGTAACTTTTTCAGGGATTTTTTATTAGACACGTTCATTTTGTGTTGTTTTTTTTTTTTGCGTTTTTTTTTTGTATTATTTTACTTAAAGTAATTACTAGATTTTAAGGTTTTATAAACTTGGAAACAAAAACAACAAAAAATTCCCCAAAAAAAAGTTTGTTTTAAAACTATTTTTAAAACACCATTTACTAAGCAAATACGCATTATTACATTACTTTAATGGCATTGGTAAACAAATGCTAACCCATAATTGTCAACATTTTAAAACTGCTTTCCTTGCGTCAATATCATTAAAATAAGAACATAATATTTCCGTAACTATGAATACCAATAATATAATACCACACAAAGAGACTGGAAACGTATCAAAAATATATAAAATAACAAAAAAAATTTAACTTAGTAAAACTAAAATGGTTATTTACATATTTTTGTAAATATCAATTTTAGTTTTACTAATTTAAATTTTTTGATTTATTAATTTCGTTTTCCTGTGGAGTAACCTAATTTTTAAATATACTTTTAGCGTACCTCTATACATTGTTTAAAACAATAGTAATTGGAATTGTAATGGCTTGGACACTGACATAATAAATCTGTTTAAGTGCTTTTTTAAAAATATTGTATTTAATGCTAAATAAAAAAAGGATTTACAAAAAAATAAACTATAATTTAATATTAAATTTCCATCTGTTTTATCATGAAACCTTTCAACTTGAGTCTTGAAAATTGACGAGTGCTAAAAAAGAAAAAACTAAAAATTTGCTTAAAAGTTAGCTTAATGGTGGGAGGCATATTTTTTGTTTGATAAACGCTTACTCTTCAAAATTATGCACACTATTGGGGTAAAAAAAAAAAATGCTATAATTGTTTTTGTTATTAAATCAAAAAGACACCAAATACTTTCAAAAAATTCAAAAAAATTTTCTCTATAAAGAAAAATTTTTCGCAAAAACGCAAAAAATATTACATTATTTTAATGGTATTGTATATATTTGTTTAACCCATAAAACATAATTATAAATATTTTACAATTGTTTTCCTTGCGTCAATACCATTAAAATACTATAAATACCACACAAAGAGACTGGAAACTTATTAAAAATATATAAAATGACTAGTTTAAAAACATTTCAAAACAATCAAAAAATTTAAATTGGTAAAACTAAAATTGATATTTACATACTTTTGTTAATATCAATTTAGTTTTACTAATTTAAATTTTTTTGATTTATGTAAATTTCTTTTTCTAGTGGAGTAACGAAGTTTTTAAATATATTTGTAGTATACCTCTATACTTTGTTTAAAACTATAGTAATTGATTTGTAATGGCTAGGACACGATTTACCTTTGAGACTATAAATCTGTAATAGTGTTTTTTAAAAAATATATTTACTAATGGTTATGAAAAAAGGTAAATGAAAAAATAAAGTAATATTAAATATTAAATTTGTATCTGTTTTCTCATCAAAACTTTGATTATTGACGAGTGTTAAAAATAAAAAATAAAAATTTTCTTTAAAGTTAACTTTATGGTGGGAGGCATACTTGTGTGTGTGTGATTAACGCTCACCATTCAAAATTATGCACACTATTAGGGTAAAATAGTGTTATAATTGTTTTTGTTATTAAATTAAAAAAAAACACCAAATACTTTCAAAAGGTTTTAGGTAATAAAATATCCTTAACTATCTCTACCTTAATTATCTCTAAAAAGAAAAATCTCCAAAAAGTATTTTTAGTACAATTGCTAAGCTGTGGTTCTACTTTTTGCAATTACAAATAAAGTTATTGTATTTTAAGTCATTGGTTTAACGATGGAAGAAAATACACCTTAAACGATTTTATCGGCATAAAACGTCAGATCTTCTTTTTTTGCCGTGCTTTATCGATTATCAATATCGCGCTTTTTAATGCTGAAGTGCCTAACAAAATATACAAAAAACACACATACCAAAAAACATTTTATAAAAAATATTTTATAAGAAAACAATATTGGCCCTATATTATTTACTGTCACAGTAACTGTGTGAAAACTATATAAACATTATTGGGCCAATCTTTTAAAAATTTTTTCCCGAAAATTCAAAAAAAAAAGTTGCTTTTAAAATAATAAAATAAAAAGCAGTTTACTTCTGCAAAAACGCATTATTACATTATTTTAATGGCATTGTAAATAAATACTAACCCATAAACATAATTATCAACATTTTACAACTGCTTTCGTTGCGTCAATACGATTAAAAAAATAACATAATTTTACCGTTACTTTAAATACCAATAATATGATACCACACAAAGAGACTGGAAACTTATTAATAATATGATACCACACAAATAGACTGGAAACTTATTAACTAGATGATACTACACAAAGAGACTGGAAACTTATTAAAAATATATAAAATGACTAGTTTAAAAACATTTCATATCAATGAAAAAAGTTAAATTGGTAAAACTAAAATTGATATTTACAAAAGCGTACAGGTAAATTCATTAACTTGTCTTTGTTTATTAATGTCTTTTTTTATGAATAAATGCTTCAAATTCGTGTATTCTATTCTACATGTAAATTTCTTTTTTCCTGCCGAGTAGCTAAGTTTTTAAATACATTTGTTGTTTACCTCTATGCATTTTTTTAATACTTTTTTGCATGTTTATGATTTTGAAAAATATTAATCTCTAAGTAGCAATCAATTACTACATAGAGATTTCGACGTTTCTTCCAAATTAATTCTGCCACCCAAAAATACATTTTTTATTTATAAGCTGATTGAAACATTTCTTTGTCTGGACTAAATACTTTTACGATGTTTTTTGGACATTTTTTTATTTTCTTTATTTTTTTATTTATTTTTTTTTCTTAATTTCTTGAGTTCAGCTTTTTTTTTTTTTAAATAAAAAGAAATAAATGGTCTTTATATTATAAGCTCAAAATATTGTTTTTTTATATTTTTAGAGAATGAGCTCAATTCTAACATCAGTTTTCATTTTTTCAATGATTTTATTTTCTGTGTATGCAAGAAATTGGCGTATAGGAGACGGTGGTTTAGCCCGATGGGATACAAACTGCGACTTTAACGGTAGTGACATTGACCATGTTCCAAGCACAGGTGCGCAATGTGGTGGCGTTTGCATTGCAGATGCGCGGTGCACACACTTCACTTATTCAAGTGGCACTTGTCATAAAAAACGTTATTTAGGCAGTGGCTTTCGTGAAAGATACGCTGGAGGTGATGCTGTTTGTGGTTGGATTGTTAACCGTAGTGGACAACCTTCAAAGTAAACAATTCAGTATATTTAAGATCAAGTTGAATATATTACTATCAAATGGAAGTTTTAAAAATTAAAATCTTCAAATGCTGTTGTATTTCTTTTTTGTTCAAATAAAATTATTTGAAAAAATCATTGTTTAGTAACTTTTTCATAAAAATGCAAAATTTGAACGCTAAAGTGGCCACATCCTGGCTAGCACTAGAAAAAAAAACAGTTAAAATATTTAAGGAATTGGGTAAAAGCTAACTTTTAGCTTCATTTTTTTTAAAGAATAAAATTGTTGAAAACGAGATAGTGAGCCTCTGGAAATTGCAAAAAAGTATTATATACTAATTATATATTAGTATAGTATATTATAAGTATTACTTAATGAAAAAATGCTCTTAACTATATAAATTATGCCTAACTCATCTAATCAATACGTTTGATAGTATTTCGTCTCACCAGTTTAATGGTGCAATTTATCTTGATTTTGTCAAAGTTTTCGATTCTGGAACCCACAACAGACTTTTTTCTTTTGGAATTAAAAGCAAATTGATGGATAATTTAAATATAGATTGTTGATGTTTTTATACATTATTTGTAAATTTACGGTTAGAACTATATTAGTAATATCAACAAAAGTGCGGGATTTTTCAGGGTTAAAAAACTCCATATTTTCACTATCAAATAAATGATATATTTTATAAATTATAAATCGAGAAATAAGTAATAAGTATATAAGCAAAAAAATTAATCATTATTTTTGCATTATTGTTCTAGAGGCAGCCAGTTTTTTATATGTTACAAATTTTTTGCTACAAATTAACTTTTTTTTAATATAATAATAATACGATTACGACGGTAATAAGATTATAGAAGGTCAGATTAAGTACAGTAGATTTTATCAAAAAATAGTCAAGTTAACAGCTTTTATGGTTTGAAAATGATTTCTATATGCGGAGCGTACATTTATTCCAAATGTTAATTGTGGTTTAAAGTATTAAATTAGATACTTTTAATCTTAGAAAGCTTTTGTCTGATGATTTTGATTAAACAGAGTAACCAACTTAACAAGTAGAGTGAATGGTAAATAAAAAAGGTCAATTTGTGATCACACTCATGGATCCATTTACCGCTTCACACTCATGAATCAAGCTCACAACAAAGAAAATAGATGAAACTTAAAAGACAGTTACAAAAAATGAGAGGTTGAAAAACAGCAGGATGCTATAAAAAATGTTAACCTAACTTTTTACGCATCATAAGGCTATTTTGTATGTCTTATCTTTTTCACTGCAAACTCTTTGTAATATAAAACTTACAGATAAAAAATAGATTGAATTTTAAAAAATATACTGACTCATAACTGTAATTTTATTCCTTCAGATTTACCAAATTTGATCTAATAAAAGTATTGACATATCTATAACAGATTAACTATTACAAAAACGAAGTAAAATATGGTTTTATTTGTTTAATAAAGCATTTAGTTTCAAAAATTTTTTAGTACCTTTTGGACTCTGAAAGCATTCATAATTAGTTTATCACAATAGTCAATGAACATTTGAAAAGTAGGAGGTGATTTTTAAAGCAATCAATCTGAGTTTGAGAATTCAGCAACTATGAAGAGAGGTGTATATGATTGCTCTTCCTTAAGTATACTGTTTTTATTGTTAGAGATTTGAACTGGATAAAAAAAAAATATTAAACTAAATGTAATATAAAACTTCATTCCATATAGTCCAGATGCAATCCGCTATCTTTTCTTTACTTTTGAATATAGGACTACTGATTTTAATCTGGAAAAATTTGAACAATTAAAAAATAATTTTTTTATTAGAGAAAATTGAACAAAAACTGGCTGCAAGTACATATGTAGTCAAGTCTCGTTAAGTAAATATACCTTTATGAGTAACAGCAAAATATTAAAACCCGATGTATCAAGAATACTTAAAAAATTGCATTTAAATCGTGTTTGTATATCTTGCAAATTTTAAAGAGCTTAGTTTGAAAACTAAATATAAATAAAATCTAAACAATAATGTTCTGAAACTCGAAATTCGCAGTCTTTTCTTGTGAACTCATGGAGTGTATCTTTGATACTGTTTGCAAACATCTAGCGATTCAAGCAAGGAAGATTAATTTTTTTGTCTAGCGCGAAAGATATATATATATATATATATATATATATATATATATATATATATATATATATATATATATATATATATATATATATATATATATATATATTGATTTTTCTGTTGAATATATTGAATATTATGTTGCTCAGAAATTTTTTATTCATCCATAGTGACATTGAGAATTTTAAATTCAGATTTTAGCAAGTCATTTTGTTACATTACTCATTGATAAACAATTCACAAGGTTTTCAATTGACAATATATTCAAACAGAAGTCAAAAACATACTTGTTTGATTCAAATATATATGTTTGTTTATTGGCAAAAAATACATTTTATTTAAAAACATCAAAATGTTATAAAGAATTTAAAAAGATCTATTATTATTAAATAAAGACTGTTTTGTTTTATTTTATTGCATCTTGCGCGGCAGAGGCGCAGTGGTTAGGGTTCTGGCATAGAACTAAGATGTCCAAGGTTTGACGGCTGTAGCATAATAAGAGACTTCGGTATGGAATAAGAGACTTCGGTATGGAATAAGACGTGCACTTACTAGTTAAATGCTCTTCCGCTGCAGTCTAGTCTGCAGATTAGATTATAAAGACTTAATAACCACACAAAAATAAAAAAAATTATTTTTAAGAAGTATAAGGTAGAAAAAATAAACTCTAGACTATTGTTGCAATTTACATTAGTTTACAGTTATTACAATATGCTTGCTGTAAAAACTTCAAGGTTTTTTTTTCTGATGGTTGACGGTCGATCTATTTTCTTACTATCTTTTTTTTTTTCTTTAGAGCATGAAGAATGCAATTGTTCTTCATCTGCGAACAATTAAATTGGTATTTGAATTGTTTTTCATTTTTTGAAGTTAGGGTATAGCGGGGCATATCGGGACATCGTGGCATAACGGGACAGTTATGCCTGAAGTCTTATATCTCAGTTAAAAATAATTTTTTTACATAAATTTTATTTGATAATCCATTTTAAATTATTGTGCTTCATTATTGTAAAAAAAAATTTAATTTTTGAAATACCAATATGCATTAAAAGTACCAAAATGCATCAGCAAGTTTGCGAAAAAAAAAATTTGCGTATTTTCTTAAACAATACTGCAACAAAAGATTTATTTTGAACTCTTGCGAATTTGCTTTATAAAAAGTTTATAATTTTCAGACAGTACTTTTATCCTCTTTTAGAATCTGTTTTTAAAAAACTATTTGGAATTGAATATTTAGAATAGTATCAATTTCAGTAAAATGACTTTTGTGGGGCATATCGGGAAATATCGGGAAAAAAATCGGGAAATATCGGGAAATATCGAGACAACAAAAGTATTTATATAATAGAGTATATTACTATCATTTCGCGATGCTGTTTACAGTTTGATAACTTTATTTTTAATCTAAAATATTTTTTAATTTAGAAAATCAATTTTAGCAATAAATTCAAAGAAATTCTTTTTATATTTATTTTTATAACTTAACTTCGATTATTAATTGTGTTTAATGTAAACAAAAAAGGTAAGAAATTAGATAAAAGAGATCATCAACCAAAACGGGATGAAATTCAGTTTTAGTTGTGAGTAAATAAAAACTTAGAATTAGAAAAGCTACTGATACATATGGCATATTTAAATTTGCTCTACATTGGCATATTGCTAATAAGCCAGCTCATCAAAATGTTTCCGAACAGTTTCAGGAAACTTTATGTGTGATTTATGTGATCCATAAATTTTTTTTTAATTTCAAATTTAGCAGCAGTTACCAATTTAATAATATATAGGTTAGAGTAGAACAGAGGTATTTTATAATAAAACAGACAAAAAAATATTTTATTTAAGCTGTTATTTCTTATTTCTTTGGTGTATGGGCTTGTAGTATCTATGGGTATGTTAATTTTTTGAGAGTTTAATGTCTGAACATCTTTAATCGAAGATAGTCTTTATTATTCATCATTTTTAACGCTTTACAATCAACAAATAACTGCTGCTTTTTTACTGTCCTGTTTTGCCCCACCCACTTGCAAAATGTAAAAGTTTTGCTAGTCTAGAGTTTCGTTACTTTGATTGTCATAATTTATTTTTAGAATTTTTTTTTTTTTTTATATCGATGAATTTTAGGAAATTTATAAAAAAGCAGTGTTAACTATGATTAGTTTATCCGCAACTAGAATTTGCTTCTTAAGTGTCCCTATATGCCCCCCGCTCTACCCTACTTTCCCACTCTATTTGGTGCCATTTTATTTCGCCAAATGATCGTGTACATTTAGAAAAACTAAACCTTTAACTAAAGTTGAGTATAAAAACCAATCAAAAATATTCATATATATATTTTCTTTTTATTACCTAGTAAACGAAATTATGGGTAACATACACTATAATGAAGTTACTTTATAAAATTATGACCAGTAAAACAACACAGCTTTCAAAGTTGTTAGCCTTAAGCACTAACAAGTAGGTAGTATGTTTTCCACACTTAATTGGTTTTGTGTTTTCGGAACATTCTTCTCCATCAAAATGTTGTTTTAAAAATCAACATCCGCTGGCAGTTCTTCCATAGGTTGTGTAAATTTAATTTTTTTCTTTTCTATCATAGACTAGAAGAAATTTAAACCAAGAGTAGTACATGCAGCAATCACTTCATTTGTAAAAGATTTTTTTTGTGTTGCCAATAATTGCTTCAATATCAGTTTAATTAAATAGCAAGCTTAATTTTCTTACATCCTGCAGCCTTATTCACTCCTCTCCGTTAAGCTTAGCGGAACTTTTGTCTGAAATTTCATTACAATATTTTTAAGTAAAGAAATAACGAGAACAAAATTCAGTTTGTTTAAATAAAACTAACACTAAAATAAAACATTTATGTTTAAAAATTATACTTAAAAATTATTTTTTTTTACCATTGTAGTTAAATATAAATTTTTGACCAAAGTTTTAAGTTTTACAGAAAGATAAGAATACGGGCCCTGATAAATAGATTTACATTGTTTTATAGAAAAATAATTTAAAAGTTCTCTATTTAAAAAAAAAAATGCAAATAGTTTTTACTATATTTTGAAATACAAAAAAAAAAAATTTAAAACTGCTCCTTCAGAATAAGAGAACATGCGCTAAATTTGCACAGCTCAAGTCGAATGTAACCTTAAGAGCTGCTAATGAGTTATATAGATGAACAATGGTAAACGACTGGCATATTCCGCTCTCAATTAATTTCAACCAATTGAAACTGAGTTATACGCTTACTATTATTTTTTGAAGTGTTGCAACCTTGTTCTTATTAGTACTATTATCCCATTGGAAACTTTTTACAACCTTAAACCTAATTTAACAACAAAAAATGCCTCAACTCTGATAATGACAGATAAAAACTGATTGCTTACACAAGCCATTATACTGATTCTGAAACCATTGAAGCAGGTAACAACTTTGTCATTCAGAAAGATCAGAAATATCTTTCGTTTTCGTAAGTCTAATGCTGTATAGTGTTCTTAAAAGTGTCTAGAGAAGCAGAAAAATCAGACAAATGCACTGCTGCATAAGTTCCAGAAATGCTATTGCTACTGCAACTTATGCAGTATTCTGCAGTATACTTGCTATAGCAATAGCATTTCTAAATGCACTGCACGTACTAGTCCAAAAGCATCTGTATTAGATCAACGTTATAAGCTTTTAAAATATTTTGAAAAACCTATTCTAAATGAAACATATTCCACTCTCAAGACGTCGTCCATAAATCATGTCCCGCTTTAAAGGGGGAGGGGGTCCCCAATTTTGCGACGCAAAATTTATTTTTGATTTAAGTTTTAAATCTAGAGTAGACTTTATTTTGACCAAAGTATCTGACCAAACCACAACCCTTAGTTGATGCATCTACTTATTAATTATAAAATCAACTACATCAAAATCTTAATTAGTTGATGTGTACACTCCGTTAACGGAGTAGTTACAGCCTGTTAATGGACTGTTACAGTTGATGTTAATTTATACAATTTTACACGGAACTATTGGGGTGAAAAAAAAAAATTAAACAGACTGAAATACTAATTAATTAACTCAAAGAAGCTAAAAAATTTATTGACATTATCATATTTAACGTGGTCAACCCCAATCCAAATAAATTTCTTTAATAATGAATTTTCATTTTTGAAATTAGCCTAATTGTGTTGTATTTTACTTTAAATAAGTATTTTAAAAAAAAAATTGCCTCATTTATTTAACATTTCTTCTATTTTAGCATATTTAAAAAAAAGATTTCTCAGAAAGTAAACATCATTTTTTAATGGCTTTTGTTATTTCAGCTACTTATTTTAGCTTAGGTACCATAGCAGTTTTACCTATTTTACTCGTGTATTTCCAAAGTTGCCATAATAGTTTCTAGTTTTACCGCGTGGGTGATGACAAAAATCAAAAAACTAATCAAGCAAAAAAATTTATTCTTCTACCAGTCTTCTTTCAATGTATTTTGATAAAATTGAAACTATCTATCCTTTTAGATAATTTTTTTTAACTTTATCAAATTTGCTATAAATCTAATATAGAGATAATCGAAAAACAATAATAAAACTAAAAATAAAATGTTCCAGATTGATAAAAAAGAACTGGTTTTACTTCTGCTTATTTATCAAAGAATCATTTTTTAATTTCTCTCAGCTTCTGGCTTTACTTTGCTTTTGTTGGTAAATATACTTTGCTTTTGATATACGCAACACATCGAGTAACTTTGTAGCTTTACTCATAAACCGTACATTATTTACGCCTCAAGCTTTTAAAACATTAACTACTCCTTGAAAACCATTATTGAATGGATTATTAGTAGAATTCATTGACAATTTTAAAGACCTTTTACCAATATCTATATATAATCTTAGGACTCCTTTTCCAAATAACACCATTCAAGCTTTCATTACTGTTCTGTACTTTACTGCAAAGACGCTTTTTTAGTAAATCTTGATTAGATAAATCTCTGAAAATTGAGTTTAAAATTTTGTGAATGGCTAATTAAAGGCCTAATTTTGTTTTGTATTTAAATACGTTTGTTAGTTTATCAGACTACCATAAACAGTATTTGACGTAGGACAAAACTTGCATATTTATAAATGATGCAAAAGTACGCAAAGATTAATGAGTTTTTCCAAATTTTCTAAAAACCACGATAGCATTAAATTTTACAGCAGCAATAGGTTTTCCAGCAGAGGTTAAAATTAATTTAAGGCTTGAAAGAAATGTATCAAAGTTTGCAAAAAACTTACACACATCACATGATATGATAACTGTAACTCATATGAGAACCCATTTTTATTTTGTAAGTTTGCTTTTTAGTAATAAGTTTCTAACATTTAAATTTAATGGTAAAATGTTATTACTAAAAGATAAACTTACAAAACAAAAATGGGTTCTCACGTGAGTTGATGCAATGTTTAATGATTGAATAATGATTGAATAATAATTACATAATGAAGAGAAACAATGTTTAATGACTGTAAATGTGGTGAATGTTGTTCATTAAATTTTAATGAACAACATTTACAATCATTAAACATTGTCTTTAAAAATTTAAAGTTTATAGTTATATTGTAATTATCCTCTGTAATTTATCTTTTAAGTTTATTTTTTACATTATGAAACTCAGCATTATCATGCATTTTTTTTTTTTTGACTTACACATCCTTTTTTGTTTAAAACAGGTTTGATTAGAATTGTCTATACTTTAATTGGTAATATGTTAGTTTCCTATAAATTTTGTTTTTTAATATATATAGTAAATCTTGCAATTTTTTCAAAACTTTTTTACTTTTATATCAATTTATCATTGATATATAACTTGTAAATAAAACTTGAAAAGTTTACACTGCTGTTGTTACTTTACACAGCACTCTATAGTATTATACAAATCAAACTTTTGCGGCAAGGAGTTTAAAACATAGCAAAAAGTTACCAAAAAGCCATATAAGATGTTCTTAAGACGTTTCAGTGTAAGACGTTTCAGTGCAAAACGTTTCAGTGGAAGACGTTTTAGTGGAAGACGTTTCAGTGGAAGACGTCTCAGTAAAAAACGTTTATAAGACGTTTCAGTGTAAACCATATAAGACGTTTATAAGACGTTTCAGTGTTTTTTTTTATACTATGACTAAATGTATATTGGTTTTAAGGTTTTAATTGTTAAATTATCTTGAAAAGAAAAGGTTGCTATGGGCGTTGTATTGTAAACAAAGTCTACCCTAATCGTTCCCAAGATAAATTAGACAAATTTATGTACAAAATTGACAAATGTAGGTATTCTAATTATGTTCTACAATGATTGAAATAAAAGAACATCATTTTTTATAAATCTCAAAAAAAATGTAAAATACGTATTGAAAAATTATTACAGTAATAGCAGATAGTTCGACGTCAAAGCGAGCACGGTTCCAGTTGGAACCAAACCTACGAAAGAAAAATGTGTTTAATTAACTAGCATAGCAGTGCACAATTGACAAAGGATTTGGACATGAGGGTGAGCTTGAGCCTTACCTTTCGGAATTACCATTGACTTTAAACAGAAACATTAGGCGACAATTTCTATACATATCTATTCCACACCGGTTATTTATATACCTATTCCTTATTTACTTCAATATTTTTTAGTAAAAAAATTTATTCTGAAAAAAACATTTAAAAACAAAAAACTTATCATGTGCACCTTTTCCGCATACACTTAAAAGAGACTTACAATTAGGTTTGTTTTTCTGCTAAATACATATCATTGGTTAAGTACGCTGTCATTAGTTTTGTTTTGAGGGGTTTGAGACCTCTCCTTCTGCATTTCCTGAATCAGGAAAGCAAGATGAAGGAAGCCAATTCCAAAGAACTGAGGAAAAAAGGAAAAAAAGGAGGGAAAAAACTGAAGAAATAAAAGTTTTTGGAGCATTTAGAAACAGTCACAGAAAAATGATGAGACTTAATTGAATGATGAGTAACACGAGAATGAATTTTAGTAGATGGCACAAGAGACGCTAGCTCTTTAGAGCAGTGCCTATAATAGTATTTGTAAAAAAGAGAAGAGAAGTAACATTACAACGATGTGATAATGATTGGAGGTTGACTGCAAGAGCTGGTCCAACTATGATTACAATGCGTTTTTGCACCTTGTCTAAAAGAGAAAGTAAATCGTTAGAAGATCCGCCCCAGATAAGGCAACAGTGTTCCATGCAAGGCCGGATTTGAGATTTATAGAGATAGAGAATAGATTCCGGAGTAAGAAAGTGACAAGCTCAATAAAGAGATACAACCATAGCAGATGCTAATTTTGCAGCAGATTTAATATATAGTTTCCAAGAAAGATCGGAAGAAACAGTTAATCCTAGAAAACGAAGGGTAGATGACCGAGTACATTACCGTTCATAAATATAGGAAGATCTAAACTATTGCAATAACGGTTGGCTGAAAATTGAGTATTATCTGAATTAAGTGAAAAGTTCACCAGCCACTGTGAGACCCATGCTGTAGCCGAAGTGAGATCCTTTTCAAGCTGAAATTCCCCCTGAAAGCAATCAGAGAGTGTTGGATTTTTATCATGACAAGAATAAATGGTTGTATCATCAGCAAACAATGCCACCTAAGATGTGAGAATATCTGGAAGATCGTTAATGTAAATTAAAAAGAGTATAGAGCCAAGGGTTAAACCTTGAGGAACCCCTGAAGTTACAGAATATGACGAAGAGTTCTATCTATCGAGGACAACTTTTATACTACAATTGGAAAGGAAGGAATCAATAACCTTAAAGATGTTACCAGATACACGGTAAGAAGAAGCTTATGGAAAAGACCAGCATGCCAAACTTTATCAAAAGCTTAAGAAATATCTAATGTACAATAATGCATGATAAAACTTATTGGTTATTACTGTTAGCAAATCAGCTGTAGAACGAGAAGATTGAAATTCATATTAATGATCAGAGTTACATTCAAGATGAGAGATTAAGTGTTTGTCAGTTAAAGATTCAAAAACCTTGCTTATGATGAATTAAGAAGATTAATGGGATGGCAAGAGCACAGGGCTTTAATCAAGTCAGTGTCGGAAAGTTTTTTGATTTATAATATTGATGAAACAGGCATTACTACTGTTCCAAATAAGCCATCAAATGTGAATGCTATTTGTGGAAAGAAACAGGTTGGATGTCTAACTTCTGCTGAACATGGGCAATTGGTTACAGTGGAAATCTGGATGAGTGCTTCAGGCAATTTTGTGCCACCTCTTTTTGTTTTTCCAAGAGTTCACATGAAATATGAACTAATGGATGCTGCACCGCCCAGTTTAATTGCTGTTTGTCACCCATCAGGTTGGATGCAAAGTAATACATTTGTTACTTGGTTCATGCACTTTGTAAAGTATGTTAGCCCAACAAAGCATGAACCTGTTTTGCTAAAATTAGATGGGCATAAAACTCATACTTCAAGTCTAAAAGTAATTAATCTAGCTTGTCAAAATAATGTTATTTTATTGTGTCTTCCACCACATTGTAGCCATAGACTTTAACCTTTAGATGTAGCTTTTATGAAGCCTTTAATGACCTACTATGCACAAGAGGTTGAAAATTGGCTGAGAAATTATCCTGGATGAGTTGTAACAACTTAAATAGCTGAACTGTTTAAAAATAGCTACTTGCAAGAATCTGCTATCAATGCTGTTAATGGTTTCGTTAAGACTGGCATTTTCTCGATAAATCAAAATGTTTTTACAGACAACGATATTGCCTCAGCACTTTCAACTGATATTCCTATTGAGCAGTTGCTCAATAAAAATAAGGCGTTAGAAGATGTTCCTGGGCAAACATTATTCTTAAATACACCTAAAAAAAAAAAAAAAAAAAAAAAAAAAAAAATTTTGTTGAGCTAAATATTGTATTTATATTTATTGCAATTATAAATAGCACTTATGTTCATTGTGTTTTTTGATACTTTTTAAAATTAAACATATTATTTTTTAATTTGCTCAAGACTAGTCCGAGAGTTGTCACTTCAATTTAGGCACATTGTACATAGGGATGGCAATCCCGGGATCCCGAAATCCCAGGATTAGTATCTAAAATTTCCCGGGATTTCGGGATCGTAGAAAGAAAGGAAAAGTTAATAAAGTTTAAGCTCATAATTGTAGTTTAGTAATTTTTATATCGTCTTTGGTATAGCTGTTTGGTTGTGTAATTATTTATTCTCTTTGCAATGTTTTCCTTTTAAAACTCTCTTTTTCTGTATTTTACTAAATAAAAAAACTCAAAACATTATTGTTTGTCTGCAAAATGTATATATATATATATATATATATATATATATATATATATATATATATATATATATATATATATATATATATATGTATATATATATATATATATATATATATATATATATATATATATATATATATATATATATATATATATATATATATATATATATATATATATATATATATATATATATATATATATATATATATATATATATATATATAATTAAAATTCAAAATATTTAACGAAATAAAATTAATGTATAACTTTTATTAAAAACTCTTGCTCCTTCCACCAGCAAGTGCTTATATTTTTGTTATTTTTTATAATATACTAGTTTTGATATTATATTATATGTAATTAACTTTTACGCGGCGATTTTCATTTAACTTAATTTCCTATTTTGATTATTTATTTAAATTAAGACTCTGAAAAGAAAAACTTTTGATCTTTTTTTGTTTTCTTTATTGTGAAGTTTTGCGTTACATAATTTATGGACGACCCCTTTGCGTTTTTTTCTATTCAATCCCGGGATTTAACGGGGACAAATTTCTTAATCCCGAAATCTAGGGATTGAAAATTTCCGGGATTTTTGCCATCCCTACTTGTACATTCTGTCTCAGTTAAGTGAACAATGAACAGAAGATTATGTACCATTAATTAATTATTTACAGTAAATATATATATAGAAACTCTTGGATAGTTATGACTAAAAAGTTAAAATTTTCCTTTTGAAACATTTAACATTTTGACTTTATAAGTTCCCATTTAATTTAACAATAAATGATATAAGCTGAACATATATAATTTTTTTTAGTTTGTATGTGAATTCAATTAAATAAAATAAAACAATTAACAATATCAACTTTATAACAGACACGTACTATGGGTATTTTATAACAAGCACGTTGTAAAATCTCTATGCTGCAGCCAAGGTAGCAGCATGAATTTTTGCCTTACACCCTTTAATAATTTTTTTACAAGAAGATGATCTTAAAAAGATAAATTTTAAGTTAAATGTATCAAGTGCTAATTAAAAAAACAATTTTGATATTTCAAACTTGTTTTTGTCTTTCTAACCCATATTTTTTAATTACATAACCATACAGTGTATGATTGTATGGTATCACTGTTAGTAAACGACCGGGGCTGGTATTTGATTGTGGCATTAGCGCATATTGACTTGTTTTTATATATATCATATTAATATGCAACAATATTTATACAGCCTCAGACATAAACCCGGCTTTGACTAGCTCCGCCTAGCGGAGCTAGTCAAAGCCGTTTAAAAGTTTAAAAGTTTAGTCAAAGCTGTTTATGTGAACCCCGGTCGTTTACTAATCACTGTATGGTACGTACACAGTTCTGTATTAAAGGATTGTAGCAACAAAATATTGATTGGGTGGGGAATAAAGGTTTCTAATGCTCTAATTCAAAGCCCAATTACATGTAACTTACATGTAATCCTGTTACATGTAACATTAAAAATAACATGTAACTTCTTCTCTTGAAAGTGCACCCAGCATAATTAGAAGAATTTGGACTTAATTTTTTACAAATATTCTCGTTTTTTTTTTTACAAATATTCTTTTTTTTTTGTGTATCACTTTATATTAAACATCAATTAAGACTTATTTTTAGATGTTTTTGAAATAATAATTTTTTTTTGGTTTTTAGAGAATATTTAAATATTATAATTAAAAACTTGAATAACATTCTTTGTATGTTTCTTTGTAAAGATTCATTTTAGCCTAAGAAAAAAATCATTTTTTAAGTTTTTTTGTTTTAGCGAAGAAAAGCTCATTTTATAAAAGAAAAAATTTTTTTAGACTAAGAAAAGTTCTTAGACTAAGAAAACTCTCAAAAGAAAAGTTCTTTAACCTTCTTTTTTAACCTAACCCTTTAATCTTCTTTTTTAACCACAAAAAAGTTCATTTTAGCCTAGAAAAATTTATTTTAAAGTTTCAATTTAAAATATTTTTTGAACAATTATTTATTTCTTAAACAGAAAGACAGTACAAGGAACAAAGTGACATAACTCATTATGGAGTTAAATTTTGGTTTAAGCACTATATAAATAAAACCTGCCCTTTAGTGTGAAAAAGAAGATCGCGATATATTGAAACGTGTCACAATAAAATTACTCAGTTTAAATATTTTGATCCGTTTGCAAAATTCGAAGGAGATAGAGTTATGAAAAAATTTGAAATCCATAAGAGTTGAATCCATAAGCATGAAATTAAAAAAAATGAAACTAAGTGTTAAGTAAATACAAACCTTTTGAGTTTTTCTTATTGTAGCATGTTTTAATTAAATTTAAAAATTACTCATCATTATTTAAAAAATTGCCGGCTGGGAATTACCAAATAAACAAAATCATCGACAGTTGACATTGCAACGGTGAGATGCGGTGACAAAAACAGAAAAAAAACTAGTTAACGGATTCGGCTAACGGAGTATTTTTAACTGAAAAAATTATCAGAGCGGTTAATAAACGGAACCATAAACGGTAGGATTAAAAATACCATTTACTTTCCTCCGTTTTATAACTGGCCTTTTAGAGTTTTATTCTTAACGTATGCTCAAATTCTCCGTTAGTTTAACGTAGAGATGTAAATACGGCTGCAGGTATCAAAAACCAAATGTTAAAAGTTTTATGAGCACCAATTTCTTTTTTTTTTTTTTTTTTTTTTTAGGTGCATTCAGAAGTCCTTATGGTCTTATCACAAGCACCGCGGGAGAGCATTTAACTAGAAATTCACGCCTCCTTCTTTACCCATGTCGCTTATTGGGCACTCTAACCACTGCGCCACGGCTGCTCGATTTTACAGTCTTTGTTTAACTTACAAATAGTTAAAAAAAAGTCACAAATGTGTATTACTACACTAGCCAAAAAGTCCTACAAAACCTATAGAATTTTGTAACAAAAAAAAAAGACAATACTTTAAAAGTTATTAACACTTCTTAACTTACCTGTTTTAATTTAATGGGGTTAAAATCCGAAATTTATTTTATTCCATATTCTTATAGGATTCTAGAAGACTTTTTGGCTAGGGTAGATAAAAATATACAAGTAAACTGAAAATAATTATTATTTAAGCTAATTCTATTTGTTAACGCAAATATCAAGTATTATACATTTCATGTTTTTATTAAATGTACTGGATTTTAATTATGCTATATTATAATCTAAAAAGCCGTTGTTTGTAACAATAATAATAAAAAATGTGTGGATACAAACTATTTACCGCAAAAATTTGCTTACAGATTTACAAAGTATTGAATTAGTTCAAGGTAACGCTAATTTTTTTTTTTTTTTTTTTTTTTTTTTTTTTTTTACTGTATTAAAAACTGGCATAAATTTCTTATGCACATTTGAGCTATGATAGTTAGCCAACCGCACAAAGTCACGCAAACCTTATATGTTTTTTAGAGAATACTTTATTGGGCGCACTTGGTATTAACTACAAAACTTATGTGCAATTTTTTGTCATGTCAAAATGTTAAAAATAGCAAAAAACTGAATATCATAAAAATTCATATCCGGATGCGGATTCACATCAACGAAATAGTTTGAGATAAATTTTTTTTCCTACAGATTTTCATTATGTTCTAATTAATATATAATATCTTTTTGCAATTTCCAGAGGCTCACTATTTCGTTTTCAACAATTTTATTCTTTAAAAAAAATGAAGCTAAAAGTTAGCTTTTACCCAATTCCTTAAATATTTTAACTGTTTTTTTTTTTCTAGTGTTAGCAAAGATGTGGGCACTTTTGCTCTCAAATTTTTCACTTTTATGAAAAAGTTACAAAACAATCATTTTTCAAATAATTTTATTTGAACAAAAAAGAAATAGAACAGCATTCGAAGATTTTAATTTCCAAAACTTCCATTTGATAGTAATATTTTCAACTTGATCTTAAATATATTGAATTGTTTACTTTGGAGGTTGTCCACTACGGTTAACAATCCAACCACAAACAGCATCACCTCCAGCGTATCTTTCACGAAAGCCACTGCCTAAATAACGTTTTTTATGACAAGTGCCACTTGAATAAGTGAAGTGTGTGCACCGCGCATCTGCAATGCAAACGCCACCACATTGCGCACCTGTGCTTGGAACATGGTCAATGTCACTACCGTTAAAGTCGCAGTTTGTATCCCATCGGGCTAAACCACCGTCTCCTATACGCCAATTTCTTGCATACACAGAAAACAAAATCATTGAAAAAATGAAAACTGATGTTAGAATTGAGCTCATCCTCTAAAAATATTAAAAAAACAGTATTTTGAGCTTATAATATAAAGACCATTTAATTGTTTTTATTTAAAAAAAAAAATAAGGCTTAATTTAAGAATTTAAGAAAAAATAAAAATAAAGAAAATAAAAAAATGTCCAAAAAACATCGTAGAAGTATTTAGTCCAGACAAAGAAATGTTTCAATCAGCTAATAAATAAAAAATGTATTTTTGGGTGGCAGATTTAATTTGGAAGATCTTTACGTCGAAATCTCTATGTAGCAATTGATTGCTACTTAGAGATAAATATTTTTCAAAATCATAAACATGCAAAAAAGCATTTAAAAAATGCATAGAGGTAAGCAACAAATGTATTTAAAAACTTAGCTACTCGACAGGAAAAAAGAAACTTACATGTAAAATAGAATACATGAATTTGAACCATTTATTAATAAAAAAAAGACGTCTTTTTAAAAAAAAAAATTAATGAATTTACCTGTACGCCTTTGCAAATATCAATTTTAGTTTTACCAAATTAAATTTTTTTTATTGTTTTGAATTATTTTTAAACTTATCATTTTATATATTTTTAATAAGTTTCCAGTCTCTTTGTGTGGTATCATATTATTGGTATTTAAAGTTACGGTAAAATTATGTTGTTTTCTTAATTGTATTGACGCAACGAAAGCAGTTGTAAAATGTTAATAATTATATTTATGGGTTAGTATTTATTTACAATGCCATTAAAATAATGTAATATTGCGTTTTGCAACAGTAAACTGCGTTTTTGTATTAAAAATAGTTTTAAAACAACCATTTTTTCGGAGTTTTTTGGTCACGTGAGTGTTTTGTTACCAATTTTATAAAATCTTTAAAAATTCCTCAGGAAAATATACCCCCGCAAAAAATTAAAAAAAAACAAAAATGCTTTTATAATATTGATAGATTGCCTGCCTAAACCCAAACCCATATTTAATGTACTGGCGCTTCTTGCATGTGATACCTTTGTATAACATGCAAGAAAAGAATTTGAAGCAAATTATAGTCAATCCTTTGATAATACAAAGAATTCAGTGAAAGTTCAGAAGATGATAGTACACACTCCCATTGAAACACGCAAAGATCACTGGTAAAATGGTAGCTAAGATGTCTGAAAATGAAGGGTATTCAGTAAGTTAAACGGCAAAGATAGCAGAAGCTGTACTAAATGCAGTTGATAAGACATCGATTTGCAGATCGGTAGAACAAAAAGCATCTACAACACTCGTGCATGATTTAAACTTAATTCGTTCTTATATAGACTCTTCTGAAGAAATTTGGCGCTTATGTTTTGATGGTAAGAGCATAGACAAACAACATTTATATAGCACTTGCATTTCGAGCAAGTCTAAATTTTTGGTTAATATCTTTGAAAAAAGATATTAACCAAAAATTTAGACTTGCTCGAAAT